>NW_004624742.1:11615666-11706352 GCF_000247695.1 Heterocephalus glaber | reverse complement strand
TTTTTTTTTTTTTTTTTGGTACCGGGGATCGAACTTGGGACCTTGTGCTTGCGAGGCAGGCGCCAGAACCACTGAGCTAAATCCCCAGCCCGATAGTTTTGAATTCTTTCTATATTCCAGATATTAGTCTTCTGAGGATAAGCTGGTAAAATTTTTTTCCCATTCTGTAGGTAAGGTAGTCTCTTTATCCTCTTGGTTATTTCTCTTGCTGTGCAGAAGCTTTTTAATTTTGTGTAATCCCATTTGTTGATTTTCAGTATTATTTCTTGTGCAATTCAGATTCTCTTTAAGAGGTCTTTGCCTAACCTTGTATCTTCAAGAGTTTTACTTTTTTTTCTTCTGGGAGATTCAGTGCTTCTGCTCTTGTGTGTAGATCTTTGATCCATTTTGATTTGAATTTTAGTACAGGGTGAGTAATATTAATCAAAATTGGTTCTTCTGTATATGTACAGCAAGTTTCCCCAGCACCATTTGTTAAAGAGGCTATCTTTTATTCAGTGTATATTATTGGGCCCTTGTCAAAAATCAGATGGCTGAAGTTGAGTGGGGTTATGTCAGCATCCTTTATTCTATTGGTCAATATGTCTTTGTGTTAGTACTATGCTGTGCTTTCTATTGTGGCTTTGTAGTATAATTTGAAACCTGAGATTATAATGTCTCCTGTCCTGCTCTTGGTGCTCAGGATTGCTTTGGCTATTCTGGGTCTCTTCTGGTTCCATAAATATTTCAGAATTATTTTATCTAGTTCTGTGAAAGAGCTAATAGTATATTGATGGGGATTACATCAAATCTATATATCACTTTTGATAATGTAGCCATTTTGGGAATGTTCTGTCTATCCCAGAACAGGGGATGTCTTTCCATTTTCTAATGTCCCTCTTTAACCTCTTTCTTCAGAGCAATATGGTTTTCATAATAGAGGCCTTTCACTTCTTTGATTAGGTTAATTCTTGGGACCTTAATTTTTTTTGAAGCCATTGTGAATAAGATTGTTTTCCTGATTTCTTTCTTAGTGGGTTCATTCTTGTTGTATAAGAATGCTATTGATTTTTGTGTTTATTTTGTGTTTTCCTGCTTTGCTGAATTTGTTCATTAGTTTGAAGAGTCTTCTGGTAGAAATTTTTGGAACCTCTGTGGAAGGGATCATGTCATTACCAAATTAGGATATTTGGACATCTTCCTTTTCTATTTGAATCCTTTTTATTTCTTTCTCTTTTCTATTAGCTCTGGCTAAGGTTTTGAGTACTATATCAAAAAAGAGTAGTGTGAATAGGCACCCATGTCTTGTTCCTGGTTTTAGTGGAAATGCTTTCAGTTTTTCTCCGTTTAATATAATATTTTGGCAGTGGGTTTTTTAAAATTAATTTTATAGGTACATTTAAGGTATACAATGTAATGACATTCATCGCTGGAAATTTGCACCTTTACATAATCCATCTTGGTTCTTATTTTTTCCCCATTCCCCCACCCTCCCTTCAACCCCTCTACCCCTCCCTATCTACAAAGACTTTGTTTCCATTTTTTCTTTTTCTCATATTAATTTCACTCGCTTCTTTCTTTTCCCCTACCCCTCCCACTTCCCCTTCCCCTTTGCATCTTTAGTGGGTTTATTATAGATGGTGTTTATCATTTTAAGGTAAGGTCCTTCTATACAACCTTTTACAAAAATTTTTGATCATGAAATGGGTATTAGATTTTGTCAAAGGCTTTTTATGCATCTATTGAGATGATTATATGATTTTTACCCTTACTTTTGTCTAGGTGATATATTACATTTATAAATTTATGTATGTTGAACCATTTATGTATGTATGTTGCATCTCTGGGATAAAACCAAATTGGTCATGATGTATGTTCCTTTTATTTTTTTCATGAGTTTATTTATTTTTTATTTCTCAGTTTTTTACTACTATATATTTGTGATACATAGTAAATACATTCATCGTATAGAAATTATTACATATACATACCTCATCTTGATTAATTTTTTTTATTCATTAAGCTTATTGGTAACCTAAACTAAAATCGAAATGGATCAAAGATCTAAATATTAAAACAGAAACACTAAACTGGCAGGAAGATAGGTTAGGTAGAACTCTTGAAGACATTGGCATAGGAAAAGATTTCATGAACAAAACCTCAGTTGCACATGAACTATAACAAAAATTCATCTTGATTCTTTTTACTTTCCTTTTCCCTCCTCTCCTTTCTGTCACCCCTGTCCCCAAGTCCTTTTCAAAGAATCAATTCTTTTTATTCATTGACCTTTTGTATCCAAATTTCATTAATTTCCATCCTGATCTTTATAATTTTTTTCCACTATTAGTTTCAAATTTTGATTATTCTTGTCTTTCTAGAACCTTGAGATATATCATTAGGTTATTTATTTGGGATCACTTTATTTTTTTTATGTTTGCATTTACAGCTATAGCTTTCTTTCTCTGAACCACTTTCATTGTGTTTCCATTGCCACTTGATGCTAGGAACATTTTTTATTTCTTCCCTGATTTCTTCTTGATACTAGGAACTTTAAAAAATTTCTCCCATGATTTCTTCTGATGTTTTATTTAATTTCCAGGTGTGTGCATAGTTTCTGTGGCATCTTTTGCTATTGATTTCTAGCTTCATTCTACTGTGACTTGGTAGTATCTAGAGGATTATTTCAATTCTTTTGTTTTTATCTAAGCATACATTATGGCCTAAGATATGGTCTAGTTTAGAAAAAGTTCTGTGTGTTGTTGAGAAAAATGTGTATTCTGTTGTTGGATGAAATGCTTTGTAGACAACTGTGAAGTCCGTTTGTTAAATGATGTGGTTTGACTCTGATTATTAAATTTAAATCTGGTTGACCTGTCTGATTGTGAGAGTGGGATAATGAAGTTTCCACTCTGATTGTACTGGGGTCCATCTGTTGTTTTGAGTCTAGTAGTTTCTCTTTTATGAACTTGGGTATACTGACATTTGGTGCATAGGTATTTATAATTTTTATCTCTTCCTGTTGAATTATTCCCTTTACCAGTATGTACTGTCCAACTTTGTTTCTTCTGATCAGTTTTGGCTCGATGTCTGCTGTGTTGGAAAATTAAATAGCTACTTCTAGTTGCTATTGGGGTTTGGTTGAATAGAGTATCATTTTCTTCCCTTTCACTTTCAGTCTATATATTTCTTCTTAGAAGTAATTTGTTTCCTGTAGGCAATATATGGCTGCATTTAAAAAAAAATCTAATCTGTCAGTCTGTGTCTTTTAATTGGAGAGTTGAGATCATTGACATTTGGATTATTATTGTAAAGCATTTATTGAAACCTGTGCTTGTGCTATTTTTCCATTGCTGATTCTTTTATTATTTCCCTTTTGTTTATTCTCCCAGATAGATGCATACTTTCCTTTGGGCGTTTTAGTGCTGATGGCTTCCATTCCTCTGTCAAGGATTCCTTTAAATATTTTCTGCAATGTTTGTATAATGGTTATATTTTTCTTTAGGATTTCTTTGTTGTGAAAAACCTACTTCTCCATCAATTTTGAAGGCTAATTCTTCAGGATATAAAAATGTAGGTTAACAGTTGTTTTCAGTATTGGAAAACTTCACTCCAAGGTTTCCTGGCCTTTAAGATTTGTGCTGCAAAGCCCACAATTATTTTGATGGGTTTACCTTTATAGTTTACTTGCTGTTTTTCTTGAACAGCTTTTAATATGCTCTCTTTTTTTCAGTTTTAATTCAGTTTCTGGAATTTTGATTATAGTGCATTATGGAGAGGTTCTTTTCTGGATATGGCTATTTGGAGTTCTATATACCTCTTGTACTTGTTAAATTCTTTCGCCAGATTTGGAAAATTTTCCATTATAATTTCAGTGAATAAAATTTTTATAGCTTTTGTGTTGTCTTTTAATTTTTCCTTTATTCCTATAATTTTGAGGGTTTTTTCTTTTTTTCTTTTTGAGTCATCTAACAACTGTTGGATCCAGCTTGCATAGCATCTTGTCATTTTTAGGGATTTACTAAGTTTATGATCTACTACATCCACCTTGTTTTCTATTTCAAACATTCTGTTCTCACATTGGTCAAGTGTACTACCATGCTTTCCATTGAATTTTTCATATCATATATCCTAGCTTTTTTTTCATACTTTTGAATTCTTTTCTGAAGTGGTCATTCATGTCTTGTATTATCTTGCTTAACTCAATTATTTATCATTTCTTTCTTTTTTAAGCCTGTCATTTTATTCATAGAATCTTTTATCTCTTTAAGCAAATCCTCTTTGAGCTTGATAAACATCTTATGCATTTGCTTATATGTTTCTTCTTTTATCTCTTTAAACATCTTGAACTTTATTTTTAGTTCTTTGTAGCTTCTACTTCAGTATCCATGAGATCAGCTTTTGGAGAGTTAAGATTTTGGTGGGCATCTTGTTGCCTTATTTTCTCATGTTTCTTTTATTTTTTTGTGCTGTGGATTGAAGAGCAAGTAGGGTAGAGCAACTCTGTCACTATTTTAGAGATTTCTTTAGTTATATTCTGTCACCATGTGGTATGAGCTAGCTTTGATTATGTTTTGGTGTTTATACTCCTCTTCAACCTATTCAGTATAATATATAAAGATCTTTTTTAGTATTCAGCCTTCTTTTGAGGGCTTTATCCCCAGCACCACTCATAGAGGAGAAAATGAACTACCATAATGTTGATGACAAAAAGACAAACCAGATATTGGTATATAATAAACCAATTAAAAGCAAGAGCTATCTGCCATTAATAATAGAAATCAGCAATAATGGTAGAGTAAAAAGATGACCAGTTATCGACATACTTTAAGAACTAATAATAGGAATAGCTATACTATTTTTAACAATAAAAAAGAGATTTGCAATAATAATTTACACATAAATACAAATCACATATTGACATAAAGTATGTGCTAAAAGTTACAACTATTCCACCATTTACAATAGAAAAGAATTCAGCAATAATAGCATATAATCAACTAAATAGCTAAAAATAAAGCTTAATAGTAATAAAATGGGAGGGGAAAATGAGAGAAATAAAATTTGAAAAACAAAGAAACAGAAGATGAGGAGGACAGAAAAGTGAGATAAAAAATCTGATAAAGGACTAAAGAAAATTAACAGAACAGGAAAAGGACAAACAAGAAAAGCAAAGAAAAATAAGAAAGAGCAAAAGATAAAAAAAATAAAAAACAAAAATAGAAATGAATTCAAAAAATTTCTCTGTGTGTTTGTGTAATTGGTTTCTTTCCAGGACCTATATTATCTGCCAGATATGGGTTGCAGGTAGTGAGTCACAGTTACAACCTATTTTGTTTTCATGCCCACTTTTTTGCTGTAAGAGTGATGAATCCTGCCCCATCTTTCCTACTGGGTGTGGTCAGTCAATGGTGTGGTGTCTGCCTGAGGTCTGTATACTTTCCAGTGGCTCTTAGTGTTTGTGTCCTGTGTACCCCAAGTCACTGCTGTCTGACTAGCTTGATAGCTTGTGGGCTTATGAGGTGCCTCCCTTACTCCAGTGGCCCCCTGTCAATAATACTGCAAGATGTGACAAGTATCTGAGCCGATGCATGTATCTCTGACCACATGGGCAGGTGAGAAAAGCAATTCAGTACTGGAAGTAGCCAGTGAGGCAGTCAACCAGCCTGCTGGACTTAATATTAGCACGTTCAGATTCAGCCCTCTAAGAAAACCACATGACTGACCTGGCTTCTCACCACAGAGGGTCGAATGCTGTGTCTTTAACAACCTGAGCATGCTAATGCTTAAACTCTTCAGGGGATCTTCAACTAGTCCACCCTGTCCTGGTTACTGTCACTTACGGCCATCTCTTCGTCACTATGGTAGAGTGACTCCAGAGACCCTAAAGTATAGTTGTTGTGTGACTTCTGATTCCAAGAGTAGCTCATTCTTAAACCACAAACTCCTTCTCAAAATAACTTCTGGTTGTATCACTCTCAAGTATGACAGATGAGGAAATCTGTCTGTAGTTTTCTTTTTGTCTTTGTTTTGGTATCAGGGAAATGCTTCAAGGAAAGAATTTGGCAGTATTCTCTCTTTTGATTTCATGAAAGAGTTTGAGGAGTATTGGCATTAATTCTTTCCTGAAGTTCTTGTAAAATTCAGCAGTGAATCCATTGGGTCATGGTCTAGTTGGCAGGTTTTTGCTTACTGTCTCATAGTCATTGTCTGTAATCAGACTGTTTAGGATTTTGTATCTTCTTGGTTCGGTTTTGGTAATTCATATGTGTCTGGAAGTCTCCATTTCTTCTAGATTCTCCAATTTTTTGGAATACAGGTTCTCAAAGAATTTATAATCCTCTAGATTTCAGTAGTATACATTGTGATTTCATCTTTTTCCATTTCTAATTGCATTGATGTGGGTCTTTTCTTGTTTTGTTAAGTTTGGCTAAGGGTTTGTCTATTCTGCTTCTCCTTTCAAAAACCAACTGTTTGATTCATTGATTCTTTGTAGTTTTTTTCCTTAGTCTGAATTTTATTAATTTTTACTCCTACCATCATAATTTCTTTTCTTCTACCTGTTTTAGATTTGGATTGTTCTTGTTTTTCTAGACCATCATTTCTAGAGCATTATTAGGTTATATATTTGGGATTTCTCTGTTTTTCTAATGTGGGCATTCATAGCTATAAATATCCCTCTTAGGACTGCTTTCATTGTATCTCATAGGTTCTGGTATGTTGTGTTGCCTAAGAAAATTTTAATTTCTTCCTTGATTTCCTCTTTTACCCTTTGATTATTCAAGAGTATATTATTTAATATTCATGTGTTTGCATAAATTCTGTGATTTCTTTTTCCATTGATTTTTAGTTTTATTCCACTATGATCTGATAATATATATGAGATTATTTTGATGCTCTTGTATAAGCATGCCTTACAGCCTAGTATGTGGTCTATTTTGGATAAAGTTCTGTGTGCTGCTGAGAGAAAAGTGTATTCTGTTGTGGAGTGGAACATTCTGTAGATATCTCTATTAAGTTCATTTACTTGAGTGTGTAGTTCAACTCTGATATTTCTTTGTTGATTTTTTTTTTTGTAGTTGACCTGTCTGTTTGTGATAGCGGGGTTTTAAAGTCCCCCACTATGATTGTGTTGATGTTTGTCTGATCTTTTATGTCCAGTAGTGTTTGTTTTATGAAGTTAGGAGTGTCAGTATTTGGTGCATATACAATGGTACTTTGGTTCATGAACACTTGTTTGCTAACATTTGATTCACAAACAACAGTGTTTGGCAGAATTTCGTTTTTGTTTGCAAACTCTAAATTAGGTGACAAACATAACCATCTTTCCCACACAAACACAAACATGGCCATCTTTTCCAAAATCGTGGAACAAATTAAGTTTGTGAACTGAGATATCATCGTATATCTGTAATTGTTATCTCTTCCTGTTGAATTGTTCTCTTTACCAATGTGTAGTGACTTTTGTCTCCTCTGATCAGTTTTGCTTGAAGTCCACTTTGAGAATAGGAAAGCTATTCCTGGTTGCCTTTATGCACCTGTTACATGGAATATCATTTTTCTTCCTTTGATTTTTAGCCTATGTGTTTCTTTATGGATTAGGTGTGTCTCTTGTATGGACCATAGAGTTAGGTTTTGAATTTTAAATCCTTAAATTCAGCACATTATCCTTCATTGTCTTGAGGCAAACCTATAATGTCAGGGATTTATAAACATAGTTCCTATTTGTTGACACATATGAGAGGTAGGAACATTTCTTATTTATTTTCTAGTTTTAGCATTGCTCACCTACCTTGAATTTTAGTGAAAAGGAAAATTCATGGAATAAACATTATTAAAAGGCTGAAATTGTAAATAGAAAGCCACTGGGTCATTATTTTCAGTTTACATCTCTGGGCTAGAAATTTGAAAATTCTTTACACTTAGAGCAATGAAAAATCAAGTTAAGAAGTAATAACATAAGGTTACCAGTGTTTTAATCTTAGGTGTTTAAGAAATTGCTTTAGACTCTAATCTCTAAATCTTACATTTTAAAAAGAGTTTTTGTCTGATGTAAGACTTAATTACTATCACTTTCACTGTGAAAAATAATCAATACTATTATAAGGTTTATTAATTGGTTGGTTAGGTTCATACCTAGAGGAACAGGAAGTGTAGTAAGTACAATTACTTGTTTTGGAGAAGATGGATGGCACAAAGGAAGAATAGCCCAAATGTGTCAAAGACAGCTCGTGTGTGTGTGTGTGTGTGTGTGTGTGTGATGGTGCACATGCATGGTCATTTAAGGGATCAAACCTAGGGCCTTGTGCATTGTAGCCAAATGCTGTACCCCTGAGCTACATCCCCATGAAAGCATGTATAAAGCATAGTTATCTCTGAATTAATGAGTTATGGGTTATACCAAATTACATGAACTTTGACTATCACAGGAAGTGGATATATACAGGCCATACACTTATCTTTTTCCCTAACGTATTTTTGGTATTAGCCAATTTTATTAAAAGCTATTAATCTTACAATCCTGTTATCTAGCCAGTATACACAAGGCCAGTAAGGATGGCCAATATTGCTCAACCTCCAGAAGAAACTATTAAAGTACCTTTGGGCCTAGAGCTCCAGGGCTTCCTGGGAGGCCTGATGAACCCTTTGCTCCTCGAGGACCTGGAGATCCAGCAAGTCCTGTTCTTCCTGGGCTGCCTCTGATGCCCTAAATAACAGAGATAAGAAATAAAAACTGGGAAGTTTCTAGAACATTAATCTAAAGGCTCTATAAACGTAGGAAATGTTGTGTCCTGAAAGACTGCTATTGACATACTGCCTAGGAGTTTCCCAAGTGAGTAAAACAAAAAATGTTTTGGGAACACCCTCACTCTCTTGAGATCTCTAATTACAGTTAATATAATGATCTTGGGTTTTAAAAATGAAAACACTGAAGTAGTACAAAGTCTGCCAGTACCTTCTGAGTATACAGTCTATATGTGAAGTAAGTTTTGTTTTAGTCTTTTTTTTTCAGTATACTTTGTGTACATGACAAATCTAGCAACTGAGTAATGTCTCTTTGTAAAGAATATTCTATTCTACAACCACACATAATTCGATAAGATTTACTAAAAATAGTTTGGGAATAAAGTTAAGCAAGCGGATAGTATATCCTTAAAACCAAATCCAGAATCAAGGCTGGCAAACTGTTTGGCAAAGCCAGTCATCCATCATGACCTAAGAATAGTTTTTTACATTTTTAAATGAGAAAAATCAAAAGAAGAACAATATTTAGAGAAATGTGAAAATTATGCAAAATTAAAATTTCAGTTAATATAAATAAATTTTTATTGAAACAGTCATAATTCCTTATGTATTTACTATCTTTGGTTGATTTTGCACTATAATAGCAGGGCTGAACAGTCATAGTAGAGAGATTGTGTGGCACTGTTACTGCTTTGCACTGGTGCTTGGTACAAAAGAAACTGTAATGAAGCAGTTATAATTTGACAGGGCTTCAAGTAGAAAAATACTGTTTTCTCTGACCTTTTATTTGTTTTATTACAAGTATACACGTATTATGTAAAAAAAAAAGAAAATTGACCTTGAATGCTATTTTTAAGACACAATGGAATGTGGATCACATGACAAAGCCTGTGTTCACTGTGCAGGGACACTACAGTTGTTCTTAAAATACATTTAGTATACACCAACATTGTTAGATCAAGCACTCAACACAATATTCCCACTTGATGTGAATGTGACAGTCAGAAATTTTAAAAAGGATTATCTTATGACAGCAGAATTCCCTTATAAAAATTGAACATGAGGCTGCAATGAAAGTAAGTTTATGTTTTCACTCAGAAAGTCCCTTGTTTATGGAGACTTAATTAGAACACGTAGGAAATAAACTTGTTTAAGACTGTTAGCCTTTGGGTAAGAATATTTACTTGAAATGTTGAAGACATTGGCACAGCCTCAATAGTCAATTAAAAAAAAAAGCAAATACTTTTGAGGGGTTTTCTTTCATTCTTGATGAGTCAATAGAAATCAGTGTAGTTCTCAGTTGTTCATTAGAGGAGTCAAAGCTGAGTTTGAAGTGATGGAAGAATTAACCTCTGTGATAATCTGTGGGGTAACTACAAGTGAGAATATTTTCAGAGTTAAGAAAACACTAAATTAGTACAACCTGAAGTGGAATCTGCTAGGAGGCAATAAAATTGATAGTTGTGGATTAGAAAAAGGTACAAACTTACTTACTTGTGAATAGGTAAGCTGTTTAAAGCTGTGACTATTCAGGTACTGTGAGGAAAACACTTAAATTTATCATGTGTTACTAAGCTCGTGTGTTAATAGTGAACTCCATGGACTTTTATAGATTTAAATTCATTCGTTCTGTGAAATTTTTGTCAGAAATAGAAATAGAATAGTCAGACATGTCCTGATACTCACTAGTTTGATAGCTTAGCAGAGTTAGTTTTTTTGAGATTGTTTTTCAGAATGAGAAAAACTGCTTTCAATACAAGTGAACAATGAATGGCTTTGGAAATAAGGTTTTGCTATAGCTTTCATAATGCTTATTAATAAATAAGATCCAAAATTACAAAGCAAAACAGTGTCTATATGTGAAATATACACTGTGGCAAAGTCATTTTGTACAACAAATCGTAAGTACTATTAAGCAGCAATTTCCTGTGCTGTTAAAAATAAATGAAATCTTCATTCCCACATATATTTACAATAGATAAATATTCTGGTCTCAGTTTCAGAAGCATATTTATTCATAGATGCAAGAAATTTCTCTATTTCAAAATCCATTTGACGGTCCAGTTAGGGAGTGTCCACAAAACCTTCAACTGGAAATGATTAAGCTACAATGTAATGACATGTTAAAAGACAAGTATCAAGGGAAGAGTCTAATATAATTTTATAAATTCCTTCCAAACAATGAATATGCTCAATTAAAATCATACGCTGTTGAATTGTAGTATTTGGCATTGTCTATCTATATGAAAAGAATTTTCAAAGGTGAAATATGTAAAATATTCAAAATCTCATTACAAGTGTGCAATAATAGATGAACAGAAAATTTTGATAGTAGGGAACTATAATAAGTTACACATTATCTTCTGTAAAATTTGCCATTTTTCTTATTAGTAGACATTATAAAAGTTGTTTAATTTTTTTACATTTTTAATATCATAAGTAAAAATTTTGTGAAAATTTCTCTCATATTATGTAAGTACCATATGCTAACTGATTGCACCACTGGAGCTCCTTTCTCTTGTATTAGTTCCTAAGTAATACCCTCGATTTTGTTTCCTGCCCTACAAATCCTAAAATATTTACACATATGCACAGAAAGAAATTGCTGACTTCTCTATTAGGAGATAATTGCTACTTTCTAAGCTGATACCTAGGATACCAAATTGGGTCATGCAATAGTTATTCCCATGAATTAAAATAAAAATTTATTGACTATCACATATTCTAAGGACAATGCCATGGGAGGTCCTCTCATGGACACAAAATAAATATGGTTCTTGTTTTTAAGAACCTGAAACTAAGTGATAGAGATGAAATGTAATACTGGATATAAATAATTATAATGAAGACAAAAATGTTAAAAAATGCCAGATGCCAATGCCAGGTGATAACAAAATAAATACTAGAGAGGTTCTGAGGAAGGAAAATGTCTCTATTGGTAATTAGAAAAGGGATTCTTGAGGAGGTAGCCATGGTTCCATCATGTCCTTAAATTTGTGAATGTAGTAGGTAGGAAGATTTAGTTCAAGATAGACTAGAATCATTCCTGTGGAAGGCCTGGTTGAAAGAATGGTATTTAAAAAGTAAAGCCAATTTTAAATTTGATGCTAAACTATTTTTTCTCCAAACAATTATTTTACCACATCTCTCATATCTTATTATTCTTTTTCTTACAGTAAAAATTCAGTATATTTAAAACATTACCTTTTTACATTAGATTTTCCTTAATGATCACAAAGTTCACTAAAGTAATGAACAAACATATATTTTATATCCATTGGTTGCCAGGCACAATGCAAGGTACTTACAGGGATGTATTATAGGATATAGGTTCATATTCCTTAGCTTGATTTTAAAGACATTTTGTCCCATTCTACATTGATAATTTTTATGTCTCACTATTTCTCAATCAATATTGTAACTGAATCATTATAAAGACAAAGTCTGTCCAGAAGGAAAAAGTGAAAGAAGGTGAGAGAGAGAGAGAGAGAGAGAGAGAGAGAGAAGGGAGAGGAAGATGATGTTCAAAAAAGAAAGGAGAAGGAAAAGAGGGAGACCAGGATAGAGGGAGAGAGATTCACATGGCAGATTTAGGATCCAGGTAGCATGATTTTTCTATACCGGTACTCCTTATCCTAAGTGTATTAATTTTTCCTATTTCTTTCCCCTTGGTTCTTACTATGTGTTCTATATTGATTTAATTTGTTCCATAAGCCTTTTTGTTCCATACATCTGGGATAAATTATCTGGTAGTGAACTTTCCCTATAAACCATAAGAACCCTAGGGTCATGTGATGGTGCCAGTTTAGAGCTCATTAATACCAATGAAATAAAATCCTTCCATAATCATTTGAGATTTTAGGATACAGAATTTCAAAAAAGGTGGAAGATGACTCCAGTGTTATACCAATGGCCAGGTCTGTAATGAGAACATGACTTTACCTAAAGGGATACTTTAAAACAAAATTCTGATGAACAAAACCTCTAATTAAAAAAAACCAGTGAAAATCAAAAACAGCCGAAAGATCTAAAGAAACCAATGACTTACAAAAACGCAGATTTAAAAAATAGTATATTAGAAGATGAAGAAAAGGCATGTAAGCAAATTAACTCTATAGTTAAACAGGTGAAGATTCAGTTGCAGATGTAGATCAGTGTAAGAATGAAAGAAAAAAAGGGTGGGTGTTTCTTGGTCAGCCTCTTCTCTCTGGATTTATTATAAAAGAAGTTGCATAACATGAACAAGGTACCCTTATCCTAGATAATTTTAAAATACCTCAAAATTTCATTATTCTAAAATATACCAGTTCACCTCATGTTAGCTGTAATTCTAGGCAATTTTTAAGACCGTATTTTCCAACAGAAAAACAAAGTATATTTTGTGTTAGATATGGACAATGGACATTCAGACGTACTTAACACTCCTGAAGTCAGTAGATATTTTCAGATGAGAATAATAAGGAATAATTAGGGTTAACTAGAAACTCTAGTTAGGGTCAACTAGAAACTTCATTTTATTTGCAGTGCTATCAGACATTCGATCCAGACCAATGAATATTTTCCAAATCATTTACTATTCATGTTGGTTTTAGACAGAAATTTGAGGACAGTAGCAGAGTGTTCTGTACAAAGTTCCAAACAATGTTTCATACAAGTAAAAAACAAACATTTCTTATTATGAATACACAGATGGATAATTAATTTTGCTTTCAAGAGAAACAGATGCTAATCTCTAGACATTCTTTCCAGTGTCTTCTAAAAGATTTGTCTAAAATTATTCAGCAAAGGGAAAGTCATTCTGTGAAAAATTTAAAAGTAAATAAAAACATAGTTATTAATTTTGGTCAGAGATACTACAATCATTGAATAGTTTACCTGAGTCTTAAAAATTAATATAATAACAAGAGTACAAGTGCATGATGTGTCATGGTCAGAGAGTTCCATTATTCTCAGACAGAAGCCAGTCTCCCTACAGATATCAATTTTGAGCACTCCAACAAAATGTGAATTTTGGTTGGATTGAAACTGATAGCTGCCAAAGCCTTAAGCCTAAGGAAACAAGTACTGTACTTGGATAAAAAGGGCAATAAAAACATCAACCACCCCAAGTTACTTTTTTTTTTTTTTTTGGTACCAGGGATTGAACTCGGGACCTTGCGCTTGCGAGGTAGGCGCCAGAACCACTGAGCTAAGTCCCCGGCCCCCAAGTTACTTTTTATGCAGTGCCTCTTGTGAATTGGCATTATGGTTATATTGGTTCATTTCACCCAATGACAGGATAAAAGAGGGCATTTCTTTTCACTTTGACTTCCCCTTAGGGTGCTGAAAGATATGGGAAAGAAAATGGGTCTATATGTACATACTTAGAAGAAGGACACAGAGATTGATGTTGAAATGATGATGCCTGGTGTATATGTAATAGTGAAACATACCAAAACGAATGTTACTCTATTATCCCGCCTACTCCTAGGTTTAGCTGTCTTATTCTGATTAGAATTGAAACACATATATTAAAAAACAATAAATATATAAAGTTTATTAAAGCTGGGAAATGATAAAAATCTCCCTTTTAGATAGGACTAGCTAAGGAATACTACTTCTAAAATTATGCTGAGTGAAATCACACATATTTATAATGTCAATTTCATTGGTTTTTCAACAGTGGAATGATATTTTAAAAATGATATTGTACTACAAAGTAGTTGGCTTTTTTCTTAAAGTACTACCTTAATTTTTCTTTTCAGAAAACATTTCTTTCCCCTTTGCTATTCCTGCTGACAAGTACCTTGTGTACACATAACATTATGGTCATATAGTTATTAAGTATGCAAGAAGATAACATCTAAAATTAATTTACATTCTATAATATAAATGATAAATATGATATACTAAAGTTTCTTTCTTCAGTATTAGGCTGCATAAGTATTGCATTTTTTTCTTAAGCCAACAACCCTATGAATTATAAAAGTAATTCTTTGCTTCCTTTACTCTTGTAACTAAAAACACTTCTGTTTAAGCAGAAATTTTTCATTATATTTGGTTTACTAAATATATCCTTCCTAGGAAAGAATTGGCCATTTAAAAATATGTGGGATATAATTATTAGGTGATTATATGCAAGGTTACCTTATATATAAATAATGTATCATTCATAACATTTTCCTACAGAGCCAGTCATAAGTAAGGTAGCCAACTGCTAGAAATAAGATTTATGAATGAATTTTATTCTGAAGTTAGGAAGTAATTTTAGTTTTGAATCTCTAATATATGAAAGCTTAGGGAATTAAGAGCAGGGTTAAAGCAAGTCTTGAGGTGGTAAAAATATGTCTGTTTGAGTTATGTCCATTCCTAATAGTAAACAAAGCTAACCTCTTGTACAGATGTAATGAGTATAGGCATTCTGATACTGTTTGGCCTCACAGAAATTATTTATATCTTTCCATTAGAACAACTGATGGTTTATCAATGCTGAAAAATGTACATGGCAAATGCCATTAGAATATTGGACAGAATAAAGGTATTCTGTGAAATTTCCTTTATCCAGGTCTCAATATGTAATCACAGGATTACTGGAAGAGGCCTTTTATCCATACTTTTGCTCTTGGACATTATAGGCCCATTTCCATATGAAGAAAAAAATATGCATCCGTTTACAAAAAATAAGAAAGACTATACTGATACTGTCTTATTCAAAACACCAGTAATCCTGTGAACATGCCAATTCTTCCTAACTGTCCGAATTTTCATTTTCATTCTTTTCACATTGCAAGTTTTTCTAGCTAGCTCAGTCTGACCTTTAGTCCTCAGCTTAAGTGAGGCTTCCTAGTCTTCTCTCTATATAACTTCATTCCCATTATATCTGGTAACTCGGTTTCTTTCATAACACTTAATACAATTTTGGAATTATCTGTTATATTTACTTATTTATTCCCCATTATTCAATTATTAGATTGATCCATATTAAATTATAATTTTTTAAAGGTCAAATGCCAACAATTTTTTGGTGTTCCACTCCATGAGGGCAATTTTTTTGCCATATGGTTTGTTATTATATTTCTTAACTGTGCTTCATATTAGGCACTGAAAAAAATACTTGTTACTGAACTAATGTTAGGCTAACCATTTATATTTATTACTATGGAAAGATGATACTAAATAAGTACATGTATTAAGTACTTTATATGTAATATTTCATTTGATTCTTATAAAAATCATGAATTAGGTACTATTATACTTATTTAGTAGATGATGCTTAAGGTGTTAAATAGCCAGTATATTTAAATATTAAACCAGGTCTCCAAGATTGGGTTTTGATTTAGATTGTTTAATGTTTGTATTTCTTGGGTAAAAAGAATAGTTTTAAAGGAAAGTACAGGAATGATGGAATTATAGGTTTCTTAGTTACTTCCTTAGCACCAGGACACAATACTCAATATGTACAACTTAAAGGAGGAGAGGTTTATTTTGGCTCATGATTTTAGTCCATGGTCAGCTGGCTCCAGGGTGGAGTGGTGGAAGGGCATAGTGGAGGAAAGTTGCTTACATCATGGTGGTCAGGAAGCAGAGAGAAAGAGGATGCATCAGGGGAGGAGATACAACCTTCCAGGCCTTCAGTGACCTGCCTCTCCTGACTGGCCTCACCTCCTAATAGCAAGTCAACTATAGTGTCCCATGGTTGAATCCTCTTCCAAAATCCCTGCATATGAGCACATGAGGTGCGGGGGGGGGGGGGCGGCTCTTAATTCAAACCATGATATTCTGACCCTGTCCTCCAAAAGATGTATTCATATCTCTTCATTCAAAATCCACTTAGTCTGTCTCTAAAGAGTCCTCAAAGTTTTAACAGTTTCAGCAATGCTGAAAAGTCCAAGTCTAAAGTCTCCTCTGAGACTCCAGGCAAGCTCTTAGCCCTGAAACCCTGGAGTAATTGAAAAGAAAGTTACACTTTTAGCATACAATAGAACAGGGTAAAGATTCCCTTTCCAAAAGGGGGGAATAGGGGGATAGAAACCAATGGGACCAAACCAAGACCGAAAGCCAACAGGGCAAACATTAAATCCTGTAACTCCATGTCCAACACCTGGGGCAAGATGTGATCTTCAAAGGGCTTAGATGGCCCCCACTCCTACAGAAATGCCTGTTGCAGTTCTCATGGCTCCTCTCTTGCAGCAACTCTCCTTAATGTCTGCAGCTTTACTCATATATTCCATGTTCTAGCTTCTCCAATTTCCTAGGGTTTTCACTGCACTTTTAGTTTCACTCTCACAGCTTGACACACTGCCCCCTCAGCAACACATTGCCTGGCCTCCTAGGCCTCCTTCTGAAATCTGGATGGAAGCCTTTCTGACCTCACAATTCTAGGATTCTGCATTCCTGCCAATCCAGGACCATGTGGATGATGCCAAGGTCTGAGGCAGCTCCAGCAATAGTTCCCCACCCCTCAACCTTGGCTATAGAAGTCTTTGAGTGCACAGATGGTTGATCATTGTGAAAAGAATCATAGAGAATCAATTCCCCAGGTGGTTGTTCTTAAGCAGGGTACCCAGGAGCTCTCTTCTGAAAGCAAAGTTTTTCACTTTTGGACTACTGAATTTGTGAATGGTGACGGCATCCTGGGAATCAGCAAGATTTGTTTTAATGCTAAGTACTTGACTTCTTTTTAATTCTAATCTTTTCAGCAACCATGGTATCTGGGATCAAAAATTTTAGAGGTCATAATTTTACAGGCCTCCTACATTACAGGAGATTCCTTTCTTCCTTTCCTTGGCAACCAGCAAAATTTTTGAAATTATTCAGCTCTGCTTTTTGGTCCTGCTTCTCACGGTAGATATAGCTAAAAGCTGCTGGCAGTACCCATGCCACAGTCTCAACCTCAGGCTGCTTTGAAATTTCCTCTGCCAGATAAATTAGTCTGCTGCCTTAATCTCTGTCACCTACAAAGTCTCAGGACATGAGCAAAATGAAGAGAAATCTTCTGCCACAGCATAGCACATATGGTCTCGGATCCAACCACCAGTAAGGTTCTTGTTCTCAAATGAAACCTCCTGAGCTTCATCTTTACTATTTGCATTTTAATTAGCATTTTGTTCTTCTAAGCTCTGACTAGAATCTCCTATCAAGCTCAGTTTACAGTATTCTAGGGCTTCACTAGCCAGTACCTCCAAATCTTTCCAACCTCCTCCTGCAAGCCAGTTCCAAAGGGTTTTGAACCACATGGACAGTTAGTCATGGCAATGACTCCATCTCTCTGTTATCAAAATTTGTCTTAGTTTCTTATTGCTGAGACACAATACTGACACTCGCAACTTATTTTGGTTCCTGGTTACAGTCCGTGGTCAGCTGGCTCCAAGGCAGAATGGCATGGCAGAGGGGCCCAGCAGAGTCAATCTGCTCACATCATGGCTTCCAGGAAGCAGAGAGAAAAGTGAGGAGCCAAGAAGGGAGATGTATTCTTCCAGGTTATGTCCCCAGTGACCTGCCTCTTTCAACCAGATCCCACCTCCTAACAGCAAGTTGGTTATATCACTCCATGATTCAGTCATCTCCCCAAAGCCCCACATATGAGAAAATGAGGACCTTGGGGTATATTTTTTAAATCTAACCATAACATTTTCAGAAAAGGTAGATATGAAGACAAGTAATTAGTATCTATATTATCCATACTCTGGTGGAGAAAGTGCCTTGAGTATATAGAAGTTCAGAGCAGATACACTTAACTCTTATTCAGAAAAATTTATGAAGGAGGTCTAGTTTTGATTAAATATTGAAAGATTAAGAAATTTTTGCCCTAGAGATAGATAAGGATGGAAGAGCTAAGCAGAGGGAATAAGTTACAGGTATAAAGATAATAAATCGAGGGAAATAAACAGAATTTGGAAGGAATGTCTAAGTAACTATGCATACTTAATATATAGCATAGTGCTTAAGACAATGGGCTCTGAAACTAGATTGCCTGGTTTTGAACCCTGGCTCCATCACATGTTGTGTGTTTGACCTTGGGAAATTATTCAGTCTTCCTGAGTCTCAGCTTCCTTTTCTATGAACTGGAGATAATAATTTTGTCTACTTCATAAGGGCTTTGTGAGCATTAACAATATATAATCTTCATCTGGAATAGTGCCTGACACATATTGTAGTAGGCATTTAATAATTATTAGCTGTTATTATGACTCAAATGCATAGCACACATGAAGAGCAAGGTAACATTTGAGGCTGAAAATATAGATTATGAAACAACACCATTCTATAAAGAATATGGACTTTATCTGATTGGGAGCTACTAGATTCAACTAGTAAAGTTATATCCTTTTGCCAATCTTTCATTTTGCTGCTAATAAGCAACCAAATAGACTGATTTTTATTGCTCTGGAAGAGTTCCTAATGAGCAGAAAATGGGCCATTAACAAGCAGCAAGGAGAGAGGGAGTAAATAATAATCAGAATGAGCCACAATTGGATAATCAATCTTTTAAGAATGATGGGTTGGCAGGATTTGTTAAATGGAGATTTGGTCAATGCAGGTATATTGCTCCAAAATACTGTGAAAAAAGAAACATATCTTTCTGAAATAGAAATTTACTGAGTGTAACTAGCTCGCAGATTAGAAAACACACAGCCCAAATGGGTGCCAGGACTGCTGGTTTTCCTCATAGAGGCTTCCAAGGTGGTCCTGGCTGCTCCATGCTTGGATTCAAGTGGGCTAATGAAGTGGTTTTTTTCCTCCTTTTCCAGTACTAGGCAAAATCCAGATATGGAAAACTCAAGATTTTCAATGTTCCTTTAAGATGAGAATTTCATATTAGACAACATGTAAGCCTGTATTTACCTAACACCTATTGACAGCAAAGTCAATGTTAAAAGGCCTTGATTTGTTCTAAATCAAGTCGTTAGTTTTATTTCATTTCTTCCTTTCTAACAGCCAGTTTTATTATTTGCACTGATTAAAAAAAAGACTGTTAGTCTTAGTTTTGGTGACAAATGGATTTATGATTTTTGCAAGGAAAAGTTGTTTTCCTTTTTTTCCTAAATGATTGAGGTACTGAGTCTGTACAGAAGTTCAACTCAATGAAAACAACATGGTAGAGTCATTTACTACAGATGTGCTAAGTTGACTGGCCTCAGACACTCATTTGTACAGAAGGAAATTCACAAAGGCAATTTGAGCCTCTCCAGTACTGTTCATCAGTAACAGTCACATGACCTTGAAAAAACATTTGAAACAGCAGAGTGAATATGCCAGGAATTCTTTAATTCCTTGGTCACATTTTTAAAAGAGAGAGAGGAAAAAAAGAACATTGTTTAGGAAAATAAGGCAGTTGCATAATGCTACAAATCCCAGGATAAATATTTTTCTTAGTGGATAAATCCAGCAGTCTTTAAGGGTAAGCCAAGAAACACCATGGTGCCATTAAAAAAAAGACCAATGGAAAGATGTCCTTATCCTTCATTAAAATATTCCAAAAAACTTGCTAGTATGTGGAGACAATATTATTTTATCTTAAGTAGTTTTTCTGTTACCATAGTAGGTTTAAGAAATCATTCTCTTAGAAATTACTTTTCCTAAACATCAGTTAGCCAAAACAACATTTCCTTGGACAAATTCTTTATAAAGCATTATAATTCTAATTTTATATCAAATATTAAACTTGTTAATTTTTTTATAGATACAAAACACTTCAACATGATGACATCCTAATACACTAAGTATGCATATAAAAATTTTCTAACTCATTCTGTGAAAATGTTAAAAAGTAGTAGACCATGACTTATGATCTGATAGCTAATTGCTTACTAGTGACACCACCAGATGCTGTTAAACTGTGGCCATGGTAGGTACACTGAAGCAATATTTACATTACTGTAATTCATATTAGCTTTTTTGTCATCATAAAGCTCAATGAATTTTCTGTCTAGTCATATTATAAAAGGACTTGTGGCTCAGAATCTATTTTCTAAAAATAAAGCTCCCAATTGAAAGTGTAGTAATTTAGAAAATGGAGCTAAAATATGTACATTTCATTATCTAATTTACACTAGGGCTTTTCCTTCTTTCCATATACTAGGTCTTGCTTATAAGTATTTAAATATGGTCAGGTTTCTCTCACTTAAAAATAACTTTTTTTTTCATTGTTAAGAAAGCAACTTTATTTCATTGAGCACAGTGTAAATTCCAAAGCTTAATTGTATGCACTGTGTTTGTACTGTAGCCCCTTGTTAATTTATATGACTACACAAAGTATTGTGAATGGGAGAGGAGTGTTTTCATATTTGGGAAATCATTCAAGAAAAGGTCTTTTCTGTATAATCCAGTATATCAGTAAGAATAGATACAAAAAATGGTGTAAACTAAGGACGTAATGTTTTAAATTTTACTTTAAAAGCTAGACTTTTTACATAAAACTCCTATAAATAGTCTTAAGAGGAATCCAGTGAACAACACATTTGTACTGTAAGCAAGCATAGAATAAAGCATCATAACTTATGGATGATCACTTAATAAAAATAACTTTCTACCTTAAGTATATTCTCTAGTTCTTATTCTACTTCATCATGCAGAACTAAATTTCTCCATTGAGTGGTGTGAATATTTTGATGTTCTCATCATTCATTCTTAAATGGTAATCATTTATGTCCTTCACTAATCAAACTACTGATGATCCCCATATACCAAAGTATAGTGGTCATACCTTCATTTTATTAGATTTATGTATCATATTTGCACAACAGTGAAATTGCCTACAGCATTTTTCTCAGGATGTATCCTTGTCAAGCAACACATGGATGCACTATTTATTTATATATATATATATCGACTTGCATCCTGCATATTTGCTAAACTCAATTTATTCTGTATTTCTTACATATATAGTTGTATTATACAAAAATAAAGATAGTTTTATTTCTTCCATGATGATTTGAATGTGTTTTACTTCTTGTTATTACTCTAGGTGGAGCCTCCTTGAATTGGCTTGAATCTTCAGTATAATGTTGGATGTGTCATAAATGCTAAGGGTAATAAAGATATCTGTAGGCATATATGGCTTTAGAAGGTTTGTCCTACAAACACCTACATTGATAATACTTTTTGAAGGAAGCACTCAGTAGAAACTAATTCAGGATACTCTACTCTGACATAAACAAGGATAAACTTGAGTCATTTGTAGGAAAATAGATGCACCTTGAGACCATAATGTTAAGTGAAGTAATTAGACACACAATCTTAAATATTGCATAATTTCTCTTATATGAAAAACTCAATATATATCAAGTATGAAATAAAAGACATAGGGCTGGGGATTTAGGTCAGTGGTTTCGCCGCCTGCTGTGCAAGCACAAGGACCTGAGTTCGATCCCTGGTACCCCCCCCCCAAAAAAAAAGAAAAGAAAAGAAAAAAAGAAATAAAAGATATAATAGGAAAAAAGAGAAAGAAAAAAAATACTGTAATCCACCATAGACAATGTATCTAAAAGTGTACCTTGACCTAGTACAATTGTTTTTACAGCTTTTATATGTTCTCTGGCCTATAAGTCTGGTTTTCAATCTGTATGTATGACAATTTACTTTATAAGATCTTATAAATAAATGAATATGATGCTGGAAAAATAAAAGGGGGATGAACAAAGGGGGAAAAAGAAGGAAATTGAAATGTGTACATGTACCAATTACCTACAGTGAATGCAACCATGTACTACAAAGATGTACTAATAAATGCAAAATAATGGTGATCAAATACTAAATTTACTACTCAAAAAAATGTTAGACATGGAAGGAATGAAAAGAGAAAGTAAATTTATAAAAATTAACTGAAAATTATAGGCAGTGTGAGAAAATGATGGAGAGGAGAGGTATATTAAAAGGAGGGGGCTACTGAGGGTACACATCAATACTTGTTTTGTTATAAGGAAAATATAGTTAGTGATATGTTAAATAAAAAGATTTAAATAAATATACATTTGATTCTTAAATTTGATGCAACTGCTACAGGGACAACAAAAAATAGGTGACTTTTAAATCATCAGAAGAAAATTGAGCCATCTGATGGAATTCAGAAAGGGGAAGAAAATAAACCAAAACAAATAAACAAAACAACAACAAAAACCAAAGCCCAAGCTCCAAACCCTAAAAGATAGTGTAGGACAGGGGAAATATGTTAATGGACAAATTTTAGATGCATTCTCCCTAGAATCTAGAGCAGAAGAATTTCTATTAATTGCTAATATTTTTAAAGGTAGTATTGAAAGTCCCTTAGAACTTATATGGAAAGAAAAAAATGAATATAAGGAAAAGATAAATTTTCCAGATTTAAATATGATATTGTCTACTTAAAAACCCAATAGAATCACAACAGCAAATTATTAAAAATAAAAAATTCAGCTATATTAGGTTATCCAAATCATAACTCATATTTAAACAAAAATACCTAGAAAACAACAAGAATAAAAATACATATGGGCTTTATTGAGGAGCAATACTGCAGATTGAAAAGAACAAAGAATATGGAATTAGATTGTTTTTGTAGATATGTGATTGGAAATTACTCTCTCAGTGTCTATTTTCTTATCTATAGAATGAGAATTCTAACTATCTCATAAAATTGTACAGATTAAATGAGTTAATACATTAGAATATTTACAATAGTCTCTGTACATACTAAGCACTTTAGTATGAAGTTTTACCATTACTGTCATGAAGAAATTCTATCATAAGACCATGGAAGGTGACAGGAATAAAGAGATATTTCACACCCTTATATTAGATAACTATATAAGAAGATATGAATTTCTCCAAAAAAATGTATACATTCAAGGCAAACCCAATGACAATTCAAGTTGTTTTTTTTTTTTGCTTAATTTACTTTTAGAAGAATTCAACAAAAGGAATTCTAAATAAGTATGGAGAAATGAAGGTCTATAACTACCTAATAATTCTTTAAAAATTAAAAGAATTTATTAGTACATGTTTACAATTCATGCAGTTTACAACCATCCTGGGGAGTGGTTACGTATACATATTACAGCTTGGTTTTTTAAAAAATCCCTTTCCTTTTCCCTCCCCCCTCCTCCTTGGATTTCCCATCCTCTTTTTCATACTTGTTAATATTATTTGTCTTAGCTCATGTTATGGCATATAGTGTTTACATTAATTGGGGTTATTAGGTTCGTATACATGGCATATCTTTATTCCTCTCATTTCCCTTTCCCTACTTCACCCCTCACTCCTGTTCCCTTGGACCACTTCCCTATAGAAAGAAATCTGTTCCCTTTCCCCTTTCTATCCTTTACAATTTTCTTTGTACTTTGCCTCACTCAAATGAGAGATATCATGCAGTATTTAAGCTTGTGTGTCTGGTTTATTTCACTCAACATTATGTTTTCCAGGTACATTCATTTTCCTACAAATGTCTCAAATAAGTAATTTTTTATAGCTGAGTAGCATTCCTTATATATAAATACTACATTTTGTTTATCCAGTCATCTGTTGATGGGTATACAGGTTGCTTCCAGGGAAGTAAACTTATTCCATATTTTGGTGTGCTGCTATAATCATTTATTATGTAGTCTGTTGTTTTTTTAAATTGTGCTAAAATATATGCAACATAAAATTTACTATTTTAGTCATCTTTTGGTGTATATTTCGGTGGTGTAGTTTGTATTAATCACTGTTATCCAGTTCAGAGGCATATTGTTGTACACCCATCATCATTTTCTATCTCCAGAACTATTTATCTTTCCAAACTGAAATTCTGTGCCTATTAATCAATAACTCCCTTTGTTTCCTGAAAACTCATTTTTACTTTCTTACTTCTATGAACTTGCTCTAGGTACCTCATGTAAGTGGCATCATATATTTGGCCTTTGTGTCTGGCTTATTTCACTTAGCATAATGTCTTCAATGTTTATCCCTTTTGTAGCATGTGTGAAAACTGTAAGTCTGAATAATATTCTATTGTATGTTTATACCACATTTCCTTCCCTTCAACCGATGATGGACATTTTGGGTTGTTTCCACCTTTTGCCTGTTACAAATAATGCTGTTATGAGTGTTGGTATAAAATATTTTTATGATGGATATGGAATTTACTTCAACATAGCAACTTTTTGTGATGCTGGGGATTGAACTCAAGGCCTTTTGCTAGCTCTACAACTAAGTTACATCTCCATTCCTACAGTAAACTTTTTACTATCTATATTTATCCCATATGATCATGTGTATCATCTTAAACATACACAATGAAATTTGTTTAAAAATATCTTCAGAAAAAATATCTTCAGGATCCTGATATGAATGTTTTTAGATATATAACCAAAAATGAAAATGTTGAATCGTATGATAATTCTATGTTTAATATTTTAAAGAAGCCACCAAACTGGTTTTCACAGTAGTGCACCATTTTACATCTCTAATAGCAATGCACTAGCATTCTAATTTCTCCTCATTCTTGCTCACATTTCTGATTTGCTGTTTTGTTTTTGGCAATAGCATCCTAATGTGTGTGAATTGCTAATCACCGTAGTTCTGATTTTTATTCATCTAGTGGTAGTGATGCTGTGCATCTTTCCATGGGATTATTTGGTCATTTGGAGAAATGTCTATTCAAGTCCTTTTCCATGATACTAGTTTTGAGTGGGGACTGAAATAAGGAAAGTCTCTGCCACAGATTCAGGATGCTATTTGAGCCACACTGAACTTATGAATGAACTGATTTAATAATATCAGAGGGTTCTGATATTGGAGATGCTGTATGAGTCCTTTGGTAATTCCCTAAAAGAAAACCACAGCTTACAGACATAAAATTTTGGAGACAGGCTATGCCTTTTCAGTCAAATGCAATTGCCCAGTTGGAAAACAACTGAATGAATGATCCTTGGACATCAAATGGCTTTATGTTCTGAGCTGCCCATTATGTACTAAGTGACATCTAGTCCACTGAATCATAAAATTGGATATGCAGCCCAGAATGCTACTCTTAAATAAAAGTGGTGCATATTGAGATTGGGTTTTAGCAGGTCCAGAAAGCACAGACAAAATGTGTAAGGTGGCAATTGTGATTTTCATGATACTTGTTTCTCTTATTTTCACATTGCTCCTTCAGCCTTCCTAAAGAATCCCCTTTACCAGTTAATGAAGGAAGAAAAGCACAGATCTGATTTTGGATGAATCTTCACTGATTGTCAATATTAGAAGTAGAGAGCTGCTGACTTAAGAGCCTGAAAGATACTAGTAAAGTGAACCTTTCCCAATGGGTAGAACTTGAGTTAAAATACATAACTGAAAGGAGAGGTGACTTGAGATATGGATCTACACTGACTGAGTAAGCAGTTAAAGGTTGGCCAGCTGGTCAAGGACTGGAAATGATGAAAGGCTAGTGATAGCAGGTCTGCAGAAGATGGGTTTAGAGAAACCTCTCAAAATGGAATCAATATAAAGATAAATATATTTATGTAAACATTGAGAGCCTGTTTTATAGAGGAGGCTCCTAATAAACAGGTAATGAAATGGATCATTTAGTAGATGTCAGTCAACATTTTTCCGTATTACTCATTGTGGTTGTTCAGTGTACGCAGGCAGGAAACCATGTGGACTTTCCTCACCAAGGCTCATTTGGCTACCAACCTGCTGACCACCTGCCAAAAGCAGAGGCAATCAGTGAGCTCTCAGCACGGCAGTGTTCCTTGTTGGGAATAGTTGGAGTATCTGCAGTTGTCCTCACAGGGTAAACCCATATTTTATATATGGATTTGTTGTTTCTATCCAAACTTCTTCTGGGGTTAATGATTGGTAGACTGTATGAAGAGTTATTTATCAGAAGAGAAAGGGTTAATGTACCTATATAATGTGAACATTGCCAGAAGGTTGTTTGTCACAGTGAACCATTAGATGACTTGATGTGAAAAATAATGACTTTAATGTGTCACTGATGTTATTGTATCTCATATAATGAATGTGTGAAAATATGAAAATTTTGATTAAATACATTGTAGTTACTTATTTTTATTATCCATTTCTGGAATGAATATCTGAATTTTATCCAGATAACAAATTATTTCAAATTACATAATTAATAAATATTTAAAATTTATAATAAATCTATATGCTATTATTAGTATTTATAATCCACTTTTTAGTCTTATAAGCTACCTTACACATCCATGTATATACCATATTCTTGATTAAACTTGTGTGCAGCAGCAAGAAATATGACAGATTTTCAAATGTGGTTTTCCTTGTTTGAACCTTTAAAATCTTATTGAAAGAAATAGGAAAAGATTCACTTTAACATTTCCAAGTAAAATTAAATCCACAAATACACAGAAGCCAGATCAAGTCAATAAGTTTTATTGTTTCAGTTTTTAAAAAAATTCACAGTTTCATTTCAAGACTATCATAAAGTATCCTGGAGAGGGCCAAGAAAATGAAGGCCCAAATAAAGTCCTCTTTAACCACACAGATACTAGTGGCAGAAGTTTATAAAATACTTATTTTAATTAAAAACTTCAGTTTAGCAATCAAAATTGTCTAAGCATTAATCTGATGCACTTACATACTTCTTCCAAAAACAATAGAAACTATGTTAAAATTCCATAAAAATATTCATCTTTTCAGGTAGAATCTGACCACATCTTTTATTTGTGAAATAACTAAATTGATTGCATCATAGTTTCATAGTTTTGTATTTGTTGTTTTTAAAGAGAGGAGATAACCCATCACAGTGAAAAAAAGAATATTAATGTGGGTTTGAGTTTAGTTACACAACCATGCTAACTTTGAATAAACAACTAGGATTGATTTATTATTTAAGAAAATAAAAATATATCAATAGATAAACATACTCATATAGTAGAAATATGAAAGGGTAAATTTTACTGAGTTTTTAAAAGTATGTATTTAATTTTGGATAACAAAAATATCTGGATTAGGTTGCTGTTAGGGAAGAAAAGAGGAAAAATGGCTATGTGAAGGTGAATAAATTTAAATTTCTGATCAAATAAACAGGTAGAAATCTGTATAAAAATAGAGTGTATCTATATCATTGTATCATCCCTAGATGAACACAGAGAAAACATTCACACAGTTCTTAAAAACACTTGGGCTATAAAAGTAAAGGGAAAATGATTTTTGGCAGAACCTATCTGGAGTAACTACCAAGACCTAAATGCTCCAAAGATGGCTGAAGATACTTGATGAACTCAGAGTACAGTCAGGTTATATAGCCCCTAAAATTTTGTTTTCAGTTCTTTCAAAAAAGTTTTTATATGCTATAAAGTATTAATACTATGAGGTATTAGATATAAATGTCCAAGAGAATATGACCATTGACATCCCTGGAAATGTTAATATAATTCTTAAATAACTATTAAAGAAAAGATTGGCTTAATTTGGGCCAATGCCAAGCTAAGAGAGGCAAAATATCTATGATCTAGCAAGGAGACACTGATGCATAAGAAATAAAGAACAAAGAGATATTCACACTACTCACAGGAAGTCCCTGTTTTCCCGGTAGCCCAACGTTTCCAGGATTTCCTGAAATGCCATCGGCTCCATGGTATCCTTGGTTGCCTTTTGGCCCAGAAAGGCCTAGAAGTCCCTTAATAATTGAAAATTACTTGAATTATACAGAGATGCTGAACAGATATTTAAGTGAGAAATACCTTTATATTTTTTGGAGAGGTAAATTTACTCTTCTGTACCCTGCCCCAGGCCAATTTTTTCTTCATTTCCTACTATTCCTTGATAATTTATTTGGGTGAAATAGATAGCAGTCTTTAAAAGTTCCCTTAAAAATCCAAGATTATCAGCAATCTACTGTGATTAAGCCTTAGTGTAACCATTTGATCCTTAGTGTAATTTTATGGTATTTCTCATCTTGCCAACCTGTGCTTTATCCAGGCATCAAGGAAAGATCAGTTTCACTGATCAGTGTACTGGTCAGTTTACCATGCTTTTACCTGCAGATGACAATCATTTACCATCCACAAAATTTTGTATTGTATTATTTTCCCGAAAAAACGAAGCATGGTTCTTTTTGTTGGCTTTGAATCATGCCTGAAGAAAGGTTTGAATATTTTGTTTCTGCCTTTGGGCAACTGGGTTCTGTCTGTAGGGATCTCTAATCTAAATATGCTCACAATTTATCTTTATTTTCTCTAGTTTTCTTTTTAAAACCAACAAAGTTTAAGGAAAGCAGGTATATAGGGATTGGTTGAGAGACACCAGAAGTCTTTGGTAATAAGCCGGTCAATACATAACTGCCTGACTAGAGGAGGAAATTGAGGTTCAGGTAAAATTAATCTTTGTTTTGTGATAAGAATTTTTTAAAAAAATGAATGTTCAAAGACTTTCTATTCTATTTGCTAGGAGGAGAAGCTGAGTCCTCCAATTAAAATTCAGCTCATGTTTTTTAAATCATGCTTAAAGATCTTTGTAACAATCATTTAGTCATGATTTCAAGTTCCCTGTTTTCCACGGGTTCGCCATGAGAGAAAAGCATTGTCCACAGAGAGGGCTCCGTAACAGAGGAAAATAGTATCTTTTAGTTGAAAGGACATATTTAAACCACAAGTTTGGTTTTGAGTTAGTGGTCATATTTTGTTCCCGCTGTGTTCCAGCATGGGTTTAAATTTTTTGCCCCAAGACAATATGATTTATCCAGCATGACAAAGTTGGCTCTAAACTTTTCTACTTGGTAAAGTTGTCAATTCTATTTAGAAAAACAGGAAAGATGAAAGAGGCCTTTTACTTACCGGAATGCCAGGCTTTCCAGAAAGACCAGAAGCTCCTTTTTTCCCCTTAGGGCCCTAAAATGGGAAGCACACTTGTCAATTGGCAGTAACAGAACAGAATGCTGTGAACTGGCTGCTACAGTAAATCCTGCCACTAACTAGTCCTGTATCACTGAGATCGTCATTTAACTTCCCTCGGAGTCATAATGCCTCCACCTGAAAATGAGAGATTGTGATCAGATCTCTTAGGAACTTTTTTCTAGTTCCAAATTCTATGATTTAAAACCTTAAATCATAGTTCTAAAAGGGAACTACTTATTTAATAAATGTGACCAATTCTAGGCAGGGTCTTTGTCTTCTTTTAAAAATATTTTTTTATTTTTAAAGGGATCTTATATAATTTATTATTTTAAAACTAATTTTATTGGTGCATTTTAGATATTCATCATGATCACATTCATCATAGGGAATTTGTACCCGTACATAATATACCTTGATTCTTCTTTTTTCCCCAATCCCTTCCCTTCCCTTCAACCCCTCTTCCTCTCTTTATTTACAAAAGCTTTATTTCTATTTTTCCTTCTATTTTTTTCCTTTCCCTTCCTTCCTTTTCCTCTCCCCCCTCCCATGTTCTCCTTCTCACTTGAACGATTTTCTTCCTATTTCCCAGTATCTATTATACATTTCGGTCCTTATTTACCCTTTTAGTTTCTTACACCATAGAAAAAATGCAAGATTTAAACATGAGTGTCTGATTTATTTCACTTCAGAGTATTGTCTCAAGTTGTATTCATTTACCTAGAAATGGCTCAAGTCTATTCTTCTTTATGGCAGAGTAGTACTCTATTGTATTAAAAAAAAAAACCTCACATCTTTTTTATCCATTCATCTATTGATGGGCATTTGGGCTGTTTACAAGATTTAGCTATTATAAACTGTGCTGTTACAAACATGGGTGTGCATATAATACTGTGGTATGATGCTTTTAATTCTTTCAGGAAGATACCAAGGAGAATAGCTGGGTCAAATGGAACCACTGGTTTTAGTTTTTTCAGGAATCTTCACACTGATTTCCATAATCTACACTCTCACCAATAGTGGAGAAGTGTTCCACTTTCCCCCACAGTCATGCCAGCATTTGTTTTTGGTTGGTTTTTTGATAATGGCCATTCTTTCTGAAGTGAGATGGACTTTGTCTCCTTTTGAAAGTAGCTAATTTCAGTAGATATTTATTGAATATCATGTATTCTGGTATGTGTTAGGAATCTGAAGGCAGAGTTCCTGCTTACAAAGTTCTTAATATATAGTAAGGGCCTAAGATGTGCTTCTCTGGAAGCGCAAAAGCATATTTGCAAATCAAGGAAGAGATATTTATTTCCCAAGGAAGTATTTGTTTTTTCATGTGTGTGATGTTTTAAGTCATAATTGATTTAGCAGTAACTGGTCTGCCAGGATAGTTAGAAACTTTGCCCTTACAAATCATGCCATTGTTCTGATGATATCTTAAAAGTTTTTTTAAGAAGAAAAATATGGAAAAGAGTGACCTGGTACACAAATAAAAAAAAATATTGTCATTACTGCACACATTTCTCAGAAATCATCAAAAGTACTCTTAAACATAGTAATTCTGTCATAAGTATAAAGACAAACTGCTCAAAACTTAACAACATTTAAAGGAATGATTTTAGATGTTACACCTTCTGAAAATGAGTTTAAGCTTTTTAGAAGATATAGTATATGTAATCATAGGGAAAAAAGCATGTTCTACAAGAGTTACAAATTCTACTTTTAAAGAAATTGATAATGGGGAGATAGATGAATCAAGTATTCTATTCAATCTTTGAAAACTATTTTTAAAAAATTTGCCCTAAAAGTCACTAATGCAAAGTCTAAGGCTAAGCATACCACACAATGGGATAGTTGGTGACCTGGGTTTAACTGAGGTATATATAATTTCTGAAACATATGATACTTATAGTAAAATGTTTTTAGAAAGAAATAAAATAACCAAATAAAGACTGAATATTGAAAAACAGTTCTAAATTCAGTCATCTTGAATAATACTAATGCCGATAACCCTCAAATATGTTAACCAGAGTGTTCACAGTATTTCTTTTTATGCAAACAGATAGATCTACCCTAGACTCTTGATTTTCAAAACAGACTTTTCCTTGGCTCAGGAATTTCAAAACGGTCCAATGAAACTCATGGTGGGATTAATAATTTCAGAAAAATATATCTTCAGTTTCAAAATCATCCTTTTAAAATACAAAAACCTGACTCTAAATATTAAAAATCTATTTTTCTGTGTAAATAAGAATAAGGTTATAAAGGACAGAAATCATAAAACACATGCCATAAAGAACAGACTCGAATTACAATAATGTAACAAGGGTTCTTTCTCTGTAGGGGGATATAAAAATATTCAAGTTAAGGAAGAAGAGAAGAAGAAGAGAAGAAAGGCTTAGGTTCTGAAAGAATCCTGCAAAGAGTCCTTTGTTCTACACCTTGCCCCCAAACCACAGGGTGGGTTGAAACAATAATACTATCATATAAGTTTGGAGATCTGGACACAAGAAAATGCCTAGAATAACTAATGTCTTCATTGAGAAGTCCACATAAAGTGTACTGAGTGTCAGCAATAGAGCAGAAATTTCTGCATGATGTGTCTAGGACAGTGGAATATCTCTCTGAGTTCCCCAAGTACCCAACATAATGTGAGGAGCACAAAATGTTATTTCCATGTTGCCAAGTATAGAAGAATACGGGCCTGAGAGCCCTATCTGAGGAGGCCTTGCTCTAAACTGAGATGAGAAAATAACTGTGAATATAAGCATTGGCCAAAGAACTTCTGCCAAGAAGGCCAAGATAGATGCCAACATAATGGGATGATGGTTATTAAGGGCCAAAAGAGATGATGTACATTTCAGTGGATGTTAGTGTGAATGGATGTTGACTGAAGACTAAAGTCATCTCTCATTCTTTGTCCCCACTATTGCAACCCTGAATGTTACTGCAAACTTGTGAAGAAAGTAAATGGGGAAAATTCTCAATCAAATATAGCATATTTGAGTAGATGGAGTTAAAGGGTGTCAACTGATTAGATTTCCACCTGTTAGGTTTCTACCCCAGGCAAGATGGACACTGAAGACAGATGTTAAGTTCCAATATAAAGAATACAAAATTATGTGTTTAGTATATGACACATCTATGTGTCTTATTCTAAATATTCAAATGACAAAATAAAAAAGATTCACATATTATAACAAGTCAATTAAACATTGAGGTGGTCCTTATGTTGAGGATTATTTCAGAAGAGTTAAATATTGTGCCCTGAAATCTTCATCTGTGGACCCATCTAGTTTTCCTGAAAATGAGAATGTTACGTAGACTTGGATGAGGCATTAGGGAGCAACTCATAATAGAACACCACTAAAGAAAAATTATGAATATGAGAAGTATTTTAAGGTATATTTTAGTAACGTGAGTAGGGTAATTATGGTAACATCTATCTATTGAACACTAACAGTGTTAAACTAATAATAAGACTATGGTCTCTGATGTTCTTACATGTTCAGTTCAGGAAAGAATTCCTTATAATTACTGTTACATAACTATGAGCAAGGAGGACTGCTAGAAAAATGACAGTCTTACAATGGAAAAAAAATTATCTGTCTGTCTGTCTGTCTATCCATCTCACTAAAGTGTAGATCACTGTTACTGTTAAGGACTAAATGTCTATGTGCTCCCAAAATTCACACATTGAAATCCTACCCTTAATACTAATGCCTAAAAGTGTTAAGAGGTTACACTTTGTGTGGTGAGATGTTCAGGTGGAGCTCTCAAGAATTTGATGAATGTTATAAATGGGACTCCACAAAGCTCTTTAGCTATCTTTGCAAAATGTGAGGCACGATGAAAAGTTGGTAGTATGCAGTATGAAAGAGGACTCTTTACCAGAATCTGACTGGGCTGGAACTGTGATCTTGGACTTTCAGACTCTTGAACTGTGAGAAATATATTTCTGTAGTTTGTATGCCACCTTGTCTATAGTACTTTGTCATAGTATTCTGAAGTAACCAACTGTGCTTTTAAAAAATTTTATGTATTATAAAAAAAAAATCACAAAGTTTTAATTACTGGATAGTTTTATAACTAAACTAAGAGGTAACCATTAATAAACACTAACTTACACAGAGGGGGTATTTCACTAGGAAATTACAGATTGGGCCAAAGGTAAAGAAAATACGTTGTCATATAAGGTGTTAGTAGATGATTAATTGAATTGGTACCTTAAGCAGGAAAAAAAAGTCACTCTTCAACCAATCCTCCAAATTCAAATATAAAAAAGTAAAAGTATTCTGTGCTACTTTCAATCTTACTCATATTATTTTATTTAAACATAAGTACCTCATAAATCAATGAACAGGCTTTCTGTTCTCATAATAGGAAAGGCAAATGAATTTTATATGTAATGTTTAGAGTGCATGTAAAATTATGCTTTCTTTTTGCCTAAAACTAAAAAATATAGAGTGGCTCATTTGAAATAAAATCCATTTTAAAAAAGCTTGCATTCATCAGGACTGTATTAGTTCATACAAGAGAAGGCAATCAAATACTTTTGATAAGTGGCATTTAAAAAATGTGCATGTTAGTCCAAACTTTTATTTTTGTTTGTGATTTTCAAGTTTTTGTTTAAATGAGGCTTAAGGATACATACTTTCCTAGTTCTATCTCACCTTGAGAGAGCAGTTTTATAAAGTGAACAGATTTAGAGAGGTACACAAGATTTGATTTCCCTCTTTTTTCTTTCCTTTTTTAACCAAGAAACAGCAATTCCCAAAAATCTGAAATTTTGTTTTTGGAGGAAGATAAGGTTTTGACTTGAGCCTTAGTGTTTGGATGTCATTGTAGGACAGGTAGTTCACTTACATTTGCATTATGAAAGTCTTTAAAAATATAGTGGCTATGACTTGCTGTCACTTTTTCTTTATAGCTGCCCACAGTCACATGTTCAATGAATACATTAGTTGTTTAGGTAAAAGTAATTATATTTTACTTAATTTATAAAATATTTCTAAGGAATAGCTTCTATATAATAATGGGAATCAGGAAACAAAGTTTCTAATGTTGGTTCTGTTGGTAATTAGTTCTGTGATTTTAGATAACTCATGATCTCTCTGGGATTTAATTTTCTTCTGAAATACTAGAAGGTTATACAGATAATTTTAAGGGGCCATTTCAAAATCCAAAGAATAAATTTAAAATTTTACAAAAAGAAGTTGATAGCAATTGGACAGAATCCATCTGGGCACTGAAAGTATCTTTAATGAATATAATACATAGTCAATGGTTATTCTTGTAGCAGTTGGTCCTATTTGAAACTTTAAGGGGCTTTTTAATATGCCCTTGGGCTATACTTCAGCATTCATCACCCTGGATACATAATCAGGTTTCTCATTCTCCACTATCCCCTAGGTCAGTGATGGTGAACCTTTTAGAGCTTTCAATGGTACACAGAGCCCGCTGTGGCATGTGTGCCAGAGGTTCACCACTACTGCCCTAGATGCTGTCTGATCACCCTGGCTTGTTTTCATGAAAAATCCTATTAGGCCAGTTTAGTCAGAATCTCCCTTACCCTTTAGTTTCCCCGTAGTAATTTTCCATTCACGACCCCCACTCTGCTCCTTGGCTACAACTTCCCACTTGTAGATGCTATATTCAGAGCTCAGCCCACTGTCTCTCCCCCGTTGCAAAATCCCATTGTATCTGCTGTGATAGTTCTGAATAAAGCCTTTTTTACCAAACTTTAGCAAGTATCAATGAATATTTCTTTCTTTATTACACTGTACAACAACAAAATAGTTTTGACTGGTATTTTCTACTCTACAATGATGGTATTTCTGTTTGAAACCAAAAGAAGAGACTACTAATTTTGGACAACCTTATGGAATTTTCACAAAGCCAGAGAAGGCTGCTGATAAAATGATATCTGGACAAACATATGAATCAATGAGGCTGACAGTGATCCTGTTCCAAAGTGATGAATGATTATTTAAATTACCATAAATAGTGATTCTCTTGTGCTTCTGTTTTCTTAATCCAACAATTAGTTCCACATTGTTTTAAACAATTTCAACTTACTTCAGATCCTTTCTCTCCCTTTAGTCCTTGTTCACCTTGATCACCTGGTTCTCCCTTTAATAGGAGCCAAAACAGAAGTCACATGTAAAGCAGAGACAAAATAAGTCATATTAATGTTAACATTTTAAAACATTAGAATGATAGATCATGCTTCGAAAACTTACTGGGGGCCCTTGCTGTCCAGTGGCACCTCTTAGTCCTGGTACACCCACATGACCCTAGGAGTAGAAAAGATTATAACAATAAATAAAGACATGTAATTTAGAGAATACCGTACTATCACTTAAATTTGTAACAAAGTGTTGCAAAACTCAATTTAAATATCATAGATATTATGATTCTACTTAGAAATAAGGTAGAACATAATAGCCATTAGATATTATGATGAATATGAAATATTATGATAGGCAAGTATACAGTTTTGTTTTTGTTTCTTATGAGAATCAAAATAGTAGGCTGAATGGTAGCTTCCTAAGAGATGTGTATGCATTCATCCTCAGAACCTGTGAATGTGACTTTATTTGGAAAAAGAGTCTTTATAGATGTCATCAAATTAAGGATCTCAAGAAATGATTGTCCTAGAGTATACATGTGGGCCCTAAATCCACTAACAAGTGTCCTTTTAATAGATACACAGAGGGAGGAGGATTTAACAGGAGAGGGCCAGGTGAAGCTAGAGGCAGAGACCGGAGTGACAGAGCCACAGTAATGCTGACAGACACCAGAAGCTAAAAGAGGCAAGAAAGGAGTCTTCCCAAACCCTCTAAAGGGAGAGTGGTCCTACTCACATTTTAACTTCCATTTCCAGGTCTTTAGAATGGAAAGAAAAGATTTTTGTTGCCTTAAGCCACTCATTTTATGGTAGTTTGTTATAATAACATCAGGAAAGTGATATAGTCATTTCTTAATATTCGTGGGTGATTGGTTCCAGGACCCAACATCCAAGGATGCTGGAGTGCCTTATGTAAAATGTAGTATTTACATATAACCTATGCACATCCTCCAAACAACTTTAAATCATCTGTAGGTTACTTGTAATTTACATATAATATGAAAGCTGTGCAAATAATTGCTATACTGTATTATTTAGGGACTAAGGACAAGGAAAAAAGTCTGTACATATTCAGTACTGGTGTAATTCTTTTAAGAATATTTTTGATTAGGCCAGGGGGGATTTAGCTCAGTGGTTCTGCCGCCTGCCTCGCAAGCAAAAAGTCCCAAGTTTGATCCCCGGTACCAAAAAAAAGAGAATATTTTTGATCTATGGTTAGCTGAAACTGTGGAAGTGGAAGTCCAAAGGAATAAAGACTATAAGAACAAGTTTCTTTTTCAATATATTGCTCCTATAGAAGTGTACTTTGGTCTCCATTCCATTTAATATTGACAGTAGTTACTGTATATAATATCGAGAAATATCAAATGTCTCTGACATTCAGCAATCTATCATATAGTTTTCCTAATGAGGAATGCTGAGCTACCACATTTCCATTTTCAAGTGTGTAAACAGAAATTAGCAATAACCCAGAGGCATGTTAGGTGAAATTAGTGGTGAAGAATTCCACATGAAATCTCGTTTATCCTTTTTCATACTGTCCTCTTCACTAAGATTCCTTTCTTGCTACTTTCTCTGTGTTACAGAAAGAATGTTATAGAATAGACAGTTAGCAAGATCATCTTTTTCAGAGCTAGGAGAAGAAGGGATTGCATGTATAGGCTAACTATTCTCACAGAAAGGTCAATGGAAGCCTTCTTTGTTTGGATCTATGAGGCAATTATAGTTTCAAGTTTCAACTTCCTGCTAAAGAAAATGAATTCTGTTTAAGGAAATGTACAGTGGCATGAGAGAAAAGCTTGTTTGGGAAGATTTTTATATACCACATGGCCACCTAAATAGAAAAGTACTACTATAGGATCCTGTTTTGTTTAGTAGCAAAAGAGAAGCACAGTCAGCAAAAAAACCAGCATCAGAAATATCAAAAGGTGGTATGGTTCAAGTAAATTCAAATCCTTGTGGGTCATTTATCAAAAATGTTTCTGGAAATGAGTAGCTGGTGAAAAGCTTGAGTTACAAAATGCAGTAAGAGTGAGCATATGAGCTAATCACAAAACTCAGAATGATCTGTGGCCATCATCCTTGTATGTACAGAGGAGTTTTCAGAATGATGGTAGAATAACCAATATCTCATTTGGCTTTGTGAAGTCTAAACACAAATTTCATGAAGGGCAAACTGGCTCCATAGGAATTTCACTACAATTATTCAAATTTATCCAAATAAAAATTGGCAATGACCATTCTTATATAGTGGTTAAAATTAAATGTGCTATAGTAAATGTTATTATAAAATCACTTAAAAGAGGTTATGGGAAATGGTAGATTTTATCTGATGATACTGGTCATGAGTTAGGTTGGATGGCCAAGGGAAACTTGGAGAGGATTTTATAAAGGAAGTGATGATAAACTCAATCTTGAATGATGAGTGTTCCAGCCTGTAAAGCAAGGATATTCTGGCAAAGAGACAGACAACATGGAGAATAAATAAATTTCATGTGACAGAACAGGTTCAGTGGAGAATGGATTAGAGAAGGCTATGACTGGGGACAGTCTAGAAAAAAAAAGACTGGAGAAAATCAGTTTAAGAATGACAGTTATGTATCTATCAGTCAGTCCATTCAATCAGGCGAGAGTAAATCTGCCTTTCAGCAATAACCACAGGAAATTTTACCTTGAGAGAATGATGTATTGGATCAATTAACCATCAATTCATTTTATGAAAAGTCTGTTATATATAGGCTCAGAACTATAGGACTACAGAAGACAACAAGATTACTGTTTAAGTAGGTCAGGGAAAAGGGGAGTTTGAATGAAATTATGAAGGACAGAACATTTATGTAACTAAAGATTATATAATGTTGGGACCAGGCAGAGAATGTTGTGAGCAAGGAGAAAAGACAGAAACTATAGAGAGTTAGCAGATTACCATTGTTTAGTAACAGATAATGAGGGAAGAGATATAGTCAAGAACATTCTTAACATCAAGGTGATATTAAAATTATACTGAATAAATTTTGTACGTATTCTAATATAACTTTAGCTGGTGAAGTTGCTCTTATAAAATCTCTCTAACAAATGGAAGAGGTTAAGAATTGATTTAATCTTGGGAAGTGTAATGGTATTTATCCATCCATTTGACAACTTTATTTAACTAACATATACCTGGACTTTTTGTTCTAGAAATTGTAAGTATACTAATGAAAAAGAGACAATATTCCTACTGTCATAGATCTTACATTTTGGTGGCCGAAGATAGATTATAAGAAAAGAAACAAATTATGAAAAAGTAATAAGATGATATAGCATTAAATGTTGTGAAGAAAATTAGGTAATATGACACAAAATGGTAGTTATGGCCATTAAGGCCAGTTAAAGGCCAGTTAAAGTCTCCTAGATGGTAACATTTCAGTTGAGATCCGAATGATGTGAAGAAAGCAGTAGTGGACAGAAACAAAGATGATTTTAGGAATAGATAGTAGAAAGAGCTAGTCTGCTTCTAGTATCAATAAATATCAAAGCATTACTACTTATCTCAGTGGTGCTTATTTTCATTTGAAACTGCGAACCACAGAGAACCCTACTCAAATTTGGAAGCAAGGTGTAAACTTTCAGAAATTACCTTGTATCCTTCTGCTCCAGGTTCTCCCCTCTCTCCTTGTTCCCCTATTGGACCCTACAGAAGGAACACACAAAAACAATCAGTTTCATTGTTGTGATCATGAATGTAGATGAAACAATCAGTATGGTTTATTCTTTTCCCTCAAAAATCTAATATATTCATTTAATTCCACTAAATAATTCTAAATACTGAATTTCCATGACACCAAGCACTTTAAACTGTACTAAGCACTAAATCACCTAAAGAGATACTCATAATGATTCTGATAGGAAAAACTTAAGAAATGATGTCCAATTAAAATATGAATTTTAAATGAATAGTATAGTGTATGGTATAAATGATATAACATATCTTTAGAGTTAAAATGAGTGAAAAAATTTAAGCAAGATCATTTATTAATTCCATTAATTATATAAAATTATATTTAATGACCTTTACAAAAATATTTAACAATTAATTCTACTTTATTTTCTTTATAAAAATTCTATTGTTATTCCTTAATCTGAATTTTTTAATTCTCAAGGTATAAATTAACATAAGAAAATTGCACTTACAAACTTTAATCTTTAAGGCAGAAACTAACCTAATAGACTTAGTCTTACTCATTTTTAAAATATTTCTGAGGTAAAATCTTTAATATGATAAATTATTCAAATTACCTATCTAAAATGCACTTAAAACATGTTATATATTAGAACCTACAATCAGAAGAGAAACAAATTTAAAGAAGTTGACAAAACCATAGAATTTATTATGAAGCATTAATTGAAGAAATTTAACTTATCCCAGTGAAGATAAAATGAATAGAAATAATATAAAGACAATAATCTTTGGCTCTGTTTTAATTATTTAGGATATTTTTTGTTTGAGTTTCATGCTGGTCTCACATCTACTGGATAAAACTATCATAGTTATTATGTTAGCTTTTATTATATAGGCATTTATTATACTTTAGCTGATAATCTTTGATCCTGGCATACTTAAATCTGGGAAAACACAAGCACTTTCATATTACCATTTACCAATTTTTTCAATTTACTTTAAAATTTTTTTATTTTTCCCATATAACTCCCTCTCTTAATTGTTTAGACATACTAAATTATATTTGATAAAGAAACGTTCATGATTGTATAAAGAAGTTTACAAGGTGGGTTGATTTAATCAGAAAAAGTAGAATCTCTCCTATTTCTAAACCAAAGTATAACTTTCTACTATCTTCAAAGAGCCAGATCAAAATATCAGGACTGATGACATATTCTTCTCCTGTGTTTTAGGATTATTTTTATGTTAAATGACACTATGTGAAAATTTAAAAATATAACCAATTATATATATTTCTGTGGGTTATGCATTTTTATTTTGCCCATTTAATTTACATGTCTTTTAGGCAAAGATTTAGTCAAACATGAATATAGAAATAGTTACTTAGATAATTAAAGCTACAATAACTATTTTTCAAAAACTATGGTTACAGTTAGTCCTTAAAATGCTTAATTAGAAGACTAGATCCATGATCTTTAAAGGTTGCTGATTATAACTGGTTTTAAGAGTTTTTAAATCACTGGGCAACTGTGTGTAAACTACTATGAACAGCATACAGATCAGATTTTAATACTTTAGAAATTAATCTTAATTTGATAATTAAAGAAATATTTGCTCTTAAAAAGTCAAAAGAATGTAAGTTTTATATGATCTCTGTAAAAAGTTATGCTTTTATGCTGACAGTTACATTTCAGAAGTTACTGTCTGAAACTCATATAGTAGGCTAAGGATGGTGACCTTCATATTTTTCACATATAAGACTTTCACATCATTACATTTATGATAGGAAATATTACTCTCCTATCAAACTGTGTTATAAAATTAACAAACTAAAACTCTTTGAAAAGATAAGATTGGTATTATGTCTCTATTATTATATTTCATCTTGATGTGTTAAAATAATTTTAGAAAAAAACCTACTGGATCACCTCGAGGCCCTTGTGGTCCTAGGACTGTGCTGTCTTCTCCTGGGTAACCCTAAAATGAAAATAATGATTTATTAATGAACAGCCTACTATTTTCTAATATTTTAGGAAATATATAATTTGCCTCTATCTTTTTAAGTGGAAAAATTTTACCTAAAAAGCTAAACATGTGATGTTTTGTGTAATAATTTATACAGGTATATGGCTCTTCTTGGAAATGTCAATCTGTTTTAAATACATAAAAATATCTTAAAAATTTTCTGAATGCATCAGTTTTCAATGACACCATAAATCAAGAGTATTACTGTAGTTGCTCCTAACTCATTTTAATATAAATTTTATTCATTTAGTCTAGAGACACACAATCCATTTCAATAAGGACTTAATTTTACTTTTACAAAACTATAGGCTACAAAATATTACACATACATTATTTTACCTCAATATTGAAATAACCAACAGAAGATATTTTAATAATTCTTTTTTTGTGTGTGTGGTACTGGGGATCGAACCCAGGTCCTTGCACTTGCAGGGCAGGCAGTGGAAGCACTGAGCTAAATCCCCAGTCCAAAAGGATTTTGATGGTTTTAGTACTTAAAGATACTTGGATTCCTTATTATTTATACATGTAGTACATACATATACTGCATCTTTTTTTTTTTTTTGGTACTGGGGATCGAACTTCGGTCCTTGTGCTTGTGAGGCAGGAGGTGGAACCACTGAGCTAAATCCCCTTTAATAATTTATTTAAATTTTAGCTCCTTGATATTTGTGTTTTTCTAGAATTTGCAATATTTCTACCTTAAAAAGTAGTATTTTTATCCCTTCAAAATATTTCCATGCATTCTTTCAGAAAAAAATCATAAATTCAATGTTTAACTTTAGAACTAAAATGACAGTACATACCTTTTCTCCTTTAGGTCCTGGTAGCCCAGAGAGTCCTGGTTGACCTTGATGGCCCTATAAAATACAAACAAGTAGGTAGTTGCTGTTTCATTGCTACATGCTCTATCTAACACATTAATCCCATTGTATTAGATACTGTGCTATTCTGAAAACAAAAAGGATTCACTCAACAGGAGGAGGAGAATTACAAAAGATGTGATTAAAAATACAATGTATATTTAAATTTTAAAAATATTTATTACAGTAAAAGACACATTGCCATTAATCCCCATCCAAAATTATACCCCTGACTTCAAACACACTTATCTTCTCATTTGTGTGACTTTCTAAAACAGTACTGGAAGATCTCTTTTTCGGTTTTAGTTGCACTGTCATTATTGTCTTGATGTCGTGAATCTATCAAAAATCTTTACCTTTCTTGGTCATTTTGACTTTGAGGGAGGAACCAGAAGTGACACAGTGCCAAATCTGGTGAAGAAGGTAGATGAGGACACACTGTAATGTTCTCACAGACCTGCCTTTCTGTTAGCAGCAGTCACCGTATTTTTTATCATACCTCAAAAAGATACTCATGAAGTTTTATCAGGAAGATTTAATCTTTGCACAGATGGAATTTTATCTTAAATATAAATGTTTTATGTGTGTATATACATGTATAAATATAAATATTTCAAAAATTAGAAATGTTTACCATATATCCTGGAATTCCTGGTTCTCCATCAGGTCCCATCAATCCTAAAGGACCCTAAAAAATAAATTAAATGTTAATGAGAAAGAAAACAAAATTGTTTGCATTATTAAATTTGTCTATTATTTACATTTTTACATTTAGATATTCATGGTTTGAAATTCTACTTAGTTTGAAATAAGAAAACAAAAAAATAATATCCCAACTTTTATCTTTTTCTTCTGAAACACAGAAGTTCCACAAGAAAGTCTATGGCTTACTTCTGGCATAAACATACTTAATCATATTAAAAGGAATACTTTTAGTTGTCAGAATACTACTGGTCACTAGAAAATTCTTGGAAATTTATTTTTATCTGACAGGCGTGTCACTAAATATTGAAAAGTGAAGTTTGAGAGGTTTTGATATTATCACATGTGGGATCCAGGAGAATTGCATGCTCATGGAGGATTCCAGATTGCTATGATGAATATGGTTTTATTCTGGTCAAAGTTGTTAAAACAGAAATATTAATAACTTATGTGTGATGATCAATCTACAATTTCTCATTATCAATATTTTACAGATAGGGAAACCATATAAAGACTAGGAAGTCTCCCTAAATTATTGAAAAGATGAAATGTTTTCAAAAAGCAAAAATTGACTATAAAAGTTCTATGTTTTCATATTACTGTATTAAAAAGTTTCCACAACTGTCCTATTTGAGTTTCAAATAAGTAGTATATAAGGAAACGAAGGCATTAGAATAGGTTTGTGATTTGCCTAATATCACACTAATCAAGTACTAGAACCAGCTCTCTTGATCCTGCATGTGTATTTCCTATTTGATTATACCACTAAAGTCCAAGTTCTAAAATAATTGATATTACAATTATTGACCATTAATTAGTAAATTTAAGCTAATTTGGTTAAGTTCAGGCTTCGTCTGAAAAAAGGACTTCATAAAATCAATTTTTAAAAACTTAACAAGATTTCAGCAATTACTGAGATGAGAAATGCAGAGTGGAGTTTATTCAATTCACACTACTAATTGAAAGTAACATGAGAAGTTACTGAAGTCCTCTAAGAAGCTAGTGCATATTGGATCATGATGGCTGAATGACATATGCTTATTTTACTAATCCTTTTGAGAGAAAGAGAGAAGCTATTTAGTTTTTTTTAATAACAACATTGAAGAACAAGTAAACATTATCAGTGGACCAAAATTTTGTGATTGAAGACAGGAAACGGGTGAAAATATGCAAAGAAGAAAAATGTTACATATGTACAAATGTTCTCAAACAGAAATCATACAGGTCATACTCTCTGGCTGTAATACAACATAAATAGAAATGAGCTATAAACACTAAAAATATCCATTTTAAGTATAAAAAACCTTTTTTTTGAAAAAAACTTTTAAATAACTCTTGGTAATTGGGAAATAAAATCTGAAATTTCAACCAGTTATAAAAAATAATAGTGAAAACACTAACATAAAAATATGAGAGGTATGACCAAAGTACCATTCAGAATGAAGGAGGTAGCTTAACATATAGTTATTGAATAAATTAATGAAATAAAACAAATGAGCTAAATACTTAATTCAAGAAGACATGAAAAAGAACCATATTATAAGCCCAAAGAAAAGAGAATGAAAATAATCTTAAAGAACAAATTAATAAAAATGAAAGCCAGAAAAAAAGTTGAGTAAAAACCAAAGTAGATTCTTTGAACTCATAAAATAGCTACACTTTCAACAAATTTGATTAAGAAAGAGAAGAGACATTAAAAGAAGGTCAAGGAAAGAGAACAGGGACATAAGCTCAGGATTTAAAAAAACTTTTACATTTTTTGTAGTGCTGAGAAATGAATCCAGGGCCTTGCACATGTTGGCAAGTGCTCTACCATCAAACTATCCTCCAACTCTAAAAAATTGTTTTTAATTGTAAGAAAATAGTAAATAGGGCCAGGGATTTAGCTCAGTGGTTTCCCTGCCTGATGCGCAAGCACAAGGACCCAAGTTCGATCCCCGGTACCAAAAAAAAAATAGTAAATACAAGTTTTATTTATTAAATTTGGAAATCTACATGAAATAGATTTTTTAGAAAATTACTTTAAAATTTATTTAAAAAATGGAAAAGACTGAATATAATAAAAAAGTAAAAAACCTAATAATAAAACAACGTTAAGCTCAGATTATTTTAAAGGCAGATTTTATCAAAACACTTTTTTTAATTTTAATTTTTTGTAGTTCTGGGATCAAATCCAGGGCCTTGTACATGCTAGGCAAATACTTTACCACTGAGCTACCACTCCAGTCCTCAACATCTGAATAACAGATAATATCTATGTTCCAAAACTATAGAACACAGAAAAATGTGGAAAGCTTACTAACTTATTTTGTAAGACTTGTTCATTTCTTATACCCAAACTCAATTAAGGATACTATACACTACACTTTAAAAAAATACCAAAGAACTACAGGCCTAGTTTACTTACAAATATAGATACAAAATTCCTAAAAGAAACTAAATGTAACAAACTAAAAATTCATACATAAAATATTAGAAAACCAAATACAGCAACAACAACAAAGAATAATGCAAACATACCTAAATAAGATTTGTCCTAGGAATTTGTGATCAATTCAACTTTTGGAAATCCACTAATGAATTTCCTTATATGAACAAAGGACAGGAAGTGTGACATTATCTAAACAAATGTAAAAGCATTTAATAAAATTCAACATGTCCTTATCAAAACTCTCATTTAAGAGTGAAAATAAATTTCTTTAAAGTAATAAAGGGTATGTTCAAAAACACAATTACAAACAATACTTGTGAATAAATATTTGAAGTATTTTCTCTAAAGTCAGGCACAGGACAAAGTTTCCATTATCATGACTTCTACTTACAAATTCTAGAAGTTCTAATCAATGTAATAAACTAGGAAAACAAATAAAGAAAGGTGATGAAGGGAGCCATAAGAATCACCTAAGTTCCTTACAGGAGGTGTAAGATTGGAATATGAAAACAATAGATTTCCTATACAATACTAGTAAGATGATGTGATGGAAAAAGGGTTTTATTAACAATGAGAGTAAAATTCATTTGAAAAGCTAAGAATAAACCCAACACAAAAGTATAATAACAAAGGAAAAGAAATAACTTTTTGAAGGATACAGTATATTAGAAGATATAAGTAAATGGGAAGACATACAATGTTTCTCTGTGAAAAGATTCAATACTAGAGGAAACTGATGAGCTGATTGGAAAGTTCTCACAAGAGAGGAAATCATAGTAAGAGCCAAACTTTCCTGAAAAATGAATTATTGAGTATTTACTCTAATAGATCTAAAAAAATACTGTAACCATATAACAAATACAGAGGTGTGTGTGCCAAGTGTAGTGTCTTATGCCTGTAATCCCAGTTACTCAGGAGATTGAAGCAGAAGAATCCCAGGCTCAAGTCTAGCCTGCGCAACTTAGTGAGAGCCTGTAAAGTAAGGAAGAAAGTTATAAGGTTGGAGATGTAGCTCAGTGGTAGAGAGCTTGCCTCGCATGTGCAAGGTTCTTGGTTCAATCCCCAGGAATTCCAAAAAACAAGAATACAAACAAACAAACAAAAAACCTAGAAAAACAACCCAAAACAAACAACCCTGAAAATAAACAGAAAGGAGGTTGATATGGACAGATTGGCAGATTAATAGATGGAAATTTATCTTCTATAAGTCATATACCCAAATAAATAAATAAACTCCATTAGCCTTAAAGAGTCAAAATAAAGCTGTAAGAGTACCAGGATTAGAACATGGAGGATATTTTTATGTAGTTTAGGTAGGGAAGGCATTTATAATGACGAAATAGAACAGGAACTGCAAAGAAAAAGACTGACAAGTTTGATTACTTAAAAATTGAAATGTTCTATATGGAAAGTTATCATAAACAAAACTAAAAGATAAACAAGAGACAGGGAAAGATTTGTAATATATTTTTTAACATATTTAACAACACTATATTTAAGATATATAAGGAGTGGTTGCAAATTAATAATAATAAGGAAAAAACAACAACCTAATGGAAAACATAAAATATAAATAAATAGGCAACTTCTATAGGAAAAAGTAGAAATTACTTAGTTGTTAATAGGGAAATATAAATAGAAAGAAAAATGAGATATATCTTCTCATCAGATTGGCAAACACCAAATAGATTAGTATAAAATGTGGGTGGTGGGACTGTAAATCTGGTGAAACCACTTTGGAAGTAGTTTGGAACAGGTGTCAAAATTTAAAAAGTAAATACTTTTATAGCAAGAAAATTCATGGTTGACTACTTTGAAAGCAATATTCATTAAATATATTGCTTTTTCTGTTTATTAAAATTAATCATATTATGTAATATTTTTGAACAAGCAGCCCAAAGACAGAGAAATATTAGTAATTGAAACAAAAGGAAGCAAGAAAGGGCTGAAGTATTAAAAGGTCAGTAAGTAATGGAATGTGTAAAATGAGCCTCAGGCAAATCTTACTCAGACAAAAAATGATTATGCAATGGTCTCTTAAAGGTCTTGGTGAAAAATCTTTGATTAGTGACATTTAAATGAAGGTGAGAAAATATACCTGCATTTTGTAAAGATGTTTATGAAAGACTCAGAAGACTAAATCACATAACCTTTTAAATATTTTGCATCTCTTTCATGCTGTGACTTTCTGGACAGGTCCGAAATATAGCAGCAATAAAATTTTGCTATTGCAAGTTCAGAAATGTCATGCTACACTTGTTTCCAATAGCATGCAAAGTTCATGCAAGAAATTAAAGATATAAATAGATGTTATAAGAGTTGTAACAATGGTTAGAAATATAACCTTCAGATAAAGCATGAGTAATCCAAGCATAGAAAGAAAGCTCATTTCAAGTAAACTTAATTTTCAAATCAATTTGTCAACCATTACAACATATTTTACAAGATATGAAATCTTGATTTTAAGTGCTAGGCATATAAACTTTTCCACTTAGTTTAAGAATTATAATCTGATTTTTAAAAACCTCATTTCATATTTTATTTCCATTTTCAGTGCTTTTTTCCCTTTCCTTTTCATGTCCAGAAACCACTAAGCCATTTAAGTACTGTGGAATGCTTAAAATTCTCCACATCCCATGGAGATAGATTATTTTCAATGGAACTATTGCCTTCTCTGTAAAGTTAATCAAGAGATGAAGCTTTAAGGTCATGGAAACGTTTCCTTTCTATCCACAGTAACTCAGTTCTAGAAACAAATCAAATACTGACCACAGCACCTCTAGTTCCTCTGGCACCCTTAGGCCCACTTTCCCCAATTTGTCCAGGAGCACCTCTGCTTCCAATTTCTCCTATGGGTCCTATTTGTCCTTTATCACCCTGCAGATGACATAAGTATGAGAGAAAAGTAAGAAAAACAATTTCATACTTCTTGAATTACTCCAGGGGATACTCAGTAAGCAAAACCTTTAAATAGCAACTCTGCATTAAGTTAACACTGTTATAAACCACAACTGACAATAATAACACACTGTCAGCACACAAATTGTTTGAAAAATAAAAGTAATTTTGGAAAAAGAAGGCTAGAGATAATTTTGACCAACCGAGGTGATAGCTACTGCTCATGCTGAATTCCAAATAATCAACTTTTTATTCTAAATTTGTTATGTATGAGTATATGCATATATAATTGTTAACATGAGAAGTCTACTTCCATAGAGAATTTCAGTGTTATAAAGTGCAAAAAAAATAGCCTTCAGTGTACAGTTCCATATATTTAGGATCACCACTCACAAGTTTAGAGTATGCCTTCAAATAGCCACATCATTTTAATATCCTTTTACATCCTTCTGAAAACTAGTTACCTTCTATTTCTTATTATACTGATTGGCCCTGCTCTAGTACCAAAATACAGCTACTCTTATACAATGTTTTCTTAAAGTGGGAAATAACTGTGACCACAGTCATGAAAATTTTGGTATTTCTAGAGGTTTATGGGCTTTATTTTACTTTTTGAGGATAGCAGGCTGTTGAAAAGATCTACATCCTAATGGTTAGGGTTTAGAATCCATTTTACTATGGATTTTCTGTTTTGTATGTATGTATGTATGCGTGCATGCATGCATGTATGTATTTATGCCTTTATGTGGTGCACCCGGGGCCTGGCACATGCTGGGCAAATAAGTGCTCTACTACTGAGCTATACTCCTAGCCTTCGTATTGATTTTAGACATATTACTATGCATGACGAAAATATTGGGATTATTTTAATGGGCATGAATAGCAACTAAGTTACTTCATTCATTTCTTTTTTTTCCATTTTTTTTTATTCCTCTATTGTCTGAAAGTTCTAAGTTTGAGAAATATAACTGCAGAAATATAAGAACTGGACTTTAGGAACTAGACTATTATCTAATTAGAATTATAACAAATATATTATGAACTATTATAGTCCAGTGGGAAAACTGTTCCTGTGCTTCATCAATATTTGAGCAAATTATTGATCCCATGAGATGATAATGTATCAGAATTTTACAAATATATAATTTTTAGTAAAGTAAGCAAATGACACAAAACCTGGATTTGTGGTTCCTCTTATGTGAGAAAGATAAATTCAATCATTGATCTTTTCAACTTAGAAAAACATTAATAATAAAGCTAGAAACAATTATAATCATAATTTTTTCTCTTAAATACACTACTGAGCTTATCAAATAGCATAAATGCTATAGTATTTTCATTTTATCTTTTTTCTTGCCCATCATCTACTAAAAGGCTTTTTGACAAACAAGTGACAAAGGAAAAGCAAAGAGATTTTATAAACTACAAATTGGAAAATTGGCCCTTAGATAATCAAAGTGACAAGCACTCCTAACTGGAATTAAATATTAATTTATGCAAATGTATTTTTCAAAGTTAAATTCTAAATCTTTGTTACTTACATCTAAATCATTACAGCTTCCTATGGAGCACTGAGGATACAAGAAGAAAGCAAGCTAGCATAAAAAGATGTATAAAAATTACCTTTTTTCCTGGACGACCTTTTTGTCCGAGAGTCCCCAAAATTCCTTCTGGCCCCTGAATATTCAATATATATAAGAAAGAAAGAAATAGTTAAAGAAGAATGAAATGTTCAAATATTTGTGTCAGATAATCATTTGGCTGAACACTAAATACGAGGGTTACTTTTCAACAATATTATGTTTGGTAATTATTTAAAAAGATGTCACAGTGATTTAAGAGGCTAACTTTTATTAGTTACAAAGGTCACCCACAGAAACTTAGCAAATAGGAAAAATTAAAGTGCTCTTTAGGAAGAAAATTAATTTTAGAATCCCATTTTAACTAATGTAATTAAAGGTAGTTAATGTAAAGTAAACTGAAATTCATCTTCAGCACTTTTATGACCTATTGTGAGCTCAATGTCTTGGTGAAAGAATAGGATTATAAAATATATCTAATACATGGTCAAGGAAAATCTCAAAATCTCACTGAAGTAGAGAGGATTAAAGAGATATTCTTTGACCTGTGGAGAAAAAGGAGAGAAGGAAATACAGGGAGAAAAAAGGAAGTAGTCATATTAAACTTTAAAAAGATAATATTTTCATTTCAATTGATGTTTTGTTTAACCAAAAGTAGCTTAAAAGTTTTCAGTGTACACTATTTTTAGTAAAGAGTGGGATACCATATGAATTTTCAGATCAACAACAGTCAGGCTGTTAAGTGTGATCCATAGTAAGCCAGGTTACAAGTTTTAAAATGACTAATAATTAATCCCAACATTCGTTTTATTAGTTGGAAATGTAAATGGAAATTTCAAATTCGCATCCTCAAAGCTTAGCAAACTACAAAAAAGCTTGGCAAACTGCAAAAATCATGTAGACAAGAAATAAATTGTGGTTTACCACTGTGCTATGTAGGCTCTTGATAAATATTTGTTGAATGAATAAACAGATACCTAAGAAAATAACTCATGCCTTGTGTGTCACAGCAAATGCTCTTCTAGCCTCAGAAAGTACTGAATTTAGAGGCCAAAGCAGTTATGCTCTATTGCTGTAATTACAGCTGCATCCAGAGGTAGAAATGATAGTTGCACTATTCGAGGAGTTCTATGTAGCTAATAAGGTCTTTTAAAAACCAAATGCTGTAGGGACTGTGGGCAAAAAGGAACCCTTTTCCACTGTTGGTGGGAGTGTGGAGTGGTGCAACCATTGTGGAAATCAGTGTGGAGATTTCTCAAGAAACTAAAACTAGAGGTTCCATTTGACCCAGCTATAACTCTTCTTGGTATCTTCCTGAAAGGATTAAAAGTGATATATTCACATTCAGGTTTATAGCAGCACAGTTTGTAACAGCTAAATCTTAGAAACAGCCAAAATGCCCATCAACAGACGAGGGGATAAAATAGATGTGTTTTTTTTTATACAATGGAGTACTACTCTGGCAAAAAGAAGAATGAGCTTCAGACATTTATAGTTAAATGTATGGACCTTGAGACCATACTCATTTTTTAAAAAATTCATTAAGTTTATTGGTAAATTTTAGGTGTACAATATGATGACATTCATCATTGGGAATTTTTACCTTTACATGATATGTCTTGGTTCTTATTTTTTTCACTATTCCCCTGCCCTCCCTTCAACCTCTCCACCCCTCCCTATTTACAAAGACTTTGTTTCTGTTTTTTTCCTTTTCTTATATTTATTCCTTTCCCCTTTCCTACCCCTCCCACTTCCCCTTCCCCTTTGGGCCTTATCTTCCTATCTCACATTATCTATTATACATTTTGATCTTTATTTATACTTTCAGTTTCTCACACCAGAGAAACTATTTGGTATTTATACATGTGTGTCCTATTTATTTCACTTAAGAGTATGCCCTCAATGTGCATCTATTTAGCTATAAATGTCTCTAGTTTTTGAGACCATACTCTTAAGTGAAGTAAATTGGACACACATGTTTAAATACTGCATCGTTTCTCTGGTGTGAGAAACTGAAAGTGGAAATAAGGACTGAAATGTATAATGGATGTTGGGAAATGGGAAGAAAGTGTTCATATAGGAAGGGCAACAAGGGAGGAGGGAGGGGGAAAGGAAGGAAGGGATAAGAAAAAAAGTGAAAATAGAAGGAAAAAACGGAAACAAAGCTTCTGTATATAGGGAGGGCAGGGAGTTTAATGGGGGGGAATGGGGTAAAATAAAATAAAATTTATTAAAAAAAGAAAAAAGAACATCTGAGTGTGCATGCATACACACACAAACTCATGCACATGAAAGAGGCTGATTAAACTTTATAGAAGATAAGAGTGTGAGTTTTCAAAAGCCAGATTACACCAGCAGCTTCATATTCTGCTTCTGGTACTTAATAGCTATAGGGCCTGGTAAGATTACTTAACTTCTAAAGGTCTAGGTTTCCTTTCTAAGTAAAAGGTGTATAATAAAACTTCTTTGAAGGGTTACTAAGATCAAATGAGATGATGCATATGAAGTTTGGAAAGTACTAGTCTTACAATAAAGAGCTCAATAAAGGTTAGTCTTCACTAACTTCTGCTTTTTAAAGTGTATTATGTGATATTTAAATATATAAAGACATTAAAAGATAAAATAAAAATCCATGTACTCACCATCCACTTGAAGTAACAGGATCAATATATAAAATATATTATATATTTAAAGTACCATATACAATATACCTTTCCAGATATGATCCTAACTCCCCACTCAGGTACAATCATCCTGAATGTGTTTATTATTTCATGCATTTCTTTCTACTTTTACCCCATTTATATGTATCCCCAAGTAATATATCATTATTTTGTATCTTTTTAAACTTTAAATAAGCAGTATCTTACTTTATGCATTCTTCTAAAACTTACGGCATTTTGTTTTTATACTTATTTCATCCTTTCACTTTTTTCTATTACAGAATTCCATGTCATCAAACCACAATGTAACCATTTTCTCAATGATTAAATTTTTGGTTTGTTTCTCCTGTGGCAGACAATGCTGCAATAAACAATCCATGCATACCTCTTTTACGCATGTCAAGATTTTTTGGTTTTTTTTAGTATATAACCTGGAGTTCACCTGCTGGATTGTAGGATATGTACATTCTCAAGTATACTAGTTATTGCCAAACTGTTCTCCAAAGTGGTTTTGCCAATTTCTATCCCCACAGCAATGTTTAAGAATTCTATTTACTATATATCTTCTGTAGTGTTTGATACTATCAGGCTTTAAATTTATTCACCATATGAGGGCAAAATGATGTTTTTTGTGATTTTAATGTTACTTGTTATTAAGGAGAAATGAATATCTTCTCAGAAAGTTATTAGATATCTAGGTGTGAATTTCTGGTACTTATCTTCCTCCACCCTTTATTCTACTTGACTATCCTTTTCTTCAGTTATACATAAAAGTTTTTGAACATATTTGTATTTTGCTCATTCTATATATTAAAAATCTCTTCTAGTCTGTAACTTATTTTATAAATTTGTATATTATCACAAGTTTGCAGTTTCAATGTAGTCAAATTCTTTAACATTTTCGTGTTTCTTTTAGTGTTTTATTTGAGATCCTTATTGCTTTCTTTTTCCCGATGAGATCATAGAATATTCTCTTAAATGTTTAAGTGTTTTAAAATTTTGATGTATAAACCAATTAGGGGAGAATTGATAATTTTATTATATTAACCCTTCCCATCCATGAATATAAAATATTTGTCCATTTAGCTCTTTGATAAATTATTACAGTTTTTCAAAGTATAAAATTTTTCTACAAATTTTTAATAGATATTTTGCTTTATAGATATATTGTTACATTTATTCTGAGGTACTCAATTTTGTTGCTAATAGTATTGAAATTTCTACTTAAAAATAGCTTTCTAACTCTTTGTTGGTACAGAAGAATAGAGTCCATTTTGCATATAACTTTATATTTTGCTGAAGTCTCTCATTGGTTCTTATGATTTATAGATTATTTCTTTTGTTTTGGTGTACTGGCTGGGGCTTTGAGTACTTATGGTTTTAAATACCATTTTTTTCTTTACTGGAACATTCCCAATAACATTCAAATAGGCTTAAAATTACAGTGGTAATCTTAGTTCATTTCTCTGACGTTTCACCATTAGGTATGATAGTTAATGTATGAATAATAAATTTTGCCAAATGTTTTTTGTTTCATCTATTGGGATGATAATATTTTCCTTGTTTAATTTGTAAAACATGTGATTTACACTTATGATATTTTAATATATTAAACCTTTGTTGTGATACAGGGGTAAGGTGGAATTCACAGAACCCTTAATTATATTAGTTCTCCACAACTGTACCAAATTCAAATACAAATTTATCAGCTGACACATGGTGATACTACCTAACAGCAAAAAATTCAGCTTAGGCATCACTGTGTTTATGTACCTGTTTAAGTATTAACAATTTATGGATTTTCAGCACATAATCACAATAAAAGTGCTGATAATGATGAATAATATTAGTCTTATAAATGTTTGCAACTGAGACATTTGTTATTAACCTATAAAATAATTCCATATTTATGTCTATTTTCACACCTCGTTTTTAAGTTAGCAACCTTGTCTTACAATGCTTTAAAATACTCTAGCAATTAAGTTAGGTGTCGGAAGTTCTTCTTCCCAAGCCTAATCTATGAGCTTCCTGGTTGCAAACCCACGTGTTCTGCCTCCAGTCCCTTAGAGAGAAAGAAGAGTCCATTCTCACTCTGAGGCCAGCTCCTCACTTGTGCTCTGGCCTATCCTTCTAAAGGCGCCTTCTCTCTTACTTGCACTAGTAATTTTTCTTTCCTAGATCATTCATAGCAACATTTAAATAGGCTTCTTACAAAAAAATCCTTGATCTTATGGGTCTCCCTTCTTTCCTTCCTTTTCATGCATTCATTTCTCCTGTACTTTTCTAGATCCATTTTCTGTTTCTCCCTCATAGCAAAAGTTTTTGAAAAACTTGTTTATGCACCTTGTTAATATTTCCTTACTTCTCATTCTCTGTTCATTTCGGTCTTTGTTCTTACCATATTTCTGAAATTGACTTTATAGCCCAATCTAATGCCCACTTATCTAGCTCATTTTATTTAAAACATTTTTCTTCTCATTCTAAAAAAATTAAGCCTCTGTTTTCATAGCAACACTATTCCCTGGTCTTCCACTCACAATATCTCAAATAAAGGCTCTTCCTTTGCCCAAGTTTTTAATATTGAAGAGTCCTCTGCTCTTTTATCCTTTTTGATGATTTAATCCTGTCCTCATGGCTTTAAATACTATTTATAATATAACACTTCCTAAATTATTTAACCTGTACTTTACACTAGTTAACTTCTGATTATCCTACTTGATGACATCTCTTTAGGTGTTTTGAATTCTTTTCTCCACCCCTAAACTACTTCTCTCCATCTTTCCCACCTCCATTGCCATGGGAAATGTTTTGGATGTTACTAAACTACTTTTTTCTTTGCCTTTTTGCATATCAGGACTTTGCTTTTTTTTTTTTTTTTTAGTCAAGAGAGTTCATATGCCTGATGGCTGATTGTCTTAAGAGAAGATTTTTCTACTTTCCTTGTTTCCATCTTTTAACATTTCACAAGTGGAGCATGGAGTACTCACAAGGGTGTCCTGTATGGTAGAGAAGATACATTTTTATCACTGTAAGGCTATTAGTAAATAGTAGATGAATGAAAATATGATCTAGTTCTAGGAGAAGTAAAGAGAAGCCTAGGCGCTTGCACTGAGGTGTGTCCTCAACCGTTCTCTCTTTCTTTCTTTGATTTTGAGACAAGCTAGCCTCATCACATGCTTTTCTAATTGAAATTTATTTTGTTCTTTCCCTATAAGTTAATTTATCCCTTGATAACCAATAATCCTAGGTAGTATTAAATAAAGTTTAGAAATTATAGAGTGATTCCATAAGAAATCATTGAAAAGGCTTTTCAGACATACTTTAAATAAAACCCAAATTTCTTATCCTGGCTTATAAAGTATTTCATGTCTACTTTTTAACTATTTCTTCAAGCTCAGCTGCAACAACTTTTCAGTCTTCATTATGCTACAACTGCAGTAGCTTCCTTTTCATTTTCTAAAAATACAGTACTTAGCTCATTCTCATCTCTACATTTTGGTCCTTGCTGCTTTATCTACTTTGAAGGATCCTCCTACAGTTTCCTCGATGATAAATTCCTTTTATTTCTTCTGGTTTCAAGCTAATAATCCTTTACTCAGAGAAGCCCCTCACTGCTCTAGCATAAATAAATTCTCTTAAGCAGCTGGCTTTCCTACCCTTCATCTGTCATTTTCATTTATAATCCTTTTTATTTACTTATATTTTAAATTTCATTTTTCATCAACCCATTTATTTACATCATTCATTATCATAATCGACAATGCTCTTTAGTCTATTGGTAGGGTTCTCCACTAGATTATAAAGTCTGAGATCAAGGACCTTGTTTTCTATTGTGTGCTCAGTGCTTAGCAGAGTTCGTGGCTCACAGAAAATACAAAACTTTGTTGAATTAATGAATGAGAAAGTACATTTTATAGTATTAGAGTCTATAAGATTGAATAAAAATTTAGAAATATAAGATAATGGTGTTTTAAAATCAAAGAACCTTTTCTTCCAAAGAACACTTATGCAGAAGCTGATATGTTAAATAGACATAAAATGATTTTTTTTCTGATTGAAGTAGGAATAGAAGGAACAGAGCCATGCTAATTCAATGACCCTCTTGACACACCATCTTGGGAGGTTCTGCATAGCCCCAGCTCCTTTATTATGTGTAATGTATGAACTGAGAAACCTAAGAAAGACTTTCCCAACAACGCACATTTCTTTAGTGAGAAATCAGAAATCTGAACAATGGTTGCACAATGGTCAGTGGAGAGCTTTTTATTTCTGTGTTGCTTTATAACAAAACAGTTCAGGACAAATAAATATAATACCAGAGTCATAGAGACCACTCATCTGCCAGAATAAGACAATGCTTTATTCTTGAATGCCACTTAATGCCCCCAGCCTCAAATTCCCAACTATTATTTTTCAGAGTTTCTGAGGCAACTATTTCAGAAAGAAGTGCCAGGTATATCTTATATTTTCTAAGTACTGGTATTTCTCTCATCATTATGACATTGTTCTTAAGCTCTTAGTAAAAAAGCTTCTTAGAGAAGGGTGTTTTATTTCATTTCTTCTTGCCTTAGGCTAATTACCTGTACTTAATATCATACCACCTTAAAAGGACCAGAAAAACTTCATCCTCATAAAGTCTATCAAACTTTTTTCCTAAAGGAATGAAGCAAGAAAATTTCATTGTAATACTTTCTACTTTGGAGTTCATAGCTCCACATGTTTAGATATTAGACACCATAGTGGCAGAATTTTTAGAAATGGATGACAGACCATAAATTAGGCAGATGTTTCTTGTCAGTTGCTTTCCAATCCTTTTCTCATACACAGTTGTGCATTTAGGCAATTAAACATTGTAGCATAGAATTCAAACAAAATATATAAAATTTTCTCCTCTTTAAAGAAGTTTATAGTAGCTTAGATTTGGAATTTGTTAACTGATGCTTCCTTTGCTGTACTTTTCAATCCAGATCTAATTCTTAATTGTCTAGGAAATAAGATGAAGTTCTTCTTCTGGGAAAAAAGTGAAAAATTTTTTTCTTTCAATCTTTTGCTTGTTTATTTTCTAAGAATCTGAAGTAGCATCTTTGTAGCATTGCCTAAGGAAAAAATTTAAAAGTACAAAATAAATCCAACATCAGGCTGTCTGATTAAGCAATAGTTCCTTGGATCATGAAATTCTTTTGAAAAAAATATGCCACAGTATTTTTATTGAGTTTATAAGCTGAAAGGCATTTAAAATTCCAAGGAGAACAACAAAAAGAATAAAAAAGAAACACACATGTGTTGTTACTAAAAAAGGCGGTAAAGATGTGTACCAGGCAGGATTGTTCCTGGGAAAAATTATGAAGCAGATGAAATCCCTGTTTATCATTTTTCCATGCCTGGTTTTGAGCCCTCTTTTCATCTCTGCTCTCTCCAACAAAGCTGTCAAGCTTCATCACGCCTTTCTGCAAGTCCTGGCTTTGTTATGCCATGTTATGTTTTCTCAGTTCTATGTTCCTCCTCCCCACCAACTTTTTTTTGGTACAGGAAATCAAACTCTGGACCTTGTGCTTGTGAGGCAGGTGTGGTGCCACTAGTGCCAAATTCCTGGCCCCAGCCCCACCAACTCTTAGGATTCTGCTAGGGAACTAAGAAAGTTGGTCTGAAAAAATCCAGGGTAACATATGAATAATCATTAGTTGCTTTTTAATTATAAAAACAAAAATTTGATAAGAATTATTAGGAAGATAATCACAATTTCTTGACATTTGTTACTTTTCTGTCAGTCAAGCCCTGATGCTAATGGAAAAGAAATTCTTTAAAAAAAAGTGAGAAGTACCAAAGACTCTAGAAAGGCAAAATATAAGACTAAATCTGCATACCTAGATGAGGTTTAGAGATGCAGAAATAAAATGAGTTAGTACCAACTCTGCCATCTGCTGTTATTTTAAAAGTCCCTTAGCTTTCTCTGAGTCTACTTTTTTCTGTTACAGAATGGGGTATAAGAACACTTACGTGTTATTAGGAGGGTTGAATGAGAGTATATAAGTGAGTATATATTGGACCAGAAAGGTTTAAGATAATTTTGAGGAGGATTCCCTGAGGCTTTCTATGTGTTGTGGCAGAACACCTACCATAGCTGAAAGAGCAGGACTGAAGAGAAATAGGCACATTACCATTGTGGTAAAACTAAAGTGCAAGTGACTCAATTTGCCAGCTGTCAGAAACAGGGGATGCATCTGGCTTATCCTCATTCTTCCAATGTCACTTTGAAATATGCTGGTGCAATTATCTGTCATTTTTGGGAGGATGTGTTATTGCATTATTTTAATTGATACTCAAGGAATTACTTTCATGGAAAAGTGTGGATGATGAGATGGCTGGTTTGTGCTTCATTTATGCTACTGTATTCTTCCAGATAGCTTTAATCTTAGTGCTGCAAATCTAACTAAGTTGACTGGGACATGGGCTAGCATAGATAAGACATTAATCATGTGGAGGTTAGGAGCCAAAGGAAGTACAGGAACAATGCATAAAGATTACTAACTTTGTAAATCACTACTTTGTCTCCCTGCCTACTTGCATAATTAGTTCATTCATAATTAGTTCCTCAGTATTTCAGTGAAGCACAGAAGCACTGTGGTTCATAGAAGAAGTGAAGACAGTGCATCTGTTTTGAAGACTTGTGATCTCTCTGAGGAAAGAGACCTATATGCTAAAAAGTTAACTCCGAGTCTGTAAAAGTTTGAAGAGAATTGCCAGAGTCCAGAGGAGATAGAAATGGTTTTCTAGAACGGTCATAAGGGACGACTCCAAAGGAAGGAGTATATCTCCAAAGGCAAGAAAACTTAGAAAAGAACTGATTGAAAATCTAGGCATAGGCAGAGTTGGAAAGTAGGAGAAAACAGGGAAGGGTCTGTCTTCAGCTTGAAGGGCTGAAGGGGGCACAACTCTGATAAAGAAGGTCAGACTGGCCCCTATCTTCCAAGGATCAGATGTCCCTAAAGATTGGAGACAAAAAAGAGGAAACAGTAAAGTAAAACCATAAAATGATCAGAGAGCTGTATATGGAAGAATGTAAGTAATGTATGTTTTAAACAAGAAACAAGCTGTTCTCATCATTTAGTCACATCTTCCATTTGCCTCATGACAGGATTTGTCTACTTTAACATTTAGCACTTTTAAGCAAAACAAAACTTTAATACAGTTTAGGATCAGATTATATTATCCTTGCACAGAATTTTATCCTGGAGCTAGGATATTACTCTACAATAATAAGGTCAGTTCTTTGAATAAAGATCCAAAATATTTAATCAAGGTATGAAACAACATAGAACATTCCCTTATAATTGCTTTGTGACAGAACTTCCATGACTTATGGAAAAGTGTCTTTTTTCTTTGCATTTTAGGATGATAATTACTGCCTGCTCCTTAAAGCCATAATTCAACACCTCTAATTACCCACTGGATACATAATTGCTCAAAGTGTGTGTGTGTGTGAGTGTGTGTGTGTATACACACATACAGGCTCTAAGTTCACTGAGAATTTCAAAATGAACCCAAAATACTCACTGGAAGGCCCATTTGACCTGGTCTACCTAAGGTCCCTGTAGTTCCTGGTAAGCCCATCTCTCCTCTTTCTCCATCTTCTCCAGGATGTCCTCTTTCTCCTGGGATCCCCTGGAAACAAAAGGAGAAAAAATTTAGAAAAGAAATGCTATAACCTAATTATGCAATACAATAAGTAAGTTTTTGTTTGGCACACAAAAATGATTAAGTATAATATTTTAAAGATTTCATGAAACATCTATTTAATACATAATGTTAAAATATAATTTACCTTTAGTCCATCTTTTCCTTGGACACCTTCTTCTCCAGGAGCTCCTGGTTCACCCTATTTTGTAGCAGAAATGAAGATTAAGATTAATTTTTTATTTATGTTATTTATCTTATTTTTTATCCTTGGAATGTATAGAAAGTAGCAGGTTTGTATTCACTTATTTCTAATTCTACTTTGTTTCTAAAAAGGCTTTGACAGTATCATACATGAGTTAATTTGTCTTGATTAGCTCTTCAGATGTTAGCGTTATAAAATTCAAAAAGAGATGTTCCACAATATTAGTAAATTTTATGCAACTAAAAGTTACATATATTTCATTTGGTAGCTGTGGAAATTAATATAACTAGATATGTTTCTGAGTTCAAGAAATAGAAATACTGAATCACATAAAATATAGTACTTTGCTATAATGAATTTACAGAAGTTAATACAACTTGATTCAGTTATGATCATTCTACCAGATTAGAGTTTCTATATTTTCTCCTTTATAAAAGAGCAAAGATTGGGCCGGGGGATTTAGCTCAGTGGTTTCACTGTCTTCTGTGCAAGCGCGAGGACTCGAGTTTGATCCCCGGTACCAAAAAAACCCTCCCAAAACCAAAAAACAAACAAACAAAAAACAGAGCAAAGATTTAGGCCATGGTTCATCAAGAAGCTGCCTTCTAGATATGGAGCTTTCTAAAATATAAAACCTGTATGAAGCTGTTAAAGTATCACTGGTTCTCTTGATACCTAAATTATTTTTAAGTAAGTTAATTAGTACTTGCTAATAGTTGTTCCGTCTCTCCCATCTCTGATGCTTCCATTACCCTCACCTCCCACTCACCCACTCCTCAAAATAGAGAAAATGAAAAGAAACAAACCAGATACAGGAATATATCTCCCTGATTTGCCTTTCAGTGAACAAATGCTCTTAAAATTATCTTAGGCACTGCTATCTTGGGAAAAAAACTGCGTATTATACCTCAAAATGAGGTATGTTTATAGTAGTATAACTTCTCAAAACTATAAAATTACAATCTCAGTAACTCTATATTTTTGGCAAGGGTTTTTCAAAATACACCTGATTTTTAGAAAAGGACATGCTGCATTAGAGTTCTGAATGCTACTAAATGAGAATGTAAGCAGGGTTCAGTATGCAGTTTTTGAGATTATGAAAAAAAAAGGCAAACATTTTCTCTAGTGGATCAGAAAAGCTTATGCCAGGCTGGGGATGTAGCTCATTGGCGCCATGACTGCCTTGCAAGCACAAGGTCCTGAGTTAGATCCCTGGTATGGAAAAAAAGAAGAAGAAGAAAGGAAGAAGAAGAAGAAGAAGAAAGAAGAAGAAGAAGAAGAAGAAGAAGAAGAGGAAGAAGAAGAAGAAGAAGAAGAGGAAGAAGAGGAAGAAGAAGGAGGAGGAGGAGGAAGAAGAAGAGGAAGAAGAAGAGGAAGAAGAGGAAGAAGAAGAGGAAGAAGAGGAAGAAGATGAAGAAGAGGAAGAAGAGGAAGAAGAAGAGGAGGAGGAGGAGGAGGAGGAGGAAGAAGAAGAAGAAAGGCTATGCTGTTTCTTTGAATTGTTTAGGCTGGTAAGTTCTGAGTCCCTGAAATGAGTGGGTAAGTGCATTAAAAGGGTTTCCGGTCGGTACTTACTCGTAACCCTGGTTCCCCAGCTCCTCCAGCACTACCCACAGGTCCACCATCTCCCTGAAAAAACAAGGGAGAAGAATAAAGTCTTTTTCACTAAAATGGAGTGTCTAATTATGAGGGGCACATTATAAAGGGTAAAACTTCCAAAACAATTCTCATTTTTATCTGTTGGCCTTCACCTGCTTTCAAGATGTCTGCCAAATGGGGCACTTTAGAGACTTTCTCTCTTACTTTTTAGGAAGGTTACCTTAGCACCCGGTTCACCTTGCAGACCAGATTCCCCCTCAATGCCTGGAGGTCCCTAAAAGAGAATGATTTTATATATTACAAAGGCAGCAACAACCTCCTAAGATGGCTGTACTTTTTAGCTCAAGGGTAAGATATCTGTGTCCAGATGATAGTCTTTGTTGCCCTCTTACAAACTTCATGGCAAAAGACTGGATACCTTCTAGGATCCATTAGCATTTCAAGAGTTAAAACAACTTCATCTGAAATCAGGACTTTGAAGATTAGTTTCTTCCACCCTTCTTCTTAGTTGAAGCATAAAAAACAAGCTACTTTGTACTTCTTCAAATTTTCTATCCATATATGAAGGTGTTTCCTCATTTTTTGCTCTTCCTATCTTTTTTTGTTGTACCCTCTGAAACCCACTTCCTTCAGAAAAATCTATTTATTGGTTTTATAAAAGCACACACAAAAGACATGAATTTATTCACATTATAAAAGATTATTCTATCTATCCATCTATCTATCTATCTGTATCTTTATATAGAGAGCTGTTTTTCCAGTCTTCTTTCATGATGGGTCCAACTTTGCTGGGAATCTTTTGGTTATTTTTACTATTAAATATACAATCTATTGCAACCACTGGTTGTTTCCAGGCTTGGAGCTCCCCCAATTGCTGTTGTATTGTTTTTGTCCCCCAGAGATATTTATCTTGTTTTTGAGCATGCTATACATGCTCATTCTTTTCCACTCCTTCCTTTACTCACTCTCCCAGCCCCTTCATTCCTTTCTCCTTACCCTTCTCTTTTTCTTCCCTCTTTTTCTTTTCTGTTTACTTTTATCTTTCAGAAATTTCTTAATATTTCTGATCCATGAATGACATTCTTCCTTACAGCTACTAGAGATTAAAATATCTTTTCTATCATTTCCTAGTGTTTTAAATAGTTCAATTTTTCATTTTGACTCAGCTTTTGCAATCCATATTCCTGTTTTTAAAAAATAAAAGCTACACATGCAAAATAGGATGAATGGACTTAGTTCCTGTCCAATTCCTCAGAATAAATTACTTTTTAAAATAATTTTTGTTTTTAGTTTTCCTAGCTGTTATTTCTGTAACTTGATACTTCTTGATGGACACCTTGTTACAAGTTTAGTCACTTTATTCTACTTTCCTTTTATCATCATTTTCTTAATTTTAAAAATTTAAAATAATAAAATAATTTTAATTCTTCTGTTACCTTTGTAATTTCTTCACCATTATGAAAAGCTGTAGAGTACAGTACTTAAGAGAAAGAAACGTGAAGCCAGATTGCTTGGGTTTCTCCTCTGCCTCAGAAAATATGGAACTTGATATCTTATGTTAAGGTTAAAACTCATAATGCAAATTCACAGCTCCCTACCTCAGTTTGATTTTTAGTGAGTAGGTCTCATCTTTTACCTCTTCTTTATCCTAGAACAACTATTCTAAACCACCATATTTTCTTCAAGTCACCTCCTCTAACCCTTGTCCTTATTACAACAGAATTGTTATCATCCTTTCTTTAAAAGTTTCAAGCTGTGAAGAGTGATTTCCCTCAGCTTTCTCTAGGTTCAGAAGATGTGATGTAGAATAGGTCATAAGCATTGATTCTGAGTAAGATCAGAACCAAGCTCTGCTGCTTGTTAGCCATTTACCTTGTCTACTGATCACTTCACCTTCCTAACAGTCTTTTTTTGAGCAAAAGAAAACAGGATGTGGCCATCCACCCTGTCACAAAACCTAGAAATCTAGGAATAATTTTTCACTTCTCTTTCTCCTTTACCTTCTAAGTTTTACCAATGTAAAAGTTCTGGAGAGCTTATATAAAAATAATACTACTGCTTTACTTCAGCCCTTCATCATTTCTTGCCTGCTTTAGTGTAACAGCTTCTTAATAAATATACCTGTTTTCATTCTTATCTCCTTAAATGTTTCTTTTACTCTTATCTCCTTAAAGTTTTCTTTCATTATAGCTGCTAAATTATCTTCTTAAAATACAAATCTGGCTTTATCACTGCCCCATGTATACAATGACTTACTATAGAGTGTAAAATAAAAAATTCATGTTTCTTAACAGAGTACACAAGACTTTCTGTGATTTCCCAAAAACTCTATTACTCTGTTTGATTTGACTTTATGCATCAAAGAATCTGTAGTGCTACATATTTGAAGATTCCTGCGCATAATATTCCTTTTTTCAGGAATTCCCTTGTCCTTATCCCCTCTTTTTCATATAACTAAGTCTTTCTCTTTCTATTTTTGGGGGGGGTACCAGGGATCAAATTCAGGACCTTATGCTTGCCAGGCAGGCACGGTGCCACTGAGCTACATCCCCAGCCCCTGGTCCCTTTCTTAAAACTCATTTCATCACTTCCTCACCCCGCCAAACATGCATACATATACCTAAGTCTTATTTTTCCCCTTTCCCAGGTAAGATTAAGTATCCATTTCAGTGTTCCTAAATTGACCTGTCAATATCTGTATCACTGGGTCTAATACATTGTAATATATGACTGTACTCTGAAATAAATTATAAACTCCTAAAAGAATCAGTGATCTTATCTTACTTGTCCTTTTATCTCCTACTCATACACAATGAAAAGGCAGAAGGCTCAGGAAGGCTCAGTATCAACCAAAACATGAGAAATAGTTCAACAAACCTGGGACACATCAGGGAGAAGGCAAGTTTTGCTGGGAAATTGTTTGGCAGGTCTGCAGAATTTAGGTCATGTAGAATATTATGTAATGTCTTAAAAAGTTGGCATTATTTATTTCAATGGTTATGAGAACTCTTGAAAAATTTCAGGAGATGAGTATTAGAAGTTAATCTGGCAACAAGTAGTTGATGGAATGATGACAATTGGAGAAGCCATGGCATAACAGTGGAGAATTAAGAGTAATAGCAATAGAGATTAAAAGAGAAGGATAGATTTAAGAGAACATGGTGGAAAGCTTATTCAAAGAGAACTGGCTAATTTGAGAGGATGTGGTAGGAGGGGCATCAACGATAACTCATTTTGGGGTTACTGGATACAAGGAGTACCTTTCAATGATGGGAGTAAAAAGAAGAGGACGAGTAGGAAAGTTAGGAGTTCAGTTACGTTGAATCAGAGATGTTTGTGGGATACATTGGTGAATGTCTAAAAAGACAACAGGGAATCAATAATAGGGTTAAAGAGAAATAATATAATGAAAGTCATTATGGTAATCTTTTTTTGCCAAATCAAGGAAAAGGAAGGGCACCTTTATATCAAGACTGAGAAACACTAGTAAGAAGGTAAAGTGTAGAACCATAAGAGTAATTTCACAGAAGATAGAGGAGGACAGGAACAAAATCTATTTAGTACTAAAGTTAACAGAAAGTACTAAAGTAATTCAATTTTATAACTATAACAAGAGTGTTCTATTATTCCAAAGTATATATTAAATAGGGTCACTTTCAAAATTACTCTTTCTATAAAGGAAATATAACATCTTAAAAAAAGGGCCATCAAATCAACTATAAATTAATGAAAAAAGTTTAATTTTTGTTGTCATTTGAGTGAACTAATTGATAGGAAATTGTGTATATTTAAAATTAGGTTCCTACTATAATTGTTTCTGCTGTTAATGGAACTGTTGGTTTCATTTTCTGAGGATGGAAGAAAATACTATAGAATTAGTCCCCAAATATATTTAAGAGATTTATCTTAGAGTCTTACAAAATGTATTGAGTGTTGATAAACAAGAAAGAGCCTCAAAAATATTACCTCAGCACCCATGTCTCCAGGAGGTCCAGCATCACCTTGAAGTCCTCGTGGTCCCTATATTAAAAAATTTAAGATGTGAGGATCAAAGTTTACTTTATGGAATCAATAATTGACATATAATATACATAATAAAGTTGTCAATGTATTACTTTACTCTCTGTAAAATAAAACTATATCTTTGATGATACATCTCTGTTGTTTTATGATTGACATTAAGCTATGCTTGGATTAAGAAAAAGAAAAGGAATGAAAGGAATTCCATTCATTGTTTTATTTCCTAATTCATTTGTTCATTCAACAAATGCTTAGTAAGCAACTAGTAAGTATCAAATAATGTACTAAGCACTTTCATAGGTAATTTTATTTAATGGTAAAATAATTATACATCTGCTTAATATTCCTAGTAAATATGTGACAAATGTAGTGGGGTTTTTTTTGGGGGGGGATTTGATTATCCCTTTTAATTCTCCCTTCCCACAACTGGTAAAAAAAAAAAATACATCAAGGCAGGTACAAGGATCCTAGCTTTAAAGAATCAAGAGTGCAAAGATGGCCACTGCCTTGCCCAGGTTTTACTTACATATGTACAGTGTGTGGGGTGGCATGGCCCGGAAGCGTGCTTAAAAGGCTGTATCACAAAATATACAAAGGTCCTCATTCTGTCTTTACATTTCATAGAACCCTGCCTCATTTCCAAATGAGACACTAAAAAACACAAAACCAGACTATTCATCACATAACTTATGAAAAATGCTGTACAGGTGCATGACTATAAATATAGAGTATAAATGGCTGTGGGGGTTGGTATCTACATGGGGGGTCAGGGAGGGTTCGGTTTGGTGCCCCAACCTGTTAGGATGGAGAGGATGCTGGGGCACAAGGTCTTGGGGCACAGCTGCACAATCCGGTTTCCTAGATAAGGCTGAAGTTCACTTGCCAGGAAGGAGTTGAGGGTGGGAGTCGAGGTATGAACAAAACAAGGCCTCTGGAAGACTCAGGGAAGGCATCTGGGATGTGCAGGGCACACACTTCGGACAGATGCCCCACTAGGAGCCTTCCCTGACCCCTCCACAGGACTCCCCAATTGGAGGGCTGGGCTGGGCATAGAAATGGGTACTATTGCAGCTGTGCGTGGGAGTGGCCGGGTCATACTCTAATTCTCCCTGTGTGGCCCTGTCGGGGGAGGAGCTGGGACACACGTGACTGTTTCCGGATGGGGAACACATTGCTATGAGGCAGTGGAAGGCTGCAGAAGCAGAAGGGTGGAGCCCTGGACCCTGGGGTCCCAGCCTCAGGCTGCCGCTAGAAGGCTGTGATGGTGAAGGTGCTCTTTGTGTCCAGGGCATCGGGGTGGGCCTTGCCCTCACCCCGGACATCCTGGCTCATGGCTATGCTGAAGACCTCCGGCCCTTTGATGGGGACCCCTGGCTCCTCCTTCTCCTCCAGGTCCTCACAGCATTTGCTGCAGAGGCAGCACTTGGTGCAGCCACACATGAGGCAGCACACATGGCAGCACATGCAGCAGCAGCAGCACTGCTGGCAGCAGCTGGTGAGCAGGGAGATGACGCGGTCCCAGGGCTCCAGAGAGTGCAGCCACGAGGGCAGGAAGCTCCAGGAGCGCAGCTTCTGAGGCAGGACTCTCGGGCAGCGGACTGCAGCAGCCACAGGCACAGCACCGGGAGCAGCAGCACGACGATGGGCACACCCACGCCCACCAGCACCGGCCAGCTGGCCAGCGAGAGGCCGAACACCGCCAGCGGGGGCAGGAAGAATAAGATGATGAGGTAGACTATGGCGAACCAGCAGTACTTCGAGATGTTGCCCAGGCCCTTGGCAAGGCGGATGGGCAGGTGGGTGAATGGGATCAGGTTCCATGGCAAGATGCCAGAGATGTTGAAGAAAGGGTGGCACAGGGAGATCTGGAGTGAGCTCATCAAGGTGTTGCCTGGGCTGGCCAAGGCGACCATGATGGCAGCGGTGGTGGTGCTGATGTCGAATCCCAGCAGGAGTAGATAAGCCCTCTGATACCACTCAGTAGGGTCAAGGCAGATGTGAACATGGAGCTGCTCTGCACCATGAAGGTCATGCCGGCCCCCACAAGGATGGCCAGGTAGCCAGTCACCCAGGAAAAGGGGAAGGGGAAGTCAGTGTTGATGGTCTTCTTGGTGATGGCAGCCACCTGGTCCTTGAACACAGAGTCCAGGAGCTTGACGATCATGATCAGGCAGTCGCACAGGACCAGCAGGGAGATGATGAGCAGAATGATGCCCACAACAAGGTCCGGGAGCTGGGCATTCACGAAGATGTGCTTGCACTTAGCAATGTTCTCCTGCTGGGTCACGTTCTTCAACATCCAGGTGAAGGCACTATCCGTCCAACAGAATGAAGAGGAGGTGCAATTATCACATGAGGGGACGGTGACATTCTGCTGTGTCACGTAGGTAACAGACTTGCACCAAATCTTGATCAGGCTCTTGTTTTGGGCTGCTGGGTCACATATTGTGATCTGGTTGATAAGTTTTTTGTCCAGCTGGACAATGAGCTTTGTGAAGGGATCTGTGATGACTTTCAGAAGGGCCGGGGCATCTTCTCTGTTTTGAAAGTTGAAGGTGTTCACCATGAGCCCGGTTAGCCTCTCCAGGTAGTGGGTGATGGCCTCCAAGGGCAGCAGCACCAAGACTGACAGCCAGTTGAAGAAGTCGTGGACAGCGGCCCCTGTGAAAGCTCTTCTGAACTCATTCCAGTGCCCTGCCTGTATGAGCACCACAATAGTGTTGGTGACAGAGGTCCCGATGTTGGCCCCCATGATGATGGGAACGGCAGCCCGCATGGTCAGCAATGAGGAGGCCACCATGCTCACAATGATGGATGAGGAGGTTGCTGGAGCTCTGCACCATGACGGTCACCAGCACGCTGATCATCAGCCCGGGTTGGACAAAATGGAGTTGCTGCTGAAAAACTGTCAGGCCATCTTTCCTCCAACCAACTGGAAGGCACTGCTGAGGACATCCAGGGAACACACGAAAAAGTAGAGGAATCCCAGGAGCAAGATGAGCTTCCCAGTCCCTTTGAAGATGCAGCGAATCTTCCCTTTGTTGTCTCTTTCTGACCACTTGATGCCAGTGTCCTGGAGCTCCAGCAGGTCCCAGGGGTCTTCTGCTGGGGGTGGGGATGGGGGGGGCTCCTCTATCAGTGCCACGGTGGAGTAGGAGGGCAGTAGCTCAATCTTGGCCACTGAAGTTCCACAGGCATTTTGGTCTGTATCTTTGCCTTTGGCATCTGTGCTGGGCTGCTGACTTGTGCCCCCTTCAATGAATTTCTCAGGGTTAGGCTGGGCATTTTCCAACTTAGGCCAAGGAGCCATAGTCTCACATGACCCACGCGGGATGCTGAAGCCTTGCTTTTCATCTCCAAACTTTGCAAACCACAGACTCATTGTTTAATTTCTGGGACAGATGCAGTCAGCAATCAGAAACAACTGGAAAGCACTGGTTATAGTGGCATTTTTAAAGAAATATATATATATGGTCTTTTTTTACTGTGTAGTTTTGCCTTTGCCAGAATGTCATATAATTGGAATCATACAGTATGCATTTAAGGTTCCTCTATGAACTTTTGTGGCTTGACAGCCCATTTATTTTTATTGTTGAATAACATTCCACAGTGGGTGTACCACAGTTTTTTTTTTCACTCTGTTAGTGAAACACATTGTCTTATCATTTCAGGCTGCTATAACAAAATACTATAAACTGATGGCTTATAAACAATAGAAGTATGTTTCTCATGGTTCTAGGCACTGGAAAGTCCAAGATCAATGTGCTAGCACATTCAGTGTCTGGTGTGACCCTACTTTCTAGGTTATAGACGGCATCTTCCAGCTGTGTCCTCACATGATAGAAGAAGAGATCTAATTCTCTGGAGTTTTTTTTTTTTTAATGAGTACTATTCCCAGTCATGAAAGATGAAAGACGTAATGACCTCATGACCTATCTAATCACTTTCCAAAGCTTCCATTCCTAATACCACCACCAGAACAGTCAGAATTTCAGTATGACTTTTAGACACATTCAGAGCCTTGCAGACTTATTGGTTGCTTCTAATTTGGGCAACTATGGATAAATCTTTATGCTCTAAGCATTTATGTGAAGTTATTTTGTGGACATGTTTCCACTCATTTGAGTAACAACCAAGGAGTCTCATTATTAGATCATATGACTACTTTGTAAAAAACTGCAAAGCTGCAAAGTAGGTGCCTCATTTTGTATTCCTACTAGCAATCTATGAGTGTTCTGTTGTTCACATCTTTATCAGCATTTGATATTGTCAGGGTTCTGGACTTTGACTGTTCTAACAGGTGGTATCCTGACAAGAGGCATGTCAGTTTTTTTAAACTCATGATTCCCTAATAACATGACTTTGAGCACATTTTCATATGCTTTTATATCATTTCCATTGTTTTGTTGTGCTGACAGTTCAGATCCTTTGCCTACTTTTAAATTGTTTTTTGTAAAAATTGTTGACTTTTGATAGATCTTTCTATATTTTGGACACAAGTCTTTTATCACATGTGTTTTGTAAATATTTTCCCCTAGTCTATTGCTTGTCTTTTCAATTTGTTAACTATCTCTTGCAGAGTAGAGATTTTTAATGTTAATGAAATCCAGCTTAGACATTTTTTCATGCGTTATACTTTTGGTGATGTATCCAAATACTCAATCCTAAGGTCACACAGATTTTTTTTCCTATGTTTACTTTTGGGAAGTTGATACTTTTGCATTTCCCCATGGTTCATTTAGAAGTGTGTGTGTGTGTGTGTGTGTGTGTGTGTGCGTGTGTGTGTGTGGTATAAGATGTGTCTAGACTCATGTTTTTGTATGTGAATATCCATTTGTTCCAGCATCACTTGTTGAGCAGATCATCCACTGAATTGCTTTTGTTCCTTTGCAAAGGTCACTTGACTTTATTTGTGAGTATATGTTGTACATATTTCATTGATATAGAATATACCTATGTTACATTTCTGGGTTTCCTATTCTGTTACAATGATCCATTTATCTAATTCTTTGCAAATCCAACATTGTCTTGATTACTGTAACTTTATAGTAAATCTTGAAGTTGGGTAGTGTCTGTCCTTCAACCTTATTCTTCAATATTGTGTTAGCTATTTTGGGTCTTGAACAGAATACTCTGTGAATATAATGGAATTAAATTGATATTCAAATTAGAAAGAATGTGTGTGTGTATGTGTACGCCATAAAATATTGAGCTTTACTATCCTAGATCTGTTAAATAAAAAGTACAAAAGGTCATTATTTTGAACTAAGATCCTACACTAGGTTCCAACAGGCCAGATTAAAAATCAAAATGGTGTCACGCATGCTAAAGTTCCAAAACAAGAAACCAAAACTAAGGTGTAATTGGACCTTCTGAGAAATCAAGAGTGAGTAACATGCAAATTACTTGGCTCCATCTACCTTGTAGTTTGAATGATACTCACACAACAATAATCGGATCATTGCAACACCCCTCCAGTGACCTTCATTTCATTCGTCTTAAGGTAAAAATACAAATCCTTAGGAACAGGACTCATAAAGTTGTGTGTATTTTGTCATCTCCCTTTCCACGCTCATTTTGTACTTGCTTTCTACCTGACTTTCTGGATGCTGGCCATCTTTTAGTTCTTCTAATAAGTATATAGCACTTCCTTTCAGCTCAGGATTCTCTCTGGAGTGCTCTTTCTACATCTTTGCTCAAGTAACTACTGCTTATCCTTCAGATCATATTTCAAATGCTTCTCCTTTTGGAAACTTTCTTTAACCCCTAGATTATAACAATTTCTTTGTCACAAACCTTCTTAGATCTGAATTACTACACAATCAGCTCTCCAAATCTGTTCTGCTTCCATGGATTTGTTTGATAGCAGATAGAAAATATTTAAAAAATTGAGTCCAAAAAAATGTGCCCATACTGAATATGTATAGTCTTTTCCCCTTGACATTATTCTCTAAATAATACAATATGAAAACTATTTGCATAGCATTCACATAGTATTAGGTATTGTAAGTAATCTAGAGACGATTTAAAGCAAAGAAGAGAATGTGGTTAGGTTATATGAAAACACTATACCATTTTACATAAGGGACTTGAGGATTCACAGATTTCAGTGTGTGTGAGGGGTGGTTCTGGAACCAGTTCTCCATGGCTACTAAAATATGACTGTGCTTTCTGTTGTCTCAGTTTGTAATTATCCATTTATGTTGGGATCATTTTCTTAACTTCTATCCCTGAATTGAAAAACTCCATGCTTACCACTATATACCACATATAGATTCCTAACAAATATTTGTTGAATGAATGAATGAATAAATAAGTGACCATTTCAAACCATTCAAACTGAAATACTTATATTGTAATGAGGAAACCAGTTTTAAATCTTGACCATAGAAAAGCTATAGTCTTCTCTTATTTTATTATTGTCAAAATATGTGTTTCAATATTTCTTTTGTGCTTTTCATTTTACCAAGTTGGTTTCTTTTCTATAATTACCCCAGACAGCTTAAATATCTGACACAGAGCCCATTATATTCATTATAAATTGATTTATATTTTACTTACCCATCCCACTGGCCCTATATGACCTGCATGTTAAGTTTTAGGTGCAATCAGGTCACTTCATTAACAAGTCTTTTCTTGTGAAAATTGTAAGGCATTGTCTCTGCTATTGTCATAACTCTACTGACATACTTAACTGTACTTAAATATCTTCTTTAATAAGACTGATTAGTTTTCATTCCATTTCACCTCATGTAATAATGTTACCTACACTACAGTGATTATAGCTTTGGGTACATGTTTTTTTGTCAATTCAATTTAGCAAACACACATTGAGTAAATTTAATATGCCAAATATTACACCAGAAAAGGAGATTACAAGGACAAAAGAATCTTTCACTTCGAGAAGCTTATGGATTTTTGGGGAGGAAACAGATATTAAAGTAAACCATGGTAAAAAGATTTCCATTATTTTTATGGTCAAATATTACAATTGGGATAACAAGTTAAGATAAATAAAATAGGGAGGAAACTAAGAAGGATTTAGTTGTCTAAAATCAATGCTTTTTATTTGGAAATATATATATTCAGCTCATAACTTACTGTTTAGAGAGGTTATGCCATAGATTAAGTACATAAAGGAAGAAATGAACACAGTTTGGTAAGAATATTATTTGACTGCTAGAATTTTCCATTTGCGACTATCTAAATGAATTATGCAAATTCCACTTGTAAACCTTTACATCAACTCATGATAAAATCAACTAAGTAGTTTGAAAGACCATATTGTATTGTAAATCTTAGAAGCACATTACAGCATCTTACATTTGACATGATTAACCAGAAGAATGACTTCATTGGTAATAAAGAATAAATTGTAAGAACGTAGGTTGTGACTAGGCCTTTCCTTTTCACAACTCATTTTCCATGGAAATTCCATTATTGAGTCATATTTATAAAAATTGCAATGTAAGTTTTTGTATTGTTGGTACAACAGCATTTCTGTCATGTTTGTACATTTTGGCCCATCAGATGTAGAGTATGGCTTTTCTATATGGTTTTTTATTATAGAGTTGGCCTCATAAATGTGATTGTGTGTGTGGAAATGGAATACTTATAAGAACAGCAAGGCATTCAGAAAGTTTCTGAGGTTCAGTAAAATAGTTTCCTTTGTAGAAAATAGAAATTTTCTCAGTTTTAACAGTTCAAGAGAAAAAGTACCAAATATGACTACAGGAAACCAGAACAGCATTAAAACTATATTCATTTTATATAGTATATGGTGATACTATGCAAACTATTCATTCTACATAAATGGTCTATGGTGCCTATAATAAAGGTTGCTTTCTAAAGTATACCAGTCATAGCACAGTAGGGCAACAATAATGAAAAGGTAGGTGTACATAATGAGAAAAGCACAGTTAGAAAAGTATAAAAAATAAACTTACTGGTTCTCCTGCAAGTCCCCTGTCTCCTGTACTGCCAGGGGGTCCCTGTATACCCTGGAAAAATAAGCACAAAACTTGTAGAAAAAGAAATGTTTCATTTTCCTTACCTTAACTTTCACTATGAATTCTTTTCTATGTCCTCCTTCTTTTTTTTTTCTTTTGTAGCAAAATACACATAACGTAACGTTGACTATTTTAACCATTTTTCAGTATAAAGGTTTGTGGCATTAAGCACATTCACATTGTTGAGCAACCACTACTGCCATCCATTTCCGGGACTTTTCCATCTTCTTCAAGTGAAACTGCACCCATTAAACACTAACTCTGCATCACCACTTCCCCCATTCCCTGTTAATTACTATTTGACTTTTTAAAGTAGAATGGATTTGATTACTATAGGTCAATCAGGGTAAACATTTTAGAGACCAAGTGTCCAAACTGCAACCCCAAACCCACTTATTTATTGCAAAGTGACAACACTGTGCTGTAATCTGCTGCTCTGCTGCTAGGGAGATGCTGGGGTGACTTGGCTCCTGTGCCAACAGAGAGGGCTCTGTGTGCTTGCTGCAGCACATGTGCCATGCATGGGTTTGCCACCACTACTCTAAGGTAAATGACATCACATAGTGTCTGTCCTTTTGCATCTGGTTTATCTAACTTAGCACACTGTATTTAAGGTACATCCTTATAGTATGTGTAAAAACTTCCTTTCTTTTTAAAGCTGAATAATATTTCATTTTATATGCTGCATTTTGTTTATTCATCAGTCAATAGACAGTTTACTTTCAACTTTTGGCTGTTGTGAATAATACTGCTTGAAACATAGATGGACAAGTATCTGTTTGATCTTCTTCTCCTTTCAATTCTTTTGAATATTATTTTAGAAGTAGAATTTATGGGTAATATGGTAATTCTATGTTTAATTATTTTTAGAAAATGCCAAATTGTTTTCTATAGTGGTTCTGCTATTTTACATTCTCACCAGCAACACATAAGACTTCCAATTTTTCTACATCCTTGCCAACACAGAGTTTCTGAGCTTTTTTCCTTTTTTGATAATAGTATCCTAATGTGTGAAAAATAGTTTCTCATTGTGGTTTTGATTTACATTTATTTACTAATGATTTGTGATGTGGAGCATCTTTTCATGTGCTTATTGGCCACTTATATATCTTCTTTGGTGAAATAGCCATTTAAGTTCTTTGCTTATGTTTTCATTGTGTTGCTGATGGTTTGGATCTTAAATGTCCCCCAAAGGCCACATGTTTAATGGTTACTGGCCTGTGGCACTACTGGGAGGTGGTGGAATCTCTAGAAGGGGGTGCCTAGAGGAAGAAAGCTAGATAACTAGGGACGTGGCTTCCAGGGGCTACTAGAACCCATGTGCTATTTCTCTTTCTCTTTTTGGATTTCTTTCTCTTTGGTTCTTGAATGTCTTGAGGTAAGCAGCTTTACTCCACCATGCACTTCTCATCATGATGTTCTGCCACACCATAGCCCCCCCCCCCCCCCAAATGGAGCCAACTGACCATGGACTGAAATCTCTGAAACCATGAACCAAAATAAATCTTTCTTCCCTATGAATTGATTTCCTCAGATATTCTGTCACAGTACAGAAAGCTGATTAGCATAGGTTTTGTGTGTGTGTGTGTGTGTGTGTGTGTTGGTTACTGAATTATAGTTCTTTACCTCTATTTTTAGAATTATGCCTCACTCTACACTGTGATAAATAATTGTCCAGAATTACTTTAAATTTGGATTTCCTTATACTTCTAATATTGATATAAAATTGTTTTACCAAAAATAACATTTTTGTGATATGTTAATAAGTACTAAAATCTAGCAATCAGGAGCCTCAGAACCTCTAGATGGCTGGAAATAACCACAGTGGACCTTTAAGTTCCTTCTTTTTTCCCATGCTGGGTGTCAAACCCAGGTCCTTGCACACTGTAGGCAAGTTCTTACCACTGAGCTACATTTCTAGCTCTTTTTTTCTTAACATCATGCCTACTAAAGTGAGTCTTGGATATGAAGTCTATTATAAAAAGATAGATAAAACTTTAAACCTAATTCTAGATCCTCCCTTGGTCCTTTCACTCAAAGATTTACTCAGCATGTACTGAGTGCCAGACATTGATAACTATTGAGAATATTTAAAATACTGCCCCTATTTGCAAGATGCCTCTTCTTTATTACTGACTTTCGAAAGGCTGATAACATGTCTAACCATAATTACCATTATAGCTGAAAGTTAAATAAAAAAATTACATTAAGCTGGAAGTAAAGAGATTCAAAATTCCAAATGTTGATGAAGATGCAAAGAAAGGAAAAGTCATATACTGTTGGTGGGAATGTAAATTAGTACAGCCATTATTGAATACAGTATAGTGGTTAACAACAATAACAACAACAACAACAACAACAACAACAACAGGATAGAACTACCATATGATCTAGCAATCCCACTACTAGGTATATATCCAAAAGGAAATGAAATCAGTGTGTCAAAAACATATGCACTCCCATGTTAACTGCAGCATTATTCACAGTAATCAAATTATGGAATCCACCTGGGTATTTGTCTTCAGATGAATGGACAAAAACTGTGACATATATACACAATGCAATAGTATTCTACTACGGTAAGAATTACATCCTGTCATCTATGACAACATGCAAGTAACTGGGCCTTATGTTAAGGAAAACAAATCACCCACAGAAAGGCTAATGCCACATGTATTCATTTATATGTGGAAGCTAAAAATGTTAATCTCAGAGAAATAAAGAGTAGAGAATAGTTACCAAAGGCTTGAAAGTGGAGAAAGGGGAGATGAAGACAAGATGGTAATATAAGATGCACTGAATACAGGGAAAAACTTCTAGTGTTCTATGGAAGAGTAGGGTAACAATGTTTGACTGTATATTTCAAAATATTTAGTAGAGATGATTTTGAATATTCTCAACACAAAGAAATGATAAATGTTTGCAGTAATGCATATACCAATTATTATGATTTGACTATTACATGTTGTATATATGTATTGAAAAATCATACTACACCCTTGTTATGGCTTAGATCTGGAGTGTTCCCACCCCCAAACCTTATGTGTTCAGAGGTGAGGTTTTGAAAAGTAATTGGATAAAGAAGGCTATAGCTGACTTGACTTGCTGTTAGGAGGTAGGGCCTGGTTGGAGGTGGGTCACCGAGGGGTGACCTGAAAGCATATATCTTTTTCCTGTGCTCTTCTTTTCTCTCTCTGCTTACTGGCCACCATGACATGAGCAGTTTTCTTCTGCCAGGCTTTTCTATCATGCTATTTCTGTGTTTGAGTCTGCCAGTCTTCTGAGACTGTGAGCCAAAATAAACCCCTCCTCCTTTAAATTGTCAGTTCCAGGTATTTTAGCTCAACAATGAAGAAAGTGATTAAGATAGCCCCATATATATGTACAATTATATGTCAAATAAAACTTTTAAAATATTTGTAAAAGAATTCAAAATTCTTAGCACTATGTAATCCTCCATCATCAAGGCTCTATTAAGTTTCTGTGTTTAGAGAAATGGAAGTATGTAAAGTTATGGGTTCCCATCTGACTAATGCCATGTTTCAGTCATGAAAATCCTACATTCTTCATTCACTTTGGCTCCTACATTAAGAGAAAAGATCAATGTAAGGAATCTCTCCAAGCCTGATAAACTAACTGAAATATACATTAAATATTCAAAACTTTACATAATACCCACCCAGTTTTCTTTGTAAAGTGTATTTGGATATAATATCAAGCTTAATATTTAAATTTAAGGCATGGTACATAAAAGCCATTTCACAAAGCAATGAAATAATTTAACATGTTCTCTAAATTTAAGACTTTTCAGATGTCACTGATAATATACCAGTAATAGTAAAACTCTCTGCTCCATGAATTCAACTCAGTGATTGTGAGAATGATAACCAAATAAATAATAAAAGCTTTGGTGGTTGTTTATTGAGAGTTTGTGCCAGTCATATTATAATAAATATTATTTCTTAGAACCATGAAAGATATTCCATTTTAAAGATAGAAACTGATACTTAGAGAGGTTCAACAATATGTACAAAGTCAAAGGAACTAGCAAGTGGCAGAACTATTTAATTTCTTAACATGTCCAACTCCAATACAATATAATGATATATTACATGCAGTGGAATAATAATATAGATGTGAACACCTCATCTGAAATATTGAAGGCCAAATGAAAATGTTTTTCAAAGAATACTGAATAAAAACAAACAATAATCCAGGAAAAAAATCTTTTAGGAACAAATATGAAATAAATACATTTGATCAGTAAAAATTAAAAGAAATCATAAAATTAAGATAATTTATCACTAACAAACTTCATTAAAAGAAATCTAAAGGAAGTTTTACAGGGAAATGACACTATTTTGAAATACAAATTTTCAGAAAGGAACAAAGATCATCCAAAATGTTAAGTAGATGAGTAAAAAAAAAAAAAAGCTCTCTTTCCTCATAAAAAGCTCTCTTTCCTCATAATTATCTCTAGCATACATATTTCATTTGTGTTAGGATAAATTTTATGTAGATTAAAACAAAATTATAAGTTTACAATGTAGGATTCATAATATATGTAGATATAATTCATGAAACAATTATAGTATAAAAGACAATGTTGGTAAATTATCCTTATAGTTGCAAATTCCTTATACTTATGTTAAATATTTAGCATAATATATTTATTTTGTGACACTCTCTAGAAAAATTTTACTAATCTCTGACTTACTATTTAAAATAGTAAGTATTGATAAGACTCCTACAGATAAGTAAAAACAGAATGCTCAAAAGTATTCAATGCTAACAGGAAGACATCAACAATAATTACAACAAAAAAGATACAAGGAACACAAATCTTAAAATGGGAGACCTAAATCAACAATATCAATATGAAATGGACCAAACACTATAATTAAAAGAACAGTGTCAGAATTAAAAAGCAAGATTAAACTATAATATATTCAATTTAAATATCAAGACACATATGGGAAAGTATGCCATCTGAACAGCAAGCATAAGAAAGATGGAGAAACTATATTAATATCAGATAAAGTGGAATTCAAAACAATATCACCAAGAGGAAAAAATTACAAAAGATAAATCAGAATAGTTTTTTAATAATAAAAGGGTCAGTTGATTAGAAAGACAAAACTCTAAATATGAATGTACTTGTAATAGAATTTCAAAATATATAAAGTAAAATTTGACAGAATTAAAGAAATAGAGACATTCAAAATCATACATTTTTTACTCATTTATCAATTAATAGACCATTTACATAAGAAATTGCAATGTACAAAGTGTTATCATTTTTATGTGATTTTGAAAACCAAAAATAATCCAGGTTTATCATCCTAGTAATACAATGGAGCCTGGCTTTTGTTCCTTTGACTCAGATCTGTGTGTAGATAGGAAGTGAATATAAGAAATGGTGTTGGTGGTCCAAGAAAAATATACTGCTTATGTGGTCAAGTGTTCTATATATATTTTCAATTTTCATTTAACATTTGGCTTTAGAATTATAACCATTAGAGGCTGGGAGGGTAGCCTGTGGTGGGCCATATAGTCATTATGGACAAGTTTGGGGTTTAATCCCCAGCGTAAAAGGAAAAAAGAATTGTGACAATTGAAAGTTGGAAGAGGTCTTAGAGATCTTATCAATTTCTTCATTTTACAAGTGAGGAAAATATGATCCAGAGAGCTAAGCAATTAAACCAAGATTATACAATTTTAGGAGCATGTAAGAACAAAAGTCAATCTGACCTCGAATATATCTTTCCATTAAAGAGTGTTGCCTGCTAGTCGCAGTGCTTAAAGGACTGGAGTCGCTAAGAATGCTCTGAAGGATAAAATGAATCTTTAGGGCTTATCTGATTTTATTTACTGACTGTTCATTGCTTCTCCAAGATTTCAATTCATCAAGGAGAAGGAGACAATGTGGGTGAGCAGGGCTTGGTGACACACACCAATAATTCCACCACACAAGTAATCCCAGCACTCTGGGAGGCTGAGGCAAGAGAACAGGAAGTTTGAGACCATCTTGGATAATTAAATGACCTAGTGAGAATCTGTCTCAAAAATAAAATAGGGCTGGGGGTGTAGCTGATTGTGAAGGCCCTGAGCTCAATTCCCAGTATCAAAGAAAGAAAGAAAGAAAGAAAAGTCAATGTAGGTATAGAGCACAATAAACCATAACCACAATAGCTACTATAAACTCATTAGTTATGGCAAACCATGTTATCTATAAAGGTAATTTTTCTCTTCCACTGGTCTAGGTAACTTGCTTGCTGTAAGCTAAGGTTAGAAAATGATTCTTGTATTTTTTATTTGATTAAGGGAGTCACATGTCAAATATCACATTTATCCAATCTGAAAATGAAAGTGAAATTGTAAGAAAGGTCAACAGTGGACAAAATTGTAAAATAATTTTTATTTCTGTAGGTCTCATTTCTTTAAAATCAGAGGGACAAACCTTACCTTCAAATTCCTCTACTCATTGCAACATACTTGCCTTGCATACAAGTAGTCACAATCCACAGAAATACCTTTTACATTGATAATAAAAACACAGATGATGAATTTTAACATTCAAGGGCTGTTTTGGGGAGAAGGAATTTAATTAATAATACAATGCCAAACACAAGTTCTTTCCCTAGAATCTCATTTCTCTTTTAGGTCTCCAATACTTTTGGCTTGACCAGTCAAATATCATGCTATTGTGACAAACCACAGGCAGGGGGCGCAGATTTCAAAGAGGAACAAGCAAACGCAGTGATATTGGTGACAATTATTTCAGCATAAAAACATTTTTATGTTATCCTTTTCTGACTCATCAGTTGCAATCTATTTTTATATAATTTTATAAATTTATACATATACATATCTATGATAAATCAAAGGTCATTAAATTATAATTCTGAATGAAATAAATTAAAATGGTATGCATTCATGCTTATATACTGATATATATAATATCTTATGTATATATGTTTATGTATGTCTGTGTGACTCTTGCATTTTTGTTTTTTTAAAACATTTTTTCTCTCTTACTTGGTGGTGATAATCACAGAAGTTGTTGCCTCTTATGTTAGAAAAAGTATAATTTTAGTAAGATGTGTAATGGTAGAAAAATATCTACCATTACAAACATTAAAAATATTTAGAGTAGAACCCTGAGAAATCACACACAGAACCACATTCCAAAGGTCTAAAATATCCTCCAATCGAGTAAAAAGATAACTAAGTATAAGGTCTCAAATGACTTTCTTGTATTAGCTTTATTATGTCCCATTCTATTTATGTATCACACTATTTTATTTCAAAATGAGTTTTACAAAAGAAACCTAATTTTTTAAGTATAGTGAAGTAACAGTTATTACCACCAGTTTAAAAGTATGTGCAACCGGGACTGGGGATTTAGCTCTGTGGTTCCGCCACCTGCCTCACAAGTGCAAGGTCCCGAGTTCAATCCCCGGTACCAAAAAAAAAAAAAAAAAAAGTGCAATCAAGCCCAAGAATGGATAAGCAACTTGTTCAAATAAAACATGATTTAATGATTAAAGGAATAAGAGAGCTTGTAGTCTTTCAGTGTAATGTATTGGATATGAAATAATGGTTGTGTCAGAGGAGAAAACAATCACTTTATAATATATATGGATATAATCATTGCATACTGTAAATATATACAACTTTTATTGTCAAAAAGCAATCAAAGCATTGTTTAAACACCCTTCTTACACACCAATAACAATTATTCATACAATGATTATTTTCTAATTACTTACTGGTTTTCCTTGAACTCCTCTCTCTCCAGGGTTTCCATTCTTACCCTACACAAGATAAAGATGTGTAGGTCAAGTAGCCCCCTCTCAAAATATCAGAAGAAAGCATCAAGGAAAACAGGGAAGATTTCAAATGTTCATACTTAATGTGAAATTTTTTATTTCTTACCATAATACCGTAAGAGCCTCTTTTTCCTTTATTTCCTTTTTCACCCTAACAAAGAAGGTGAATTAGTAAGAATTGAAATTATAGCTTTACATATATTAGTATCAACTCACAAACAGAAAATTTGTTATGTGTGGTAGTGTGGTAAAAACTTTATGTTGCATGCTTAAAGTTAGAGAAAATTTAGAACTATACTTTTCTAAGGTGATACATGATTTTTTTGATGAGTAGAATATATAAGCTCCATAAAATTTTACTGCATATGAAATAAGAAAATCAATGATTACCTTGGCACCTTGTATACCTTGTTCCCCTGGGAGACCATCTGGTCCTCTTGGTCCCTAGAGATAGAAAAAATATCCTCCTGTTAATTTGAAATGTTCTCCCCCTTTGTAAAACTATTATGTGTTCTTACAAATAGAAATACTGCACTCTTCTGTAGGTGACAAACTCCTGCTTATTTTTATGCCCTGACCACAGAAAAGAATATAGCTGAGTATATCATTGAACTTCTTTGTCTGAGAGAATCAAACCAATGCTTTTTAAAAGGTTTTAGAGCAAATATTAAATCAAATGACTACAAAATATCTTTTTATAGTTGTTGAGGTGCCTATAAATATGTTTCTTATTTGTGTATTTTGTCTACTTTATCATTTACTCAACAGTCAGCTAGATTTATTCTTAAAATAACTATAAATTTACTTAAAAGTGGCTGGTTTGTTTGTCTAAATAGAAGTTTCATATTTTTAGAATGGTACCATTTTTCTCACATTACTAGGTATTGTACCTGATATGCACCTCCTGGACAACAGTTGATAGAAAATGGCAGAGACACAGAAAGGGAAAAGAAAAACTGTTGGAAATATTCATGTCAATTTAAAACTTCTCAATGTTCATTGAATAATTAGTTGCAAACAAGAACTAGTTGTAAAAGCCATTCTCTAGTACAATGACAGAATAGCCTCCCTGTCTAAATTGTATTTTTCTTCAGAAGATGTTAAATTCTTTTGGAAGGGGCTTAATTCAATTCTATAGCCTCTAAATGAACATCTGTTGTGTAAAAGAATCATAGTAAGTGGTATGAGTATACATAATTATGAGAAAGTTTCTTCATTATAAAGCTTATAGAATGAAAAAGAAATTACATAAGTGACTCTAACACAGCCAGAGGTAGGCATGTCAAGGGCCAAAAGGAGGATTCAAAGATGGAGATAACCTCGACATGTTTGTAATGGGGATGAAGATATCTTTCTGGCAATTGGAGGTTAAGCTCTCATGAACTTATTCAAACTAGAATGAACTCAAGATAGAGCAACAGTATAAGAAAAGAATACAGAGGCATGCAAGAAATACTCAAAGAATGAAAAAATAGTTTTGCCAGAGTACTGATTACATGTATAGAAATATTAAGAGATAAGTATGGAAAAGAACACTGGGATTTAAAAGATGAAGGACTGGGGTTTCCATTTAAGACACTTGGCAGTGAGAAACCCTAGATTTCTGTCAGAGAAGTGATACAAATCTCCCAGTACAACCTACTGATTTGCAAGAGCCCCCAGTGCTTCAGTGCCTTCTCTTACACTTCATCTGACATAAACTTTGGTTACCTTTATATTATTAAAAACTGCTTACTATAATAGAACTGTTTTCTCCCATATTCTAAGGATAATTGCATTCCTTGATCTTGGGGTACATTCATGGATTTGGAAAGATCACTCACATTCCTTGAAGATCTATAGCTCCACTGTTCTGTTAAAATGCAACCCATAGCTGCAGACCTACAATTTTTCAGTTTGTATTCAAGGTAATCCATAATCTGTTCTCAACGCTTCTCTGTTATATTTTGTGAAGTCTGTAAAACTAAATTACAGTCTAATTTACTGAAGCCTCCTGTATGCTAGGCAAGCACTCTATCATTGAGCTACACCTGACCACCAAAACATTTTTTGATGAACACTGGGTAACTGAGGAAGTTAGAATGAAAATTTAAAAATTTCTTGAAACAAATAAAAATTGAGACACAACATACCACAATCTGCAAAAGCAGTAGTCAACAGGAAGTTTATGACAATAAGTGCTGTCTTAGTTACTTTCCTTCTCTGGAACAAAATACCTGATACCCATGACTTAAAGGAGGAGAGTTTTATTTTGATTCATAGTTTTCAGAGGATTCACTACAATCTGCTCCAAGGCAGAAAAGGCATGGTGGAAAGATCTGGCAGAGAAAAACTGCTCATTTTACCGTGTCCAGAAAGCAGAGTGTGAAGGGAGGAGTCGGAGAGGGAGACATACCCTCCTGGTTCATACCCACCGTGATACTCCTCTTCCATCAAGGCCCCACCTCTTAAAAGCACCTTCAGCTATGAACACTTCAGTGGAATAGTCCACTGATAGGTACAGCACCCTCATGACTCAATCACCTTCCAAAAGCCCAAGCTCTTAAAACATGAAGCTCTTGGGGGACATTCCATATATAAACCATAATAAGTGCCCACATTTTAAAAGAAAGATTTTAAATGTATGACCTAATGATGCATCTAACTTAGAACAGCAAGTTCAAATGAAACTCAGTTTGTAGGAAGCAGAAAATAATGAAGGTCAGAGCAGAATAAAAGAGAGTGAAAAACAAAATGTCAGTGAAACAAAGCACTGGTTCTTTGTGAAGATGAATGGAATCAACAAATCCTTATATAGCCAAGAAAACCAGAGCAAATATCCAAATGAATGAAAGATGGGAAACCAGGTATCACAACCAATATTACACAAAAGATAAAGATCATTAGAGATTATTTTGAAAGGCTATATACTAACAAACTGGAAAATCTAAAAGAAATGTATAGATTTTCTGGATACATACAACTTACAAAATTTAACACAAGGACATTAAAAACTAGAATAGAACAACAAAACATAAGGAGATTGAATCAGTAATAAAATGTCTCTCAATATCATATCAAAAAGATCAAGTTGGTTTCATTTCAGGGATGGAAGGATTGTCCAACACATGCAACCCTAAAGCGGTAATACATCACATTAACAGAAGGAAGAATAAAAATCATATGATTCTTTCAATACATGTAGAAAATGCACTTGATAAAAGTCAACATCCTTTCATGATAAAAGCCCTTAACAAAGTAGGTATAGAAGGACCATACCATAACATAATTAAGACTGTATATGATAAACCATCAGTCAACATCATACTAAATGGGGAAAGGCTGAAAGCATTTTCTCTAAGATCACAAATAAGACCTGGTTATCTACTTTCATTGCTCCTATTCAAAATAATACTACTAGAAGTTTTAGCCGGAGCAATTATGAGATAAAAAGAATGAAGCCATACAAACGGAAAGGAGGAAATCAAATTATCTGTTTGCAAACAATATGGTTCTATGCATAGAAAATGTAAAGCTCTATTAAAACCAATAAATGAATTTAGTAAAATAGCAAGATACAAAAATCAGTATACAAAATCAGTAGCTTTCCAATACACCAATAATGAATTTGTTGAAAAAAGTCATGAAAATAATCCCATTCAGAAGAGCAACAAAAAATATAAAATAGCTAGGACTAAACTTAACCAAGACCTCAATGACGAAACATATACAATACAGATATTAAAGAAGGTGAAGAAGACATAAAAAGATGGAAAGACCACCTATGTTCATGAATTTGAAGAATTAACATTGTTTAAAATGTCTATACTATTCAAAATGATCTATAGATTCAATGTAATTCTGATAAAAAAAGAAAACCCAATGACATTCCTCACAGACTAAGAAAAAAAATCCTAAAATTCATAGGAAAGCACAAAAGACAGATAACCAAAGCAATTTTGAGCAAAAAGAGCAAAGTTGGAGGCACTACAATACCTGATTTTAAGTCATACCATAAGCCATATTAATGAAAACAGCATGATATTGGCATAAAACAGACACATAGATCATATAGAATAAAAATCCCAGAAATAAATCCTCGCATCTACAGCCAACTGACTTCAAGAAAGGTGACAAAAACACACATCAGAGAAAGGTTAGCCTCTTCAATAGATGGTGCTGGGAAAACTGGATTTCCATATGCAGATTGAAACTTGACACCTATCTCTTACCCAGTACACAAATCAAGTTAGAATGGATTGAAGAAGAAATGTACAACCTGAAACTCTGAAACCTCTGAAAGAAAACATAGGAGGAACAATTTAAGGCATTGTTACAGGCAATAATTTTCTGAATAGTACCCCCAAGGCACAGGAAATAAAAGCAAAAGTTGACGAATGTGGTTACATCAAACTAAAAACCTTATTTAAAGGAAAAGAAATGATCAACAGAGTGCAGAGACAATGTATAGAATAGGAAAAAATATTTTCCAACTATTTATCTGACAGAGTTAATATTCATAACATAAGAAACTAAGTAACTTCATCTGACAGAGAGTTAATACCCATAACTTATAAAGAACTAAAACAACTTAATACGTAATCCACTTAAAAATGGGCAAATGACCAGACTAGACATTGGTCAAAAGAAGTACAAACTGCCAGTAAACATATGAAAAACTTCTGAGTGTCATTAGTCACCAGGGTAATACAAATCAGAACTACCTTGAGATACCATCTCATTCTAGTTAGAATGGCTATTATATAAACAAATAACAAATGCTGGGAAGCTTGAGAAGAAAAAGGAACTCTTATATACTGATTCTGGGAATATAAATCAGTATAGCCACTATGGAGAAGAGTATAGAGGCTCTTCAACAAACTGAAAACAAAACTTACCATATGACCCATTTATCCCACTCCTGGGTATATAGCCAAAGGAAATGAAACTAGCATATCAAAGATATACTTGCATACTTATGTTTATTGTAACATTATTCACAATAGCTAAGGAATAGAATCAGCCTAGATGCCCACCAACAGATGAATGAATAAAGAAAATGTGATATATATATATATATATATATAGGCATAAAGATTGAAACCCTGCCATATGTAACAAAATGAATAGAACTGGAAGACAATATATTATGTGAAATAAGCCAGACACAGAAAGACAAGTACCACGTATTCTCTCTCATATGCAAAAATTTAAAAAGGCAAACTGAAGGCAGGTTACTGATTACTAGATAGAGGTAGAAAAAGAGTGATTGAATATGACCAATGCATAATTTATACATATATGAAAATACTACAATGAACACCATTATTATGTACAATTAATGCATTAATTAAAAAAAGAAATCTAAGTGTGTTGGGGTAGAGAAGGAGGAGTCATGGAAGATAATGAGTTCAATTGCAGACCACAATGAGACAGAAATAGCCAAGGCTAGTGACAGAAGTCATTGTAACTTTAAATGGCAGCAGCCATAAGGGCAAAAGCTTCAAAAGGGACCCTAGTCGCAGAGAAATAAGGTTAGTTTTTAAGAAAATAGACATTGTTTGTTCAAAGATGCCAGAAGAGTTTCATCTGTTGCATAAAATAAGATTTAGTGGCTGTCTTGACATAGATGTAGAAAAGGCTATATGTAACTAGAGGCATGTGTCATAATTAATTGCCAGTTCCTTTTCTTTGCACATAGTGTCATGGCTGAACTGGCAGACTTCACTCTTTAAGATGAAGCAACTAAAGTCTGTGGATGTTAAGTCAGTTATCTGACTTTAAATGTTCAAAGACAGTTTTGAATAATGATGCTATGTTAAGTTTGTAATTTTTTTCAAATGTTAAAAAGAAATAAAGTTGATTTTGTTAACAAATGAATTCAGGTTGGAATTGAAGAATTGAAAGGTAGCAGGTGTTTACAAATGAATATTAAATATTCACAAGTGAAATGCTGATTTTTATACTTGAACTCCCTCTAAAATTAAGCACTCACAATGTTTTACATTTTAAATACTTTAACTTTGAAAAATACTTTCACATTATTTTATTTTCTAAGCCAAGACTATGAAGAAGAGATTTTTTTTGCCTACAGTGATAAAGATAATCACATTTAGTTAAAAAGGTTAAATTAATGAAATTGCATTGCAACTACTTAACATGCAGGCAATAATCTTAACAGAGTTATACAAATTAATGAATGCTCAACTTAATCTTAAATGCATTAGATGATAGAAGACAGAATCACTATTTTACCTAATGCTAAAATTAAAAGAAACAATTGATTAACTAAAATATTAACATATATACTGCACATTTATTTACTTAGGAAGACTTTTATGAGGACTCCAAGCCCATTTCTAGGACCTCTGTAATAAATTATGATAGTGTAAGTATCTTTGAATGAAAGAAACAACCTTCAGTCACAGAACAAATGTCTATGTAACTTTGACTCATATATTTACATTTCCTTTTAACTGCATCTGTCTATCTTTGTATGACAGCTCTATTAATTTTAAATCACTCACATGCCTAACTAACAAGCCAGCCATCTTTCATGGCTCTTAATTTACATAGTTGGAGCCAGATGTTGCATTAAACAAAACTAACATTGTCAGTAATTTGAGGGAAAAATATTCTTATTATAAACTTTATTTCTAGAGAAATAAACTATAGAGAGAACTTTGCTGTGCACTTGGAGAGTGCTAGGTATTATGCAGCCAGGTATTACTGAATCTTATGCAAATACTACTGATGGCTATTTTACCCTATATGGTGCATATTCTTTACCCTGTATGGTATATGGCCCAAAATTCAGAAATTTTATTCATATTCATTTTACTTCTTTCATAAAACCTCACCTAATACAGTATTTTAATCTTTGTCACCCACTTGAATCTCAAGCAACAGAGTCAGAATTACAAGTTACTCAGTTGTATTTTTCTATACCGCCCATCAGAAAAAGAGTACACAATTTAATGATATCTCATGATCAAAGGCTCAATTCATGGGCAAGTGGGAAGATGAAGCTAACTTTGTCATATGAGTCATCTCTTCTGTTCAGGCAGCTGGCCATAGTATATATGTGAAATACCAAAGGATCAGATGTGTCAAATGTGTCAAGAGTCAAATGTGTAGATGAGGGGCAGCAGCTGAGGTTGGGCCGATTCCTGGGGACCCAACAAACTAAGCCACTATCCTTCTTGTACTGGAGTAGAGAACCTGTTAGCTTATATTGTCTACAGAAGAGACATGATTTGTGTATTATATTCATTACCTTTGGTAGATTCGATTATTTTATTTCACTTAACTGTTCTTACTTAAATGTAGCAGGTGAAAACATGGTATGTAAAATAATACTTTAAACTCATGGCTTGTCTCCCAACTAAGGTCTATAAAAGTAGTATTTTCAGCCCATCTTGTCTTTTTCAGTTGTACAAGAGGCAGGATCATACAACTTTCAAAATAGGTTAGCAAAACTTTCATGATATTAATGTGTTTAGGTTGTTTATTGAGTTGGCAGGACATTGTTGCTTACTGGAGTCTCTCTGTTCTCTGGAAAAATCTCAGTATTGCATAATACTTTAAAAGCCACTGGAATGTAAGTCATTAAAACTGTAAAATCCATGTGATCTAGATCTCAGAGTAGTTAATTTTGAGTCCTTCATAGTACTAGTAGAGTGTCTGAAACACTGTAAAATTAGTAAATGTTAAATATGTTGGTTATATGCATAAGCATGAAGCAGAAGGGCAGGCAGAGTCTTTGTGGAGTAGTCCGACTGCTCACCATGTTCATGTAGTCATCTGGTAACAACACAGATCACAGACAGAAAGGAGGGGTACATAAGCATAATAATAGTTCTTTCTGTGGTCTCATTACAAATGTGCCTACAGCAGTTTCCCTTCAGTTTACCTTGACACATGTGTACCAAGAAGAGATTACAAGTGTGCTGGAAAACTTGACTCCAGCCTTTAGCCTGGCAGGGAAGGGGTGAGCACAACAGCCCCAGCCATTTATCTCAATAGAATACACAAGTATTCTCATTTTTGCTGAGTGAAAAAATATTAGGAAGGATGAGTTTAGGATCCTAGGATCACAGTCATAGTGGAAGAGATACTGAAAAGTGAAGTAAAAATGAAAATACAAGATGACTATCACAATGAAAATTCCCAATACTACATTATTTCTCTGATATTCTGGTCTTCAGTTCTTTTTTTTTTTTTCTCCAAGTGTCCATTGGTTGCTCAAAATATTCTCCTACTAAAGAAAGCCCTCCATCTCTTTTCCCTAAATAAAGCCTTTATTTCTAAAACACTTTCACTGCTTGGAAACTATTGAATAAAAATCTTAAAAATTATGGGAGGTCACTTTGGAGAGAATGGGTAAAATGTATTTAGAAGATAAGAAAATAGACCATTTGAGATGTGAGAGTTGAGGACAGAGACAAATCAGGAAAGAGTAATAATTTACACAGGGATCACTGTGAGGTTATAAAACTGTTGAACAAATGAACTTTCCATTATGACTTCATGAGATAGTTCAAGTGGCTCAGCATGTACTGTGATTAATCACATGGCTCTGCCTGAAGAGTCAATAAGACCTATGTTAATTAATAAGAGGCATAAATATTCTTCCTTTTTCTCACCTAACACAAAACTATTTGAACTTTTCTACATGATTCCTACAGTCTAATAAACGCATTTGACATGATTGATGACGTATTTATTGGATGCAGGCTACAAACAACTAAATGACAGTGGATACAAATTCTCTATTATCATTTTTATCTTATTTTAAATCTCATTTAGGCTATGTATAATAGGTAATGTGAAATAGGAAGAAAAGGGGCAAAGGGGAAGGAAGTGGGAGGGCTAGGGGAAAGGATAGAAGGGAATGGGATTAATATGA
>NW_004624742.1:11569035-11612771 GCF_000247695.1 Heterocephalus glaber | reverse complement strand
TCCATCAAAAATTATAACTTTAAATGACATCATTAAAATGAAAAGTAGTCCTTAAACAGACCATATTTACAATGCATACAACCTATGACCAGAATATATAAAGAACTCTTACAGCTTATTAATACACAACCCAGTTAAAAAGTAGACACAAGAAGATGATAAATAGCCAGTATAGCACAAGGAATGGTGTGCAACACTAGAATCAGAAAAATACTAATCAGTATAATAACAAGATTGAATTACACACTCATTAGGGAGATGAAGTTAAAAGTTTTAAAAGCCTTGTCCTGACTTTTTTGTTTTTGTTAGATTGTCCCCCTTTGCATTTAATTTGTCACACCCAAAGGATTCATTATGCTGGGCTTCCTGGGGTTGTAATCCTCATTGTCTTTTCCTAGGATATTGTCTAAAATTTTTTGGAGTGTTGGTTTGGAATTCATGAAGTTTCTAAGGTTCTCTTTATCATCAAAGTATCTTATTTCTCCATCAATCTTGAAAGACAGTTTTTCAGGGTACATCAATCTGGGTTGGAGGTTGTTTTCCTTTAGGGCTTGAAATGCATCACTCCAAGCTCTTCTTGTCTTGAGGGTTTGCATTGAGAAATCTGCTGTGATTCTGATAGGCTTTCCTTTGTATGTGATTTGTTTCTTTTCTCTCACTGCTTGTCGAATTTTGTTCTTCTGTTGGGTTTCTGGAATCCTAACTATTATATGCCTATTTGTAGAGTTTTTTTTGATCAAGGCTAGTTGGAGTCCTATATGCCTCCCTTATCTGAATGTCAAGTTCTTTTCCCCTGCTTAGGAAGTTTTCTGCCATTATTTCTGTGAACAGTTTTTTTACGTCATCTCCACTCTCTCCTGTTTCTTCATCGACTCCAATCAGTCTTATGTTATTCTTCTTTGCATCATCTAGCAGCTGCTGGATTGCTTTCTCATGGTCCCTTACAATTTTAAAGCAATTTTTCTTTTCCTGGTCAGTAATTGCAATCTATTCTTCTATATCTGAAATTCTGTCCTCACATGCCCTCATTCTGCTCTGTAGACTTTTGATGGAGTTTTTAATCTCCTGGACATCTGTTTGCATCTGTTTTATGGATTCCATTTGTTTTCTATGTTGGGATTCCATCATATTCCTCAGCTCCTCTATTTTTTTTATCTGTGTCCTCTCTAGATTTATTAATCATGTCTTGCACTATGGGCACAATCTTTGGTGTTATCTGAGAAATTATTTCTGATTTCATTTTTTCCAAATCCTCTTTTGTTGCCAGTTCGGGGAGTCCAGGTGGTTGAGTATCAGATTGTTTCATCTCCTTCCCTTTGGGGTTGCTGTAGGTGATCTGGAAGTCTGTTTTGGGGGCTTGTTTATGTGTCTTCTCATTTCCACGGCCTGGCGGGTAGTGCTGCTGGCATCTGCAGGGATCTCAGCTCCTCTGCCCTAGGAGTGGTTGAATGGTAGCAGGGGAACCTCCTCCTGGGTGCTGGGATTGGCTCACCTCCTCTGCCCTAGGAGTGGTGGAATGGTCTTTTCATCTTTTTTTTGGTACTGGGGATCAAACTCGGGTCCTTATGCCTGCAAGGCAGGCGATGGAACCACTGAGCTAAATCCCCAGCCCAGTTATTTTGATTCTTAAGTGAGATGATATGTGTAAAAGTGCTTGACATGTGACAAGTATACAATACATGGTGGCCCTTTTTTCTTTCTTCTTTTACAAAAGTATTTAAGCCAGGTATGGTGGCACAGGTGTGTAATCTCCACACTCTGGTACTCTCAGGTAGTAGGATTATAAGTTTGAGCTCAGCTTGGATGACTTAGTGAGACCCTGTCCGAAAATAAAAACTGAAAAGAGCCAGGGATGTAGCTCAGTGCAAAGACCTTGGGTTTAATTCCCAGTAACCCTTGCCTCATCTAAAAGTATTTAACATTTAAGAGACAACTTGAAGAGAAAAAGTTTTTTCATTTAATACTGTGTGCATTATTAGATGATAATATTTATAATGTCTATGATTTACAATTAATAAACTTATTCATTCTGTTTATCTTCATTCTATTTCTTACTGTTCTTATTTTGTTATGATATTTTTCCTTGCTTTGCAAGTCTGTTATAAATAGAAAAATAATTTATTTAAAAATATGCACAATTACAATTCTCCCAAAGAATGGAACTTGGGTTCGTAATCAGAAAAATCAAATCTATATGAGATAGTTACATAGATAAAAATTTAAAATATGATTTATTATATTTTATTCATTCATTTTTTGGAGACAAAGTCTTGCTACATAGTCCAGGCTTGCCTCGAACCTACTATGGAACCCAGGCTGGCCTCAAATTCACAATCCTGCTTCAGCCTCCCAAGTGCTGGGATTATAGGTGCAAATCACCACACCTACTGAAGTAGTATGATTTTAGAATAAAAATGATTATTTTAATTAATGTAGGTAGTTCATCTAATGAAAACAAGAGAAAAACCAAACAATATCTAAGCCTAATTCTAGAAAGCATGGAGCTATTTTTGCTGAGCCCTTATCATTATGAAGTGGTTTTTTTTAGTTCAATGTACTTTTCTCATTATATTACTTACTCTTTGTCCTTTAGGACCTTGACTCCCAGGTGGTCCTCTGACCCCCACATGACCCTGCATGTTGCAAATTAAAAAATCAGTTATGGAATTCATATGAAAGTTATCAGAATAGTAATCAAAAACCTTCATATAGCAGATAATTTGCCTTAGAAATTTTAAAAATAAAATTGATTAGTTGCCTTAAAATGTGCATTATTAAATATCACCCCGCCCCCCAATATTCTTGTCATGACATATTCCATTATTTGGAGAAATGTCATTTCTAGATATGCTCCAAGAACATAAAGCTTTTCACATCCACTGACCAAGGAGCTTTAGGGAGGAACATACACGGAGAGATGGTGTAAGGAGACCCTACTAACCAGTTAGACTAGTGCAGTCCATCTGGCCCACTGAAGAAGCATTACTTATCACTGTAAGATTTCTTTACCAGTAATCTAGGCAATTATGCTAATCCTGTCAGATGAAAATAGATTTTTATTCTGAAACCATGAAAAATGCAACAAAATGTTGCAAATTAACATGTCATAAGAAATAGCTTGTAGTGGAAATTAAATTTTATTTATCATCAATTACAAGGAATTATTTTTATACTTCATTCTTCAAGATACCATGACATATTTCAGATGCTTTTGTACAGTTAGAGAAGCAGTCACATGACTTTACACATGACTTGTTTTAAATGAAATAAGCAAAGATAGCATAGAAGTGAAAAATTTAAAGTGAAATAGACAATCTAGAAGGGGTCATAAAGTATATTCTGTACTCACAGGTAATCCCAATGGGCCCACAGGTCCTGGAACCCCAGGAAGACCTGGATATCCCTATGATTTAAGTAAAACACAAAAGACATAAAACCAATTATTTTCACTGAAGACAAACTAGTGAATTATAAATAGTAACTAAAAGAGATAATTTGCTAAGATCTGCCTCCTCTATCCAAAGTACAAGAGGCCATAGGAAATGTTCTGCAGAAAGACCTGAAAAATGAAAAAATATATAGAACCATATAGAAGTTCTTTGCCTTGAATAAAATTTGCTAGGTAGAGTCACCGTTTATTGAAAAAAGATCATTCATTTCATCTTTCTGTAGGTTATATTATTCACAGATGTATGTCACAGATTATGAAATCATACTCTTTTTGAAGAAGTCAAGGGATTCCACAATTAAGGAACATGAATATGTACAAATGCTCTAGGCTGTCAAACTGTAGAAGGACCACACACTTTATGGTATTAATGCTAATTCTGAGAATACTTAAAATTTGATTTGTTATATGTGTATGTTAAATTTCCAAGCTTACAGCAACAGGTAATAGCTTAAAAAATGTATATAGCTTTCTTGATAATATATGAATTAAAACTGAAGAATAATAGGTAAAATGAATTTGTAGACAGTATTTAGTTCCACCACATCGTCCCAATATATTTTGTGATTCTTTCACTGATAATAATTTTTCATTTTAATTTCTGTCACACTTAGAAACTGTTTAATAAACCAAAAAAAGGGAAGCGAGATAAAAAAAATTATCAGCTGTTACTACTTCAAGATCTAAGAGAATGGTTTCTGGGTTCTGAATATTTAAGTGCCAAAAATTAATTTATGATCATAAACTCATGGAAGAACAACAGTGATGATATATGTCACATAAACTATAAGTGGTAGAAGAGTAAGTAGAATTGTAATTGAATTTTCTTTTTAATTTATTATAGCTCATTTATTGTGGTTTGACCAAGTCATCTCATTTGCATCTTTTTTAGTAGCTGGTGCCATATAATATTTCCAGTTAAAACAAAATGTTAATGGAAATTTATTATAAAATAGCTTTTTTTAAACTTACTTAAATTCTAATTTGGGGAATTCTGTGAAATATCTTAATTTTATTATGTGCTTTGGAGACATATTTTTCAAATCACTGAGCTCTTACCATAATACCCTTCTCCCCCTGGGGACCCAGGGACCCTGGACTTCCACGATCTCCCTTTTAAAACAATAAAGAAAAGAAGGTAACATTGAGTCATATTAATGATCAATGATCAAGCTAAAGCAAGAAAAGAAAATTGTTAGAATCACACTGTACATATCTCATACATACATATCATACATATCATACATATATATCTCATTCTAATTTTTCAATGATTTTTAAATTTTGAAAATTTACCTTTTTTACTCTAAAATTGTGACTTCTAATATAATAAAGTTTCTCTTAAAGATGTCATCAAGGAAAAAATGCTAAATGTCTTATTAAAATAAAGAAAATAGAAATCATGGATAAACAAGACAATATTAAGCAAGTATCATGCGGAAGATTTTTTTTTTTTTTTCGGTGCCGGGGATAGAACTCGGGTCCTTAGCTTGCGAGGCAGGCAGTGGAACCACTGAGCTAAATCCCTGGCCCCAGAAGATTTTTTTAGGTGGAAATGCTTATAATTTTATGAAATATACAAAATTTGTGAATAAAGTATCAAAGCATACTAGAAATTAACTAATCTGTATAACCACTGAAAAAAATTATTTCTTTAGCCTATCTACCATAAATAAGTGCCACAGAAATAGTTCTGGCAGATTATGATAATTAAATCTGCTTTATGGATTAAAAAGATTAAACTGACTCACATTAAAGTCACCAGAATTGTCAAAATCTTACTGTAGAAGAGTTAACCCAGTACCAAAGTAAGTCAACATGAAAAAATATGAAATGATCTAACTTTTTTGATAATAAAAAATTAATAAATATATTTTAAGCACACTGTACTAAATGAGAGTAAATAAATATCTCTCCTAACTCTCATTTAGTACCATCAGCTCAGCAGCACCACGCCTGCCTTGCAAGTGCAAGATCTTGAGTTCAATCCCTGGTACTGAAAAAAAAATAGGGAGCAATAAATGTAATTTAACAATATTTTACTCTTTCAAAATTGCTTCCTGTGGGGGGCTTGCTATCATAAAGTAGATTTAAATAATAAGTTTTTGTCATATTCCTAGACTATCAGTTTATTTTCTTTTCATACATAATTTTAACTAAAAAGATACTCTGTCTCTTAAAAATTAGAAACAAGCTGTTATCTGTATTTCAATGTATTTAAGAGTTTCAGTAGAGGTAATGAGTTAGTTATGATTTCCAATTAACATAAAGCATCATACAAAAGAATAACATAGAGCAAACTTCAAGAGCATAATCCCTTTCCCAACTGATTTAAATGATAAGATAGTTACCTTTCACTTGTATTAAAATAATTGAATTTAGGCTAGAATTCTTACTATAAAACAAAGCAGTGAAGTACCTTTTCACCAATGCTTCCAGTTATCCCAACTTCTCCAGGTGAGCCAATAGGTCCCTTTTGGGGAAAAAATGTAAGAGAAAATACATGTATATTACATTCCTATTGTAGCATCCAGGTCTTAAATCATCTGTAATCATTAGTTTTCTTTCTAACTCATCCTAAATTTTATTTTGAGGTAAAATTCCTCCAAGTATAGGTACATGGCATTTGATTGCATATCAGAATTCCTTTATTCATTCAGCCAACAAATACAGTACATAGATACACACACATCTAATATATGGCAGGTACTATGCTGGGAAGCAATGAGTTTCAAATTCAAACATAGTCTCTGCCTTGTGAACTGATAATCTACAGAAGGTTATAAAAAGTCCATCAGTTTTCATATCTGCTTGATGTGGATATATTCATTTAAGAAGTCATGTCTGTTATTTCCTTCTTTGAAAGCCCCTCAATGCATTAGTGTAGGGAAAAATGAAGCTCCAGATGGCTACATACAGTTCAGGCTGTGGAGGGGCAATTTCTGGGGGACATTAAGTCTACATGAGCAGAATTCCAGCAAGGCAAATCTGGTGGTCTCTGTATAAATAACATACAGTATAAAGAAGGTCAATACTGGTGCATATACATTAAGGTGTATTTTTACTATAAATCCAGACTACCACGAAGGCTGGCTGACTGAAGTCCAGGACTGCTGCAATTGTATGCAGGGGCTGCCTGGGAGACTTAAGTAGGTAAAAATGGGATGGCTGCAAGTGTATGCAACTAAATAAAGAAATGGACTCTGGCTAAGTGGCTGGGCATCTGCTGAGATGAGCAGAATTGAGCTGGTGAGCAGCTAAATAAAGATGTCTATCGTGTCTACTGCTCTGTATCTCTTCTTTGGACTGCCTATATCTCAAGTGAGCCTTCCCAGTCTGGACTGGTGACGACAGAACAATGAGAGAATAGTATCTGGCCATTCATTCAAGAAATACTTGGTATCTACTCTGCCAGGCACTTGTGCTGGTTGCTGAGACTTCATTACTGAACAAGACAGATATAAATCCTGACCTGATGAGTCAAAAGTCTTGCAACAGAGAGAGACAAACAACTAAATTAAAAATTATAAATTGTGACAGGAGCTCATAAAAGAAATGACTGTTATGCTGAGGTGGAAAATAAAAGATGCGTTTTAGAAAATGCGGTCAGGGAAGGCCTGAAGCCAGCATTTAATTTGTAATTTAAAGAATAAAAAGAGACCAGCCAGCCTAGTGTGAAAGGATGTGATCAGTAACACTTTCAGAGTTAACAAGACTCAGGTTCATCTTCCTGTGTCTTTATGAATTATCTATTATTTCTCCTTTAAGCATCATAGAAAGCAAAAAGAATTAACATAGAACAAACTTTATGAGGATAATCTGTTTCCTGACTGATTTAAATTATAAGGAAATTACCTTTCACTTGTATTTAAAGACATAAGCAACATTTTCTCCCTCACTAGACACCAAGTAAAGATTTTCATGTAAAGTCCTCATGATCTAATCACCTCCCAAAGGCTTTCCCTCCTAATGCCATCACATTGGTGACTAGGATGACAACATATGCATTTTGGGGAAAGACAAAAACATTGATTCCATAATAATTCACCAGGTATATAATCCAATCTGCTGAGATGCTTGGTGAAGGCAAAAAGAATCCAGAATGAGTAATGGAAGAAGGTAGTATAAAATATCCATCATGTCCACATGGCCAGATTCAGAAATGAAGACTATAATTGTCATGAGTATTTATACATTATTGTGTTATGAATATGTGTATGCATAGAAAATACCTTTTTCTTTCCTCTTATTCATCATACAACAAAAGATATACTGACTTTTTATCTTATGGTTTAATTATTGTTAAGTTTACATCACAGTCAAGTTATAGGACATGAAGAAGAGTAAATTGTTGAGGACCTTAGGAGGACAGAAGAAGCAGAAGTAAGGAGAATTCTTTTTTTCTGTTTAAATGTCTAAGCTGGGACATCAGTTTTTTGTTCTTAGCCTAAGACTTACACCACTGGTGCTCCTTCTCAGGCCTTGGAACTACAAGCTCTCCAGATCTCGGTATTTTGGATTTGGATAGAAATTACACCACCAGTTTTGCTAGTTGCCAGCCTTGAGGACTTGGCCTGCAATTACACCACTAGCTTTCCTAGGTCTCCAGTTTGCAGATGCCCAATAGTAGAATGTCTCAGCCTCCAAGATATGAACTAATTCCTTATAAGAAATCATGTCTAAGCCCCATTTGTTTTGTTTTTCTGGAAAACCCTGATGAGTACAGTCAATCAAATTTGAGCAGGAACAAAGAAACAGAGCTATCTGTTGTGAGACAGTAAACAAAATAGTAGAACCTGAACACAGACTAGTTTTGATGCAGAAAAGAACCCCAGAAAAGTAAAAACTGTTTCTAACACATGTGATTTGGGTGAGTAGATGGAATGAGCCTATGCTAGGGTTGGATATGGTTTGTCCCCCCAAGGGTTCCTGTGTTAGAAGCTTGGTTCCTTCCTACATGGCAATTTCAGGTGATGTTATGGACCTCAAAGAGGTGGAACCTAGTAGTTCTTAGGTTGCTGGCAACCCTTCTTTCTGAAGAGATTAAGGTAATTTCCATGGGATCCAGAGTTAATTTTTGTGTGAGTGAGTTATTATAAGATCAAGCCAGTCCCCAGGGTCACTCTCCAGTTTCCTGTTTGGCTCTGTGATCTCTTCCTCTTGTATCTACCCCTGTCATGATAATGCTGTTTGCGAGGATGCCTTCCAAGAATGCTGGTGTCATTCTAGAACAGTTCTAGATACTCCAGAACTGTGAGCTAAATAAACCCTTTTTGTTTATAATGTAACTAAGCCCCAAGTATTGCATTGTCATAAGAGAGAATGGGCCAGTACATCCTGTTTCCTATTCCACAACAGTGTCCCATGTATGCCAGACCAGTATTATCTACGAAGATATTCCACTTATCCCACAGCATTTACTTAATAATTAAAAGAAATGAAATTAGGTGCTAAGATTAAAAATATAGGAATTTTATATAGAAAATTTTATCTATCTAAAGATTTAAGATTCCTAGTTTCAGATGATCTTGTAAATATATACAATCATTCTTAACCACTTAACACTTTATCCTGAGGGTCACTCTGCAGCATGTTTTGCACCTTTTGGATCAATCAATATGGAACTCATTTGTTATTTATTCAAAACAAAGGGCTTCAAAGGGTAATTTACAATTTAGATTAGGTGTAATAGATCAAATAATTGAAAAATATGGGACAGTGAAACACCAACCAAGACATCTGTCATCCACATCTTCATCATTATATTTAATGGGTAGACATTTTATTGAAATTATACCACACACAGAAAAAAAAAGGAAAGGCCAACTGCAAAGCATGTTGTTCAAAGAAAGACAATACTGAAAAAAAGAATTTGGAAAGGGACTAGGAGCTACTATCCAGATTGTAATGTTGCATTGTGTATTGAATGTTTTAAAATATACTATATACAGAAAAATTATTGAATAAATTTGATAAAATTGTCATTTTTATATTTCCAGATATATTATTTATAAAAGTTAATAAAAAGTATGCAATTTTTGGTTATCCTGTATTTAAACAATTGGACTGGTAAGTGGTTAAAGGTGAGCACTGCAGAGAATCAAGTAACTGTTATAATATTTGGACCCAGATGAATGCTTTAGTTCATCACTCACTAATGTCTCTTATACATGGTCCATTTCACTTATTTATACTACCAAACAATGGGGGCATTTTAGTTTGTTACCCTGATGTAAATATTAGAAGGTACAGTCAGTTAGAAGGGCATAATTGAAGACGTAGGCTCTCACTGAAGAAAAATAAAAGGCAGTTCAAAGTCTTAGGGCCTGTGACCGTTAATCCTGATGTGTCAACTTCTTTGGCTTAAGAAATGCCTAGCTGATTCCTGCATGTATCCGGGTGGGTCATTGGGACATGTCCTTGGGATATATGATCTCTTCCCTGCTCATCTCTGGCCCTGTTCCTCTGTTCTGCTGCCCAGAGGCCATGAACTATGCAGCTTCACTCTGCCAGGACCTTCCACCATGATGTTCTTGCTTGGAGCAAGCTGACTATAAAATGAATTCCCCCAAAGTGGGAGACAAGTTAAACCTTTCCTCTTTTGAGTTGTGAATGTTGGGTACTGTGTCTACCAACAGGAAAGCTGACTAGTACAGTCCCACAAGGCATCTTTAATGAAACTTAAATTTGGAGAACATAAATTTAAAATTATTTCCTTGAACTATTCCAGGACTTTAAAAGTCTAACAAAAATATATGTCAAATCTGATAATACCATGGGTATTGACTTGAATGTGGGGAAAGACGAACTCATTCACAGCAGGAAGGCATATAAACTGGTACACTCATTTTGCAAAACAAATTATTGTATATAGTAAAAGTGACGATACGTTTAACCCAACATCTACCACATTTATATCTAGGTGTTTACATGGTTTTGTACTCTCACATAACTATAATAGGCAATACATAGAAAGATGTACTTTGTAGCATTACTTAAGTAAAAAAGAATTATCTAATTCAGTGAATGGGAGCCTTTTAGAGCTTTCAATGATAACAAACAACTGGCTGCAGCATGGGTGCCATAGGTTTGCCACCACTGATCTGGATTATTAGTATAGAAAAAGATCAAGTGAAATCTATTATACAGTGGGAAAAACTCAACACCACCTAAAATTTATAAACCGGATCACTGTGTGTCAACACGGATTAACTTTTTAAGAATATAAGATGTATCATGTACATATACCAACTATACACAGGGAATATAAACATTATGTATTGCAAATATGGACCAAAAAAAGAAAGGGGATCACAAAATGGGGAAGGGGGAGGGAAGGGGAAGTCGATAAAAAAGAATTAAGATGTATCTGTACGTGCATCAACTCTCCACAAGGAATGTAAACATTATAAACTATAGACACGTACTAATAAAAAAATTTAAAAAGAATATACTGTTGAGTTAGAAAAAAACCAAAACTTTTTCAAAAAGATATATCATTACTATAGAATTTTGTGCAAAGTTTTAATCACATACATTACTTTCTCAGTGGCATAAAACACACATAGAAATTACATACACAACTTCAGGATAGAGTGGTAGCTCATTATTATTTTAATTTGTATTTCTCTGAATGCTAATAAGTCCACAATTTTCCTCACATACTTGTTAGCCTTTTCAACATTTTCTGTGCAATTCTTATCTATTCCCATTACTCAATTTTTTCCCCACTGAGTTTTCAATGTTCTTATGATTTTCAGAAATTCCCATATATTTAAGGCATAAACTCCTTGCTGAGTTTAGATATTCTGAAATTTCTCCTTGTGATTAATCATCTATGAGGTTATTTTTTACATTCTGCATTGATTAAAAACTTCTTAATTCTGATCTAGTCACATGCTTTTTGTCTTATACCTTGTATAGCTTATACAGATGTTGTATATGGTATGCAAGATGTTTTTTATGAAGCCTTGCCTTATTTTCATGTCAATAAATAATAGTTGTTCTTTTCTGTTGGTGTTAACTTTCCTATTTAAGTGTTTATCTGAAAGCAAATTTTCACTTGCTGTAAGATAAGGATCCAATTTTACTTTTTCCCATATAGTGACTCAGCTTTTCAAATAATATATATGTGTGTGTGTGTGTGTGTGTGTGTGTGTGTGTTAATATCCCCCATTGATTTGTGGGGCTTATAATGCTTATTTCTAGACTTTCTGTTCCACTCAATTGATTATTTGTCTGTTTTTTCCCCTTTGCAAATCTCTTCCTCAAAATTATCTATTTTTATAGCTGTATTATTACAGACTGAAAATAAGCTGACACAGTTGTAGATTGGTGACAAGAAATTTGAACTACACAGGCATTTAGTCTATATACTTTTAAAGTGTGTATTATTCTTTAATCTGAAACTATCAACACTTGGAAATAGTAGGTGAATTAGACAAATACATTTAAAGCTTACCAAATTTCATCAAATTTAATGTCATTGATTGTAAGATAAACCAATATTTTTTGTATCTTTAGAAAGACAAAAATTCTGTCAAGTAACTGTAATGCATCACTGACAGTAAGAAATATCCCAAACTTTAAAATGTTAATATGTGAAGAAAAAATGGTATGATAGATTGCATTCAAAATATCTACTGCTCCTTTCTTACATCCCAGTACTATTGATGTCAGACTTGACCATGTAACTTGCAGTACCCCTCACGATGGGGAGAATTCATTCTACTGACATCAGCCTTGTCTCTATAGCTTGTTTTAACCAAACAGAAATATGTGTAGAAATGATATATGTCACTCTTTCTTTTTTTCTAAGTCAGGTTCTTTTTTTCTGCCATGAGACTAACCACATCAGAAATTGGCACTGTGCCTTAAGCCTGGGTCTCAGAGTGCAGATGACTGGTAACAGAGCTACAGGCCAACCCATAGCAGGTAAAGCATAAGTAATAAACAAATATTTGTTGTTAAGAGTCACTGATATTTTAAGGTTGTTTCATATTGCAGCATAATTTAGTCTAAGCTAACACAATATGTATTTTTAAATTGATAAAGCATGTCATTTATTTACATGAGAAACAGGTGATTTTCTTCACAGGTTTTTTTAATTCCATATGCTAACAGCCCTGGGGAACAGTAGAGCCACATTAAAAAATGGCCTGATTTTTTAATTACCTAGTAGGGGAAAGCTACTTAGGAACACTTGCACTGGATTAGTAACATGAGCAAAAATAACTTTCTATCATGGTAAGCCTAAATGTTTTAGGTTTATTTGTTCTAGCAGTTGTTATCCTAAAAACACAATGACTTAAAACACATGTTGACATGAAATTGAAAAAGATTTTAAATTAGCTCAATTCACCTATTCAGACAACAGTCTCACAAAAATCATTCAATAAATAAAAATATCAAAATGTACAGTAAGGCAAATTCTAGTTTAGAGTATAAATCAACTTTTCCAATAAATGCAAAATGATCCAACGAAAATAAAATTAAACATATTTATTTGTTCATGTTCAGGAATTTCAGAGAATACAAGAAAAAATAAAACAAACTAAGGAGTTCTCAATTCAGTAAATTGGAATAAGCCAAGTACGTATTTTGTATAAGAGAATAAAAATTAAAATTCAAAAACAGGGGAGATTATATGTGGCTGAGAACATAAGGAAAGGTGTATTTGTCAACTTTTCATTGTTAGGACCAAATGCCTGACTTATACAACTTAAAGGACAAAAAGTTTATTTTGGTTCACAGTTTGAGAGGTTTCAGTCCATGGCTAGCTAGCTTCATTGAAGGCAGAGCATTATAGTTTAAGGGCATGGCAGAAGAAAATGGTGAGGAAAGCTGCTGCATTATGGCACCCAGGAAGCAGAGACAGGGAAAGAGCCTGAGAGAGGATAAGGCCAAGGAACAGAAGTCTACAAGGTCATGTCCTCAAGGTCACGCCCAAGAGTGCAGTTTAGTAATCTCCTAGCCCTATAATGGCGAACCTTTTAGGGACTGAGTGCCCAAACTTCAGTCCAAAATCCACTTATTTATCGCTAGAGGCCAACACTGCAAATAAACCTGAATACTAAGATTTTAGTTTAGAAAAAGCAACTCATACATTAACATCTTTTGTCTTAAAAGAAACACAATAGCACATGTGCCATAGGTTTGCCACCACTATCATAGCCATCTCTAAAGCTAATCAACTTGACAGTCATGATTAATTATCAAAAAGGAATTTTCAGATTAGGCAGTTTTTGAGGTTTGGCTAAAATGTTGACAAGATGCAATGGTGAAAGTGTGTTCCAAGTAGAGAGAATGATTTGAATAGAAGGTGGGAAGTAGCAAATGATAAAACACTTGGCAAATGTAAAATTAAAGGTTATCTGAAATACAGGATATGAGGGCTGGGGAATTAGCTCAGTGGATCTGCTGGCCGCCTCAAAAGTGCAAGGTCTCGAGTTTAATCCCCGGTACAAAAAAAAAAAATTCCTGAAATACAGGATATGTGAAGGGGAATAGATTGGGGTAAATACATATCAGTCATGTATTATTAAGAGCTTTAAATGGAAAGTGAGCAATTTGAATTTGTGATTTGGGCAGAGAAATGTGTATTCATAGAGGAATCATGTGTTTTGAGTAAAACAGGAATGAAATGTACTTAATAGTAATTTAACATCACTGTGTTGACTGTATGAAAATAGGAAAAAGTAAGTGAGACAAACAGAAGCTATTGTAACAGTCCAGTTAAAGTGTAATGATTTTTATGAGGGCAATGGTATCATCATCAAAAGAAGTAACAAAATCAGGAGAAAAGCCAGTGTTAGAGGAAAGATGAATTAAGCCAGGGGACAGTGCAGCTCTTCAGGTAGAAAGTCTATCCTGAAGTATTAATATGAGAGTTTCCATGGAAAAGTCAATTGCTGAAATCTAGAAATAATGCTCTACACACAGCAATTAAAAAGTGAACAAGGAGAAAATCTTAATGCAGTTTCTTTAGAGGCCAGAGATAGAAAACCATAGTTATACGGGAGGAAACTCAGGAATGTGCATAGAAAGTTGAGGAAACAAAGTTTGAAGGGGAGAGAAATGAGTGTTATGTGGGAAGGGTGAAGGATGAGTACTGAAAAATAGACATAATATTTGGCAATTATATACCCTTAAGGACAATTTCAGTAGCTTTTGTATATTTGGATATGTTTGGAATTAAGAGTGTATGGATAAAGAGAAAGTAAAAAAACTAGTACAGATTATTTTCTTATGTTCAGGAAGAAAAGCAGGAGGCATAACTGAAAATACAGTTTACAAAAATGACTCTTTAGAATATAATTTTTGCTCTGTCAGCCAAATAAAAGGAAGTTCATTTACAATAGGAAAGTATACTTCTGAACAGAAGGGGATTAAATTTAGACTATTTTTTTCCTCTGTTTCATAGAATGAATTTTTAAGCAGGTTGATATTATAGCCTAATCCACCATGATTGATTGGGAACTAGCATATCTGTAACAGAAAGAAGTTGCTGGCAGGTTTGACCTTGCCGGAAGGACCATCTCCGAGCCAGTTCTTCATCTCTAGATAGCGTCCTTGTCCTGATAATGCTCTGTGACCTAGCTGGGAAGCATGCATTGGATAAAGATTTTCTACAATTTTATCTTCCCTTTCATCCAAAGCACTTTTTAAAAGAACGTACTATGGTGTCATGACTTATTCTCATTTTTATCCATGACACCTCAAGTACCATATATGCAAATATAAGCTGGGCATATACAAGTGAAAAAGCCAAGAACAAAATCTCATATTTTTGATTTAAACTGCTCAATGACTAATTATGTGCATGTAGAAATAGTCATAATTTATTTGTGTATATTAGGTATGGGCTCTTAGGAGAGAAACATAGATGATTCTGTTTTGGTTTCCTTGTATTCAACCTTTTTCATTTCAAAACAAATGCTGAAATCTTTTATATTATGATTTTACTTCTCTATTGCTTCAAAGCAAATCACCCACAAATGTTAATGTCTTAAAATAACAAACAAGTATTATCTCCCAGTTTCTGTGGGTCAGGAATTCAAGAGTGGCTTAGATAGTGATTCTGGGTCAGGATCATTAGTGCAATTTCAGTCAAGATTTGGCAGAGGATGCAAAATCTGAAGGCTTAACTGAGGCTGGAGAATACATTTCCAGGAAGGCTGTTGGCAGGAAGCCTCACTTCCTTGCCACAGAGGCCTCTCCATAGGGCTTGACAATGTGGTAGTTATCTTTCCCCAGAGCAAGTGATCTAAAACGGACTAAGAAAGAAGCACAATGCCTCATATAACCTAGCCACATACTTCTGCCATCTCCTATTCACTAGAAGTATGCAACTAAGTCCATTCTGCATTCAAAGAGAGTAAAATTAGAGTGTACCTTTCTGCAAGAAGAATAGCAAATAATTTTACATATATTTTAAAACAATCACAATAAAGGGCTAGGAATGTACCTCAGATTAAGAGCATCTGCCTTGCATGTGTGAGGCCTTGGGTTCAATCCCCAGCACCCCCCCTCCCAAAATAATCACAATGACTAAATTCTATTTTTGGCTTCATTTGACATTTCACTAAGATTTTGATTCCTCCCAATAGTTTTCTTTAGTTTCTTATATCTATTTTTAAGTTATACATTTCTGTAGGAACACTCTGAATTAGTATTAGAATAATTTACATTTTCCTAAAGATAAAGTACATAAAATTTCATTTCAGTTAATTTAGAAATAACTAATACTAAAATATAAAGTATATAGCAAAAAAATGCCAGAAGATAAAGTGCTAAAGAATGCCTTGCTTTGTCTATGTCCTTGAGGGCTGTTTGTCTGTTTTTAACATAGTTTCATTGAAACACAGCTATCCCTATTGATTATCTATTGTCTATGACCGCTTTTGTATTGTGCAGGAAGAATTTAGTAGATTAAACAGAGACTATGGGGTTCACAATGCTCAAATCATTTCTGTTGGGTATTTAAGGGATACAAAGGAATCAAAGAAGTCATGACTTCCAATTTTAAGAATTACCAGTAATACATATCTTTTCAAAAAGAATTTTCACAGAAAATATATAAAAACACTGGTTCTACATCTAACACATGAGTGAAGAACATGACAAAGCATTCAGTTAGAATATGCTGAGTTTTAAGAGCTAGACAAACGATAATAATTGAAAAATTTTACTTTTGCAAAATAGGATATGTAACAGTTTATGTAAAGACTTTAACTATAGCCAAAATTCAGATGGCCAAAGAATCTCATGTACAATAAATCACTTCTTACAATTGAGAGGACATATTCTTTCCAAAAAGTCAGCAAAAAATTAAAATGTTTTACTTCTATTTTTTTAAAGTAATCACATCCTATTTATTCACTGAAGAGTGATAAAATGAGAATATTTCCTAGTTGAAATTAAAATGTTTTAAAACATTTTTAGACAAAGTTCTTAGATTTGAAAATTATCTGTATAATATCATTGTACTTTAGCTACTGGCCTAGCATATTTCATGTTGTTTTGAATTTTCTTCTCAAGGCACAAATAACTGCATTTAAAGTATAAATAATCTCAGATCTGAAAGCTCATCATATTCATTTGAAATGCAATATAAAAGGTTGATTCCTTAGAATTTAGTTCTGTTTTGTCACAGAAACATATTAGCTTCAGTATTTGTGTTGGTATTGTTCATTCTTTTAAAAATACACAAAGGAATTTTTAAGTCCTCTTACCACAACACAGGTAACAATAGGTTTAAGTGTATGAAATTGCTGATAATTTTAATCTTTTGTACCTTAAAAATGATAGTTTTATATAAATCTAATACAGACTTTTGATAATAGATTAGCCACATATGAAAAAAAGCTAACTTCAAGCAGTTAAATGTGAATGTTCTCATATTTAATATCTATTTATCTACCTTAATTTCTCATACCTTTACACTTTTGTCAAGAAAAAAGTGATATAAACTATTGTAAGTCTAGACAGATATGGAGAAGAAGCAGAAAAATAGAAAGTGGTGTGCAATCTGGATGAAAAGTAATTTATTTTTAGATATGATGAATATGAGGTACTTATGGGAGATTCTTAAAGGAATATTCATTACACATTTGAGTATGTAGGACTAGAGCTAAAAAATTAGTAGATCATCAGCAAATAAATAGTAATTAAGATGTGGCATAGAGAAGAGTCAATAAGAGTATATAGGGCTGGCAATTTAGCTCAGTGGTTTTGCTGCCTGTTGTGCAAGCGCAAGGACCCGAGTTCGATCTCCCGTACCAAAAAAAAAAAAGAGTATATAGATTGGCAGAGGAAAAGGATAAGAACAACAAGATGTAATGCAGAGACTAATGAAAGAAAACTAATGGAATCAACTCTACATGAAAAGGAAGTAAAATGTCAGAATTATGATACAGTATTGTTTCTTTTGTCTATATATTTCCTCAGGTTTTTTCATTTCAAGGTAATTTTAAGACTTGCAAGTATACATGAGGCCTTTTTATTTATTTTCAAAGAGGTAAATATTGAATCACTTCACTCTTATTTTTAAATGAGATCTGTAACCTAAAAATTTATTTCATTGACAGTGTCTTGGTTGAAGCTATTTTAGCTTACTGTGTTACTTATTTCACTATTTTTTAAAATTAATTTTATTGGTACATTTAAGATATACAATATAATGACATTCATCATTGGAAATTTGCACCTTTACATAATCCATCTTGGTTCTTATTTTTTCCCCCCCTGCTCTCCCTTCAACCCCTCCATCCATCCCTATCTACAAAGACTTTGTTTCCATTTTTTCTTTTTCTCACATTAATTCCATTCCCTTCTTTCCTTTCCCCTACCCCTCCCACTTTCCTTTCCCCTTTGCACCTTATCTTCCTATTTCACATTATCTATTATACCTTTTAGTCCTTATTTACACTTGTAGTTTCTCACACTAGAGAAAAACTATTTGGTATTTACACGTGTGTCCTATTTATTTCACTTAAGAGTATCGCCTCAATGTGCATCCATTTGGCTATAAATGTCTCTAATTTCTCATTTGTATGGCTGAGTAAAAAAGATGTGACTTTTAAGTCCACTGACCTGTAAAGCAAGGATGATACTGTATGCCTTATGCTTAGCATGCTACTTGGCATAGAGAAGATAATAAATATGTATTAAATGAATGAATGAGTTAAAAAATGAGATAGAGCAGAAATAGTAGAAACAGAGATGAACCACCTATTTCGCCTTGTAAGAATTGTCTGATTGTGTAATCAGCTCCTTCAAATTTTAAGCCTCATTAAAGAGACCTACATCCAAAACTTGAATAAGATAGGGGCAAAAAAGTGGCCATTGTGGTCTGTTGGGCTGTATGTACACAGAGCTCCCCAAATGGTTGGTTGGGTGCTTACCTTTTCTAGTGGAAGAACAGAGATAACTGAGTAAAGGCTCAGGATGTAATGGTCAGAGTGACAAAATTCTAGAGAAGTTTAAACTCTCAACCTAGACAAGTTTGTCATGCCATGGACATCAGAGTCTTCAAATTATGATATTTGTGAAGGGTAACTCCCTGGACAGAGGTCCTTAAATCTTTTGGACTCTAGACCCTGAACTCTGAGGGTAGAGAAATGGCCTATCCTTCCTCATTAAAATTATCATTATCTCTAGCATGCCCTCTCCCTTGTAAGGAAACATATATTCCAGTTAGGATTTGCTACACTTCCTTCTCATTAAGTAGGGTTAAGTCACAGCACACACCATTTAGGAATTTGATGTGTCCATTATAAGCAGAAAAAGTTATACATATCACAAAGGAATCTAACTAGAATGTACTTGTGGGAGCTGGGGGAGTATGTGTGTGACCTGATTCTATAGGTACTTGATCAAGAGAATATAATATAAATAACAGAAAATAAGAAAATTCCATATGAAAAGCATTAATTTGGGAGTAATTTTCCAAGATACAGGATATAGCACCTCACCAAGGGCACCAGGAGATTGTACAAACTTCTACAATGGTTCCAAGCTATGAGCAAGCAGTCCTGTCACTTGTACTATATGGTTTGGTAGACTATGTGGTATTAGAGAAAACCAATGGAAGCCATGTAGTGTTTACGGTAAGCCTCAAAAGGAATATCACCATCCAGGCTCCTTGGATTCTGGAGCAAGGCAAGCTTGCTTAAGACTCATCTTAATTCTTTTTTCCTTTCTTTCCCCTCCCCTCCTTTCCCACTTCCTCGGTCTCTTGGCCCCCTTCCCTTTTGTAAAAGATCTACCTCCCTATTTCCTAATGCTTTATTTTTGTCTTTGTTTATATTTTGTGTTTCTCATATAAGAAAAAAGCATTTTTGAAAAGCATATTCTGGTATATCACTAGGCTCTGATAAAGAATGAGCACCTCACCATGGGACACCAAATGACCACACATCTGAATCTATTGATGATAAACTGAGTTCTGTCAGACTAATCAAGTCATAAGCTCAAGTGGTTCAAGGCAATTTGAAATTGAACAGATTCGGATAGAGGCAAAACAAACTGCCTGAATAAATGCTCTAGATCCCAGCTAGCACCTCTTCTTCAGCTGACATCTCTATAATCTGGGGGATCGCTGACAGAGAAGAAAAATGCCAGAATCTGGTGTGTGGATGGGTAGGGTTAGTATGTAGGTATAGAATGAAAATGCCTGGCAAGTACTCTGTAGATTCACTCAAGAGTGCCTTAAAAGACAGTAAAAGGAACACCTTCCTACTGAGCTGAGTTTCAGGCAATGCAACAGATCATTCACTTTGAAGGAAAAAGAGGGGATTAAGTTTAGAATATGTGTAGAATGGGCATTTGTCAGTATCTTGGCTGATTGGTTAGGCACCTGAAAAGAAGACTGTAAGAATGAGGCCAAGTACATTTGAGAAAGAGGCATATGAGTAGGCATATGGGAATTGTCACAAAGCATAAAAATTTTGTATCACATGTCAGTGCCTACCAGAAACAGTCAAACATGGAAGAGTACATAGAGGCAGACAGAATGACTCAGAAAGCTGACATCAATGACCCTTTGTCATTAGTCACCTCAGTAGTAGATCATGGACACATGTATGGAATGGGCATGGTGGGAGAGACAGACACAAGCATGGGCCAGACATCTTTGCTTCCCATTTAACAAGGCTAATTTACTGCTGCATTTGAATATCTGAGCTTACAATATGGTGCCATTCTTCACGGAGCCCACCAGACATGTAGGAGCAAGTTCATTCTGGAAAAGCCAAAGATTTATTCTAACTGAAAAGATACATACTTTGAAACAGTTTCCTTTCCTCTACTCTGGCCTCTTTTAGAAGAAGCATTTAAGAACTTGTAAAATTTCTACTCTGTTACATAGGATTCCCTAAATACTGTCAGTCCACTGAATTTATTACAAGTAAAGTACAAAAGTAGGCCCATGACAATGAGATCTAATTGCCATATCATATCAGAGAAATGTCCAACCTAGTAGAGCATATTGGAATGGTTTGCTGAAGTCGCAGTTAAAATGCTAGCTAGGAGTAACACTTTAAAAGGGTGGACATTATTTTATAGAATGAAGTATATATGTTGATTCAGACATTTATATGATGCTATGCCTCCAATAGGAAATATTGATAAGTCGAAACCTAGAGGTAGAAGCAGAATTAATTCTTGTTACTATCACTCCCAGAGTCTTAGCGTTGAGAACTGTGAACTTTCTATCTGCACAAAATGTGAGCTCTGCAGGCAGAGAAGCCTGGTCCACAAAAAAGGGCACATTTTTATCAGATGATGCAGTAAGAGTCTTACTGAATTAAAAGTTAAGGGTGCCTCTTGAGTACTTAAAATTCCCTGTAGGCAGACATTAGCAGGCAAGGAAAAGAGTCACCATCTTGGTACAGTTAGTTTACCCTGATCATCAGAAAGAAAGGGAATAGTACTATCATTTGCAGTCCTAAAATGAGCTTCAATCCTAGGAGTCACTAGAATTGTTGAAAAGTGTCTCCCTGAAATGATATGAAGTAGATCAAGGCAGCACAAGAAGTAGACTGTGGTGAACCAAGACGGGCAACTCAGATCCTCCCTGCATGGTTTGCCTTAGTTTTGGAGAGCCTTCTTGACCAAGGACACACCCTTCCCAGGTTGGCCCATATACAATGACCGAGGTAAAATATAAAATTCCAGGTATGTATTTCCAGCATTGTATAGTTTGAGTCCTCCCTCTATCCAATCCTGCTTCTTCCTTCTTTCCATAATTGTTGTATTCTAATAATGCCCTGCAGCAATATTCCATTTTAACAGTTTGCTTCTGGAAAATCTAACAGATTCTCAGAGTATTTCCTTACGTGTGGGCCTCGATTTACTTATGGCTGTTAAATACTGCAAAGTGTCAGTGAGTCTATATGTAGATACTGAAAGTAGACCAAATACTTAAAAACATGGTTATTTCTCCTTTTGTCTGGAAAATGATCTTCATCATTGAAAACATTAGAAACTACTATAATAAAGTATTCATGGATTAACGAACAAAGGTAAATTCCGTTTTTAACCAATATCTGAAGTCCTAGATAAAAAATGAAAAATTTCTGCTTGTATTCAGTGTTCTTTGTTTGGTGGACACAACATCTGTCATACCTAGAAATGCGGCACTTAAAGTACACACACTGAACCTAGTAAGGACTACTACTTTTATTTGTCTTCTTTTAAGGAATGAAACTATTCATTGTGTATACACGGTTTCTGAGGATTGCCTTCTAGGTCCAAAGTGTAAGAAAATAGGACATGGGATGTATTCCACGTCCAACCTGAGGAAGACTATGGGATTCAATCTAGAGTGAGTTACTCACCCTATATCCTTTGTAGTAAGTGATAAATCTTTTTTCCTGATGATTGGTTAGGCGTGAAAGTTTTTATAACTTACCAAAGACTGAAGACATTTTGGCAATAAAAATTGTAGCTTATCATAATTTGATTCCTGGACTATTTGGCTTATTTTGCAAAACTTTGCTTTAAGTCTATTTTTTCTCCTTGTGTTAGATGTGATTGTTTTATATACTTAGAGAATTTTACTACACCAATACTTGGTGCCTTAGGAATTCAAATAGGTCAAGCAAAGAAACAACGTAGCATAATTATTATGCTGTCATATACATTACTTAACTTGAGAGATACAAAGTCCTCAATATTTTTCTGTCATGAAATAGTCATATAAGTGGAAGAAAATGGTGATTTTGCGATCACTGAGTTAGTCTTGAAACTAAGAATGTGTATAATTTGTCTTACTAATTTAAGTTTCCAGAACAGGAAGATAAACTATAAATACTGGCCAACAACTGAACAAAAAGCAATAGTATAGTAATCCTGTATTCATTAAAACTTTAAAAAGTATAAAAATATCATAAAAGAAATATATTTATTTAATCAACAAACATATTTGAGCACATAATACATGCTGGGCTCATTAAGTAATGATGTTTTATACTTCAGTTAAATTTAGAATGTAGACAAACACTTTGTTAGTTTAGAGATTCCTGACTGATTGGACAACAATCTACTTTGAGGTCACAGTTTCTTCAGGCTCTTGACATTTAAATACATAAGTTTTCATATAAGATATAATTGAACGGTCTGCTCGATATCCAAGTAGAAATTTCAGCCTCTGACAATTCTCTGGTTCTTGTAGATCAAATACGCAGTCATGAAATGAAAGTTCAGAATGAAGCTTTGCCCCAGGAAAGTCTGGCAGTGATCAAGAGACTATGCCTGGAATGTCCATTCAACAGATGCTTTCACTCACACTTACATTATGGGAGACTCAAGAAGGGAAAGGCAACTTCTGCTGTATTCCCTTCACTAAATTTCCCTGCTAATGTTATTCACATAGTTGGCCTTTTGAATGAGTCTCTTGGTATAAATCAAAGGTGATAATATGAATATCAATATAGGCCAACACCTATCTTGGCTGGAATTCAGCTATTAAAAAATGAAAGTAAATTGGATGAGAAGAGAAATCCTCCTGTGGTAACACTTGGGTTGCAAAACATTTTAAATGCAAAGTTTTGCTAAGTCTCTAATAAATAGCAGACTTGTTCACACAGAATATATCAGTATAAGCACAGAATATTTTTCACATATAAAGTATTAAATTACTTCTGTATTTCTTTCATGGAGGCCATAAAGGAACTGTGATTTTAGAATGCACTCTATCTAAAGACAAAATTAGAGTGACAAAATCTACTAGCTAATACCTCCTCAGTTTTACCCAATATCTCTCTACCTAAGAATAAGGAAAATAACAGCATTGTATGTTGGATTACTAGTCTAAAGACTGGTGCGCCATCTTAGATCTTTCATTCTGAAGCAAATCATCAAACCAATTTTAGCTTTATTTTCCCACTTCTAAAAGCAGAAAATGGATTTGATGATCCTTGTTATCATCTTGCATTTGAGTAATGCCCCTGGTGATAATGACATATAGCTGTACTGGAATTTTCACATTACTTGAGAATCCAAGGGGCTGTTGGCATGAAATCTTGTTGCTCAGTAAGGCAATCTATGCATATTTGTATACTTTTCTCCATCTCAGCAGTTTTATAGAAGTTGGCATGCTACAGCATTTCTTGATGGGAGGAAATGCAAAATTATGTGAGTTTAAAAGTATGCTATCAGAATTTATTCCATTGTGCTTCCCTTCCATCACTTTTTGTAATGTTAAGGTGTCTATTTCTCAATGAAGTTTGACACATCTCTTGATGAAAATATCAATCTGTTTTTATTCTTTAGAGACTAAATTAAGCCTTCAGGTTTCCAGGAAGCCTGCTAGGGTATTTTAAGTCATTTTAAACTCTAACTATTATGATGTTCTTTAATTGATGAGTTATTTACCATATAAGTGTTGGTAACTAATTCTAAGTCATTTAATGTTATCCTGTTTCTTAGTTTTTGAAATTCAATGACCCTTAAGAAGATGATGTAATTATGTGTTTATGTATTTCTATATTATGCAGCAACATCAAGGAGTCAAAAATTATCTTTGCAATGAGACATACAGCATTAAGAAATACAAACAACTGCAATTGCTTAATCTTTATGAAGTTTTCTGAAACTTCTTGATATTCTTTCCTCACATACTTTTGACAATTTTTCATCTTTCAGTATCTTTATTTCTATTAGAGTTATTCTAAATATTGGTATCTTCTACTAGATTGAGAAAACAATTTGGCTCCAGAGTCCTTATTCGTCCTTACTTTGTTATACTAATCAAGGATATTTCTATTTCCAAAATCATAAATTTGACATTTATTTTTCATTTAATAAATTTTTTTTAAACATTATTATGGGAAAAACTCTTGTGCTAGAGAGCATAAGGGCTATAAATAGAAAATAAACATGGGTTCTGCCCCAAGACATTTATAATCAAATAAGAAATCTGAAGTATATATATAGATATCAAACACACAAGGAAGAAAGAGTTAAATATTATAAGACACTATGTTTTATGAAATTTATCAAAGATAAGGCTTATTTTCAGTTTATGGATTTAGTGAAAATTTCCTGCAGGTAGTGTTTGAGTCAGGCCTTTAAGGGATAGATAAAATCTACATATACAGAGATGGAAGAGCAAGACATTTCAAAAGGGAACCAAGATAAAATTTACTTAATCATTAATCCTTGAACAAATTTATTCAATAAATATTATGTGCCAGGCACTTTATATAAGATATAGTCCCTGAGTTTTCATAGCTTTTACTCTATCTCCTAAAAATTTTTCATAACTTCTTCCTTTGTCACTATCCTAAACTATATGCAATATATATTGCAATAACTAATATATTACAATAATGAAATTGATCTCTGTTTATCTCCAATTCATCCCTATCTTGCAGCCATCATGGTATTGTATGACTGTTTTACAACATTTTTTGAGTTCAACTTCTTCTTACTGCCTACAGAATGAAATATGAATAACTGTGGATGGTATCTATACAGGGATCTTCATTATTTTATCACCATTTACATGTATAGACTATATTTCTCTCTCCTTCCTTTTCCCATAGAATCCTTCCTCCTGTATGACCCAGTGCTACACAACTAATAGCAGTTCAGTATATGGTGGTCCCTTCATGATTCTCAACCTTTATAGATGTCCCTTCTCCTATATAGAGTGCTGCCTAAGGCCTTGATCCATTTTTAGGAAAACTCCTCCATATTATTCAAGGGCCAGCTCAAGTGCCAACTCCTCATCAGAATCTTCTTCTGTCTCCCTCACACAGAATGCAATGTCTTTTCTTATAGCCATACAATATTGTATCATAACTGTTTTTCACCTGTTTCCCAACACATGAAAAGAAACTTTTTTTAACCTTTCATCTGTAGCATCTAGCAGTATGCCTGACAAATAACCGGTATCTAATAAATATCTATAGAATACTGTGATTCTCAAAAAGCCAGTGATTAATGTAAAGAATGTATACAAAACATATAGCAAGTAAGAACTTACAATTACTATGAAAGTTAGTAATTCATTAAAATAAATGCAAAGGAAGAGAAGAATTTACAGAAAATGCTGAGCTTTCAACACTCAGTAACTGGAGGAAGTGAGCTAATTACAAAAACTGCTGAGAAGAGGAGATGGAATGAATTTCAGAGAAGAGGTGAAATCACAGCTTTTAACTTTATGGAAAATTACAGATCAAAGGAAGCTTTTGGATTTTGAATCTGTTATTGGTTTCTTAAACAGAAGCTACATTTCATGATTTAGTTTTTTCTTTATAAACCCTGGTCTTCAAAAGACTTCATGTCTAATAGAGGAAAAACATGTAATAAATAAGGGTACTAAATAGTGGACTTCTATGTATTAGATATAGAAGACAATAAAATATAGAAGTGATACTCAACATGACATGTGGAAGAAAAATAGGTATTTGTGAGCCAGGAAGCAGGTAAGTAGTGGGAGTCAGGAAAGCTACCATCCATTGTACTTCAGCTTTTTTTTAGCCCATCTGAACTGCTTTCAACAGTTATGTGACCACTTCAGGTCCTTTCAGGCCTCCATGTTTTGATCTTATGCTGTTGTTTCCTCTGAAATGTCCTTCCACATTCCAGCTTCTCACAAGCATGTGCCATGTTGTTAGACTTAGCTTAACCACATTAAAGCACCTTGTTTTATGCCCAGTGTCAAACATATTAGCAAAATTGTCTTTCATTGCTTATCAGCATTCAAGATACACTTTACATGTACAACACACAAGGCCTATGTTCATTGCTGTGGGGGAGTTTTCTGTAGAGATAGTTCAAGTAAAAAAATAAATGAGAGGTGGATATGGAGGTGGATTACACCTCCACAAGTGAGAGGTGGGTTACAGGCTCATGCCTGTAATCCAAGCTGCTTGTGAGACTATCTTTAAAAAGAAAAAGAAGGGGCTGGGGATTTAGCTCAGTGGTTCCGCTGCCTGCTTCACAAGTGGAAGGTCCCAGGTTCAATCCCCGGTACCAAAAAAAAAAAAAAAAGAAGAAGTAACTGTGACATAAAGCATAATATGGTAACCATAATATGCTGACCATAATAATATAAGTAAAGTACTGAAGGGCTCAAAGGAAGAAACTGAATCGAATTGGGCCGGGAGATTACAAAAGAGTTCTTGATTGAGCAGGTGATTTGAAATGAGTCTTGAAAATTGATGCTTGGAAGGCAATGGGAGTGTGAAAGTAAAGATCTTTAGAGGTGGTAGAAACAGCTTGTGACAAAGACACAAATAAATGGCTAGGTTATGTTTAATTAATGGCTAAGTGGCTTGGTATGCCAGCTCATAAGGAAGAAGTTAAGGAGGTATGGAAAATAACATTGTACAGATAGGTTAGGCATATATTGTGGAAGGTCTTAAAAGTCAGGGTAAAAAGTTCTCACAATCTACATTCTTAAAGCTTCAACAGACTCATCTCCCTCCTGATTATCTACTATGTCCCATACTCTTGTATTTTTTTGGAGGAGGCTGTATCATCTAGATCTTTCTTGATTTTAATGACAGAAAACTGATTTCATTTCCAACACACCAGAGAAACATAGATTTGTGTCACAGAGTTTTTCCAAGATTTGTTAATCAGAAAAAAATCAAATATATAAACCTTATTTCTCAGCTACTACTATCTTTCCATCTGATCTAAATATGTAAAGGTTCTACTGTATATGTATAAAGTTTTCTATAAAACACAAGGGTGACTGTATTTATGGTTAAAATGAAATCCAGATTTCACCTAATTATTTTTCCTACAGGCAAAGGAAGAGTGTTAATATATTTTTGGACAAAAAAATGCTGTGGCACTTCCTATTAGACTGCTTAGTAAAACATAAAAAAGAGTCATTTCACAAACGAAGGGAAGAGAGCAAAGAAAAATACTTCAACCTAATAGGAAATATAAAATTATACATTCACTGGAAACGTTTTCAAAATAATAAAAGCAAAATTCACCGAAACCTAATACGTGGAAATGCTTTGATCCTTAAAGACTTACAAAATATGTCTAAGGTTCATAGAAATGTTTCTAGTAACATACACAGATAAAGAGCAGGTTTCATTGTTCTTGGAAATATTTCCTGGTAAGATTAACTGTTTGTTAGGAAAAATGAAAAATTCCAGTAGAGTACTCTGGATACACATGTGGTACACATATAAATGCAAATATATTCATTATGTGCACAGTCAGTATACAAACTCAGTGAATGGTGGCAACACAATCTGTTTGCTAATTTGAATGTTTTCTGATTCGAAAATAAGATTTGAAGAAATCACATTTGTGTGTAGTTCTCTTTTTGGTTAATGATAAAACACTAATGAAGCAGGAGGCACCTATGGGAGGCTCAATAAAAACAGATGCATCCCAAATAAAGTAAAACTTTCTAGAACAGGAAAAGACAAACTATAGTCTGCAAGCTAAATCCTGCCAGCTATCCATTTTCATAAATAAAGTTTCACTGGGATCAGAGCTAGGCTTATTCATTTATGTATTGTCTATGGCTGCTTTCATACTGCCACAGCACATCTGAGTAGTTATGACAGAGACTATGTGGCCTGAAAGCCTAAAATATATACTGTCTGGCTCTTTTCAGACAAGTTTGCTGACTCCTGATCTATAATATTTATAATCTTTAAGTATAAAAATTCAGTATATTGGTTATACAGGTCTTAAATATTTTTAAATTTAAAACCAATTTTTTTTTCACTAGCTATCCTCAGATTAGAATTGAGCCATCACCTTCTGTAAGAGTGATAGTGTCAACTGGTGGCCCAAAACATCACCTCCAACTTGATGCCTACCATAATTTCCATAAGTCCATCCTTTTTTTCTTTCCTTAGGAAGGAGCAATACATTCTTCATTGTTCATATCCTGTACATAAAAATATTTTTAGAAATGTTTGCCATTTTTATTGATGTGTACCCAAATAGTTTCTAAAAATTTAAACATCTTATAACTGGTTATTTTTACCAGATAACAACTTTGATTGCAAAAACAAAAACAAACCTATATTTTTACTCCACTCCTCATCCCATATTTTGTATTTTTATGTTATCATGATTTTCTTTTTAATACACTATGGGGCTCCTAAACCTGAGATTACTGTGACTAGCATAGCACCAGGCTGAAATAAAATGGCAGCTGAGGCTAGTACATTGCAAGGGTGTATACAAAAAGCTGGCTGGTTGCTAAGGCCTGCTTGCCACTAAGGTTTATCTAGGGCCTAAGGCCATTGCTGGGGGCAATGATACAGATTGCAGGTTGCATCAGCCTTGCAGAATTCTAGTTCCTACCTAGTGCCAGGGCAAGTGTGGAGGCTCATCCACAGGTACCAGCCTGGACTTAGGGGCTACAGAAGTCGGCTCAGTTGCAAGTTTGGTATTTGGATTCAAGGCAAAGACTATGCTTATTTCCTCTCTCTTTCCCCTATTAGACTATCTCTTTCCACACTGTGCTGCCTGAGGTTTGGAGAGAAATGCTATGAATAATGTAAAACTGTCCTTCCTACCCTCTTCAATGAATTTATTCTCATTATTATGCTAGGAAAAAGTACTGTGTTCCGTCACCTGGTTTTCATCTTGTGAAAGTATTTGTGTGTGTGGATAGTCTTTATGCCCTTGTGGATGCAAAGAAATATTATATTTTAAATTTAGAATTTATCCTAGAACTCAGCCACCAGGTCTTTATTTGTATAGTAATAAACCAAATGATGTGAACAGACTTGTCGCTCCATCTCTCAAATTAATCAGAATGTGACATTTGACAATTGGTTCACCCATTTCCAATTAATGTTATATTTGCTAACAGAGCACAAGTTGACCAACATAGGAACTGTGTACAAGAACAAAGCAGAAATTCCAAATGAAATGCTGCAGTTTCAAAACAGAGAATTATATAGTACAATCTTTGGATTTTAGAAAGATATAAAATTGGCCTTGTATATGACCAAGAAAAACAAAGTGGTACTGCTGATGTCAACATTGCACCATGATGGAAATATTGATAGTGAAACCTCAACAAAACAGAAGCCTGAGATGATAACTTTCTACAACAAAACCAAAAGAAGAGTAGATGTGGTTGATGAGTTATGTGGCAACAATGATGTCACTCGAAACAAAGCGTTGACCAATGGTTGTGTTTTACTTGATCCTAAACATGTGTAGCATAAATAGTTTGATAGTTTACAAAGAAAATAACAAGTGCAAAATACCACGGAGAAATTTTCTTAAGAGGATTGGGCCTGGAACTCATAAGAAATCATTTACAGCAGAGGAAAAACAACATATCTCTGTCCAGGGAGCTACACAAAAAAATCATGGAGCACATTGGTGAGCTGACAGGTGAACAGGCAGGTGCAGCATCACAAAGACCTACTATGACAACAGGAAAAGCAAAAAGATGTCAACTGTACCCTACAGAAAAGGACAGGAAAACAAAACATATATGGTATCAGTGTAAGCCACACTTGTATATGGAACGTGCAGTTTTCACGTGTGAAGACTGCCTTGGGTGTGACATTGAAGTAAGGATTATTTCTGTGGCAGACTTTTATTTGTATTTACATTATAGTTCACATAGACTTTTTATTTTTGATGTTATCTTTTAGGTTTTGTAAGCAAGTAAACTGCTGATGTGAAAATGTTGATGTCTATTCGAAGCACTCATTACATATTTGGGTGTGACAACTGAAGCAAAGATTATTTTTCCTGTAGAGTTCTATTGGTATTTTCATTGTATTTCATACAGGAATTTATTTCTGATGTTATCTTTTAGGTTTTGTAAGCAAATACACAGCTGATGTGAAAATGTTGGTGTTTATTCTAAATGTGCAATATATATTAAGAATTTAATACTTTACCTTACTGATGTTTAACATAATAAGAACCTCCTGACAAAACAGCAAGACCAGTGAGATATTAAGTATGTCCTACAAAAAGGGCAGGAAAGCAAAACACATATGCTGCCAGTGTAAGCAATATATGTCTATGGAATGTGCTGTTGTCATGTGTGCAAACTGCCTTAGGTGTGATAAAACAGATTATTTTTGTTGTAGAGTTCTAGTGGTATTTTCATTGTAGTTTATATAGGAATTTATTTCTGTTGTTATATTTTAGACTTTGTACACTAAAAATAGTTGATGTTGAAAATTTTGATGCTTTTTTATAAACACTCAATAAATATTAAAAATTCAATACTTTATTTTTTGACATTTTCCTGTTAAGTACTCATTAATATAATAAAACTCATAAAATTAAAATTAATAATTCACCAAAACAAATGCCTTTAAAGAATAAATGTGGATATTATACACCCACCACAATACATCTTTAACACAAAATTGGCATGATGACCTGCAGATAAGTGATGCTGGCTATGTGTTTCAAAAATGGTAAACATCAGGGCCAGGGATTTAACTCAGTGGTGCCAACATCTGCCTCACAAGCTCAAGGTCCTGAGTTCGATCCCCAGTACCAAAAAAAAAAAATGGTAAATATCAAACACATGATCCTAAGACATAATAATTTTAACACAGTTTGATTTTTTAAAAATTGTTTTTCAAACTATAATGTGGCAATTATAGTTCCTCAACCTCTAACCTTATGTAGTAATAGTAAGACAGCAGGTGTGTGTTAGAAATACTGTTGGAAATCTTTAGCTAATTGTTAAAGGAAACAGAATGATGTGGAAAAGTTAGAGATGTCTCTTTTGTAGTCCCAGCTCTGCTACTACACTACCTGACCTTGGACAATTTCTTTAACTTTTCTAAAACCTAGGTTTCCTTTTGTATAAAGTAGGAATAATAATTATTATTTCCCATGGTCTTTATGAGACTTTAATGATATATTCAAAGTAATTTGTATAAAATAGAAATGATAATTATTATTTCCCTAAATTTTTGTTTCATGTGTGTTATAGAGGTATAGCTTAAAAGCAGTAGAGAGTAGATGATATATTTTTTTTTTGGTATTGGGGATCGAACTCGGGACCTTGCACTTGAGCAGCAGGCACCGGAGCCACTGAGCTAAATCCCTGGTCCTAGTAGATGATATTTTTAAAGATAATGGCACTGAGACTAGAGGCCTACTTAGGGACAGTTGGTAGAGTTTTACTTTAGTTTTTCCTGTTTGGCTAAATGGTCCCTCCATCTTCTGTGTCTTTCAAGAAAATGCAGCTTCTTATGATGATTAAAGTAGGTCCCCCTAAAAACAACATTTTACTCAGTGAAAGAAAAAAATGAAACTCATTAAAAAAGTAAGATCAACTTATATCAAACTAAGTGTATGGTAATTCTACCAGAAAGCAGCAAAACTAATCACTGTGTCAAGTGAGATTTCATAGTGAGCATTTCTAAAATATTTTTCTTCTCCTTACAGATCTTTCCTGTTTCCATTATAAATACATTGTTTCCATAATTCTTAGAAACTAATAACATTTGACAATATTTTAAAAATTAAATTGCCAGTTTGGCTTCAGATATTACTGAGTAAATGCTTATTTTGCCCATTTTTCAAATCTTCCTAATCATTAAATCAAATCTTCCTAACCATTAATCCTGAAGGATATATTTCAAGGTTCCATTTAATGGCAGGACAAATTGAAGATTATTTGATGCAGAGGAGAGAAGAGATTATTTGATGCCTTGGAAGTGGATATAGAAATCTTGAATTTGAAATCCAGATCTGTGGCTTGCTAGCTGTAAGAATTTGGACATTATATAACTTCAATAAATTTCAGCCTCCTCATTTATAGAATGAGAATAAGAACACTTATTTTACCAAGGTCAGCTCACAATTAAGTGAAAGGGTAGGTTTTCAATAAATAGATTTTTTAATTTTTATTTCCCTTTCTGATTTCATAACCTCTTTTTGATTTTGAATAAACTATTATAATCCAGCTTGGAATCAACCATCAGAAGTTTTTTGATTATACAGATTTTATAATGAAAATAGCTTTTAGGATTATCTGTGACCTTTCTTCATGTTTCTATCTGTTCAACAGTCATTTAGCATACCATTTAGCATAGCATTCCAAGTGAGAGGAAGTAAAACAGGGAGGATATGGTGTATTACTCAAGAAATCTTGCTAAATAGGCAAGTTAAGGAATGAATGAGGTAAAATCAAATAAGTTGGTTTATATTTGAAGAGATAAATCAGTGTAGTCAGACTACAAGTGAGCAGAAATGTAGCAACCAAAACTTAATGTAATCATTGACACTTTGTGAAAAAATTCATTTTATATTTAAAATAACAGGCTATTCAAGGATCCAAGTGATCACTGTTGACTGTTTCCCAAAGACAAATTCAGTTTCCTGTTATAGGAAAATGTCCGTATGGTTTTCAATAGCATTAACAATAAAGAAAACATAGTAAAGATCATTATGGCACTCAGAGAAAGCATTGAAGTCATTGTCTCTAAAATAGCTAGTCTAATTTTATTTGCTCCAGTTTCAGAAATATATAATGAAAGTAGAAAAGTGCTAGAGAAAAGAAGCCAAATTAATAAACAAGAGGGAGAATAGAAATATTAAAACTCTTATAAAAATGTCATGGATTATCAACATTGAAATTATCCTTGGATATCATATACAACAGAATATTCCTGAGAAATAAATAGTTTAGTTATCAAAGGCCTATTATATCCTGGGTACTGACTAGAACCCTTTCTTTCTTTGCAGTCAACATGCATCTCATTTATCACTTCAAACAAATCTATGTGAAATATGTCTATATTTCTTTATTGCCATTGTCATTATCCTCTCTTATTTATACTATTTTAATAGCATTCTAATCTATGGTCTTCTACTTCTGCTCCTCTCAACCATGTTCCAACTTCGAATCCCCTGGGACTAGAATAATCATAAAATATAAATGACATCATGGAAGTGGCTTATTTAGGATACTTAGCAATTTTTCATTGACTTTAGGATCAAGTAATAAATAATGACCCAGAATTATTGGCTCCTGCCTCCCCACTAGTAACACTTCAATTGGCTTTTCCCATTGTTCACCACGGTCTTCAAGCTGGCTTATTTTTAGTTCCTCAAAATACCTAAATTCTTTCAAGCTTACAGTGTCACACTTACGGTATTACTTATAGGACTGTCACATGTAACAGTACCTTGCTCTACCACAGTAGCAGCTACTGTGATCAAGTGTTTACTCTGTGACTGGCACTGTGCTAAGTGCTTTATGCGCATTATCATGTTTAATAAGAAATTCCACGGTTTTTTCATCCTTTTCCTGCTGGAAAAAGAAATATTTGGAGATCTTAAGTAATGTCCATAGAGGAAAGTAAGTGGGAAAGGTGAGAAATATGTTTTACTGTATATTCCTGGAAGGTTCTTCCTCCACACTCCTCACCAACTCATACTATTTTTTATGGTTGTGACTCATATGTCGTTTTCTCAAAACAGCCTTTTATCCTCTCCTGATCTAAATTTGACATTTTGTCATAGCCCTTTATGTTTTTCCTTTATAGAATGTATAACTTTACATATTTCTTTATGTGATTATTTACTATCAACTCCCAATGGAGTACAAGTTTCATGAAGAGGATCATATGTTCAAAATGTGACCAGTACAATCAGTAAATATCTACTGAATACATGACTAATGATATTCATCAATGTTCTAATGATGAAATTTGGAGTCACTCTATAAAAGAGCCTATTTGAGCATTAGAAATTTTATTAAAATATTCTCCCCCCCTCAAAAAAATATTCTTCCCCATGTTGAACCAATAGCTCTTCTCTTATAATGTCTGTACTGGTTCTAATTCTGGTCTCAGCCTATACTGAAAAAAGCATATTCTTTTTTTCTTTATAGATTTTCAAATAAGCTTATCCTAGACAGTTTAAGACATAGAATTATTAATTACAATGCTATAATTATATATTTACTCATAAAAAGTGGAATGCTGGAATGAAAGAGATAAGAGGGCACTTTTGAAATTAGAGACCCCTTTAGGGCATACTTACACAAACCAATTCTTTGTATAAGAAAATTACTGTAAGATGTAAACAGACATAATACATAGATGACACTACTATTCTTGGCAGGCTGTATGAAAAATTTGGTTCTAATTACTATAAATCCAGAAAAAACATGGAGGGGGTCCAGTTAAGGCAATTAAATGATCATACGGAAGATTAAGTAGGAGCTAATTACAAGATTGACATCATGAAATGCAATCATATCTTTTCATCTTTCCCTCTTCCTCTTATGGTTCTAGAGATTGAAACCAGGGTCTTTGCATCTCCAGCTCTTTCTTCATTTTTTAATTTTGAGACAGGGTTGTGCTAAGTCACTAAGCTGCCCAGGATGGTCTTGGAATTTGATCTTCCTACTTCAGCTTTCCAGAGTGCTGGGATTAGAGGCCTGTGCACCATGTCTGGCTTTAAAAATTCTCTTCTTGACAAAACTCTGGACTAGATGAACTATAAGATTTGAAAATGAATGAGACAATATAAAAGCCAGGAATTATAGAAAGCCCCAAATATTCTTTAGGAATTTTATATTTTTAAATTTTACTCAACATAAACAATAATTGAAAAATAAAACCCTTTATCTTGCATTCTTAGAAAGAATCTCAAAGTAAGAAAAATCCTTTTGTTCAATAACTTGTCTAATACTTAAATTATCTCTACAATATCTAGACTGACTGGTTGTTCAACAAATATTAACACATTTCAGCATGGTATAATGTAGAGATTTGGATTTTCAATTTGAAACTCTGGGTTTATAACTCAGCCCAGCAATTTACTAGTAACTTCGAAGTGGTTACTTCTTGTGTGCTTGATTCTCATTTTAAAGGCTGGAATAACAAAATGTATTTTTTAAAACTGAGAATTAAATGAAATACCATAATATAAAATATTACAACATCAGCTGATGCCTGAAACATGAAAAATGATCAATAAATGTTATTTCCCCTCCAGTAACAAAAGTCTAGACAGTCCGTTTCTTCTTTGGACAACAATAGCAATGTGTTCTTATACTATGTGCAAGTAGTCCAGCATGATTAGGTAACACTTAATGGCTTAATATATAAGATGTCATTTGAAGAAAAGAAGTTGTTCACTGGCATTTTAACTTTGGATACTGACTCTAATTTATAAATGTATTTACTAAGCAATGTGACAATTACAAATTCCAGGATTTAATTTCTGAGTGACCTTAGAGAAAATGTAAGTTACAATCATGTTTGATGAGAAGCTTTGAATAATCTGATATAAATACTTGATTGAAATCTCTTTCTTCAGCAAAAACAGGAACAAAAAGTCTACCTCCTAGTGACCCAGGAATTACTGCGAGTAGCAACGATCTTTTGAGACTAACCAAACCTCTATTTTTATTAATAATCAATGGAAAAAAATAAGAATGCCAGAACATTTTAATTAGAAAACAAAGATTAATAATTGTTTAATTACCTAAACTTATAATTTTGTAGAAAATTTTACCTATTTAAGACATAAGATAGGGTATTGTGAATTTGCTCATTGACGTTATTGAATTGTATCTCTTGCTTTGTGACAATTAAGCTAGTACATTATAAATAAATTTACTTGTGTTAATCTACCACTCTATACATATTATGTGAGTTTATTTGTTAAGAGAACATTTTAACTGGATTTTCTCATTGTCGAAAATGAATTTATTTTATTTTATTGATTTTTTTTTGGTACCGGGGATCAAACGGGTCCTTGCACTTGCGCAGCAGGCGGTGAAACCACTGAGCTAAATCCCCGGCCGAAAATGAAATTATTTTAGACCTGAATCAAATATAGCATATATAACAAGCCTTGTACTTGCACAATCAAGGAAATTTAAGCAACATAAACTACATTTGATGAAAGAAACTACTTTCCAGTTAATTACCTCTTCATTTACCCCAACCTTTTAAATCTTAAGAAAAATTATCTTCAAACTATAAAATAGTTTGATTTATAAGACATTTAGTAATGAAAACTGTTCAGGTCAAATTTATATTGAAGTTGTCAGAACTAAAATTGAATACTAAATATTAGAAACAAGAATGCTCCTGAGATCACAAATGTAATGTATGTTGAATGAAAATATAATTGGGTTTTCCTCATTCCTCTTAAATATACTAGGCTCTATATAGAAACCTTACAAATGAGTTTAAATTTGTAGTGAATAAAATTTATTCTAATTCTTGCTAACATGATTATAGCCAACAGATCATAGTTAACATGATTCTAAAAATACTTACAGATGATTTAAAAAGCAAAAATAAGAGCATAAAATAAACTTACTATTTCACCAAATTTCCCAATATTTCCTTGATCTCCTACTTCTCCCTGTTAACATAGAACAAGGAATTCCAAAAATGATTATTTTTTCAACAAAATTACTCATATCAATGCTTCTATTTTCATTTTTATGTAATTATCTAGTCCTAACCTAGAAAAAAGTAAAGGTTATCTCAGTTATTCAATACTCTGTCAGAGTATTTCTATGAAATTTGGCCCTCCTACATTTTCATTTAAATGATAATAACATATTTTCTTAAATTGCATTCTCTTATTCATCACTTTTATTCACTTTAAAGACACTTTTATAAATAACATTTAAAAAATAAAATATTTATTTCATTTGTACTCTCTAAAAAGATAGAATGGCAGGCACTGTGAAAGATATTAAGAATAAAAATAAAGCCCTTAAAAAAATAAATCCCTTGCTCACAGGGATGCTCTGTTTGCTCAAAAGAAGAGCAAACATGTCCCAGGTAAGTACTAAAAGAAGACACGGGGCAAGCACCCTGTGAGCAGAAGTAGCTAGCATAGGCATCTCTGGAGAAGTAATAGGTCTGAAAACCAAAAGCTTTTCACAACTCATTTGGTGTTGGACTTGACCTAATATAATTTTTTTTTGTATCAATACCCAATCTAACCCAAGAGAAGCCATTTATAATCCTGATTAATCTGAACACTTTCAATCCCTGCAAAAATATTAATGTATCTGACTATGGTATGCTATCCTACCATCTGTTGGTGGTGTTTTGTAAAATACACTGTATTACTTTTCAAACACTCAAGTATTAATGACTTCAAGTAATGAATTATGTAATAATATATGAGTTGGGTTTTGATAAATAGGAAATACTTGTAGTAGTGATAAGAAAAAGCCATTTATAGTGGTGGGAAATGGCCTATGCAAAGATATACATTAATGAAAGATAGATTAAGTTCAGGGTAGCATATACAGTGAATGTGACAGGAATGTACAGTTAGTTTACAGAAATAGAAGATTAAACCATCAATTTATTCCTAAAAGGTAATATAATGTGTTATTGAGCAGTAAGTTGTTAAAATACTGAATAACATCATAGCCAATAATGACATATGGCTCTGAGTATGAACTGGTTTGAATTGAAATGTAAGGGTAAAAATTACATCATACTTCAAACCCTTTCTGCAAGAAAAGAAAACAAAGCATCTCATTAATAATTTAATATTGACTACATAGTGAAAGAATATTTTTATTCCTTGGATTAAATATGAGGTATGATCAAAATATATGGCAAATGTATGTTTAAATCTTAAAAATTTATTATAGTAAAAGACTGCTTCCTCTAAATATTCCCCCTTGCTTCAAACACACTTATCTCATTGCTCTTGCCACTTTCTAAAGCAGTTCTTAGAAGTCTTCTGTCATGAGTGTGTATATTGTGTTGTGACTGCCTTGTGAATCATTTCAAAATGTTTACCTGTCATGGTCATTTTGACTTTGGGGAAGAGCCAGGAGTCACAATGTACCAGATCCAGTGAGATAGGTGGATGAAGACACACTATAATATTTTTTTTGGCTTAAATTCTTTTATTGGTACATTTTAGGTATACAATATGTTTACATTTATCATTGGGTACTTGTACCTGTACATGATGTGTCTTGGTTGTTATTTTTTCCCATTCCCTGTGCTCCCTTCACCCACTCCACCCTATAATATTTTTATTTGATAGAAATTGCTATATATGTTTTGAACCAATTCGAGACACTGAGGCAGCCATGAAAAGATACAAAAGAGGGTTTCCAGAACTACTTCAGAAAGTGGCAAAAACAGAATAAGTATATTGGAAGTGAGGAGGAGTATTTTGAGAAGGATTAATAAAAATGTGTCTTTCCTTGTTTAAACATTTATTGTATTTTTTTGGTCACATTTTATATTATTAAAATAAATTTTACCTGTTTCTTTTTACTTTTCAATGTGGCTTAAATCTGTGGTTCACATTATATTTCTATTGTATAATACTGATTTTAAACACTTGAAATCTAATATTCATCATGAGTAATCACTTTTGAAATAAAGTTTCAAAGTTTACACATATTTTCTGTTCAATTTCTATATGTATGTAGATAAATACTAAAGAGTAAAGCATTGCAATAGGTTTCAATAGCTAGTTTTTGACAGCTCATTAGACAGCTTCTATAGAAAATTTAATGGTGGGATAATACATAGATTATTGATTTTCTATTATTATTATTTCTTCATTACCCATAAATTACCCCTTCCAAAAAAGGAGAGGAACCTTTTGTGTTATTTAGTCTTAGAGGAGGTTTGTGTTAATGGGAAAAAAGCAGAAGTTACTTGCAGATTACTTGCATTCCTGCTTTAGTTTTCAGAGAGGTTGAAGCTAAGAAGTAACTTGTCTTTGAGGATGAGGAGAGAGACAAATACTTCCTCAAAAAACTAATCACATCTGACAAGTTTACTCACTATCAATAATAAATATATTTTCTGACAAAAAAAACCCCAAAACTAATCACATCCTCTGGTGTCTTGTTGGTGCTTGAGATGCTTTTTTTAAGTTATATGGAAAAATGTTTAAGTGCTTTTTAAATTTTGTTTTGGTTGAGTTCTACTGTATTTGAATATTATTGTAGTTTTTTCCCCTTGTATTATTCTTTGGTTTTAATTTCTGTATGTGTGTGTGTTTGATAATAAAGTTAATTTTTTAAAAAGAATTTCCTACATTTCCTGGGTAGCCAAAAGTTACCTAGGTTCTACTTTGATTCTAAGAGAGGAGGCAGGATTTTGATATTGACTGAGATTTAGTTTCTTGACAGTTTGACTGAATGGCAATTCACAGTTGGATTTTCCAGTACTATTTGGCAGTACAATAATGAATCCTAGTAAAGGAGATTTTTATTAAGCCTTCTACTTATGAATTTTGTACTTCTATTTTCGGGAGTCTTTGTATATAACTGGAGAAAGATTTAAGTGCACATATTCCTTGAGTGTGATTTCAGTCACAGGCAGAAATGCTGATACATTAAAAACACACTTTTGCTTATATTTCTTCATTGACCTCAAAAGGTATTGTTTAGTCCTTCCTTAGATTTCAGCATCATAGAAATGATGAGCTTACTATAAAAAATTCAGCAATAATGCTGTGACTCAATTTTTGGTTGAATATTCAATTTGCAAAAGTTAGCCATTCTTATAACCTAGTTTCTTTCAGTCCTTTGTGATGATTAAACTGAATGAATTACATTGTATTTGTTAGATCTGACCAGTGGAACAGATAAAATCCAAAGTTATGTTTTGTTGCTCTGTATTTACCCTACAAATCTTTTCTAATATTTCTTCATTAAATAGCATATTAATAAAAATATAAAAACAGCTTCTCAATTGCTCTTGAAACCATTTTTAACATCTTTCTAGTTCCTTGTAAGTTGACATGTGTTCATTTCATATTTGTATAAAATTCATAATTTTGTCTTTTTGAAAATTATACTTTAAAACTATTAATAATAAAGGTAGGTTCTTTACCTTTAAGCCTTCTGGTCCTGGTTCACCCGCATACCCTTTTTGACCTGGTTTTCCCTAGAATATAAAAGGAGGAAAAAATAGATATATTTGGTTATTCTGATTTCTGAAAGTTTCTAAGTTTATGAAATATAAACCATTCTTATAAAATGAAATATTTCAGAATTATTTGATAAATATATTTTATCATAATCACTACCTATTCATTTTACAAATACTTGACTGTCTCCTTCAGGTCATACACAGTTCTAGATTCTGAGGGTTGAGAGAGCATTAAACATATCTGCCCTCATAGAGCTTGTATTTTAGTATGGATGATAAAAATTTTTTTTTAAAATGTGAGCATTTGTGTGTGTGTGTGTGTGTGTGTGTGTGTGTGTATCAAGAACAACAAATTAAGGAGGAAAGAGAGATATAAAGTGCTGTAGGAGTTTTGTTGAAAGTTTTTATAAGATTTCCAGGTAAGAAGAACTCACTGAATAACATGGCACTTGAGGAAAGACTTAAAGAAAAGGAAGTTATGTGGATTTCTGAAGGAACAGAATTTCAGGCAAAGGAAGACCATATTCAAAGTTACTTTAACAGCAATGCACATGGAATATTGCTGCAACCATGAGACATCACTATAGCTGAAACAGAAATAAGATAGCAGAAAATGAGTAAGAAGATTAAGTCAAAGAAGGAAATAGGTGAATGGAAAGCCAGGTCATGCAGGGTCTTGTAAATTACAGTAAGGACTTTGGCTTTTACTTGGAGTGAGTCAGGAAGTCTTACGTGAGCAATGAGAGCAAAAGTGATGCGATACATATTTTAACAGCATCACTTTGGTCCAAGAGCAAAAGCAGGGAGTCCAACAAGTCTAATATAGTGATCCAAGTAAGAGATAATTGCAGCATAGATAGGTCATGGTGGTAGCAGAGGAGGCTGTGGGAAAGTCAAGATTCTAAGTGTAGTTTGAATATAGAGCTTTCAGGGACTACTGGTGCATTATGTGTGAAATATGGGAGAAAAAGAGGAGTCAAGAATGAACTTAGAAATTTTAACCTGAGTAACTATACAAATGAAATGAAGGAGGCTGTGAGGACAGGTTTGGGACCAAATTACAAGCTAAGTTTTGGACATTTTATTTAGATGTGCTTGTTAGTCATCAAAGTGGAGGGATCTTACAGTAGTTATACAGGTCCACAGGTCAAGGGTAGAAAGTTCTGATCAGAAGGTACGGTTTTGGAAATCACCAGTATCTTGATGGTATTTGAAGTCATAAGACTATATGAACTTGTCTAGGTAGTGTGTATAGACAGAAAAATGTCTGTCCAGAAAACCTTGGGACATTCCAGAATCTGAGGAAATGAGAAAAATATGAAATTTGATGCCAAAGAGTTAGGAAGAAAATCATTCAAGTAAAGAAAATGTTTCCAGGAATACAGTGTTTTTTAAAAAGTTCTGAGGAATATGATTATTGAGTAATATGAAGATTATGAGGTTGAGAAATAACCATTGGATTGAGCAACATGGAGGCTGCTGATTAACCTTATAATATCATTTGTGTTGTAATGGTAGGGACAAAATTGATTTATATAGATGGAAAGAGGAGAAAACTGGAAACCATATACACTGTATATAGGTAATACTTTTGAGGAGTTTCACTGAAAAAGGATGGAGAGAACTGTGGTAATACTTAGAGAAGTGGAATCAAAAGGCTTTATTTTGTTTTTAGGGTAGAAGAAATAACATCAGGTCTACATGTTAACAGAAATGATCCAGTAGAGGAAAATAATTAAGATGCAAGGGGTAAAAGAATTGCTGGGTCGATGTTCTTGAATAAGCAAGAGTACAGTGTATGTCGTCAACAAGTGGAAATCTGACCTCAGTCATCAATAGAGGCTGTTCATTCACAAAACAGAAATTAGAGTAAATGCGCATAGGCAGAGGGAGGCAAATAGGTGTACTGGTAGAAAATTGTGAATTTTTTTCTGATTTATCTTCCCAAGAAAGTAGGGAGCAAAGTAAAGACTAACAATGAAGATGTGAAATAAGTGAATAGAGTTTGAGGATAAGAGAAGGTATGAAACAATAATTTAGAAAAGAAAAGGAACTAACATAAATTAGTAGTATAAATGAAACAAATTAGCATATAATAAAATATTTTTGAAACAACAGAATAAGTAATTTGAGGAAGTATTTAAACTTCTCCATTTATTTATCTTCTATTTTGCTCTTTATTTGTGTACATATATTCTGTACATAAGAGAAACTATGTGATATTTAAGCTTGTGTGTCTGACTTACTTTATTTAACATTATGTTTTCTAGATGCATCCATTTACCTATGAATGCCTCAAGTTTATCTTTCTTTATGGCAGCATAGTACTCCATTGTGTATAAATACATTTTCTTTTCTTATTTTTCCCCATTAAGTTTATTGGTACATTTTAGATATAAAATACATTTACATTCATCATTGGGATCTTGTACCATTACATGAGTCTCTTGGTTCTTATTTTTTTCCCCCTTCCCTTGCCGCCCTCCCTTCACCCCCTCTACCACTCCCCACTTGCAAAGATCCTGTTTCCAGTTTTTCCCTTTCTCATATATTTTTTCCCCTTTCCTCTCCCCTGCCACCTCCCCCGCCCCCCAGACCTTTTCTTCATGTTACACAATACCAATTACCCATTTTTAAAATTAAAATGTCAAGATCTAGGACACCTTACCACAGATTTTACAGAATTTAAAAGGATATAGAAAGCATATTTCAAAAACCTGTTTTGAAATAAATTTGACAACTTCTAAGAAGTACCTAGGAAGACAAATTAATGAAACTACCTCTGGAAGAAATATAAAATTTGAATAGCACCTATTAAAGAAAGTATATTCCTAGCTTGAAAACCTATCTATATGATAACAATAGGCTCATAAACATTTTAACTGATAAATTATATCAAACATTTAAAGCAGGAAAAAGAAGGAACACTTCTCCCCTCATTTTAGGAA
>NW_004624742.1:11519166-11566664 GCF_000247695.1 Heterocephalus glaber | reverse complement strand
ATGGTGGCAGGGGAGCTTCCTTCCAGGGGCTGGAACTGGCTCACCTTCTCTGCCCTAGGAGCGTGGAATGGTGGCAGGGGAACTTCCTTCTGGGTGCTGGCACTGGCTCACCTTCTCTACCCTAGGAGCGTGGAATGGTGGCCTACATTTTCCTTACCCATGTAAGAATCTTATCTCTTGTACTCTGAGTGACTACTTTGAATGTAATGATACATAGTGTAATAATTATTGCTATTTTCCTGTTACTTTGTTATGAAATTTTGTTTTATTTCTTCATAAAATGAAAAGAAAACTATTTTGGCATACTTTGAAAAAATAATAAAAAGAAACAAGTAGTTTAAAAAGTAAAGGAATAAGTGGGCAGGAAAACAGAATTCAGAATGTAATCAAAGTGATAATTATAATGTTTTAAGCAAGATGAAGAGGGACATGGCATGATGCGGGAGATAGGAAATAATGGCAAACAATAGGATCAATGCACTGAAATTCCTACTGGGGCTGTGAGAGACAAAATATTAGAAAGAAAGAAGATGGTGGTTAGGGAGAAGTTTGTAATTGAAAATGAAGAGAAGTTGCTGCTACTTGTAACGACAAGCAATGGATATGATCATAGCTGTGAGTAGCTGAAGAGAGTGGAAGATGCTACCTCTGGAGGTGAGGGAGTCAATATCCTGGATATTGGGTGCATTAATCTACAGTACATAGTTTCTAATATCAAATAACTAATAATATTATATATGTTCCATTAGATAGATCACTGGACCTAAGCAATGTGTGTAAAAAATTCAAATTTACAAAGAGTAAAATGGCGAAGGAAAAAGTGAAATAGAACACTGATTTATAGAATCTACTAGTCATTATACATTTGCATTTTAATACTGAGGTTAATTTTAAAATATTCTCATGCCCCGCCCCCAAATGAAGTAAAATAAAACTATCTTTTGGCCCTCATTCTGTTTTGACAATATGTAAAAAATTTAGCAATGTAAAGTTACATTCAGGACTTCCAGCTAAGAAGTCGTTCTAATTTTTGTCTCTGCTTTGCTTAAAATGATCTAATGGTTTCTACAAAGCACAAAACAGAGCAAAGAAAAGAAAATCATCCTATTATTTTGAAATATCAATTGCTTTTTAATTAATTGAAGATACACAGTAGAATATGAAACCCAGTAAAGAATCTAAATTACTAAAGTTCTCTATGATAATTTCAAAAGAATTTTCAGGAAGCCAATCCACTTTAATTTACATAAGTGGGGATGGCATCAGTGAGAATATTCATTTCATCTTTAATAATGTAATATTCATTTAAGCCTTTTAGCATATGACAAGTAGTTAAATATTATATCTACATTATGAAAAAAATCATCAGAATCTGGTATCAGTCTATTTATGCTTTCTTAGAAATGAAGCCATTCAGAACATCCTAATGGAGTATGTAATACATTGTGGTCCTATTTAGATTCTTTCACATTAGATTTATTTTTAATGTCATGCTTAAGCATGGATATTGAAACCTTACTTACTTTCACATCAAAAAAGTGGGGACAATATCTGCGAGATTAAGATTGATTCTTGCGATATTCTTAAAGCAATACTAGGCCCCAAATTGACCTTCAACCAGTAGTAGTGAAATAATATTAATAACAGTAAGAATAAGCTGGGGATTCAGCTCAGTGGCACCACGTTTGCCTTGCAAGTGCAAGGTCCTGAGCTTGATCCCCAGTACGGGGGTGGGGGGTGGGGTCGGGAATTGAGCCTGAGTAGGCAAGAGACAAATATGGTTCTCTTGTTTTCAGGGAAGTAAATTTTAAATAAGATAAATTTTACTGGGCTTAAAGAACAGTTTTTTGTTTTATGATTTTCCTTCTAAAATATGTCTTTTTTTCAGTGGTATGGTAGAAATAGATGTGATAGTAAGGTAAAGGTACAAAAGAAATAATTACTGTCTCTTTAAATGTAAACAATTTTTTGGGGGGGGCACCGGGGATTGAACTCAGGTCCTCCTGCTTGCGAGGCAGGTGACAGAACCACTGAGCTAAAGCCCCAGCCCTGTAAACAATTTTTAAAGAACCTATAATTTATGATGTTCTCAAGGCAAGAGAATGACACATATTTTATGTGAGTCTAATGTCTCTTAAAAGAAATACAACATAAATATCTTACCTCAATGATAATGTAGACTTTGATCATATAGGCCAAAAATGTTTAAACTCACTAAAAATACTTCAAACAATAGTTTATATATAACAAGATAGTACTATCTGATAAAAAGTAGCTCTTTCTAATTTTGTTGACACACTGAAAACAGAAGCTTCCAGGATATTACTAAAATGGACAAGAATTTGCTTCCAATTACCTTTTGTGTAACTTAAAAATAATTTGCACAAATACTAAGACTACTGAAGAGCCAAGTAAATATATAGCTAGGTATAATATAATTCAGAATATTCCTAGAAAACTTTCTGTTCCTGGCTTACTTTATTTGAGGGATTTTGTGAAAATAGTTTGTTTTAATTTTTTGTCCTTTGCTATAAATTTTTGTTATTAAAAATATCTGCAAAAAAGCTGTTTTCAAAAGAAGCATTTGTAGAAATTATTTATATGATACCTACTCTTGGCCCCAATTCTCCAAAGGGTCCAATTGGTCCTTCTTCTCCCTTAAAAAATCAAAACATATTATAGCTTAAAATGAGTACTTAAAAATTTAAACCCTTATTTTTTATTCTGAATTCTGAAGCTATTTCTGAGATGTGATGAAAATAATACTGTGATTTTCTTGTATTTCAGAAATGTATCATGCTATACTTTTTAATATTTTCTGTTCTTATCCTAACATCTACCTAAAGAGAGGCATGTGCTATTGGTACAAGTTGTATTCAGAAAACTGGGAGTGGAGAAAAAGAAAAGCAATTAGGATATCAAAAAATCAGGATTAGGAATTACTGTGATCATTAATTAAGGATAATCTTTACTGTACTGGATTCACAGAAACTCAACCAAGTTCATAACAAATGGAAATCAACACACATTGGTACATTGAAAAATTACATATACAAAATGTGCTCATTCTCTGTACATTTCGATACTTCATTCACTCAGCACATAGTTTTTTGAGTCATAGTGCTGTCTTAAACTTGAGAGAGACAAAGGTATGTTAAATCCTATCCAAGTAGCATTTATTGTCTAACTCTAGTGCTTATTTTTGATATTTAAAGGCCCAATATTCTTAGGGTCAAATCAGCTACAATGTATAAACATATATGAAGCATAAAAATACAGTGTATTCTTTTAACAATCAAAATCTGAATGGATGGATAGAGACTGAAGATGAACATAGGGAAACATAAGGAATTCCTAGTCATTATTCTCTAAGAGAATAAATAATAATTGTTTATATCTTATCTACATAAATATTTACTAAATTATATTGCTTCATTTACCTTATAATAAATAATAATCCTAGCCAATGTTACTACATCTTAAAATATCTGGACATCATATTTATTTTATAAACAAAAAATTTTGCTCAAATTACAATTCAATTAAAATATAATTTACTGGGTCACAAACAGTAATTATAAATTCTAGTTCATATGCATGAAATTCTAGGTTCAGATTCTTCAATATGCCATTGGAGAACACTGACATAAATCAGTTAATGAACTCAGAACACTGTAAAGTAATTCAGTTTCATTCCATAATTGTCAATATATAATGGTAACTTGAAATCTGTCATGACAAAAAATAGTCAACACTGAGGCAGTGTTCTCTATAAGTGAAAAATACAGTTCCACAAAAAAATAAATAAAAAAAGAAGGTGTGAATTTAACAATCATGGAATGGATATTCATTTCCTCCATACCTGAGTTCCTTTGAGACCAGGAGGCCCAGGAGGCCCTCTAGTTCCAAGAAGTCCCTATTAAAATAATATAAACACACAAAATAAGTTATATATATTAACATTTTGATCAATCAGCATTAATCTGGAGATGGGCAATTCTATTTAGTACCATTCATTAAGAGGTTATCAAAATGAGAAGGGAAGGTAGATGAGCAGAAGCTATAAGACAGCATCTAAAAAACTGGAAAACAAATTTTCTTTAAACAGTGTGTTAAGATTCAAATAACAGGTTAAGAAGGTACAAAAATAGGTTATTTTTCAATTTCCAAATACCTTCTCAGGCAAACTTTTTCTAAATTTAAAGAATTGAAACTGATTTTCTGACAATAAATATATATATCATATGTCCACAAAGTCTGAAAACAGATGGAGGGGAATATGTATCCATTAAGAAACCAGCAGAGCCTAGAACTCATTATTCACACTACGTGTTCCTCAATCATTTCTCTACTTGATACAAGCTGGTAGAAAGAGAAAGGCAATGTACAGAAGAAAGTGACAGTCTGAATTTTATTAGTATTTTGTGACTATAACATTCTTTTGTCAAACACAATGAATGTTGTCAGAAATCAATTGTTCTCTGAAAGAAAACTTGTCCACAATAAACATAAAAATAATCTTCCTACTTTAGGAAACACCATATGACATCTGTTCAACATGGAAACATTTTCTTACTCAGTTCTGTTGCACTGATAATGCAACTCGCCAGCAAAGTTTTCAGTAAGTCTCTTCTAGGAACTACATTTTGTATTATTGCTTTTAGTGATCCTATAGCAATTAAAAGGTTTTATCTAATTTTCAGCTATAGTAAATAACTATGTCAAAGAGCAAATCTACTAGGTGATTTTGATTTTTAACAGTGCAGTGACAAACTGCAGAGGAATCTTTCCTTTATATGGTAGTTTGCTCCATCACTGCCATACTCTAACAAAAACAAAAAATGAAAAATCTTTGGTTAGTTTAGCTCTATATTACTGCAAACTCATATAAACAGCATCTTTCAAAAATGTATATCATATTATATAGTAACTTGATTTTTGATATAGTTTTTAAAAATCAAAATAAAGAAAAATATGCCAAATATTTAGTAACTCAAAATAATTGAAGTAATTATATCTATATCAGATCTAGTAGATTTTAAGGTAAAATAGGCTATCAGAGTTAAGTGTCATTACAAGTTATAAAAAGGCTATGCTCAACATGAAGAGCTTGAAAACTCTTAATTTTATGCCTCTAATAATATAAATTCTAAATATAAAATAACTCATAGATATATAAAGACAAATTGACAAATTCACTATTAGGAATATTATCATACAGCAATTAATAGGCCAAGCAGATGAAAATCAGAAGAACAGAGAAGGCTTACTGTGAATAGACAAATTAGAGAACTTGATGACGTGGTCATAAATAGAGCCCTGAATCTCCAAATGGGACTGTACACAATCTTTACAAACCAAATCTTTACAAACATGAAACATCTGTGGAACTAACCAGAGCAAAAGTCATAAATGTCTATCAACAGAAGTATTATTTTAAAAATTGTAATAAATCTATGTAGTGGTTTCGTATACTACACTATACTACATAGATTAAAAATGAACATTATAATTGTGTGCATCAACCTAGATTCAACTGAGAAGATAATATGTAATCATGCATAAACCTAGATTAGTAAGTCAAGACTAAGGGGAAGATGAATGTCACTGTAAAATATCTGTACTGTAATTCCATTTATGTGAATTTCTAAAACAAGCTAAACAACAGATACTGTAGGAATATATATGTAGGTGATAAAAGCGTGGCCAAATAAGAGCATGATTACTTTTAAATGCAGGGGAGGAAAAGGTAGACACAATATGGAGACATATACAGGAGCCTGCAGTTAACAAAAATTAATGGAATTTACACTATAATTATTATTTAATCTGTGAACATTTGTCTCATATTTATCATATATTTAAAGTTTTAAATTTAAAATGTATAGAACCATAACTTGATTATTAACAAAACTTAATGGTTTTTTTCTATCATTATTGTTTAAACTGTGGATATTTATTTAATATTTATGATATGCCAAACAAATTTTTTAAATTTAAAATATATAGAACCATTACTTGATTCTTGCTAGGCAGATAATTCAGTTTCCTTATCTATAGACTTATGATGCCACCAGCATCATTAAGTTTCTGTAGGAATAGATAAAAGTGCTTGAAATATAATAGGGATTTGATAAATATTAGTTTCCTTTCTACTTATATATCACACATTGGTTAATGTTTGAAAATTTCTAAACTGGCAATTCACTTATCTTCCCTACATACTCACAATATTCATATCAATAATTTAGTATTTTTTTATTCCTTGAGCATCTCTTTCTTCATCTTACCCCTTTCAAAATCTTCCACAGAGTAGAAAAATAGAGTGTTCTATGGAATTGAAGTTAAACAGTTATTGGCTTAAAATAGATTGTTATAACTATAAGATCTTTTGTTTAAGCCCCATGGTAATTACAGAGAATATAACTATAGCAGATTCATGAGAAAAATTAGAAAAGAATCAACACATATTGTTACATAGAGGAAGACAGCAAGAGAGAAAAAAGGGACAAACAAGGTGTAAGTGGACAAAAAATAACAAAATTGCTAGTCATAAGTTCTTCACTAGCAGTAATTATTTTAAAGGTGATTTCATTAAACTCCCTAATCAAAAGACATAGAGTAGTTGAATGGATAAAAATGCAAGATCCAACTACATGCTTTCTACAAGAGAATTATTTTAGATTTAAAGACACATATATCATTTACAGAAATGAAAGGAGAAATAGATGGCAGCACCATAATACTAGGAGGTCTCAATTCACCACTTTCAATAATGAATGGAACATCCACACAGATCAATAACTCTTAGAGGAAAACATTAGGGGAAAAACTTCATAACTCTGGTCATGACAATGATTTCTTGGATATGTGACACAATAACACAGGCAACAAAATTGAAAATAAACAAGTGGGACTACATCAAAATGAAAGGTTTTTGCATAGGCAAGAAGCAATAAACAGAAAGAAAAGGCAACCTATATAATGGGAAAAATGTCTTCAAACCCGATATCTGACATGGGATTAATAACAAAAAATATAAGAAACTCCTACAACTCAATGGCAAAATGACAACCCAATGAAAAAGTGGGTAAACAACTTTCTGTACTTAAAAGAACTGAAACAAGATCTAAAATTGACATTTACTCTCATATGCTCATTTCAGCTTTATTTACAATAGCCAAGAATGCAAATAACCTAACTGTCTCTTGTTAAGGAAAATGTGGTATTACAAACCACAGAATATTATTCAGCCATAAAAAAGATGGAACTCCTGTCCTATGCTGCAAGACAGATGAATGTTGAGTACACTATGCTAAATGAATAATCCAGTCACACAAGGACAAATACTGCAATATTTTACTTACATGAGGTATCTAACAATCAAAATCATAGAAACAAGAAGTAAATACTGGTGCCAGGGATTTAGCTCAGTGGCTCCGCTGCCTGCCCTGCAAGCACTAGGTCCTGAGTTCGATCCCCAGTACCAAAAAAACAAGAAAAAAGAAAATGAAGTAGAATGGTAGCTGTCTAGGAGCAGGAAACAATGAAGGGTTGTCCCTTAATGGGTACAGAATTTTACTCATGCAAGATGAAAAAGTTCTAGTGATCTGCTGCCCAAAATATGCATACATTTTAAATATTACACTATAATACTCTATACTGACAAATTTAAGACAATAGATTCCATGTTGTATGTTTCTTTAATCATATACACAAAAATTGTGCATGGATTTATTTGTATTTAAATTCTTCAACTTTATGTTTAATATCTGTTATAATCTGCCTCTTACCTTTTTTAGGCAGGGAGATTTACTTCTGCCCTCTCTGCCTATGTACATTGTGTACCTGTTGCACACAATCTTTCATCTCCTGATTCCACTTGGCCAAATTCAACCGATCCAACTCAAATCTTTCATTTTTTAATGAAGTCTCTCAGAAAAATAACCATATAGATTATTGTATCATCTGAACTCCTTACTTATCATATGTTATCTAGTTTTTATGGTTTTTAAGTTTTCACATGTGGAAGGCTCATTTTTCCAGATTATAAGTTCTTAGTATAAAAACTATGTTTTAGTCTTGTTTTCAAGTCACTACTGACACAGTTTGTACTTACACAGTACAAACAATAAACAGTACAAAGATTGGCCATTATACAAACTCAGTAAACATTTCTCAGCTGACTACTGCATAGAAAATAAAATGGTTATTTATAAGAAAGCTGTGTATAAAATCTTGATTTAAGTGATGGAATGTGAAAATTCAAGGCTGAGTTGAGATGATCTTGAAAAATGGCGTAGAATTTATGCATCTTCCTCTTACCAATTTAGGTTACCTCTCTCTGTACAGATAAACATATGACGTATTGTAATGATTCCTATAAATTATGCAACACAATCTCACAAATGGTAGGTTTTCTTTGAAAACTTATCATGCTTTTATACAAGAGAATAACAGCTGGTTTTAACATTCCCAATCCCATAGCCAAAGTATCAACATAAACCATTACAACAACAAAGACTTTATTCCTGTATTTACTGAAGTACAGAGAGTATTTATTGGATACTCTTACTTTCATCAGTAAGCAGAAAAGGATGTGGTTTTGCTAATGTTATGGGATTCTAGAAAACAGATAACCAAGTTGGGTGGCTCTTGAGAAGGCTGACTGAAGTATGTTTTGCATCTGTGTACAAATATATATACACATACAACTCCACAATCAGCACAACTATAATTAACACAGTTTCCAACCCTAGACTGAGGTTTTCATTCAGCTAGCAGAAAATGAACAGAAAGTGAAAGACTTCTTTAGAGCTGGGCCAGACTGCTCTGGAAAGAGGCCAGTTTGTTTGTACATCAGACAATCATTTTGTTCAAATATAGTGTGCATGGCTCACTTGATGGCTGTGTTGTGCGGCATCAACAATTCTTTGGTAATTTACATTAACTTTGCTTTCCAAATACGCCATGTACATTAAAATAAAGGAAATGTTTAAGATGCTCATAAGATACAGTGTGCATAGCTAAAACACGCCATGTTATCAGGGCCAGTATGTTTGGCTCTGTTTCTCTCCAATTTGTAGAAAGAAAGCTAAGACAAACTAGAACAAGAAGATAGACAAAAATATCTTTCTCAACCTATAAAACATACAATCATATTTTTTTCATTAAAGTTTCCTGGTTCTTTTGATAAAATCATCTCTTCTACAATGTTTTTTTGGTACATGTTCGCAGTACATAATGATTACATTGATCATACAGAGTTTGTATATGTACATAATATATCCCAATTCTTTTTTGTCCCCTTCCCCTCCAATTCCTCCATGCTCCCTCCAACTCTTGTTCCCCTTCTCATCTGAAAAAGCTCTATTTTCATTTCTCTTTGATTCTCTCTTTTTTGGTAACCCTTCCTTCCCTCCCACCTCCCTCCATCTCTTGTTCACCTGCCCATTTGAAAAAGATCTACATGATGTCAAGTGAAACAAATTATATACACACAAGTTTAAATATTGCATGGCTACTCTTACATGAGAAAACCAAAATATAAGTAAAGAGCAAAATAAAGGGTATATAATACAATATTGTTTTAAAATTCAGTGATTAGTATCAAATCAATTCATCTTATGTTGTTGGTGCTGATGAGTCTATAAGCTCATCTCTATTAAATACGTGTGGATAAAATAATCTAAAAGGTAACCATTGCTCATTGGAAATTCAACCACTAGTTGAATTAAAATGCCTAGCTTTCAGGTTTTGGGACCAACTTCCAGCATTTCATTCCGGATAATAGATGTAATAAAAAGGCAGTTTTAAAGACTGCTATTATAATCATATTATTCAGATCTCTGACATTTTTGTTGATAAAACTTCAAGCAAAACAAAATTTCCAAGTGAAAAGAATTTTGAAAGCTCTCTGATTCTTCACTTAGTATGATGTCATATTTAAACATAAGTTCAATGATTACTTCTGAATTTCCCAAGACAGAATCTAATCTTACTTATTGAGGCTTCACAGAACATCATCAACTCTTTTATATAGCACTTCCTGTGTTGTATGATGATATTTTTGCTCTTACTAAATAGTAACCTTATGCAGGGGAGGAATCATAATTTAGAAATACTTATAATTCACATTTAGTATCTGGCCTAACACAGAAAACCTCAATACAGATTGCGTGAAAGAATTATTGAATGAATAGATAAATTTATGTATAAATAAAATTCAAGTTCCTAACTATGCATCAGGTTAAGGGCTAAAGTAAATAGGAGAAATCTCAACTCCAATCTCTCTATAATTGATCTGTCTTTACATCTCTTCATATTACTTTCTACTTTTCATCTTGGTTTACTACTGACTACCAGTTATTTTGTCTACATGTCCAAACTAAATATCTCCAGAATCAAACTTGTTGTCTTCCGTACCCTTCAAATCTAAAAGTACTCTTGAGCTCCCCTATTTAACTTGCTCATGTAAGTTCAGTAACATCAGTAGCCTAAGTCAGAGTCTGAGTTTTACTTCTGATTTCTTTTTTGCTTATCACCTTCATTTAACCAAATTGTCTTATTTCTATTTCCTAAACACCGTTTTTCCATAGCCATTCAATCAGTCATCCATTCAACCAATATTAACTGCGTTTCTATTATGTACTATGCATATTATTCCAGTTCTTATGAGGTATGTATATAAACCAATTGACTTCTCTTTTCAAAAGTTGTGTAGTCTAATAGAGAGTCAGAAAAGCACAACAGCAGGTATAATATATAAAGATAAGTAATTGATACATTTTTCATAAATATAAGGAAAAACTATCTCATTTAGATTTGACAGTAACAGGGAAAGCTTCCTGGAAAATGTGATGTGTGATGTGTAGGTATTAGCTAAATGAAGAAGGGCATAGGAAGCCATACCCCGACAAAAGAGCAGCATAGAAGAAGCTATGAGATTTGAACAAGTACTGCATAGTTTGATAATATAAACAGTTTGGCTGAAGTGATAGTTATGAAAGAATGATGATAAATGCAACTATGTTACTATATAGTGATAGACAAAAAGGTATAAAAACAGGGCGTTAAAAGTAAAGAAGTACAAGCCTCAACCTGAAAGATATAGAGATCACTAGAGGACTTAAGCTCAGAGGTGACATGATGAGATCTATACTTTACAAATATTCCATCATCAACTTGGCTGTAGAACTAAAGAAATGTCAGACTGGAGGCAGGAAGAATAACTGGAGTCTCTTACACTAATCCTCATGAAAAATAAAGAGGGCCTAAACTAAAAAATTGGCAGGGAAGATGGTTTTTAAAGGCAAAGAGGGGGAAATTTTGAGTAAAGGAGAAATTGAGATAAAAGTTATAATTGATGGCATGAGGTTGTTGTTCAGGAGAAGACTTGATGCAAAGCACATGTGGAACATGAACAGACAGAGGAATACTTTTATGGAGAGAGAAGAGAATGAAAAATTGCTCATATAGGGATAAGTGTGTAGGTGGTAGGTAGGTTTGCCAGACAAAATACTCGGTTAAATTTGAATTTCAGATAAATTATAAATAATTTTTAGTTTAAACACTTTCAAATATTGCTCCTTGACTCTCTCAGAAATTCCCTTTTCCTGAATGCCATACATCCCATATATCTGCTTTGCAAATTACTGCTCTTTCATTCCGCATGTCAACTCAAGTGTTACCTTTTCTGCAAAGCCTGCGCTTGCACTTCCCTCACTCTGTATACTCACAGCACTATATATTATTCATTAGGATTGTCATAAAGATTTCCTGCATATCCATATTGTACATTTCTTTCAAATTTTATTTTATTTTTGTTAGTATATATTTGCAAAATATATTGATTACATTCTTTGTGGGGAGTCGGTACATGTACATAACACATCTGAATCATTTTTTCATCCCCTTTCCCTCCTATTCTCTCTCCATCCTTCATCCATATAGTAAGTATTTGAGTGTTTCATATAGAAGGAATCATGCAATCCGATGAATGGATAAAGAAAATGTGGTATTTATACACAATGAAGTACTACTCTGCCATAAAGAAGAATAAACTTGAGTCATTTCTTAAGAATCAGGACTTTGTAGCCCTAGGCAGGATAATAGCTGTCACATAAAGACAGCCAAAGAATACTTGCTGACTGAATGAATGTGCTACTTTATATCTTTATTATTTCTTGCTTACCTTTTTCTAGCTCATCTCCCTGCCTTTCATTTTACCCCTCTTAAGCCATCCTCCATACTGATATGACAGGTTCCTTTTTAAAACATAAACCATCTAGGATACTTTACTACTTAAATATCTTTGATTACTACCTGATACCAACAGGATAAAGTAGAAACTATTCATGGTACTGAATGTTCTCCAAAGCTAAGTGGTTAAGATCTCAGACATTGCAATCATATCTGCATCAAAATCCTAGCTATAACATACGATGTTGAGTAAATATTGTTTATAAAATAGGGAAAATCTCTCTCTTATGGATATTGTGAAAATTAAATGAGATACTTCTGTAGGTGATTTTTTTCATAATTTTTACATAATTCCTGTAAAACATTTACTGCAATACTAAACTACTTGACAATAAAGGTCACTAACAAATATAGCTATTATTAATATCTTTTTCAGCTTCTCCTATTCCTTACCCTCTCTCTATTCACACTAATACTGTGAATCCACCAAACTTCAGCCTTTTTCATTCCTTGTCTTTATTCAAAATACTTATCTGCTTATAATGTCCAAGCAGCCTGTGAGACAAAGCCTAGTATTTAAAATTTTGTATAGATAATTCCTAGTATATATGCACAACAAAGGAAGTTAAAAATCTTAAGTTTCTGCAGATATTTTATTCTACATGAAGGTACCAGGATACTATATGCTTTGTTTTAATTAGTAGATATTTTATCAGCCCCAGTGAGGCAAGTAATCAGAAAATTCTCATACATTTTTTGTATCCTATGGATTTTCAGAATTGTTATATTTTCCCTATCCTCCAAGAAATTCTTTTTTAATGACTTATCTGTAAATGACTTATCTGTAAATGACTTATCTGTAATGACTTATCTGTAAATGACTTATCTGTAAATATTGTCACCTTAATAATATTAGTCTATATGAAACCATGAAAATAATTTTCAATTATATGAATCCTGAACTCAAAAAAGTTTGTTAAATATTTCAGAAATGTAGAAATATTCTAATGTATATAAAATCTGCTTCCTCTTCATTGAGATTTGAGATTAAAAATACCTATATTTAGTATTTATTTATTTACCTTTGGTCCTTCTGGGCCATTTTGTCCAGGAATCCCAATATCTCCTGGAAAACCCTAGGGAATATAAAATTGTAGAGTTTATTCCATAGTAAGTTATTTTCAATTTATTAAGCATATAAAAACCCTTTATGCCTTACCTTCATGTCCAATTAAAGCAATTTATACTCTTTAAAAACTCAGTGTTAAACATTAAGTTAGGCAGTTGTTTACATAACTTACAAAGTACTAAAACAGAATTTACTTCATTAGTCACAAATAGTCTTCAGATCTAAAGAAAACCCTTTGTTTCAGTATAATGAGAAGTCTTATTAAAAATCATCTACAAATTGGAAATAAGGCAAAAAGAAGTGTGACACGCCCTTTCAATGTAATAGAGGGCACAGGACTATAAAGAATGAGAGGAATGTGGTTTGTTAGACTAACTGTTTACTAACTACATGTTGGTTTGCATAGTTTGGATAGGTGGAGATGCAAACCACTTCTGTCTGGTTAAAGCAAAAATACAATTTATACCTTAATATACAGACTATTAATCAGTTTTGTATCTAACCTATCTTATTTTATCATAAAATTTCATACTTAAGTCCTATAAAAACTTAGCTCCTCAAATTTTCTTTGAAATCAGAATCTTGCTGGTTCTACCATTAATCAATGAGTTTAATAAATCTTTGACTTGTGTTCTTATTTCTATGAGAATCATGATTTTACCTTTTGGAAATTATACCAGCAGTCTACAACAGTTCGCTCAAGAAATAGAAATGGATGGGCCAAGGATTTAGCTCAGCGGTGCTGCCACCTGCCTCGCAAGTGCAAGATCCTGAGTTTGATCCCAAGGACCGCAAAAAAAAAAAAAAAAAGGGATCATACTGTTAAATAAAGTCTGTGCAGGGAATAGCCAAGATATTACTCTAAAATAGATTAAAATTCTTGTTACTGAAATTGTTAGAGTTGTAAAGAAATTGTTACTGAAATAATGAATCAGAAACTGACTTATCATGTGCATTTCAAAAATGATAATAACCTAATAAGAGTAGTTTCACTTGTATTGATTCCATCATGAAACGAGCTGGTTCAGTGTTTTCCATTGATGTGGGCAAAAGAAAAAGAAGTAGGAAAGTATAAGAAGCACTATCTTTAAAAGTAAAGATAAAGTAAAATAATGATAAAGTTGCAGACAAATACGAATGTTATTCAAAAGATTTTTCAGTGGAGGGATAAATATGATGGGAATAAAAATTCCAACAAGTAAAATGATTCTGGAGTACTTATTCTGGAAAGAAAGACAAATACCAGTTTATCCAGTCTAAATTAGAGCAGATATACTTGATAGATTAAATGCCAGATTTAAAATCTGGATTCTGTGAAGAAAAATTTAAGTTGGAAACACTTCTGACATTTCTAGTTGTACTAAAAAGACTTTTCACAGGGTCAGATCTCTGGATGTTCTGGAATAGTTTAATACAAGAATGTTGACACAGGCTCATTGATTGCATTACTAATCAAAAGTAATCAGTATATATATATTATCTTTTCCAATAATTTCATACTGTTTCACTTAAGCACACTCTTTGTCAGTATATTTAGTGGAGTAGGAGATTCCCTGTGGACTTGAATCAAGACATCTCTATTATGGGTTCTGCTGTAACACCAGCTAATTGTGAAAAGTTGAACACAGCATTATTTTCACAATGTTCCTTCCTCATCCAGCATTTGCTATTTGAATGAATATTACATTTATCCACCAATTTCCAAGTCAAAATGGTGTACTTCATCTTTAATTATTTTCCTTTCCTCTTTTCTCTTCTTTTTCTCTTATAACTCTCATGGGACTGACAAAGTCACTTAACATGGTGTTTGGCTTATTTTATTTTCCTCATCATATTATAAACTCCTTGAGTACAGTTTTATGTGTTATTCACTATCATGTTCTCAGAAACTGGTACAACATCTGACACACAATAATTACTTTAAAATGATGTTTTGTGTTATAGTTGAATGACTGACTTGTTTCATATAAAAGAGGCAAACATGTGTAGTGGCTACTTTTGACCCTTCAGAACTCATTTACAGCCAGTTCAGAACATTAGTTCAGAATATCCCCATGGGTACAACTTGTCTATTTTCCAGATGAGCCTGGAATATGTTGTCATACCAGAAATCTAGGAAGCTATCAAAGGTATCAAAACTAGTCATATTTAAAAGAAATCAAAAGGTACTTGAAGAGGATCCTGCTGGACAGAACTTTATCCAAACAACTTTATTCAGTAAGGAAAAGAATTTCAATTAATTGAATCACATTAAAGATGAAGGTCATAATATGACAATAAAAATTGTCCATGGTTAGAGGATGAAAGGGAATCAAGTTGTTATCTGGAGAATCTAAAAACAAAGGTGAATAATCAAGCATTTATTATGCCTTTCCTACATTATACTTCTCTTATCCATACAGTAGATGAGGAGATGGATGCCGACCAATAAATCAAAAAAACAAGTGACAGAATACAGAAATTTCTATTTTGTAATCCTGTAAATGGTCTATTAGATTTGACATTGAGTTTAAACTGTTACTAACATTATAAAAAGGAAAAAAATCAGACATTATGTGTTCTGAGATGAAAGGACACAATATCACTTACAGTCTTGCGAAAAACAAACAAATTTGAATATAGTCAGGATTCTATAATGTAACTACCAATTTTCAAGCAATACACACAAACAAGAATCATGCAGAACTACACCATGAGGTTGCCACCAGCAAAGTCCAGAATGTGAAAACTCACCCAAGTGAATGGAGAATTTCACCAAAAAAAATTGTAACAGAGAAAAGGGAATGGAGAGAGTGCGTGTAGATTGGAAGACACAGAGAATAAACAAGCCTAACTTACTATTTTTAAGACTGGAAACTTAAGCAATAAACTACAAAAGAAAAAGCAATGAAAAATTGCTTACTTCAAGAGAGCTTGTGGTTGGGGCTGGGCCACGTGAAGATTTCAGGATGAGAGGCAGTTCTGCTTTTGAGCTGTGTGGTACTTACAAGTGCATTCATGACATAATTGTATGTGGTATGCATTTGTTTTATATAGTTTTCTATTTCATAATAAAACAGTAAGAAAAACTACTAAGGCGATTCTGGTTAAATATGGGATATTTCATCCTTGAATTTCTGTTCCTTCTTTAATGAGTTAAAATAGCATTAAAAGACATAAAGTACTAAAGACTCAACAGGATAAAAGATGTCAACAAATCTGGTTTCATAGTCAAATAAGTTGAATATTTTGAAACAAAAACTATACTGAAAATCTCAGAAACACATCAGCACAGTTATTAAAAAGAAAGAAAATCTCTCTTTCCTTACCACATAGGATAGCTTAGAAACTTGGCCAAAAATCTTTTTCATTATTTAAAAAATTCATACCTGGGTTACTTCCAAGGAGAGAGCTTGTCTTTTAAGTAATACATTTTCAAATCTAAAAACCAGAGTTAACTGGATCAACTGAACTTTAATGATAGTATATATTTATGAAGGAATTTTTAATGCTCAAATTTGGGCTCAAACTGTAAATCAAACTACAGAACATGGGCATCATTGCTGAGCAGCAAAATTTCAGAGTTATAGACTGGAAGATAAAAAGTATATCTGTTGAGTCTATACTCATTTAAAAAAACTATTGATATAAAATATACAAGAAGAAAATTAAAAACAAAACTGATATTCTTTCATTTACTTTTAAAATTTAAAATAATACTGATAGCAAAAAATATTTTTTCCCACAATATGCTTCACTATCTCAGTTAAGTCATCACATCACAATTGAAAACTAAAATACCTTAGTGAGGAAAAGGAAGAGCAGCCTGACTTTTCGTGCCCTCTCAATAGAAAAAGACAGGTCTCCAATTTTTACCAAGAAAAAGAAAAATGAAATAGCTTTAAAGATAGTAAGGGCAAATGTGTCCTCTATTTTCGGATCTTTCACATCTGTTTGTTGCACCAAGAGTGATTTAGTATTCTCTCCAGTAAAAACAAAGTTTTATTATTCTCTAATCACTAAAGGCTGGAAACTAGTTCATATGCATTTTTATAGTAAAACCTGGGAACTAAAGCACTACCAATTTCATTAGTTTCCTGGGAAATCATAAAAGGAAAATATTACCTTTTTTATTTGGCAGAAACCAGAAGCTTAAATGCTAGTATCCGAACAAAGTAAATATATAATGCGCTCTGGCATACATTGAACATGTTAGTAATTTTCCTATAGGAGCAATCAAGTTTCTATTTCTTGTTGAAATGTATAGTCCTTCCAGTTAAAAAAATGGAAAATGGATAAATAATCAAAACATAAGCAAGTACTTATGCTGATTGAAAGAAGCCAGATCCAAGAACAGTACATACTATTTGAGTCCATTTATAGAAAGACTTTAGAAATTATAAATAATCTATAGGGATAAAATAGCATATCAGAGATAGCCTGGGAAGAGTAGGAGGAACAGAAGGAAGCGATTATAAAAGGTGAAAAAGAAAATTGTTGAGTTTGACAAATATGTTCATTATTGTGATTTAATAATGATTTCACAGGTTATAGATATGTGAAAAATTATCACACTGTAAATATATGTAACATATCATATATCAAATATACCTCAATAAAGCTGTAAAAATGTTAAGTGGAATTCAGCATTTAAGATAATCATTTGCTTGAAGTAGGCAACAATTTATAATGACTTAAAGACCTTTGAGCGATCTTTAGGCATTTAGAAAATTTATTCAATGAATTAATCCCCAGATGAAATCAGCAGAACTCAGATTTTTGGATTATCTTGGAGTTAAGAGCATGTTAAAATTCAATAACAGTTTAAAAACAAAAAACATATGTTGTATAATTCAAACTTCTGAGCAGCTTTAAAATATTCTGTTCTTACAGATTACACTTAGACCATTTAACTCTCACTGAAAATTTCCCATTCTCATTGGTTTTTATATGTATTGTGCTTTCAATATACAATACATGGTATGTTTTGGTTTAACTGTATCTTCTGAGTAGTGTATAAGTCTGAAAAAAATAAAAATGAATATAGCCCTTGAAAAAAGCAATCACATAAAATAAAATCAATAAAAGCAACATGTAAATTATGAATTCCTGGAGGACAAAGTTATGCAAAGCCTACTCTAGTATTGGGAAGACAGTACATTAAATAAACATCTGATGGTCCAAATTGATAGCCAAATTAAAAATGAATTCTATTTGAGTAATTATATTTTTGAATGTTTCAGTTTCAAAAATTATCCTTTCTCTGAAAAAAGAAAAACCAAAAGATTATCATGGTTTCTATAGACAGGATTGCAATTTTATATGGGACTGAGTGCATCCAGATGGAGAAAGATTTGGTAAAGGGAGAATTTGGTTAGAGACAGGGATCCAAAATGTAGTCATAAGATTTTGTTCTCTAACATTTGTGGAAGTACATGTCATGTCATTAATATGGTAAGTCCAAGCAGGAAAGTAATAAAAAAAAGATTAAAATGATCTTTTCTAAGTGCAAATAGCCATCCAAAAGTTAATGCCAACAACAATATTTAAAAGGGCAAAAGTAATAAATTCACTTTCCCAGTGAACTATAGAAACTAAATTCTAGCACAAGGCAGCCATGCAAAATGCACATGAAGGAGCTGTTCTGTCTTCTGAGAAAACTGCAGAGAGAAAATATGAGCTTCTGGAAAAATAAAATAAAAATAAAGAGTCCATCTAGGTATCTGGCTCTATTTCATTCACTTTTGCTGTTTTAGATCTCAAAAGCCATCAAAACCAGATTGTTTTCATTATGGTACTGTAGAAAACTTTTGCAATTGATTATTTCTATTCATATTTTCCCTTTAGAAATTCCATATATTTGAGCAGAAAATATAACACAGCTGAATTCCATATGTGTAGCATCCTAAAAACTCACCAGTGAAAATTCTCAAAACAACAAAGACAGTAAAATTCCTTGTGATACAACACATACTCTATGTTCCAAATAAAATTTAGTTTTAATAGTATTAAAGTATATTTGAAATCATTCTGAAGGAACCTTCAGTGTTGGGAAAGTCCACATTTGTTCTTCTAAAAGCACAGAAAACTATGCTAAACTTAGGATTCTAACATACACTATTCTGACCATTATTTGATAGTTAGGTTTGGATAATTTACTTGGTTTGGATAATAACCTAGGGTAGCTCAAGGAGAAAGTGGGAAGGAGAGACAAAAAAGGATTACAAAGGTGAACAAGGAAATTTGGGACTTTGATGTATATGTTCATTATCTTGATTTTAGTGATTGTTCCATGATTTATGTCTATATCCAAAAGTATTAAATTGTATAATATAAATATATGCAGTTATATCTCAATTATACTTCAAAAAAGATGAAAAATGGATGAGTGGTATTGAGTATTTTAGATAATCATAATTTTGGGTAGGTAACAGTTTGTAATGATTTGAGAATCTTTAGAGGAAAAAATAGTATTTATTTACTGACCTTGTCCTCCAGTAAAAATCCATGAAGTTCAGATTGTTTGGGGAGTAATATCACAATCATTATTTTATAGATATGTTCAGATAAATATAATTTTAGGTACTCAATGTATATCTATGTATTTATCCATTTTTCTATCTAATTAGCATTCTTATGAATGTCTTAAAGAATATCAGTTCATCCATTCAACACATAGTGTCAGGCACTATTCTTGGTACTGAATATACACTAGCAAATAAAAAAATTCCCTAGTTTTACAGAATTATATTCTGGAGATTATTTCTCATTTTCTCCTTTTTTGTGTGTGTATATTTGTGGCAGAAAGTAAGAATTTAAGTGATTAACAAAGCAAATGTACAGTGTTCTGAGGAACTGGTGTGTGTCAGTGGCTTACTTTTATTCTAAATACACAGGTATGGGCCTATGCCTAGTCTCTGTTGTTTTGTATTCTCTCTTTCTACAAATAAGATATCTTATTTGCTTTCTAAAATATGTATGCTGGTTTGTTGAGATGTAGACATATGCTTAGGCTTTCCTGAAAACAACCCAGAGAGCCTGCTCTTGAATCTATAACCAATAACTGGCCATGCATGGAGTTATCTTCCTTTGGAGATGAGAGAAGTGTATTTTCAGCTTGTAGGCAGAACCATTAGGTTAGGCACAGACATTTAAAAGCTATTTAAGTTAGAAGGTGGGCATATTTAGATTTTGGTCACTACAGATGTGGAAAGTAGAGAGCATTTAAAAAACCTGCTAGCAATCCTTTTGGGGAACTGCTCTTCTTCCCTTTCAGATCATTAGACTGGTCCCCACTCCTGTCCAGAGATAGGAAAATGACCCACTCTCCTAGTTACATATTCCAGTCCCTTGGCAGTCCCCATCCAAGTCCAGAAATAGGAAAATGATCCACATCTCCCAGTTACATATTGCAGTCCTTTGGCTACTGTGATCATGTGACTGAAGCCAGATTGGCTAGAATCCTCCTAAGAATTTTTGTATAGAACTATAAGGGAAAAAAGATTCTTTCTTTTGCTGAGATTGTTAACTGTGAGTCCAATATAAGCCTACAGTTACCAATGACTGCATTTCCACAATGCATTTCTATGAACAAAGCCAACACAGATAAGTAAGGCAGAGAGTTGGAGAATACCTGGAGTATATCCAGTGAATTCCTATATCCGGTCAAACTTCTAGGGACATAAACTACTGAACTTGCTGATTACATCAGCCAATCATGAGAGTTTGCTTAAAACTGAGTTAGATTTCTATCACTTTCAAATGAAACAGACTTGACTAAAGTATGTGCAGTCTTAAATATACCCGGTTCCTTCATTTATCTGTACTTTTACAAATCCTGTTCCCTCTGGCTGGAATATGCCCTTGCCCTCTATCTCTATTTGATAAATATTATTTCTTCAAGTCACTGCTCAAGGATACACGTTTCTAAGAAATCTTTAACTCCTTTCTTCAAGTTTCTCCATCATGAAATTTGTTACCAACTCAAAGATGACATGGTCTACAAAGCCTTTCATGATTTGTCTGTCTGAATCAGTAACTTGTTTCTATAGAACTCTGTTAATATGGCTATTTAGCACTAGTGCAATATATTGTACTTAAAAGCATGTTTCTCTGTTGAAATAAAATGTGAGCTCATGGGAAAAATGAATGTATCTTAACCATCTTTATACTTCCAACATTTAATTTAACCTGTCACTGGGCAATAATTTATCACTGATCATTCATATGATGCACATGATGTAAATGAGGTACTGATTATCCACTCTGCTCACCTATCTTTTCAGGGATTTTTGTACAGCAATGATGGAAACGTCTTCCTCTGTATCAAGGAGAAGGAATGTTACTAAGATAAGAAAGGTAATGCCTCATTCTGAAACACATTATCTTTTATGACTGTCTATTAGCATAGATTCAGTTTCCTTAAACTTAAAATTCTTCTTTTATAATGCAACCCACTGCATGTGCAAGTGTCACCTAGTTCTAGTTTTCATTATCCAGTGGGAACTGTGGCTCAGTGAATCCATGAAAAACTGGTGATAACTCTGGAAACTAATATTCCTGAGAGTAATAAACTGTCCCTTTCTATATATGTCCCAAGACTCTTGTGTCTTTTACTAGAATCTCTGAAAACATCTGGCTAAATTTTTGGCTTTCAAACAGGATAAAATCTAATAGGATAAACCTAAGATAAGGATGGGATAATGATAAAGACACAGATTTCTGGAAGTAGAGGTATGAGGAGCTCTTGAGAGGCAGTGAGGTTAAAATTCAGTTTTCCTCACTGTTGCTAACTCTTTTTTAGGCAGAAAGACATCTTCATCAATCTGGTGAGCAGTGTAGGTCAGTTCCACTAACGATTCATACTGCCATAACATTTTCTCTAGGTAAGCAGAAGATTGCACCTCTTTTGGTGACAGTTACAAAGATTCCTATTTACACCAAGTATGAAAGGATGGAAATTGTCACTACTGTGAAAAAAACAGACAATGCAATAGAACTTTCACTGATTTACTTGAGAGTGAAGAGGACAGATCCCATATTTTTCCACAACACAAAAATTGTTTTATCAGGCCAATGTAACTATAGAATATGCTGCCTCTGATATAGGCTAGACTGAATTTGAGGCTTTACAAATGAATAAATGTAAGGTGCCAATCTACTTTAAAATTTACATGTTACTTTTTGTCAACACAAAAAATTGGCATCAGCTGAATGGTTTTACTGCCTGTAAATCTACCATGCATATTACCTAGGTCTCTAGCCTTTCCTCACGTGACTTGCTCTTCTTGGAATGCCTTCCTGTTTCCTCCCATTTATTCATAAACAGTCTAACTCAAGGTCCATTTTTTTCTGTGAACCCTACTTTAATCCTTTCATCTCAAGCTAATCTCATATTGCTAAAAGTGGGCTACAATAAATATGTACTTCTCACATTATGCATTCACTACTAACAGTTTATAAATTTTATTTTTCACAACTAGACTATACATTTTCTCAAATTATGGTTAAGATCTTATTTTAAAATATATTCTATAGTGTTTACAGGGCATAGTTATGCACACCATCAAAACTCAAATAATTTTTTATTAACTGATTGAATCACATATACATTCAGCACCCATTTTGAGGGATAACTAAAAAATTCAAAATTACTCAACCAAATCCAAGTCATTAAGATAACAAGGAAGTAACTGGTTTAAGTGCAAGGCATCCATTAACACCGAGTTCTAATCAACTAATACAGCTAGCTGCAGGCTGACTTATTCCAGTTAGGTCCACTTAATTGCTAACATGGATATTTAGAAGCATGACTTCACTTGATAGGAACCGACTGTCCACAATAGCTTCAGTCTTGGTCTCTAATGAAGACCACCCTGATGGAAAAAGAGAACTTACTGCTTGGCCATTTCAGGCATTTCTGTGATTAGTGGTCTTGAATTATTTTTGTGATAAACACCCAGCTCCACTTATAGGAACTTCATCCAACATTCAAATACTTGGTGATCTCTGTAGCCCAGGGGAGTTAACAGCTGAATCAACATTCTAACTATCTTGCTACTACATTACAAGGTGATCTATTGCCAGAACTGGGCAATTGTATGGGATTAATGCTCAAAACTGATCCTATTATGCTTAAAGAAATAGGAAAGTTTCCTGTACAGAATTTTCTGTGTTTTTATTATAAGCAGAAAAACAATCAGTATGAAAAAACATAAAGCTAGTGATGTTTCATCTTGGGAAATCTCTACTTAGAATTCTATGAAAGCCTAAAAGCATAGATACATGTACTTCATTATTACAGCAATTTAATAATTTGCTCAGAACAAGTAAAATAGGGAAAACTTTGTTACTTGAAGTGATATTTATTCAGATGATCATTAATGTTAATGGAAATTACTTAACATGTATGACAAAACTTTAGAGTACTTTGCTTTTGCAAAGTTAGAAAAACCTGCACTTCCTGACTAGAAGATGCCAGCAAGAAATGATGGCCAATCTTGTATAGTCTTGTTTGACTGGATGACCATCTGTATGGTATGAATAACTTGAAGAGTATCAAAGTTTCCAGTCACCCATGAATTCATCCCCGTTCAACAAATAACTCTTGAAATTCTATTATTAGACACTTACTGCACTATTTTCAGTGCTCTTTTTGGTGTTGAAATGTAAATATGCTTGAAAGGGAAATATATTGCAGTTCAGGGTTGCACACTTACTGCTGAGAGTAAAATATATTTAACCAGGACTTTTCCTAAAAGTAGGACTTGTTGGAAAGGCAAATTAAAGAAAGAAAAAAGCACACTGTTTGAGATGGAGAAGAACTCATGCCCCCAGGGGAAAAAACAAACCCACAGAAAGAGGAAACAGAAGTCTTAGGAAAGACATCCTTTGACTATTTTGCAATTTTTTATAAGGACCATACTGATTGTAAACCTTTTGTTTTGTTTTGTTTTGCTTTTTGAGACAGGATCTCACTGTTTAGCTCAGGCTGGCCTTGAACTCACTATGTAGCCCAAGGTGGCCAAAATTCAGAGCAATCCTCCTGCCTCAGTCTCCCATGTTCCAGGATTACAGGTGTGCACCACAATGCCTGGCTTCATTCTAGACTTTTTAAAGGAATGACTTGATCTTTCATTTTTAAAATTTTATCAGACCTAATCAAAATCATTGCCTAGGGAAAACATAGAGGCAGAGGAGGCTTTGGTATAGTATAAATTGAATATTGATTTCTTGAATATAAGCTCTTTGAAGCCAGGATATAGTTCAGTTCAGCATTTTTTAGTGACTGACATATAACAGATGTCCCTAAAAGATCACTTGAATATGAATAGTTACAATTGGATTATCTAAGGAAAACCTAAAAAGTCAAAGCATTCCCACAGTTATGTGGACCTTTGAGTTCTGAGAATCAGCCAGTCATTCACAACCCAAAATTCCCAGTCATACCCTCTCATCTCCTGAAGCTGCAAGTGTTTTGCCCCAAGCTATGAGACAGTGACTAAGATAGATTCTGACACTGGGAGTGGGGCCATTGCTGTGACTATACCTGACCACATGGATAAGAAATATCTAGAAATGTTTTGGAAGAAAAGTTTGGAAAGGTTTGAAGATGGTTAGAGAAACCTTTGGATACTCAGAGATTCGTACCACCATTTAACATTTACAAGATGTAAGAGTGGTTGTTCATATTAGGCCATCGTTTAATTCACCAAGAAAGTCCTTGAAAAAATTAGATAGATTCTGGAGAATGATTACATACTACCCCAGCCTCAATTGCAGTTGCTGTGTCAAATGTAGGAGCATTGCTACAATAGATTACTAAGATATCCCATACGTGGTATGTAGTCAAGGATTTGGAAATTGTACTCCTTTCCATTATAATAAAAAAACACCAAAGTTTCTTCATGTGATATAGACAATAATTACTTACAGCTTTCCTGTATTCTTCTGCCTCTATCATAATAATATAGTTTAAAGAGATCTGGACTTTCAGGGCATAATGCATAATATCACTCTAATCCACTAAATACATAAGTTATCATGCTGTTTGAATAAGATGAGCAAGTAATGGCTACTCCAAAGGAAGACTTGGCATGACACATCCATTCCAGATGATGAGAATAAACCCTAGAAAGAATCATAGATGGATACCTCTCTGAATTTTAGGACCTCAGTGGTCAACTATGTCCTGGAATATCCCCTCTGAAGGTAAAAGCAATTATAAAGTTTTATGAACTCCATAACAAGAAGGAAGAACTGGTCTTTTTGAGTCATGGTAGCAAAATTTTATATGCCTAGGAATACTCCTATAACCAAATACTAAGTAAAACAGCAAGCTGACAGCTTTAAATGGAAAACAGTCCAGGATATGTCACAGTTGGCCCTGTCACTTGGGCATTGAATCCAGAATATCCTATAGTATTGGAGGCATAAGAGGTTAAAAAAAAAAGATTTAGTATAGCTTATGGCAATCTTCAGCAGTGAGAGAAAAAGATACAAGAATATATATATATATATAATTATTTCTACAGATATTGAAAATATATTTAATGATGTATATATTTGACAAAATGTAACAATCATTCCTGTTTTTTTAATTAAAAAATGGGAATTGATATTTTTCTTTAACATAGTAAAATATGTACATATTTTTAGTCATAATGGGAAAATTTACTTCATAAGTAATTGTTGTATTTCCATTAAAATTAGGAACAAGGCAAGGCATCTCTCCACTTTCAACTGTTCAGCGTTGTACCAGAGTTATTACTGTGAAATTATCCCGGAGAACTGATCAGGGTTAGAAGTGAGAAAAGAACTAAAAAGATCTCTACTTGAAAATTATATGATATCATACCTAGAAAAGTCTAGATAACTAATGGTAAAAGGAAAAGTAGGATATAAAGTTAACATTGAATGATCAATAATCTTTATGCACACAAAAACTTCCCAGAGAATATAATGTTAGAGAAAACCCCCATTTAAAATAGCAACAAAAAGATAAAAAAGGAGCATATTTAACAAGAAATATGCAAAACCTATAATCATGAGGATTTTTAAATATTCCTGAAAAATATAAAAGCAGACTGAACAAATAGAATATATCTATTGTTCTTGGAGAGATGATGTGACACTGTAAAGATATTGACACCTTCTTACATTACAAATTGAAGTCAACAAAAAATACTGGCAATATTTTTAATGAAGCTAGATACAGTAATTCTGCCATTTACATGGAAAAACAAGAATTCAAATACAGCCACAAAAAAAACCACTGAAAAAGAAAAGCTAAGAGGATGTACAGATTTTCCAGATATTAAAATATATTATAAAGCTTTTTCCATTAAATCAATATGGTACTTGTGCGTGAACAATAAGCTAAGTGGAATAGAAATACTTTATAACTATAAAATGTCAGTGAAATTTATAAATAAATTTGAGCTAACTCAAATTAATTATTTTATTCTCTTAGACTATGTTCTTAGTTGCTTCCTTTTCTCCAAACCTTGACTCAGGGTTTTCCACAGTTTCTTGGTACTATAAAACTACTTTTGGGTCAAATTCACCCTTTATTTTAAAAGCTATTCAGCTGGTTTCTGTGTCTGTTCCAGCTCTTGTGCAAATTAAATGTTAACTGGAAAAATTCAAAAAAACAAAGCTTATTAGTGGTTTTCTTTTGTTACTTTATATGTAGAACATTTATAGAATGTTCTGTGTGCCATTCTGTACTGGAGTATAAGTGGTAGTAATAATGCTCTAAGGTTACTAAACCACACAGTCAGACAACTATTTCCAGGCAGAAACTGGGGAAATGTTCTGACTCCTGCAATGTCATATCTTACTGGTTTGAAAATGTTTTCATTCTGTTGGAAAAAAAAGTCCTTTGCCATTAAGAACAAAATGTGTTTTTTGTCATTGCTGTTTATAACTAATGGAGCACCCCCAGGATATTCTGATGCAGTACTTCTGGAATGGGCCCTGAGCATCTGTATCTTAAATTCTTCAGGTGAGAATGATAACTAGCAAGGGTGGAAACCCACAGTTTTATAATTGGCATCACTTTATTATTGTGAACTTAAATTACATTTGCCCCAAAAGCTCTTTCTCTATACCCATAACCTACTGCAAGATACCTGCAAGATATGTGCCTAGATACCTAAAACAACCCTCTTGTATTATCTCCCAGTTTTCACCACTCTTTCTCCTCATTTTCTCATGTCCATATGACAGCCAAAGTAATTGTCTAAAGGCACAATAGTAAGATCATTCAACGGCCATGATTAAAGTCTCTGATGAGTTCTTATTGCACTTAGACAAAATCCCAAGTTCTTTTTATCTCCTGTAAAGGTCTACATGATATACCCACTGTGTACGTTTCCAATTTCACTGTATATCATTTTCCACTTCATTCATTCTAGTTACATTGCTATTCTTTTGCTCTTGAATTAGCCAGGCCTTTTTTTTTTTTTAACCATGAGTCTAGATAGTTCCTTCTGTCTATGGTGATGGTAGTGGTGGCTGCAGTTAATACTTATTGACTGGTCACTGAAACATTTGTACATGCATAGTACAGAAACTTAATGAGGTTGGTAGTATTAATATTTCATTCTATAGACAAGGAAAGGGTGAGAGAGTTTAACTCATTTGCTAAAGGTAATTGAGCTAATGCCTCAATTTTCATTCAGAATATATTAATTCTAAATACCCTTATTTTCTCATAGTAAGTTAAATACTTTATCATCTAATAATTAACAAAAGCTGTTATGGAATTTTATACTTAGGTCCATCTCATAATTTTGGCCCCTAATAGAATTACTTGTACTAAATTATACTTTTGCACTATGAAATCAGTTTATGCTGCAAAATGGAAATCACAGAGCCTTAATATGATGGGTTTGTCTTCTCCTTTTGAACAATGAATATGTTTTTATCCAAGGTAGAGGAGATATATAACTTATATTTAATTGCTTGGTGTAGTAGAAAATTTGAATTCAAATTGCAATCCACTTGCTACCAAATGTACTAGTCTTTGTGACTCTATTTAGGCAAAAGTCTTTTAAGTTTTGACCTTAACACAATTCAGAAATTATTTTATAGGTCCCTGACACATTTCCTTGTTTTTTTCCTCAAGCTGTCTTCCTCTTATTTTAGGGATATAGCTGCCTACTTATGCATAAAGTCTATTTTATTTGACCTCTTTTAACTTCTTAATCTTTTTGAAACAATCCCCACAGTATACTCTATATAACTCATTTAAAAATTTTTCCTTGCTTTTGAAAATAATATATTTGTCTGTGAATTTGCCTGTGTTGCTTTAGCTGCTATTTTTACAGTGTCTTGTTCTAATTCACTTCTAAAATTTTTCTAATTTCCATTATAATTTTTTTCTTCTTCAGACTATGTTATCAAGATTTATTTTACTGCCTTTTTATTAACTTGGAACTTAATTACACTGCACACAAAGAGTGTGGTGTTCTGGCGAGTATCAAGTGTAGTATTTATAAACCTGTGTCATAAATCCTCCCTAAATGCTTTCATCTGTTACAATTGCTCCATCTAACAGCTCTATTTTGAATGACTGGTTAAATATGTACCTCTAGTCCACTCTTCTTGTCTGACCATCAGGCCTATGGTTTTTATATACTTAGTAGATTAATTTTTTTGTACTACAAGCATTTCAGTCCTAACAGATAAGAATCTAAGACATTATTTCCCAACACTCTGAATTTCCTCCTTCTACTTTGTTTTATATTTTAGATGGTGATCCGCAATATTCAAGCAAAACATATCATAATTGTTTTAATTCCTCTCACACAAACTGAAGCAGATCTGAATAGTTAAGTGTTGAACTAGATTGTGTTTCCTGATTTTCTCTTGAAGTCATCTTTTACTGTCTATTGGCAGAAAACCTCACCATTAATTCTCTGCTGTATACATTATCCTTCTGAATAACATAATTAGTTTCCTTATCACGTCTGATTTTCTTTCCTTGATGATCTTTCCTATCACATATGTGTCTCATAAAGCACAGTAATTCCCATAATCCCAATCTCATGATCAGAACTCCTTGGTTATTGCCTACAGGATAAAGTCTAAATTTAATGCAACACATTAAGAGACTCTGTATATGAGAGAATTCATCTGCCATATAAGTAGAAGCATTTTAGTTTAGATATGCTATTAAACATATTATTTTAAATGATTGAAACTGTAATTCAATTAAAAGCTGAAGGTTAAAAAGAATTGGGATAATAGTTGCCTACGTACTACATTTTTATGCGCTAGAATTTATGATCTTCAGATTAGGCCTCATTTCCCCAAACAAACTTGTACCAATTGGTGAGAGTGCATAGGTTACATCTTTAGGGCCATGAAAAAATTTAATACTGGTGAATAGGAAGAATGGATATAGTCTTACTAGACTGGGGTTTAGCACCTTCTATTAGTTGTGCAGAAATCAAAGACAATTAGACAATGTGTTAAATGTTGAGGGCAAAGCATGAAATTTAAAAGGAAACAGAAAAAAGAAATATCTCTAGAAGAACAGCAAGTTAAACACATGGCTCATACATCCTTTTGATCCAACACTATAGTGATGATAAGGAGGCAGCACAGCCCTTCCTAGGGGGCAGCCTACTTGTAAAGGCTGTTACAACATTCACAGTCATAATTACAATCTTTAGAGATAATGGAAGTTAAATTCTCAGTGTGAGAAGATGTAAATATTATTTGTTCCCAAAAAGTTCATTAAAATGATTAAAATAACAGAATGAAGCCTCTTATAGAGATAAATTTTTATTAATCTGAAGTTTTAATTACTGAAAACAATTTCCTATTTAGAATGATGATATAAATATACCACTTTTATATCCTATTATTTCTCTATCAATAAAGTTGAACTATCAATATGAAATATTTTTACATTATGAAAAAGTAGGAATAGTGATTTACTAAAGAAATAAAGCAATGCTGAAAGAAAGCTGTGGAGTAAGAAGTAAATCTTATATTTTACAAAGAGAGAGAGCGAGAAAGAGAGACTCCCTAGAATATCTGCCTACTTTACTGCCACTGTGGGGATGTTAATGTTATGATTTATTTGTTCTGAAGCTAAATTCATGTACTCAGATTTGCTGCTGCATGTAGGACTCTGAAATAGATGTGTATATGTATTTATATGTGACTGTGAATGTGCATATAAATATATATACACATTTTTGGTGTGTATTTCTAGAACTAGGGTAAGCTTCAGAAGCTTTCTCTCATATAGTATATCTTTGATTCATAAGATGATTCAAAATAATCCAAATATTTCATCTCAAAAGCTCATGATCTCTATTACTTTCAGGAAAAGAAGCTGCTCTATATCAAGCAGAATGCCAAGGCCAAATTTTTTTAAACTATACAAACAAATTTGGTATTTTTACTAAAGTGTTAATTCTACTTGTTTTATAACATAAAGTCCAAGTGATATGTGCACATAACAAGAATTGAAAGCATTTTACATTAATAATTCAGTGTAGTTTATATCCTACAATTTGAGTTCAAGCCCTAAATATATGTTATTAATAGTTATTATGTAGAACAAATAAATCAGTGATAATCTCATCAGGATGAAATTGTACCATTGCAGGTTTACCACTCCTTGTCTAAAAATCTGAAATATGAAATGTTCCAAAATTCAAAATTTTTTGAGTTGGCATGACACCATAAGTAGAAAATCCACACTTTACCCCTTATAACAGGTGACAGTCAAAATGCAGGCACACTAAAAAAAGTTATATAAAGTTATCTTCAGGCTACGTGTATAATGCATATATGAAACATAAAGGAATTTCATGTTTAGATATGGTTCCCATGCCCAAGATATCTCATTATATATATGCAAGTATTCCAAAAATCTGAAATAGAATTATAAAACATTTCTGTCCTGAGCACTTCAGATATGGGATCCTCAATTTTCTATTTTCTTAGCATCACTGATCCTTTGCATACCTTCATTTTAGTTTCAAATTAATTTTTTGTGATTTTTTAAGTTTATTAGTACAATTTAGATATGCATAATGATCACACTCATCATGGGTTATTTATACCTGTACATGATATGTGTTGATTTCTCTTTTTTCCATTCCCCTCCCCTCCCTTTAACTCCTTTCCCCTCCTTATTTACAAAGCTTTGTTTCCATTTAATTTATTATCTTTCTATCAATATTTTACCTCTGGTCCTGGAGGGCCAGATGGTCCCTGGGATCCTTGGTCACCTGGTTGACCCTAAAAGAGGAATAGGAAAAAATTAATCTTAAAGGTTAATAAATATAATTTTAAAAGGAAACAGGCATTTGGTAAATAAACAGCACTCAATATGTGAAATCAATGTTACAATAACTTTTCACAGACTTACTTTATGACCATCATCACTGTGAAACTTATTTAAGTAAAATGCTTATGGACATAACATATACTTACTCCTACTATTAGGGCTATGAGCAAATTAATGAGGTAAGTGCTCAAATCAAGAAAAAAATGTCTACGTGTTTCCCAGAGACAGGGCAATAAAGCTTGATTCAACAAGTGGAGAACTCTAACAGAGAACTTCTTTTATAAATAACCAGAGTCCTAGAACTGTTTCTGAAAATTCCTCCACCATTGATATTGTAAATGGGCTGATTAAATAATGAAGACACACCTAGATTCAATCCTTGTTGCTTAATCTTGCTAAACCTCAGTTTTCTCATCAATATAATAATAATAACAACAACAACAACAATATTGTCTTAGTCACTTTCTCAAAACTGGGACACCATACCGAACACCCAAACTTAAAGGAGGAGAGAGGTTTATTTTGCCTCATGAGTTTTAGAGGACTCAGTCTATGGGTGAAAGCAAAGCAAGAAAACTGTGGTGGAAGTGTCCAGTGGAAGAAAGATGCTCATCCTGTGGCAGTCAGGAAGCAGAGGGAGAGAAGGGAGGGAGATACACCCTTCCAGGTCATGTGCCTAGTGACCCACCTCCAACTACCTGCCACTTCCTAACAGCAAGTCAGCGATAGGGCCCCCAGAATCCAATCATCCTCCAAAAGCCCTACCCGGAACACCAGGCTTTTGGGGGCCATTCTAGATCTAAAGCATAAGAAATACTAACATTTTCATAGAGTCATTGTAAGGATTAAATAGACAACATATGTAAAGTTATAAGCACAGTGCCTGACATCTAGAAAGTACTCATTAATTGTTAATCAAATTTATAATTAATCTTAATCACTAATCTTCCTTTTTATACTCTTACTCATCTCCTGGCTGATACCTAATTCCTAAATTGTTATAATTCTTTAAAGTTTTGAGGATGCAGATTTAATATTTTGGAAGCCGGTTTCTGGTATTCATATTAAAAATGTGAAGGCGGGGCCAGGGATTTAGCTCAGTGGTTTCGCCACCTGTTGCGCAAGTGCAAGGATCCGAGTTCGATCCCCGGGACAAAAAAAAAAAAAAGTGAAGTCATGGAGGAAGAAGAAGCTGGAGAGGAAGGTCAGAAGAAAAGTGACTACAGAGCCTGAAACTAGAGACGGTTGGAGTGCTCTCCAGAGATCAAAGTGTAGAAACCAGAGGGTTAGTAGTCTAATGACATCTTTGTTTCTAAAAGAAAAACCATTGAGTTCATTGTTTTTCTCATATTAAGTTCTATATGAACTTCAGATTTTATTTGAATAGGGATGATATGTAAAATTTCAAGATAAAATATAAGACTACCCATTTTCCAAGAACTAAAGCAGTTTCCTATATGCATTTAATACATTCTCAGAGCTAAGGTATCTGGAGATGAAAGACAATATAATACGACTACTGCAATCAGATCTAGAGAAAGGAAATGTAATACTACGCAAAGGCTCACTTACGTTCACCTTTTCAAACAAATAAAAACAAAAATGATGACTAGTCAAAATCAGTGTATAAGGGAGTCTTAAATTCTAAAAATGACAAGCAACTCTTGGGGGGGGGTTCTCACTGCTGCCCTCTAGTGGCAAAAGTCAATTAAGACACTAACTTTACAAGCATCAAGGAAAATAGCCTTTGGTTTTAGAAAAGCTGATTATCAACCAAATACAGTATTTATGAACATAAATTGTGGAGTAATTGTTTATGTCCCTCATAGTAATTTTTGTTTTCCAAAACTTCAATTGCAAGTTTGCTAAATATCAATTTTCCTTATAAAACTGAATTTTCAAGTAATGTAGAGAATGAAGTAATATTAAGTAAACCTCTATGAATGATAGAAACTTCTAGCTTAAAAATAGAAAGGACATAAAAATTGTCTTTGTTTTATCCATTACAAGGAAAAAGTATTTCCGAACAATTTATTTGTTAGTTTTCTCTACTTTTTGAATACTTACAGAAAAAAAAGCTTTATTATTCTAGAATCTACAACCTTTCCAGATCAGGATATTGTTACATTTGGGAAACATTCTATTTGTAACAATTTAGATCCATTTGGAATCTATATCACTACTATCAAAATCGTAAATGCCAGAAAATCAAAAGTAGGACATATAAAAGAGAAAAAGCATCTTATGACTTTAGCATTCTTTCTGCGGTAGTAAACAAATGCTTTAGATAGGCACTGATTTGAATAATTGAGTGTGGGAGTTGGTTTCTTAATAAGATAATGAATTCTGCATAAGCAACTTATCATCAAATAGGGGTCTTCTTACTAACTAGGGAAGGTTTCCAGATCGAGCATCTTTTGTATTAATAAGATACAAATAATAAATAAATAAGGTAAGAGATCAAAGACAAGGTAATCTCACTAATATTAACTAATGAGTCCCTATCTTGTTCTCAGCTCAAACTATGCATTTTTTAAAGTTCTGACAAAACTAATAAAAATGATCGATTATCGCCCACCAAAAGTAATCCCTGCTGATATTAAAAATATTATTTTGTTAGAGTACTGCAAAAAGTTTTAAAATGAAGGAGTAAAGCCTCATTTTCACCATCTCTTGTCCCCTGCCCTAAAAGAACTTCATTAGCATCTCTTGTGATTTGTATTAGGAAGAATATGACAATATATTAAAAGTAAAATAAAGCTCTCTGTCTTTATTTTAACTTGGCCTAAAGAAATATGGGCAATAACTATTACTAAGAAAGAAAAATATCATAGAGTCAGAGCTACAACATGATATTGTCTTACTTTCATTTTAAACATGTTTTAAACTGGACACCATGGTGATTAAATGCCCAAAATTATACCAGGTCAAGTGCCAGAGGTGGGACTAGAATCCAAGTCTCTATTTCTAAGACTGTTTTTCCCCCCACAAAACATGTTATCAGTATAAAATGAATTAAAGGGTAAATAACATTAAAGCAAATTGCCTAATGTAAGCACAATATTTGACTCTAATTTTCTCAAGAAATTAATCACAAAGCATGAGATAATATTTGTATCTTTTATTAGTATCAGGCTTAGATAGTATGTTATATCATTTCCTCTTATAATTATCAAAGGGTTAAAAAAACCTTCATATTATAAAAACATGACAATAAAAATGTTAGGGTCTTACTTTGCCAATCATTGCTGATGTCGGAAGTCCTTACTATATAGTTTAAAATCAACCTTGAAAAATGTAAGCTGTTAGCTTTGTAACCTGTTATCATGCCCTATTTATGCACTTTGGAGTTTCTGAGATTCAACTTTAGACCACACAGCTAGGGTGCATGGCTGAGTGATTAACACCCACGTAAAGCCCGGGGTGAAAAATAAGTAAAAGGAAAAGTCACCACCACCAGCATGTCATCAAACAGCTACATACCAAAAATCGTTCTTTGGATTAAGTCATCTCTGCAACTGAAAGCTGTGTTTAATATTCTGTCACTACTAGAAGTCACGATGAATAGGTGCCTAAAATAGTAAAATTTAATACTGCTTCTTGAGGTGCAACAATAAGCAATTCTGAGATGAGAGGGTGCAGTTAGAGGGGGCACAATAGATTGTTCAGGAAAATAACATTTTAATTTTTTTTTTTTTTTTGGTACCGGGGATCGAACTCAGGACCTTGCACTTGCGTGGCAGGTGCCGGAACCACTGAGCTAAATCCCTGGATTAAATATGTATTTTAATTATGTCTGATTTTTCTATTTATAGTCACCTTTACCATCAGAGAGTTGTAATCAATATTAGGATCTTAAAAGAATCATAAAATATTAAACTATAAGACAGTATGGCAGAGTGAATAAGAGCCTTAGCTTTTACAGAGCTCGTACAGAATTTTCTAGGTAGCCACAAACTATTAATGGGACCTTGGGTAGGTTATTTAACACTTTGTGTTTCAATATCCTTAAGTACAAAATAGGAATGATAATAGTACTAACTTCATAGGATCATAGTATTGAATTAAATGTATCATCCCTAGAGTACTGCTTTGTACTTCATAGATGCTCTAAATGTTAGCTACAATAATAAATATTATTATTAACACTCAGATATATGTCTGACTCATGCTTTAAACATTTTATTTAAATGATTCTAATTAGTAATTTTAGTCTTATAGGGGTTTTCTGTTAATTACAATATAAGGAACTTTCTTTATTTTAACTAATTGATGGATAAAGGTTAGAAAAGGACAGAGAATTATAATATTTAGGCCCACAGCAGAGCGAGATGTGCTGTTTTTCAGAGTGTTTCTTTAAGGAAACTGATATTTGGAAAAATAGAAATATTATTTAGGATGTTTTACATTTTCTGGCTTAAAATTCCATTGCTAAATTTAAGTACTATCTGTAATAGATCATTGGGAGGAATAACATAACCAAGATCTTTAGGGCTCAAAGAAACCTGGCTTTGGTTTGTGGTGGGAAAGGGTCCAAAAGTCTCTGGAGTGTGAGTTGAAAACTTGAAGAGTGAAGTTAGCTATAGTCTAAAATCAAAGACAGAAAATGCCAGACTAGTAGGTTTATATCCTACTTCTTATATCCTACTAACTTTGACAAGTGTCTAGGCTCATAGGGTGGCAGGCACTCTGTTAATGATAAATAACAAAGTAAAAGCTCAAACCTACTGAAGATCCTGGCTTTCCCCTTATCCCTGGTGGTCCTGGCAAACCAACAGTGCCCTGAGAGAAGAGAACAGTAAAGAGAAAAGAAAGCTATTACATCACAAAAAGCAAATATACTTCCATTTGAAAAATACTAAAATATCCATGAAAGAATTCTTAATGTTTCAAACAAGAATTTAAAATCACATTGATACCATATCCTTATAAAATGCATGGTTAAAATAACAGATATTCCTTTCTTTTGAATTTATACTTTTTAATGTTTACACTAAATTAATAGTCTAAAAGTTACCTTGTCTCCAGGATACCCTGGTTCTCCTTGCTCTCCTGCACTGCCTTGTTCTCCCTAGGGAGTAAAATTTCATACAAAGACATATACACATTATACACCTGGCAATATAAGGAAGTAAATATTAATTATGTACCTCTCCTTCCCACTTCTAAAAACTAATATATCTTATAGTACAAATTACTCCCTACAAATAAAAACAAAATATTTTATAAGTTCTGCTACTGAAAGAAAGTAAGACAAATATGGTAAGAAATGATCTCTATGATAATGTTAATATTTAAATCACCTTATCACCTTTGATTCCAGGTAGTCCCTTACTTCCTAAAAGGCCCTAAAAAAATTGAAAAGGTTTTATTTTGTGACATCATGGAAAGAATAAAGGGAAATATTCATTATGCAAATATCCATTTTAAAAATAGCATACCATTGGGCCAGGAATTCCAGAAGGTCCAATTGGTCCCACAGGGCCAACATTGCCCTGCAAATCAGTAAGAAAGACAGATCACATTAAGTGTTCACTAGGACTAGAAAGAACATGTGGTAAAATTAAGTAATAAATTAATGGATCCAGAGTAGTTCATCTCACTAAGCTTCCACATGTGACTTGTTCTTCAACTTCTTTTCCTTTCCAAATGTATAAATAATATCAATCTTAAACTTTTGTGAAATCCACCCTTTTTCTTGGAGCCTTTTTGTATTGGTCTAGTACATGAAGAGCTTCTCCTTTTTTGAGTTACTGTACTATTTACTGTCCATTACATTCATGTTGCAATATTTATCCAAATAAGAAATATCCTACAGAAATATTTTAGTATCATGCTCCCAGGAAGTATCCAATAAATACTTGATTGTCTCAGATTTTTATTTCATACATGTATTCAGCAAATACTTATTGTGCTGTTATGTGGTGCCAGGCATTGTAGTGAATTGATTTGATGATTTGATATTTTTAAAATGAGAACATCTACCATGATTTTTAGGAATAAATTGAATAGAGAACAAAAAGCTCTAGTCTTCTGGGCTAATCTCATTTGTTCATTGTTTAATAATTATTGCACATGGTGTGTAGCAGACACCGTAGCAGTGTTGAAGAAACAGAGCTGAAAGCTTTAGTTTATCATCAAGGTTCTCAATTTAGTGCTCCAGTTCTCAAAAACAGAACTACTACTATTGTCCCCTTCAAGTTAGAGACATAAAAATATTCCTTCAACATGTCATTTTAGAAAACAAAGGACAACAGCAACAACTAGGGTATTTGAAAGAAAAAACACTCCTTGATTGTTTGGAGAGGAGTTATAATTTCTATGGCTTTAAGACCTCATTTTCAATCCTTCTGTCACTATCTTTCGGTAATGGCTTCTTGTCATTATTTTTCACCCTAAAAGTTGGTTTAAATCTCTTTATGGTTTTCAAATGTTAAAAAAACTTTTAAATTTGTATTTGTAGCCAGGTGCGGGTGGCACACACCTGTAGTTCCCGCTGCTTTGGAAGCAGAAGCAGGACGACGGCTTGTGCCCAAGGGTTCAAGGCCAGCCTGGACCCTGGACAACAGTGAGACATAAACCCAAAAGAAAAAAATTGTTTTCATGAAATGCTGAAAATATTATTCCTCTTTGTTTGAATCCAGATTTCTTAGGCTAATATCTAAGGCCCTATCATGCTTCCACCAACCTTTCCAGTCTCCTCTCCTTGTATTTGTTCTTCCTCCTTCCTCCACTTCTCCCTCCAAAGACTACAGTCTCCCTGTAATGAACTCCTTTCCACTTTCTGACCATGCTCTCCCTTATCTTGTGCTCTGAGCTTGAAGGTATGTACAGTAACCAGCACCATCCTTCTACTGTACTACTAACTATAATATACTTGACTTTTTGCTATCTTCCTAATTTGCATTTTGTGAGAGCAGAAGTATGTTTTCATTCAATTTTTAAAAATTTCTCAGATTCTATATAATAACTAGCACATAATAGTTTTGAAATAAAGTGTGGAATAAATATTCAAGGAATTAATTAACTTAAATAATAAAATTCCAAACCAATTTCTGTCTCCCAACCTAATACTGCTTCCCTCTCCCTCGACCTGTCCTGTCCCCTTTTCTGAGATGAGCCTCACTTGTTTGCTTAAGATGGTCCTAAGATCATGGATTTAAGTGATCCTCTAGTCTCAGCTTCCCAAATAGCTGGGATTACAGGCACACACTATCAAGCCCACCTGGATAACAAGAGCATTCTTCATAGTCCACATTCATATAATACAAAATTCAGAATGGAAAACATGACATCTTTTTATGTGGATGAATCGTAAAGTCTGTGAAATGTAACTAAGACAAATTATTTTCAACATGTTCAATCCTGAAATATATGGCTCTGTCAGAGACAAAGGGTAATACTTTCCAACTTAATGAATATGGAATATCAATATGTCATTGGTTATAACTTGAAATTCTGTCAATAGGAAATAGTTATGACTACAGTGGCTAGTTTATCCAAAGTTCATAGCTTTAAAGCTTATGGTAGGTTTTAAAAAATAAATATTTGTTTGGAAATTATGCACAAAAATCCATGTAAATATGGAAAGAAAATTTTTATAAACAAAAAAGTCCATCATTTTGTGCTACTGTTTTTTCCATGGACAATATAATATTCTTAAATTCTGTTTCGGTGACAAAATCTTAAATTTTGTTTCAGTGTTTAATCTGAAATTTTTTAAATGAATGTACTTTATTTATACAATATCCCATTATACTTTTTAATGACTCTAAAAGGAAAAATATCCTAAAATATTAAGTACTGGGAGATATAAAAATATATGTAATAAAGAACTTAGTAAAGTAGGAAATTATAAAGTAAAAATTGAATGGTAAGGTATAGAAAAGAAATTTCCAAGAAATGTCAAGCACATTGTAGCACACCACACAAGTTGTGTGGGAAATCCTTATTCTGAAAAGCTACGGCCTTCTGAAAGCGAGCCATTATACCTAAAGAACAGTATTCAGCCCATAAAAGAAACCTGCAGGCTCTTCAGCTTTCCCTACCTAACACACTCCTCTTTTATGAGAAAATGAAACAGATGCATAGCAGCTTAGTTGAGGGTCCCTAGAACATAGCACCAGAGGCAAAACTATAAATATAGAGAAATGTTGAGTTAAACTGAGCCAAAGAAATAGACCCAAAACATAGGTACTTTATATTAAAAACAGCAGCCAATTACTAATAGTTCATATGAGTATATTCTGAAAAGGAATTGGGGTTCAACACTGAGCTTTTCATCTGTCCCCGCCATAGTCACAGGTGCTAATCACTATCATTAGTGTAATTAATAAAGCTAATTTTAACAACTGACTCTGTGGGAAGAAATAATGCATATAAAACAATAGCATCTCTTACCAGAAACTCTCTGCTGAAAGGAACAGCTGAGAGGTCAGACAGAAGATGCAGTTCGGGGCAAGCACACTGTCTATGCACTTAAAAGGTTTTCATCACCGATCCCAATCATTTTCAAAACCTCATTTCATTCTGCCCCCAACTCCCCTGCTTTCTAGTATATGAACCCACTACTCTCTGTTTCCCACACGGTTGTGTTTTTCTCCACCTTCTGTGCATCTGAAGACTGCATTCTTCAGCCGCAAGAGCTGTTTTCCAGTTTTCACCCCACTCTACTGATGCACTACAGGACACAGTTTTAAAAATAATCATCTCCTTTATACAGCCTACTCTGATGCCCTACAGCAACACAAATCATTACTTTCTCGGGAGCTTGACACTGTTCCACTACAGCAATAATCACAATGTAGGACATTGATTATTTTTCCTTCACAAATAAGAATTTTGACGTGTTTATATTTTTAGGCCTAGCATCTAAGGTTTGGTGTTTGACATATAGTTAAGTGTTTACATAACTTTAAAAATTAATGAATGTAAAATGAAAGTAGTAGTACCCGCTCTGTCTACAACTGACTGAGGAGCAAATGAGACAAGTATGTAAAACTACTTTTAAAAGTACAAAGTGCCATCTTTATCAGTATGGATGAGATGAGGATTACAAAAATGTTTGCTAGTATCTTGTAGAACCTTCTCATTGACTGAAGAGTATGTGAAAAAAGAGGAAGGATAGTTTTTGTTTTTATTGAGCACTATTATATGCTTGGCACTGTGCTAAATCTTGGAGCTGAAAGATGAATAAAAGTCTTTTTTTTTAAAGTAACTATAGTAAATGATAGCTGTTAATCTGTTTCACTACAGCAACTATTTTATTATCTACATGTATTTCATAACATCATGTTGCAAATCTCAAATATATACAACAAAATTCATCTTACAAAATCAAATAAAACTATAAGGGAGTTAAGCAGAAAAGTAGATTGTTGTACGTAGACAAATGTGCAAAATCCTTGAGTAGGGCGCTGCAAAGCATCTGAAGAATGAGGGGCTGTACTAGTGCACAGAGTAGCGCCTCAAGGCGCAAATAAGAGCCAGACCAGCCTGGACAGCCTGAGCTATCATTAAGAACTTGATGCTTAACGGAAAAAAAAAAAAAAAGAACCAAGATGCATTATGTAAAGGTACAATTCCCAATGAGAAATGTAATTGTGCTGTATACCTACAATGTACCAATAAAAGAATTTAAATAAATAAATAAAGAAAGAACTTGATGCTTAACAGAAGAATAGTAACAGAAGCCTTTTAGCTAATCAACTCTATGTTATTACCTTAAATGAAGAATTTATAAAAAGCATCTTTGTGTCTAACTCCCTTCATTTACTTGGTTTCTCTACACATTGACAAGGATTGACCACTACCTACAGTTTCAGCTCTAGTTCTTAAGTTTGGAGAAAATAAACAAACTTGTTCATTTCCCCTTTACATGGAGCTTCTCATAAAAAAACTAAAGATAAAAGGCAGGCAATGTACACTTTAAGGTAGTATAAGTTTTAAGGAGGTAGTATAGCACAATATTTAGAATTTTGCATTCTGGATTTAAATCTGGACTTAAGTACTATATTCATAACCTAAGTGGTCCTGGGTTGTTCTGAGAATTAAATGACAACAATTGTAGCTAGTACTGAGAAAATAATAAATTTGATGTGCTTTTGCTAATTTTTCAATCACCACGACTTCTAATGCTATTATCAAGTAAGAGAAAGGTTTAGATGTCTTGAAGGCTCTTAGGTTCCTTGATTCTAACTCCTGTTTTTATGTCATCCCAAGATGTCAAGTTAAAACTTGTTAGGCTGGCTAGTTTTACCTCAGTTGCTCTAAGAACTAAACTCTCAACTTATTCATTTGATCAAGTTGTCACCTTGTGCTTTGGTGACACAGGTAAGAGGAATAATATTAAAATTGAAATCAGAAGACCTGTGTTCAAAGTCAGTCATCACTTATATCATAAAATTCTGGAGATTTTACTACCCATTTTACAGCACACTCAATTGATTTTTAAGAAAAGTATTATTTCTGTTACTGGTCACATCCCACTTTCGTATAGATACAGGTAGTTTGTTTTGAAGATTCCATCCTTACTAAGCTACTTGTATTTCATAAATGTATGTCAATCCTGTCTTCTACTCAACTGAATGATAAAGCATACAGCTTTAAATTTACATAAAATGTCTGCAATTCATATCCCTCCCTGAATGATAAACCTGGCTGAGAGAAATACGTTTATTAAGGTATACTGCAATTAGCAGTATGTTCAATGAATAATCTAAAATTTATCAGAAGGTTATATATCTAGACTGCAATGCTTCAGCCCCCACAGCTGTGCTTTACCTGCATCAGAAAAGCCAATGAAACTCGGTTGAATTTTCAAAAAATGAATGAACAAATAACCACTTATACATTAGTGTAATAAATTATGTATTAAAATGTTTACTGTCATTGGTGTAGTCTAACGCCTACCTTTGTTGAAGATGGCTTTCCTAACCATTTATTCAATTTTATTCTATAAACTAAAGGCTACAGTTACCATGTGCTTTTGCTCATGTCTGTCTCTCTCCAAACATGATGGTATAGAAGACTCTCTCAAAAGAAGTGGCTGTTCTGTGTTCTATACTTTTGAGAGAATTGAATCTTGACTAAGATCCTTTAATGAAACAGGCCTAAACATATACATACATATAAATCTATGGAAATCAATTATTTTATCTTATCATAAAATATGATTTCTATTACTAGTCTAATTTTTATATCTGGCTGAAAAACACACTTGAGCAGAGTTGATATCCAACAGTGACACAAAAACTTCTTATTTTTCTAGGTTTTAAAAACACACCCAGCAAATATAAATTATACAATAAAATATTTCATAAGAATGATAATATTTAGAGATACTCACTCTAAGCCCTGGAAACCCAGGAGGCCCAATGCCACCTACGAGGCCCTATTGTAAAAGGAATACACAAAATTCATTAAATATAATTCATAACTATTAAAGATATTTTCTGAAGATTAAGGCAAAAGTTTGTAGGAAAGAATATCTCAAATTTTACCTTCTACTACAGCTAAATTCTGAACCTTCCCTACTCTTACACATCTTTCTGTGAAGTGCAAATCTGTAGAGGCTCTTTATATTCTTCCAAAGTCTCTTGGCTCTATGCTTTTGCATTCTATATGACTATCATCTACCCTAAGATGCAGAATTCTTTATTCTTTGTATGTACTTGGTAAAGGAAGTAAATACGATCAATAATTAACATTAGATATAACCAACCTATATATTATATGAAAAGATAAGTCACATCACAATATGTCAAAGTCACAGTATTTATATGGCACAGGGTATGGGAATAGTATACCTCCTGTTTTGCATTTCAGATTATTTTGAAACAAAGACATAGTATAAATTATGAAGAACTTAAGCCAATAAACTAAAAACATTCAGTATACTCTTAAATTTAAAGACTCAAAATGCTCTTCAAGAAGCATTATTCTATCATAATATGATTAAACTAATTTTAGAATGGTAACTCTTTCCTAAATTGAATGTCAACAATCCTAAATTGAATATCAACGTTTGAATAATCCCAAAGCAGAAGACTTCTCTATAAAACATTAAGAACTAAGATGGATAAATGATAGGTCTGAGAGCACACATTTTACATGAGACTGGTTAGTATCTTCATGTGGATTGTGTATCTTTAATATTTTATTTAAGCTTGTAAAAATAATTTTGATAACTGTATTTTGATGGAGTTAACTCAAAATATCTTTTGCTTATTTTATATGTTGAAAATCACAAATTAGAATGTATAGTGATAGGAAAACTGGATGACAGCACTTATTCACAAATATGATAATATGAATGGCAAGGGCAAGTGATATGAGGGAATGTGTGATGCTAAAATGCAAGGTTGAGCACAATGTACTCACGGGACTGCCATCAAGTCCAGGAGGGCCTCTGTCCCCAAAGTCACCTGGGTAACCCTGGCAATGAGAAAGAGAAAGCTTATTATATATAAAGGACTTATTTTTAATTCTGCTTTCTAATTTAAAAATTTAGTAATAGAAAACATATATTGTCTAATTTTTTTAAACTTGTGTGTCTCATTTATTTTACTTAAGATTATAGCCTCTAGGTGCATCCATTTACATAAAAATGACTTAAGTTTATCCTTCTTTATGGCAGAGAAGTACTCTACAGTATATAAATACCACATTTTCTTTATCCATTCATCTGTTGATGGGTTTATGGGCTGTTTACAAGATTTAGCTGTTATAAATTGTGCTGCTATAAACATGGATAGGCATATATCACTGTGGTATGATTCTTTTAACTCTTTCAGGAAGATACTCAAAAGGGGCACAACTGGGTCAAGGGGAAACTCCAGTTTTAGTTTTTTGAGGAATCACCACGCTGATTTCCATAGTGATTGTACCAGTTTACACTCTCACCAAGAGTGGAGAAGGGTTCCTTTTTCTCCACATCCTTGCCACCATTTGTTATTGGTTGATTTCTTGATGATAGCCATTCTTTCTGGAGTGAGATGGAATTTCAGTGTTGTTTTAATTTATGTTTCTGGAATGACCAGTGATGTTGAACCTTTTTCATATATTTATTTTCTGTTTGTATTTCTTCATCTGAGAAATGTCTCTTCATTTCAGACACCCATTTTTGGTTTTTAGGTTTTTAATTTGAGGGGTCTGATTTTTTTGAGCTCTCTATATAGTCTAGATGTTAGTGCTTTGTCTGAGGAGTAGCTGGTAAAAATTTTTTCCCATTCTGTGGGTTGTCTCTTCACTCTATTTGTGGTTTCTTTTGCTGTGCTAAAGCTTTTCTAATACTACATGGTCGCAGTTATTGATTGTACTATTTCCTGTGCAATCAGGATTTTGTTCATAAAGTCTTTGTCTACATCTATGTCTTCAAGAGTTTTACCTATTCTATCTTCCACCAAATTAAGTGTTTCTGTTTTTTTATTTAAATCTTTGATCCATTTTGATTTTAGTTTAGTATATAGTGAGAGAAATGGATATAGGTTTAGTGTTTGGGATGTGGAAAGCCAGTTTTCCAGAATCGTTTATTAAAGAGGTTATCTTTCTTCCAGTGAAGGTGTTTGACCCCTTTTCAAAGATTAGGTAGCTGAGTGTGGTTGGATTTGTTTTACCATCTTCTATTCTGTTACATTGATCTTCAGGTCTATTTCTTTGCCAGTACCGCACTGTTTTTATCACTTCAGCATTATAGTATAACTTCAAATTGGGAATTATGATACCCCTTGTCTTGCCCTTCTTGCTTGGAATTGCTGTTGCTATTCTAGGTCTTCTAGTTCCACATAAATTTTAGGGTTGTTTTCTCTAATTCTGTGAGGTATGTATGCTATTGGTATTTTGATTGGGATTGCATTAAATCTGTATAACAGTTTTGGAAGTATGGCCATGTTCACTGTATTGGTTCTGTCTGTACAAGAACAGGGCTATCTTTCCATTTTCTGATAACTTCTTCAATCTCCTTTTTCAGAGTACTGTAGTTTTAAATGTATAGGTCTTTTTAAGTTTTTGCCTTACATTTCACTAACTTTGAGTACATTTCTATGTTTTATAAAAATTATTTTGCTTGACACATAATATATACAGAAAGTTAAATAGAAGATAACAATGTGTTCATCATTATACAAAGAATCACTGAGTCACACAGAATATAACCAAGATTTGTGTATGACCAGTTCATTAATTATCTCTGTTATTTCACATTGCTCCTATACTTCCACCACAGAGAATTTTAAGTACTTAATATGTGCTAAGGGTTTTATACATAGTATTATATATACATATTTCATCTTCACAACAGGTTTATTCATTAGCTACTAATATCCTCTCTTTGTAGTTGAGAGAATTGAAGCACTTGTACAATGTTAGACCACTAAAAAGGGAGAGGACTGAGATTTGTATAGTAAACTGATTCTAGAGTCTATGCTCTTTCTATTTGACTACAGTGAACATTTCAACTTATCATTCCAAGATCTAGTGTGTACAAGCGAGAGTCCTTTACATACAGTTTTATTGGGAAAGACATAATTCATATAAACAATGAAAATGTAAAAATGTGTTACCACTGAAAATTAAAGCTTTCCAAATACCTATTGAAAATTCTATATTGTAAAATTATGAAGGGTAGCAAAGTAAGAATTTCTCATGATAAATTCTATTGTAAAATAAATCAATACTCAATTACTCTTTCTTTATACACTAAACTTTTTCCCTAAAGATTTACCATTGGATTTTCAACTTTTAAGCTCACTTTTGAAAAACCTACTCTAAAATAGCAAAATAAGACTATTATAAGCATTTCAATAATATCTATTTTAAAATTATAAGAACAAAAATAAAAGTAAATCATTAGATTCTTATATCTTTATTTTGGAAAGCAAGTGCTAGATGCTATACGTTTAACAGGCTGTCAAAAATCATTGGTTCTCCAATACAAGTGTAAATGAGTTAAGTTAAAAAGATTAGCTTAACATCAGGAAGGAAATGGATGATGTTTGTAATACATAGGTAACTCACACAGAAAGCACAATTTCTCTTATTCTGTAATGAGAAGATAATGCAAAAACCATCTGTGTAGTTAAACATATTTTAGCCATACCCCTTTCAAAGTCAGTTGAAGTTTAAATAGGCAGTTTGCTTTCATTGTCCTTGGAAGTCAAAGTCTGTTGTCAACAAACTTACAAATCTGCAATACATCATTCTATTCAGACTGAGCTAATATAGATATTTGAAATTATTTATGATGTACAGGTAATGGAAAAAGAAGAGCAAAAGTACTGCAATAGAATCAAAACACTAAAGATTATTGACTTTTTTAGACAGATCATAAGGCTTTCCAAAAAACTCAGTGAAATAATTTAGAATGGGAGACATATGGTATGACTGACTTAACGTAAAATGGCTAAAATAGGCAAATCCATGGAGATACACAGGGCTGGTGATGTAAGAAAAAGAATGCTGAGTGACTGCTAATAAGCACTGTGTTTCTTTTTAGGATGATGAAAATGTTTTAAAACAGTGTGATGGCTCCATAGCTCTGTGAATATATAAAAAACTAACAAATCATACATTTTAAAAAGAAATTTTATGGTGTATGAATTTTATCTTGATAAAGTTGTGGTTTAAAAAGCAAAGAATTAATCATACTAGGAAGACGCTGAATCACCCCGCTGCAGACAGGCAGGTCTGCCCATGCCCTACCGAGGTCCTGAGTCGCACAGCACCTGCCGAATTAGCCCACTGCAGACAGGGAGGTCTGTGCATGCCCTACCGAGGTCCTGAGTTGCGCAGAAGACACCGAATCACCCCGCTGCAGACAGGCAGCCACCTGGTTCCACACTACAAAGACGCAGAGGACACCAGACCACCAGACCA
>NW_004624742.1:11502454-11514108 GCF_000247695.1 Heterocephalus glaber | reverse complement strand
AAATGCTGAGAAATGGAAAAAATGGAAATAAAGTCTTTGTAAATAGGGAAGGGTGGAGGGCGTGAAGGGAGGGCTAGGAATGGGGAAAATATTTTTAAAAAATTTTAAAAAACCCCATTCTATAAAGGGAACCAGATTACCGAAAACCTTCTTGGGGACTTGGTCAGGACTGCCTAGGTGTGCTACTTAGGACTCACTGCCCTCTCTAACCCATTCAATGCCTCAGCTTCCCACAAAGTTTGTGATTTCTCTCTACCTGGGAGAGAGAAAATGAAGAGGAAAGAAAGGTGAGAACTGTGATCAGTACTTTACTCATTAAAAACCTGTATCTTCTACAAGCAACACACAAATAATAAAGACTTGTTAATTTTAACTTCCTGTTTTTCTTCTGGTAGTTCAACAGCATGTATTAGTTGTTCATCTTGATATTGCCCCTGAAACAATTTAGGTGAACTAATATCTGCTTTAAATTTTTTATGTATTGTTTTTCTTCTCAGTTTATTATACATTCATTTCCTTTTTAATTATCCAATATAAGTAAAAATAATTTATTAGTTTTTATTCTATTTACAGGTTGATCATCATATCTTAAATTTTGAAATAATTTCCATGAAATTTAGACACTTGTATTATGAAATATTATAAAGTTAACACCATAAAACTTTAAATTTGGCCATATATTGGATATATAATATTTTCTTCAAAAGAAAATCATTCTAATGCTTTATATTGTTGAGTATTTCATTGCTTGTTAATTGTTTATTCAAGTATTATTTTAATTCTATTAACCGCCTTACTCAAGTTTATTTTTTAATGTAGATGAGGTTCTGTAGTCTTATAATGAAGAATCTAAATGTTTATAGGCACATATCTTCATTGCCAAAAATTTATCTTAATGATTTGTTGGAAATAAAACAGTTTGCCTTCAGTCTTAGAATACACAAGGAAGTTTCTACATTTTCTCTACTTGAAAGAATTTACTACAAAATAAAATATTGTCTGTCACATTCACCTAATGGAATATTGTAATTATTAATTTAACTCAAATTTTTCTTTCTTAGAAATACCCTCACACTACCAAATGATGTAATGGCCATTTTCCAGGATTAACATCAAGTAGAGATAGGAAATTTGCAGAATTTTCCTCTTTATTGCCCACTGAAATTTTTATTAATTTTCATCTTCTAATAAGCATGACAGAATTGCTTCTATATTATGTTTAGTTCTGGTTTTTACATTTTGTTTTATCCTGACATAAAGTTTTATAATATAAAAATTATGATATTTCAGGGATTTCATCTGATTTCGTCAAGTTTCAAATAATTTTCTCATTTATTTCTGTAGATCAATATGATGGACTGAATCTAAAATGATACTGAGTGATTTCTGCTTCCTAGAGTGTTCACACTTTGAATCACATCCTTCCTTTGGGTGTGGGTAGCACCTATAACTCTTTGTCTAACAAACATCATATAGCAAAAGTGATTGGGCTGTCAGTGCTATAATCATATTACACCATGTAACTATCTGTCTTAACAGCTGAAACTCGAGACTTCCTGCCTGCTTGATGATGTAAGCAGCTGTATCGGAGAAACCCATGTGGCAAGGACCTTGAGTGACCTCTAGGAACCGACAGTCTATGATACTTGAGGGTGGGCTTACAGCCAAGAGTCAGCAAAGAGCTAGGGCTCTACGTTCTCCAATCTCAATGAAATAACTTCTCACACCTGAATGAGTTTGAAGTGAACTTTTCCTCAAGCCTCCAGATGATAATGCAATCCAACTGACACTTAGATTGGTGCCTAATGATTATAAATAGGTACTGTTTGAAGTTGCTGAGTTTGTAGTATTAGGTAGATAGCAATTGAAATAGAAAACTAATTAAATGTATAATTAAATCCTCTTTAAATAGAGAATATGTAAAGTCTTATTTGCAAATTTTACTGTAGGTAATGCTCAATTTAAGTCTATTCATACTTTTTTCTAATTTTGAAAAATTTAAAGATCTACTGGTATTTTATTGCAAGTTTAATTAATGAATACCAAAATTAAATATATTAAAAGTTTTATGTTTACCTTTACATTTTTTGAGTTAATACCATTACATATTTATATTTTTAAAACATTCTCATCGTAGTACTTCATGACTGGTTGTCAATGCAAAGAATTTTTACCATGCTTCATATATTTGTGCTAACATAAATTTAAGAACATTATTGTTTAATACAAAATATTTCTGTCTCCAAGTGAAACTATTGGAAATAACACATTCATACTGCTACCTCTGGAACCACAAATCACAACAAGATGAGAAGCAGGAAAATAGTCTTAAATTATCAGGAAACGGTATTTCATCATGCAAAACTGCATTCATGCTGAGAAGAATATTAGATAACTAATTTATCTTTCCCCTTACTGCCTGATCAAATCTTCATCACAACCTCACCACAATTTCTGTCTTCAATGGCAGGAATGGTACCTTCTACATACCTTATGGTATTAAGATACGAAGATACAGGCAAAAAAGATGTGAGGCCTAAAGGAAATTAAACTGGTATCTAGCCTCAGTGATGGACTCCAGTGATCTATACTTCCTAGTACTCATGTTCATGTGTGGCTCCTCACATCTTGAATCATGGCTGACCAACAAAAGATAGAAGGGACAGGGTATGACTTATGAGACTATATTGTAAGAGATTCTCTATGCACTTCCTCTTCACACTCAGGGTAAGGGAGCAAAAATCATGTTTTAAAGATACTCAGGCAGCCCTTGAGTGGAGGAAGGCAAGCCTTCCATTCAGAGTTAGCACCAACTTAGTCAGCCAGTAAGTAAGCTACCATAAAAGCAGATCCTACATGCCCAGTTAAGCCTTTAGATGACTGTAGCTCCAGCCAAAATCTTGAGTATAACTGGCTATGCCAGTAAGCCACTAACTCATGGAAATTAAGAAATTATATATATTTATTCAGTTCTCATTCACTTGAAGCAACTTGTCACATGATTACAGATAACCAATACATAGTAACAAGAAATACAGGGCATGCTATGCCAGTGCTGAGTGCTAGATCCTGAATGATATGGGCATTCTCTATATGTTTATTGTATTTGTTTGTGATATGCAGGGTTTTCAAAAGTGTAGAGTCCAGAGTAAGTTTCTCTCTCGCCGGAGCCTAATGATGGTACTGGTATCAAACATGGTAGCTATCAAACACTAAACCCAAAGAAAATATATTAGATTTGTTTTGCTGGCATATATAGGTGGGGTTAACATTTTAGATCACTCAGAGATACTATATTTGGTAGTGTACTTAAATGTCTTTGAACAATGGAAAATTTCTTAGGGCTCTTTTCCTAGTTTTACAAACGATCAGGAGAATATTTTTCTAGCTCTAAAAGTGTTATTTTCATAGCTCTACAAAGAAATTACAAAAAATAATGCATATAAAAAGATTAGGAAAATATGAAGCCCAAAAGACTCATCAACTAGTAATAATGACTACAATAACAAAATTTTTTAAAAAGTAAAATCAATACAAATTTCTTGTGGAGAACATATTCTTGTTTTTCTAGAATAAGGTTTAAAAACAACATATTCAATGTAAAGGAGAGGTAAATAAAAATTATCATTAAACACTGGTAATAAAAATACACTCAAAATAAATTTTATTTGAAAAGTATACTAAGCATGACTGAACTTAATAGAAATACATTTTTTTCCAAGACTAAGCAATGAAAAGAGATACAGAAACGGTAAAATCTATGTATTACTTCCACACATTCCATACATCAATGTATATTACCAAAAATACTGGTATTTTAAAATCCTTCAAAAATGAAACAAGCCTGGCATGGTGGCACATGCCTGTAATCCCACCATTTGAGAGGCTGAGGCAGGAGATCATCGGAGTTCGAGGCCAGCCTGGGCTACACAGTGAATTCAAGGCCAGTCTGAACTGCATAGTGAAACTCTGTCTCAAAAATAAATAAACAAACAAACAAACTAATAAATAAATAAAACTTCACTGCCTGGTCGATAATATTATTTTAAAAAATGAAACAAGACCACTGTAGGAGAAAGCTATAGTGTGAAAGGTACTGTGATGATTCATTCTTCTTTTCCTCGCTACAGCTAGGACAATTTGATCCACACTTGAAAGGTCAAGCCTCTCTTCACAGTTGAGACTAATTCTGAGCTTTGGTAGGGAGAACTTAAGTAGTTCTAGCCCAATTCTTGGAGACAGGTTCAAGGCAGGCTTAGCTAAGTTGGGCCTCTGTTCCTAAATTCAACTTCCTGCTTTGTTCTTTTCTTTTTTTTAATACTGGAAATCAAACTCAGAACCTTGTGCTTGCCAGGCAGCCATGGCAACACTGAGCTAAACCCCTGCCCTCTGTCTTGTTCTCAATGTGTACTGAAATTTTGAGAATGGAATCTGCCTTTTTATTCCCTTCAAAAGCCAGATTTGGTACACAGTATGTACCATTCTTTCCATTTTCCCTCAAAGAAAATAGTCCTTAAACCCAAGATAGGCCTAAATATCATACATTCACTAACACTTCTGATTTTGATGACCTGTAAGGCTCTCTGAATTTTCCCTTACATTATCTACTCTGAAAATAATTACCTGTCTAAATTTTCAACTGTAGGTGTCACATTTTTGTGAAATCATGCTCATCCTGTACTTCCTCAAAATTATCAGTTATATCTGAGGTCCACTTTTCTCCGTGCCTATCCCAACTTTGTGGGTTGGGTTAAAGTCCTGGAATCATCCATACACATTGTCATACAATAGTTAGGAAAATATCGTTACTACAGAGCATGGCCATTAAAGTAGAATCCAGAAAATAATTTTTTTCCTGAAAGAGGAAGAACAATTTAAAACTCAATGACAATTTTCCATAATACTCTAGTGACAGTAGTACTTTCTTTATGGTCCAATTAATTTCAACTTTTTTCCTGAGGCAAAGAATACACTTTCTCTAAATTCTCCCATAAATTTAAGTATCTGAGGTACTACTGTGTAGTGTGTATTTAAGATTGTCTTGGGTTAAGAATAGAAACTAATAACAGATGCCAAACAGAATGATCTAATACTGTATTCTGAAATTCTAACATTGGGGTTAGAAGCCAAACTATAGTTTACTTCAAATAGACTCCTCTGACAGGAAGATATATGAGAAGAGGAGATGTTGCATTCTATAGTTAGAAAAGTAAACATTTTTGAAGTGTGGGTGCCTTAAGGATATTATTTTGCCCACCATTATAAGCTTACATATTTTTGTCTTCATATGAAGAAAAGTTTTGTCTTTGTAAAACATTAAATGTAGAGAGTTGATTACTTATAGTCTATTCCCTATTGGGTCCAAAAAAATCTCCTTGAAAAACATCTATATTTTAACAATAGTTTTCTAAGTGCTGTTGAGAGTAAATTCCATTTCCATTTCGTTTTCATCTTTGATCCTGGCATATCAGTTCTACTAAACATGTTTTTGGATCTTTGGAGCCACATAAATTTGCATGGCGGCTTAGTACAAAAAAATAAGCACTGATTAAATCAAGCTAAGAATGCTATAAATACTTTCATAAGGTAGCTATAGAATTTCCTTAGTGGAGTATTGCAGAATACTTTGGAAACTTTGCACTAAAAAGGAAGCTACTTGGAATTAGGTATGATATAAGAAATATGAAGTTATCAAATGTATCCTCTATTTTTTCTAAACAGAATTTTCCTTTCTTATTATGAATTGACAGCTGCTTGATGCTTTTAAAGAAACTGGCCCATATCAGATAAGATCCAAGAATCTTCTTTGCAAATAATGTTGGTATGGAATGTAAAATAGAATAGTAATGCTATGGTGTTTAATAAGTCCTAAATAATAAAGTTTGTCTACTACCTTGTTTTTATCTGAGATCTCTGGAGAATGTACTTTAGTTGAATTCAAATATCCACAGAAAGTGAGCAAAAGGATGGGATAATCATGGCTTTTGGACTTCTCAACCTTCAAAGGTCAATTTTATTGAAGATACCTATAGTCCCATGGTTGTCCTGTAATAATTGGTAAATAAGGGTTTTGATCCAGTTATGACAGGCAAACAGAGACAGGTAAGAACTGCAATACTTCCATATCCAAAATCATGATTACACACATAAATGTACCAAAATGTAACTGTGTTTACATGAAATCCTTTAAAATAAGTATAGTGATTAGTATCTTATATGGAAATCCTAAAATGAAGAGCATCTTATAAAAGGGAAAAGAAGCATTTCAAATGTCAACAAATACTAAGAAACAAATGAATTTATTAATACAATTATTATTAATACTCCTAGTATACCAAATTCTTACTACAACAGCTATCTTATTTCAAGATAAAAATCCTGGTTAAAAAAGAACATTCTGTGACAAATATCACCTGTATCTATAGATGCTAAATACACACAGTATTTTATTTTGGGAAAAAAGAGTTTTCTGGGAAGATTTAAATAGAAATAATTTGCAACATACATGTTAAATTTGAAAAAACAATCTGAGGCTAAAATAATAACTACCTTCTTTTAAAAAATATTACCTCTTGAATAAAACAATACTATTTAAAATGTGTCCATTTCAGGAACATTCATGTATCCACTGTGTAGGAGAAGACTTTTCTTATTTGTAAGACTATACGTAAATTTATTTTAAAAAACACCAAGATCAGTAAGTTAGGTCATAAAAAATTAATTTCATGCTTAGTGTTTACTCTGGGAAATAAGTGATAATTTGGTCAGCAGTATGGGCAAGTGATTTATATTAACATTTCCCAAACTCTAACCTTAGTAATATTACTAAATCATTGGACAGTTGTGGACAAGACTTTACCTCCTGTATGTTTCTGTTCTCTCAATCTCCCCTCTCCCTCCCTCCCCATATACCTATATATGTATATATAGATATAGATATAATATGATGCCAATTAATATTTTGCAAACTGTTCATATTGAACATGTAGCTTTAGTGCACACCTGAAAACCTAGCTCAGTAAAGAAGCTTATACTCCTTACACACCTGAACTTAGATTTTACAGTATTTCACACCTATTGCCTTCTATATTGACTGTATTTCACTACCATACATAATACACAAAATGAAATGATTTGTTTAACCAATTTCTGGCTTTAGTTTCAGACTGTAAAAATCTAAGTGTAGGAAGTGGGAGTGTAGCTCAGAGATAGAGCAGTTATCTAGGATGCGTGAGGCTTTGGCTCTGATACCCAGCAACCCTCTACAGTGGAACATGTTACATAAAACTTATGGGTTACTATTGTTCTTTGTTATAGTGACTACCTGGATTCCTTCCCAAAGCCTCACTTGCTCACAGGCAGGGCTTTGAAAGGTGGCTGAATCCTAGAGGTGCTCTAGTTAAATGTGATGCTAGGGGGAAGGGCCAGAAGAGACAGGTCACTGGAGGCTTGACCCAGAAGCCTCCCTCCTGGTTCCTCCCTTCATTCTCTGCTTCCTGAACTTCCATGACCTGAGCAGCTTTCCTCCACCCAGACCCTTCGTCATGCCATTTCTGAGTATAAACCTGCCGTGCATGCACTGAATCTTCTGTGGTCCAAAACAAACCTCTCCTTTAAGTTGTGGATGTTGAGTCTTTTGTCCCAGAGATAAGGAAAGTGAGTAAGACATTATTTAAGTTACATGTTATAATAAATTTTTGAAACTGAACCACACTCCATGTTCAGAAAAGTGAGCATTTCCATCTACGTAAAATTTGAAGGAGACAAAGTCATTCAAAACGCAGAAATAGGGAAAGTTTGATCCATGGGTACTAAGTTGTAGCTGGCTTGGAGTAAGAAGTGTGAGTGGCTATTGGACAGTAGGGTGACAACAGAGAACAATAAGGTATTACATTCCAAAAATCCACCAGAAAGGATTTTTAGTCTTTTCAATATAAGGAAATGATAAATGTCCAAAGAGATATGTATATTTAATCTGATTTAAACATTATACAATGTAAATGTATCAAAATATCACATGATATTAAATAAATAGGTACAGTTTTTATATATGCATGTCAAAAATTAATTATAAAAAGAAAATTCTTTAAAGATAAATAAATAAAAATGATATTATAATGAAATACATCTTCTAAGATTATTCTGCTGACAATAAATGAAATAAAATGAAGTTCCATGGCATTGCTATAACCAACCTAAACTTTTAAGTCACTTTTAAATTAATAGAAAACTGAGAGTACAGTCTATGACATACACACAGCCACACATTTCAGATACTGGGACATTTACACTTCAGCATTTCCAGGTTTATATTATATTCTTTCAAATTTGTAGGTGTCTTTTCGGTGGCTTTAGTTCTGCCTATGTATTTCAATATCTACTTTGCATGTAATATCAAATATACACATAATTTAAAATAACAACAGAAACTTTCCATATTTATATCCAACATACTATTTTTCACTTCAAATATTATCAATGAATATTTTTCTTTTTAGTGTATTTATAATATTAATAAAGGACCATTTTCATAGAATTGTAATGATCTAAATTAAAATACAAATATCCTATCATGCATAATATACAGCTAGTATGATTTTCCTTAGTGTCAAGGTTATTTGATGATTTTATTTATAATAAACAGAAATAATAAAGAGGAATATTTATGCATAGAGATAGTATTCTAGAACTAGAGATCTAGTCTCTGAGATCAAACTTGCCATAATTGTGACTACAGCTGCATCTTACTCTAAGTACTTATCTTTTCCTTACAAATCTGACCACATTATTTTGTAGTAAACCTAAGAAAAAGTATATGTAACACCCATTATATTTTATAGTATCAGACACATTTTCTATTATAAATGTTAGAAAAATGGGATACATGTGTTTTTCAAATATAATTGTGAAGGATCTAAATCTATGACAAATACATATATTTTAAAGCAGTAAAACTTGATGGATTTTTCAATGTAAAGAACAACATAATCCAAGAGCCCTGTAATCATTTTTTTAAATTTTAACTTTATCGGTACAATTTAGATAAACATAATGATCACATTTATCATAGGGAATTTGTATCTGTACATAATGTATCTTGACTCCTTTTATTACCCATTCCCCTCTCCTCCCTTCAATTCCTTTTCCCCTCATTATTTACAAAAGCCCCATTTCCCCTTTTTCCTTCTTTTCTCATTTTTTCTTTTTCCTTCCTTCCTTTCCCCTTCTCCCCTCTCTAGTTCCTCCTTCTTTTTAAACAATTTGTTTCTTATTTCACATTGTCTATTATACATTTTGGTCCTTATTTACACTTTCACTTTCTCACACCAGAGAAACAATGTGGAAAATACACACGTGTGTCAAATTTATTTCACTTAAGAGTAAAGCTTCAAGGTGCATCCACTTAGCTATAAATGTCTCAAGTTTATCCTTCTTTATGGCTGAATAATATTCAATTGTATAAAAAAACCCACATCTTTTTTTATATATTCATCAGTTAATAGGCATTTGGGCTGTTTCCAAGCTTTAGCTATTACAAATTGTGCTGCTATGAACATGGGTGCACATATATTACTGTGCTATGACATTTTTAATTATTTTGGGAAGATATCCAAAAGGGGAATAGCTGGGTCAAATGGGACACCTAATCCTAGTTTTTGAGGAATCTCCACACTGATTTCTACAGCGATTGCCCCAATCTTCACTTCCAAAAACAGTGGAGAGGTGTTCCTTTTTCCCCAGAGCCTTGCCAGCACTTGTTATTTGTTGATTTCTTGATATTAGACATTCTTTCTAGAGTTGAGATATCTCAGATGGTATCTCAGTGTTGCTTTAATTTGCATCTCCCAAATGACCAGTGATGTTGAACATTTTTTCATATATTTATTTGCTATTTGTACTGCTTCATCTGAGAAGTGTCTATCCATTTCAGATGTCCACTTTTGGATTGGGTCTTTAAATTTGGATAGTCTGATTTTTTTCCCAATTGTTGGTATGTTCTAGATATTAGTCCTTTGTCTGAGGGACTACTCGCAAAAACTTTTCTCACTCTGGGTTGTCTCTTTACTCTGTTGGTGATTTCTTTTGTGGTGCAAAACCTTTTTAATAGGATGAGATCCCATTTGTTGATTCTTTTTTTTTGGTACCAGGGATCAAACTTGGGACCTTGTGCTTGTGAGGCAGGCGGCAGCACCAATGAGCTAAATCTCCAGCACTGATTCTTTGTATTATTTCCCATGTAGTCTGGGTTTGTTCAGGAGGTCTTTGCCTACCCCTATGTCCTCAAGAGTTCTACCTATTCTCTTTTCCAGAAGATTTAGTGTTTCTGTTTTAATATTTAGATCTTTGATCAATTTTGATTTTAGTTTAGTGCATGGAGAGAGACGTGGGTCTAGTCTTAATCTTTGGCATGTAGAAAGCCAGTTTTTCAAGCACCACTTATTAAAGAGGCTGTCCTTCCAGTGAACATGTTTGGCCCCTTTGTCAAAGATAAGGTGGCTGAGTGTTTTGGGGGTTGTTTCCATACTTTTTAGTCTGTTACATTGATCCCCAGGTCTGTTTTTTGGCAATATCATGCTGGGTTTATTTTTTTAATCACAGTAGCTCTGTAGTATAATTTCAAGTCAGGGATTTGATACCCCCTGCCTTGCCTTTGCCGCCCAGAATTGCCTTTGCTTTTTTAGGTCTCTTCTGGTTTCAAATGAATTTTAGGATTGTTTTCTCTAATTCTGTGAGATGAGTTGTTGGAATTTTGATCAGGATTGCACTAAGTCTGTATAATACTTTTAGAAGTATGGCCATTTTCACTATATTGGTTCTTCCTACCCAAGAACAAGAGATATCTTTCTATTTTCTGATATCTTCTTTGATCTCATTTTCCAGAGTACTGTAGTTTTCAATGTAGAGGATTTTTACTTCCTTCATTTGAGTGATTCCTAGGTATTTCATTTTCCTCAATGCTATTGAGAATGGTGTTATTTCCCTAATTTCTATTTCGGTGAGTTTTTTATTTGTGTACAGGAATGTTATCGATTTTTGACTGTTAACTTGATATTCAGCTATGCTGCTGAATGTGGTTATTAAATCTAGATGTCTTCAGGTGGAATCTGTGGGGGTCTTCTGTGTATAGTATGATGTCATCAGCAAATAATGGTACTCTAACTTCTTCCTTTCCTATCCTTATTCCTTTTATTTCTTTCTCTTGTCTAATTGCTCTGGCTAAGGTTACCAGAATTATACTGAATAAGAGTGGTGACGGTGGATATCTCTGTCTTTTTCCTGATATTAAAGTGAAAGTTTTCAGTTTTTGTCCATTTAATATGATGTTGGCTATTGGTTTGTCATAGGTGGTTTTTATCAAATTGAGGTAAAGACCATCTATTCCAGTTTTCTGTAGGATTTTTATCATGAATGGATGTTGGACTTTGTCAAATGATTTCTCTGTATCTATTGAGATGATCATGTGATTTTTGTCCTTGGCTCTGTGAATATAGTGTATTACATTTTTTTTTGTATTAAATTCTTTTATTGGTACATTGTAGGTATACAACACAATTACATTTCTCATTGGGAATTATACCTTTACATAATGCATCTTGGTTCTTATTTTTTCCCCATTCCTAGCCCTCCCTTCATGCCCTCCACCCTTCCCTATT
>NW_004624742.1:11335762-11485245 GCF_000247695.1 Heterocephalus glaber | reverse complement strand
TATCTATGTTCATACTTTTTTCTTCTATTATCTTTATCCAGTTTTAGGATTAGCACAATGTTGAGCTCCTAAAATGAGGGGAAAAGTGTTCCTTCTTTTTTCTGCTTTAAATGCTTGATATAATTTATCAGTTAAAATGTATATGAGCCTGTTATCATATGGGTACGTTTTCAAGCTAGGAATATACTTTCTTTAATAGGTGATATTCAAACTTTATATTTCCCCCAGAGTCAGTTTCATTAATGTGTCTTCCAAGATACTTCTTAGAAGTTGCAAAATTTATTTCAAAAAGGATTTTTATAATATGCTTTCAATATCCTTTTAAATTCTGTAAAATCTGTGGCAATGTCCTCTAAATTTTGACATTGTAATTTAAAAATGTATAATTGATATTGTATAATAGAAAGAAAAGGTCTAAAGGGGTAGGAGAAGTGGGAGGGGTAGGGTAAAGAAAAGAAGGGAAAAGAAAAAATATGAGAAAAGGAAAAAATATGGAAACAAAGTCTTTGCAAATAGAGAAGGGTGGAGGAGGGTGAAGGGAGGCCTGGGGAAGGGGCAAAAAAATAAGAAACAAGATACATTATGTAAAGGTACAAGATCCCAATGATGAATGTAACTATTTTATATCTAAAATGTATCAATATACTTAATGGATTAAAAAAAAAGAAAATACATATGAAGGTACTGAAAATATTTAGGAATTTAAAAAATGTAAAGCATCATTATTGTGCATATTATTTAAATCCTTTATTCTTTACCCATTTCTAAAAGGTATTTTTGATAATAAAAGGCACAAATGTACATTAGGAAAACAACTGGCTATTAAAAATAGGGAATTTTTGAAAGAAAAATTTTAGTTTATTTTTACTAAATTTTCTGAGAACAAGCTTTTGATTTTAATTTGTAGCACACTATTATATATATCAGTAATTTTGAGAACTCCTTTAAATGATTAAAAAATGGCTAACATTTTTTTAAAGCTTTAGAAGTGGAATGGGATGTTCTTGGTATGATAAGTTTATTTCCTTATCTGATGTTTCCTTTTTTTTTTTGGTACCAGGGATCAAACTCAGGACCTTGTGCTTGCAAGGCAGGCAATGGAACCACTGAGCTAAATCCCTGGCCCTATGTTTCCTTATTTCTGACTGTTTTTGCATCATAAAATTATCTCAGCCTTGAACTACTGTGACTTTTTTTAACTTCTTCACTTTTTTCTATCAAGACTTCCTAGATTTATGTAGGTCATATATAAATAATACCACATATATTTAAAGAGTACATTCTAACATGTCAGACAGACTAACATGAGAAATTAACAGAAAATAGTGATGTAAAACCTACCACTATGAGACTGTTGTATGTGGCCATAAAAGTAAAAATAGCAAGTGTATTATTTTCAGACTATACTTATGTTAAACTCAAAGTTCTTTAAAAAGTATAAAAATAATACATACTTGTATATTTCATTCTACCTTTATGGAAGCACTCTTAACAAGATTATGAAAATGTTTACTTACTCGTACACCTTTAGGACCTGAATTACCTTCTGGTCCAGCTAAACCCTAGTAGGAACAAAAGGCAATGTCATCACACTATAATACTTTTAAAGTGTTGTTTACAATTTACTAAAAGTATTGCATTGTCTCACTTTCAAAACTGTAAAATTCAGCTCACTATACCTAATGAAGATTACAAATGTTCAAGGAATTATAGAATTGGATATACTTCATACACAAATATATTTTAGTTATCTAAATATAGTACATTAAAATATATTGTTAATAAAGCAAACTTTTTGCACTGAAATATTTCTTATTCGAAAATGGAGTTGCTTTAGAATAGTTCTAATTAGGCAATTCTAAAAGATATCCCCATAATTTTTTAAAAAGATGAATACTTGGGGCCGGGGATTTAGCTCAGTGGTTCTGCCACCTGCCTCACAAGCACAAGGTCCTGAGTTCAATCCCCGGTACCAAAAAAAAAAAAAAAGAATGCTTTTCAAACTTTTAATCAATGTCCATATGGTTAAGTGTTTTTCCAGATAATATGTATATCACTTAATTGGGGAGAATATAAATACAACACTTCTAGATATTTTTAAGGGCCTAAAAATGTAATTTTATGAACAACAGATTGTTCTTTTTTTTGTCTTTTTTATTTTCCTCACTCTTAAGAATAAAAAACATACAAATAGAACTTTCTACACTTAATTAACTTTTAAAATAATTCATGAAGATATAGCAAGGAAAGTGCTCTATTGTTAGTCTATATAAAGTAAAGAAAATTAGAAATTAGAGGGAAAAAGTTCTGAAGTGATTAGAATGGATTTTCAAAATAATATACAAAGAACTGAATTTAGCTCACATAAAAATATTTGGTAGTGGTATGTGTAGCACTGCCAACTATTTCCTAAGTGTTTATAACTTATTTTAAAATGATGCTTATTAAACAGTCTTAGCGTTACTTCATTTCAGTCAATGGCAGTATTTTAAAATTAGCACGGGACTGTTCTAAGATCTTATTAGACTTCTAGGTATTTTAATTTTGATGGTTGCACTGCATATCATGTCAAATATATTTAAAAGCCCCACACCTATTTTCAGACAAAACTTTCTGCAGTAAAAAAATTTAAGGATTTTTTACAACTTTTATTTTGAAATTATTTCTCTATGAGTACTTTATTATTTAATACAAATAAACCAACTGACATTTGAGCATTGACTCTCAAATTGAGAATATAGCTAGTGAAGGGGAATATAAAATAAGTGTGAATATAGTTACTGCACCTGCCTGCCAGGGTAACCAGGTGAACCAATACTACCAGCAAATCCTGGAATTCCCTGAAATGAAAAATAAAATAAATAAATAAATATATCAAAGCCAGAGAAAACCCAAGGAAACACATTTCCAAGTTTAGAAAGAATTTTTTCTCCCCATAAAATTAGAGAACTGCACATTGCTTATTTGACTAATATCACTAGAAGGAAAATGAGCCAAAATTGCTAAATAAAAATAAATAAAGCCGTTAGATTAGGGCATTAAATGATACACTGATCATTAATAATAGTAAAACCTAAGATAGAAAAATCCAGTGTTACCTAACTAAAGAAGATATTTATTCCCAAGGAGAGATTATGTATTTCTTAATAACCATATCTCTTTTGATTAAATTTAGTCTGGTCTCAATCATCCTGCAGTAACCTTTAACACAAGCCTCAAGTGAACTTCCAGACCAGTTCTTTGTTTCTAAGGCAAATATAATCTTACATCAAATCTGATTAAATAAATAAATATCTTTATCATGACATGGATCTATCCATATGAAATTCATACACTAAATGTGCATAATGCCAAGAATTGAATATTTGTGTGCCCCCTGAGTACACATTTTGAAATCCTAACCCTTATTATGGTCATCTCTGATGATTTCAGAAGGTGGAGAATTTGGGATGTAACTTAGGTCATGTGGGTCAAATCTTCATGAATGGAATTATTGCACTTATGAGAGACCAGACAGCTAGTTAGCCTTCTTTCCACCATGTGAGGATACAAGAAGTTAGCAATCAGTCTGTACAACAAATCCTCACCAGATCTTGACCATGTTAGTATTCTGATCTCAGACTCTTCAGCCTGTTTCTGAGGAATAAATTTCCGTTGTTTATGAGCCACCCATGTATGGCATTTTACTATAGCAGCCCAAAATGATTTAGACAGATAATAAATTCATTTGGAATTGACTACTTTGTATTCTTGCTTTGAAACAAGATTTGTTTAAGGAAAGCTGTGCTATAGAACTGGGTGGAAAAGTAAAATAAAAAATTTTTTCATTTTCTTTCATTGATACATTATTTATGTGTTAATATATTCAGAGTTTAGGTCTATTAAGTAATTCTCAAATCAAAGAAATGGCAGAAGAATATGTGTTGAGCTGCCTTTATTTAACTTTAAGTGGTAACAACTGCAAGTTTACTAGATTCCATATTTATCACATAAAATTAATTTCCCATGTATTATTTGTCAGAGAAATTAACCCTTTGTCCCCTTGCTCTGAAGCAGACAGAAGTGCCACCTTTAAGTCCTGAAACACTAAAACTGCTAAAAAAAATTGGAAAATCTAGAGAAAGAACGGACTAAGGAAAAGGTAAATGGAAGATCACAGTTTAAAGTTTCTTTTCTCCACTTTTCTTGGAATACTTCTGTCAATTTTGTCCTCTCACTTATCTCCTTCATGTTCTTGTCTCTTCCCTTGAGCCAGCAATTATCATTTATTTAGCAGTATCTCATGTGCTAAACGCTTTAAATCTATGAGGCACATAGTATTTTATCCATTTTACATTTGAAGAAACTAAGATACAGAGACATAGCAATCGGGACAATTTCATACACTATCAATAAACATTGGCCTTCTAACGATTATAGAGTAGACAAATTCTTGTCTATATGTAGAGAGATTATAATGAATTTCCAAAATCATATTATGTAATATTATTACCTTATTAGTATTAGTATTACCTTATTAGTATTCTATTACATATAATAATTTACATAGTCCTAAAACACTTATTGAGTACTTAATCATGTGCCAGGCACCACTTCAAGTATTCTATATGCATTTTTCTTATTCAATCTGTCAAAATTCTATAAGATAGATATCATTATCTCTATATTACATACGAGAAAAAAATGAGGCACAAAGTTTTTAAGTTACCAGTGAAAGGTCATTTATCTAGTAGGTGGGAAGCCAGAATTTAAATCAGCAAGTCTAATTCCGGAGACCACTATTCAAAGCTCCCCACCCCCCGGGAGTGAGTTAGAAGTGTAAATAATTTCCAATCACACTTTAGGGAAAGCCTTCTGTTAGGATTTGCTTCAGCATATTCACAATTGCCCTCCTTTATGATCCATCCAATTGCAAAATACATAAGCCTACATCTAGACATCCACAAAATTGTATATTTGCTTATGCCAATAGAGGGGAGTGAAACAAATTTCAAAGGCCATTTTTTATTCTACAGGTCACTATCTATCTGGCTAATGCCAACACCATTCCATCCATCCCATTCCTTTCCTAGCCAAATTAGGTCAACTGACCTCAAGAAAAAGCAAATCTGTTAGGGGGCATAAGTGAAATATTATTTCAAATGGGCTTTTACATATGGAGATCTAACACATCCCGGCTGCATAGAGAAAAATTTAAAAGAATTCTACTTGATGTCTATCCTAGAACAGCATTAAATAAAATAAACATGCAAGCATTCAGCAGAGTCTTTATATGGCATGAGCATATTACAAGCCATCCACACCCAAAAATCACTGCAACAACTACCAAAACTCAAAAGAAACTTGAAACATCGTGACTCAGTTCACTTTACACTTAAAAACATATTTAAAAATTCAGTTTGCTCACTCAACACTTGAGTGGAAGAACAAGGATGCAGTTATAACCCTAGCCTCTTGATAAATTAGGGTTAGGGAGTTAGTGAAACTGCCCCAATCTCATTTCTCACTCTAAGCATAAAGATATCTGTGGTAAGTTGGTCAGATTTCATTCAGAATCCCAGCACTGTCACTATGGGTCTTTTCCATATGTATCTCAGCTTTTCTCATTAGTAAAATAGAATAATAACTAGGTTGTGAAATTACTGGGTGGAGAAAATAGAACAATATGTGAGAATATCTTCAAAAGAGAAAGTAACTAAAATATACTTAGTGTTGCTGAACATTATATTAGTTAAGATATATAAAATATTGAGTAAATAATTATAGGACTGAAAGATGTATTTAGCAGTAAGACAGCCTGCCAAAATAGCAGAGGCTCAGTTTTTATTACCAGAGCTCACAGAGATGATATCATTGTCTTTCTAAATGTTTGCTGGCCTATTTGTTTTCTTGTTTTCCAGAAGTGAATAGCTTCTAATACATCAGTTATGCTCCTTGTAATATCCACAGTGTTCTTATAGTAAAAATGCAAAATTAATTGTGTTTTTTTAAGTAAATACAAATTTTGACTCTTCCTTTTCAGAAATAAGAAAAGCAAAAATTATCTCCAAAATATAATTCCCAACTTTTAAATCTTCTAAAAAGTTTCTGCCCTCAGAGTAACAATGTGTACACTAATGGAACAAGGTGATAGAGAAGTTGTGGGAGAACTCGTCAGTACAGCTATGCGGCCAGTTTTTTCACTGAGTTGTGAATTATCCAGTTTCCTTTCTTGGAATCCACACATTTCTGCCAAGACAGTATTCTAGGAATTTTTTTCCTTCTCAAGGACTAATTCCTGCAATCCTTCTTGTATTTTTCTCCATAAATCTTCAAATGCTTTTCCACCTTGTTTGATCTTCAGGAAATTAATATCGGACCTTATACATATGTTGCTTTGCTTGCCATGTTTAGTAATTAGTAGTCTTGAAAAATTGTGTCTCTCAGAGATGAATAATGTATTTTCACACTTAACCTGAGTAAAAGAAAAAAATGCCTTTGTTTCTTCATTTATATTTTTCCTTTAGGAACCAACCAACCAAATTCCTGAGGTTGCTTTTCAGGCTTCCTGAGGCTCTTTGCTGAATCTTTAATAATGGTATATATCAAATTAGTTTTTAATTCCTACTCTTCTGTTTTATTGTTACTGGTTTAAAATATCCTATATTGAAAGACTCTATCCTGTTATATGATGATATTTTCTGGTGTGAAAGAGAATCAATAACATGATTCAAGCCCAAACAGGCCCAAAACTATTTTGGCTTTTAAATAATGTGCATGTGCATCATGGACAATACATGGACTATCCTAATTCAGATTGCATTAAAATTTATTTGCATTTCCTTATGCAAGGTTAGGGAACTAATAGCTATAGATATACTTTAGTGAATTGATATGCCCCTGAAATTGTACAAAAACATCACGTGTGTGTGTGCGTGTGTGTGTGTGTGTGTGTGTGTGTGAATATGCTTGTCTCCTGGGGTTTATAGCATTTATAAGGTTTTTCAAAGGGGACTATAAACTATAGAAGTTTAAGAATTATTTTTCTGAAACAAATTAGGCAAATAATGAAAGTAAAATTGTCAAGTGTTATCTGTTAAATATTTTTCTTGAAAAATATCTATAGATAACCAATTAAAGGTCATTTTGGACTAAAGAAAGGAGAACTACTTTGAAGAAAAATTGAAAAAGTAGGTGAAAATATTCTCAAGACAGTCCCTTAATGTGTGTCATTTTTACTGGAGAAAATACAAGTCTTATAAAGGAAGTACTTACTTGTTCACCATGGAGTCCTGGAGGCCCAGGATGTCCTTTAAGGCCCTGTAAGGGGAAAGTGAAGATATATTATGAAAAGTCAAGTCATACCATATAAGCCAAGTAACTAAAGAAAGGTTCAATGTTTAATCATCAATGAAATTTAATTCTCAAATTTATTTATTATTTAATTGAGCCCTAAAAGCTTACTTGTTAATAAATAATAAATTCCATAATTTAGTTAATTTTGTATGTTATTGGAATAATTTATTATCAACTGAAATGGCAATATATAATAGAACACAGAATCTTTTATAGTAAAAGGACTCATATCTAGCAATATGTATGCTTAGTTTGCTGGGGCTTTTTAAAAGTTGGTTTTAGGGCCAGGGATTTAGCTCAGTGGTTCTACCACCCGGCTCGCAAGTGCAAGGTCCTGAGTTCAATCCCTGGTACCAAAAAAAAAGTTGGTTTTAGTTCAATAATGCTGAGACAAAATATTCTTAGGCAAAATTTGTTTGTAATTATTAAAAAACTGGACCATATCCAGGTAGTTTCTCTGATTTAACTCACTGTTCTCAGACTTCTGAGTGAGATAATTAAAATGAAAAAAGTTGTTCACAGGTTTATCAAAAGGAGTCCTATAAAGCCTAAGAAATTAGCAACAAAAATATTTTCCAAATAATAGCAAAATCACATCTTAATATCTATTATTAACACTCAAAATTATAAAATAAACAATATCCCCCTTCTAGAGAGATCTTCTTTTATGAACAAAATGGAAGAAACTAAAAAGAAAGGACAGGACTAAAGAAATAAAGGCAGATTTTGGAGCTTAATTGTAGTGTTCTAATCAACAATCAGTGAACTAATCTATTGTTTCCTAGAAGATTTTCAGGCATATAAAGGAATTAAAAAAGTGCTTTTTCTTCAGAACGTCATAGGATTTTAAACAAAACACAACTCAAAAGCTTGAAATAAATCATAGCTCACAAATTATAAAAATGTCCCAATAATATACTGCAAACAAAAGTTTTTAGGGCTGCAGTATATAGTCCAAGGAGTAAAAGAATTATTCAGGATTAGTCACTGTGGGTTTATCAAGAGAGAAGAATTTGGACTGATGGGTTAAAGAAGAAAATGATGCTTTGGTTGGACTACAGATAAATGAGAAGTGAAGCCCATTTGAAATACAAAGGAGTGACTTTGGAAGCTTTAACATGTTAAAATTAAAACTACACTAAAATCCTTAAATAGAGGTCTCAGGAACTGCCATGGTTTGGATGTGGTGTTTCCCTGACAAAGCTCACAGGCGCTGTACCACTAAGATACATCATCCCCAGCCTGCACACCATGCGCGATTCGATTCCCGCTGTAACAGTGCAGTGAGGCAGTGGGGCCTGTTTGGCTGCTTGCAGGTATGCTCCTTTGCCCTTCCACTTTCTATCGTGAGTTGAGGCAGCTTGAGGTCCTCGCTAGAAGCCACGAGATGCCAGCTCCGTGCTTTTAGACTTCTCAGCCTCCATAGCCAAATCCTCATTTCTTCATGAATTACACAGCCTCAGGTACTGTTGCAACAAAAGTGTACTAAGACAGAAACCCAAGGAAAGACTGAAAAAAGTAAGAAAGCAAGTTTGTAGACAAAGATTTCTATGTTACAGGTTTAGCATTAGTAAAAAGCAAAGAAAAGAAGAAAAACCTAGAGGAAAAGGAAAAGCCCTATCCTCTGGAGCCAGTTCCTTTGTGATTAAGCTATTAGAAAGCAATCAGGGATGTAGCTGGGAGAAAGAGGTAAAAAAGGAAAGAAGGAAACCAATAAACTTCACTGAGCTATGCATAAGCATAGTGCACCATTGCTGAATATCTAATTGTTACAGCAATTTTATACAGCAAGTATCATCTCAGTTTTCACAGATGAGGAAACTGAATTCTGAGAAATTAAATAACTTGACCAAAGTCAGGCAGAATCATACTACCTTGATAGACTTATCAAAGAACTGAGTAACCTGCCTTTCTAGTTACTTTATATGCCCCTAATTACCTCATCTTCAAATACAACCTGTCCTAATTCTCATCAACATGTTCAACTTATCAACAAAAAGTTGTATTTCAAAAATCATTAAAGGTACCATTAAACATAATAGTACCTTTAATAGCATCTAATATTTCCAGGGGCTTTCAATTTCCTTCTGAGCTTTCACATTGTTTTAAAGACAGCTGAAGATTAGCGTAAGTAAAAATATGCAACACAGTGTACTCAGTTGTTCAAACTGAGCACACAAACTTCCACAAATAAAATTATCCATAAAGCTTAGGGTTTTTCCCCTTTTTTTTCTTAATAGGAGACTTTTACAAAAACCTCTTCAGCAGTAAGACCGTGGTAGAGGGTCCCTGGGGTGAGACAGCGGCTCTAGGAGGTTGACAGCTAAAAGCTTTCTGGAAGAGTGCCAGGAAGACAGGGAAAAAGGAGCCAGGGAACGAGGAACACAGGTTACAGAAACTGCTGTTTGCTTTTCCTTTCCCATTAAAAAAAAAAGTATGTGTCTATTTATTTACTTATTTTTATTTCTGTGAACCCTTCAGTCTAGCAACATTCTTTATTTTCTTTGGACACCACCTGTTTTTCTGATGAGCATTCTTTTCCTCCCCAACCTAGAGTGAACTTTTCCTGAAGCACTTTCTAACAGCAAAAGATATCTTTTAATCATGGTATCTTCTGCTTGTACAATTTCCTTTCCAGGAATTTTTCTTCCGTCAGGATGCTTGATAGAGTGGCAGCACTATGCAGGTGTGATCTGTTCTTCAGGAAATCTCTCCTATCTCATCTTAGCCACAGAAGTTGGCATTTGATCTAAGAAAGGAAAATACAAACACTGTCCAGTAACCTAGACTGTCATTTGGAATGAAAAATTAAATGAAAAAATGGAAGTAAGCTAGGCAAATCAAATTCTCTTTTTTTAAAAAAAATGAAGTTTAACTACTAAAAAACAGTAATAGAAAAATGCAAGTACTTAGCAGTGGGGAAGAGGTAGCTGGAAGAATTCATAAAGAAAGGTTAAGAGGAAGAGGAGGGATGTAGAGATGCTATGAAAAAACCAAAATATAAGTCAAAATTACAAGTAAGAAGCAATTATGTTGAAAAAAGAAGTTGTCAAAGGAAAAGAAAGATAACTTTAAAAAGCAGATGCAGAGAGAATACAGAAATACTAATAAAAACATACATAAACTATCCACAAAGTAATGCTGCTAAGATAATCAGAGCTGTTCTGAATCAGTGCCTGTCCCTGTGAGACCAAACCACAGTGTAGTACATATTTTTAGATTCCACATGATCTTTGTTTCCCTTAATGCTGTGAAGAGGACTGAAATAACTCATTCTCTTCCTTGAGATGGCCTAAATCTCCATTCTTTGTAATCAAAGAGCCTAAGTAAAACAATGTTTGAGTGGTTTTATTTGTTTTGTTTTGTTTTACTACTAATAATACCAAGCACAGTGAGTTCTAGTCTGATTTTCCACATACTAGCCATATCGTGAGTCTCAATATTTGTAAAATGATGGCATTGAATTAAATTATTGCTAAATTTCCTTCTTGCTTAAATTGGTGCTAGAATTTTGTGATTAATGAACTGTTCAAGAAAGTTGCTATTTTTTAAAAAGTTTAGCTGTCATTGACTGAAAGCGGAGGCATGACAGTCAGCGTGGGCTTGGAGAAATGGGAAGAATTCAAGTAAAATCACCCAGAATCAAGCTCCCATGAGCATTTCCTCAAATGGTCTAAAACAAAGATGGGGCTTTGGGATAAGCAGAATGGAAGAGAGTGAGCTGGTAAAACACTGTTATGAGAGAATATACTTAAAAAGGGCAAAAACTTCAGTAGCTTATTTTCCTCTTTGACTTTCTTCTGAATGTGAATTTTGTACTTATCATTAACTGAAGGGTCTTTTATTTTTCTAAGTTTCTATCTTTTGTAGGCATCATTTTTCTGGATTAGGACAGCAATCTAATTTTCTTTTCTAAGAAAAGGAACTTAAAACAATTTTTGGCTCAACTTCAAAATCAGATTGTACTAGTGGAAAAGCTCCCAGATCCATCTGACTGACATCCAATATGTCAGAGTAAAACTACATCATACCTTTTCACCTTGCAAACCAGGGGGACCCATTAATCCACAAAGGCCTGGATCACCCTATAAACAAAACACAGAGATTTATTGTCATGGAAGAGAATAGAAAATGAAAGCCCCCTTTAATCTTAAACATCAAGACCTTCAGTTTTGATCAAGTACAGTCAGTTTTGATCTTCAAAGTCTAGCTCAAGTTCTACTTTGTTTCACAGCCCTTTTCAGGTCTTTCTGAGACCCATCCCCCCTCCCTCTTGGAGTGCTGAATACCTGGACTATACTTTCCCTCCTCCATGAATCTTCTCTTTCTTGGCTCTTTTCTCTAGGAATTTCCTTACTCCCCAAATTCCTCAGTCAAAACATCTCAAGGAGTTCATTCAAAATTTTGCAAGATTTTATGAGGCAATTTCCCTTTTCAGTAAAGACCCAGTCTTAGTGGGACCCTTAGGTGGAACTCAAGAGCTGTGGAAAGCACAGCTGGGTTCATTTGAGGGACCCAAGAAGGGCCACTTACAGAAAGCTTCCAGAAGGCACTGGTACCTTCCCTTCTGCAGTCTACAAGATCAGAATGTACATCTGGGAATAAGTACAGTATAGCTAAAATGTATTGGTAGGTCCCTGTGTTTGGCTTCAATAGACTAAACTTCATCAACTAGGGCCATCTTTCCCCTACCTTGATGAAGACTTGCTACCTCATTTGGAGGAAGAAAGAAACCTGTGGCAGGTAGAAATGCCAAGAGAGATAGAGGAAGATAGATTGTATGAACTGACAAGGAAAAATAAAGTCAAAAAGAGTGTAGGAGAAAGCAGAGATGGCAACATGGATCATCTTGAATCAGTTTACTCAAGGTACATATTTTTGTAACCTTTTTCTCCCTCTTTACACTGTAACAGAATTCTTCCAAGTGAAAAATAACATGTCTTATTTGAAAGACAAAAAGAGGAGTTGGAAGCATAGGTCCAGTGGTGGAGCCCCATGCTTATAATGCAAGAGGCCTTGGGTTCATAGCCAGCATCAAAAATGAATAAATGAATGAATTAAAGAATATTTAGGTAACAATATTAAAGAGATCCTTTAATAACTCTTTACATTTTGTTTAGTTTTTAAGTGTATTACTTGTCATCACATTAAAAAATTGGAAGAGAAAGGAATTTTTCTGCTTTCTTTCTTTCTTTGTTTTTTTGTTTCTTTTTTTTTTTTTTTTGGTACTGGGAATCAAACTCAGACCCTTGCACTTGCCAGGCAGACATTGTTCCACTGAGCTACATTCCCAGCCGAAGGAATGTTTCTGGTCATTAACAGTGAGGTGCTTTTTCCATTTGTTCTAATATTCATTTTAGCTTTTCAAATGATGATCATGATGATGATGATGATGATGATGATGATGATGATGATGATAATGCCTTGTTTCTCTTATGGGAAAGGAAAAATTACACTATCTAAAAACTATGTATGTATGCACTTGAAGTCTCAAAGGGGCTTAAAAACTTAAATGGTTTATTATATATGTTACTTACTGTATTTCCCACGGAAAACTAGCCCTTGTATTTCTTCTGTTGTTTCATCACTGACCTTGTATTCATTGTAAAAATGGCTGGATAATTAAAATACAGTTTTTTTCCAATCTCTCTCTGCTCCCTCCAATTTAATATTTGTATTCAGACTGTATTTGTATACCTTATCTCTTTCCTCAGTATATTTGAACTCAGTTTAATACAAATACTATTTCTAAGAGATTACTTTTAAAGTTTACTATTTTATTTACTTGGTTATTTTTTTTTTGAGATAGGGTCTCACTATGTAATTCAGGCTGGCCTTGAACTCATTATGTAGCCCAAGCTAGACTCAAAATTGCAGCAATCCTCCTGTCTCACCCTCCCAAGTGCTGGGATTACAGGCATCTGCTACTAGGCCTGGCTTAAAGCTTACCATTTTAGAAATATATACGTCAGTTTTAAAACATAGATTTCACTCATAGCTCAATGGCAACATGCTATTAGATTCTAAATCTTGCTGTAACTCTCTAATGAATATGAGTAACTCAAAAAAATTTTTTAAAAAGACTAACATAATGTCCAAGCCTCAGTTCTCATACTGAAGTAACCTATATTTTGTACAGAGAAACCACAAGAAAAGATAAGCTGAGCATTTAATATAAATATTTATGTTTAATCTGGAAGTTTTATTTGAAACATTACCAAAGCAGAGTAGGAATCTAATTTCTAATCTTTAAGTAGGAAAATAAATGTACTATATTTAGATTTTAAATGATGGAAATTGTGCTTCTTTCTCGATTGTAGTATATTTTTTCTTGTAAAAACTAAGAGATCAATGAAAATACTATGTTTCTAGAAATAAACATTCATTCCTTTTACAAGTTGCTTAGATTTAGCTCAGTTCTACTATAGAAATAAAATTCCTAAAAAGTTTCAAAGATTTACTTGTTGAGAATTTATCAGTAAAGTCCATTATTATGGTGTGTGTTTTTTTTCATGTTTACAAAAGTTTCTGTAAGACAATTAAAGCTCAGATTTCAAACCAGGAATCATCATAATTGTTCAGGGATTCTAAGTTTGTGATGATATACCACATAAACAGAAATACCTTATAATTACAACACATTTATCAAGTACATATCTAAACAAAACTCCCCAAATATCTTTCTATAAACTCCATTTGTATTTTTCCTTGTTGAAAAACAGTATTCTCTCCCAATAAAGATTTTGTTGCTATTTTTACTTTAAAACATTAGTTTTTACATAAAAGTATATGTGTTCATGTTTCAAAGTACTATGATAAAATGAAAAGGATACTGAACTAGAAGTCAAAAAATGTAAAGATACTGTTCACTCTGCCATTTACTGTCTATCTTAAAATGTATTAATTTTACTTAACTAGAAAATATGATAATAATGACTGCTTTCACAAAGAGTTTCTGTGGTCATTAAATAATAAAAAGTATGTGAAACTATCCTAAAAAGATGTAAAATGGCATTGGGATTTGTATTGTTTGTTTATATTAACAACAAAATCTTTGAGCTTAATACTATATCCTGCTCTAATTTTTAACCCTACTCATCCCTAACTGGCAGGTAGTAAAATGGCAGCCCATAATAACACTCAATGAAATTACCGATAGGATTTAAGTCACTAAGTTAAACTGATGGGACGTGATTTACTTAATTCTTCAAATAGTTCTTCCTTCATTAAAATCAATTGTTTTCTGTTCTCTGTATGATACAATAAAATCTTTACTTTAAAAAGATGAAAATGACTTTTAAGTACTCAAAACATGTAACCATGATTGTATTTCATGGCAAATAAATACCTTTTTTCCAGAAACAGCTGGACCTGGGGAAAATCCTGGATCTCCTTTGCGGCCCTAGATAAAATAGTTATGAAACACTTGGTGAGCCATGCATAATATGGAGTGTATCACTCATATTATACAGTTTTAAATAAAATTATTTTAAACTAAGAAGGTAGGCATAGGTTACTTACCTTTCTGATGTATTTTTTCTTAGCTTTGCTTTTAAATGCTAAGATTTCTAAAAATTCCCTAGGCAGAGTTGACTTTTTAATATCATAAAAATAAGGTAATATTATTATTGAAACATTTTCTTATGTACAGTCATTATTATTTTTTCCATTTTTGGGACACATTGAGTTATTATTTCTATTTTAGCACTGGAAATCTAACTAGTAAAGGAAAACTGCTTTTTTTAATCCTTCAAATTCTAAGGTATCATTAAAAGTTCAAGTATTTTCTAAAATCTTACAATGCACATGCATTACTTTTATCATAAAGAAAAAACCCCAACAAAAACATAGTTTTAATTGTGAAAATTATTTTGGTCTGTTGTAAAATACAAATATTTTTCATATCTTGGAATCTTTATCTTTTACATTTCAGTATTAAAAATAATAAGACTAAAAGCAACATTAATAAAATCAAGTTTATAATTGTGGCGAACTTGAAAGCAGGGAACACAATTCTAGAATGAATTATTGTTGAAGGAGAAAAACTTAAATGTTAAAGAATTTGGAACTTAAAACTCCAGGGATGGATAAACCAAATTGGGAAATACTACAAAGGAAACACTAAATGACATGATCTTGAGGTAGCATCATTTGGAAATTCTTGATTTTGACAGAAGCTCTGTAGTCTCAGTTAAACTCTATAACCAAAACTTCTTATCTTTATAGGTCACACTTGCTAGCCAAGTGGCCCCAACTTTAACAGTTACGTAACCCACTGGAACTGTTCATCTGTGAGTCTCACCTCATTGTCTCGGTCTCATCTCCCTCATGGCTTCACGTTCCTCCTTACCCAGTCAAACTACAAGGGTCATATGTTATAATCACTCCTTTGCATACATAAAAGACCCCAATGCTCTTCCTCTCTGTGTCTTATAAGCTTACCTGGCTATTCTTAAATTTAACCCCTCTAAGTATCCTGCTTCTTTCCGCTAGTAGCTCAATGTGACTCAGAGACAACAACATGTTCACAAATATTAATTTCAAGTCATGACTTCCTACATGGATCATTTTGTTTTTTATATTTAGTGTATCTAATAATTAGTTCACTTTCCCATTTTTATAGATGATTATTTTATAATTCCTCCCTCTTTACTTTACACTGATAATTTTGCTTTCACCATTCATAAACTCCCACAATCCAATTTCCAGTCTCATTTAAATCTGTTCTAAAATAATCTGCCTTCTCTCAAGGTGGAGAAAACAGAGAAACAGTCGAACCCACCACTCTCCCTCTTCCGGACATAACTGGAATATTGTTTTCTCTGAATTATTTAAAGTTTTGCTTTTCTTCCCAGGATAATTTCCATTCTGAAGTAAATGCACTAATACATCAAAACATAAAAACTGTATATATTTATGAGGTACCATGTGATGTTTTAATACATGTATACATTGTGCAATGTCTAAATCAAATTGAAACATCTATCTCTTCAAACATTCATAATTTCTTTATGATGAAAACATTTCATATCCTTTATTCTACCTTTTTGAAATATATGATACATAATTGTTATCTGTAGTCACCTTACTGTAAAACAGCATGACAGAGCTTCTAGTTGTAATTTAGTATCCATTGATCAACTTCTTATCTCTCCCTCTGTCTACTCTTCCTCACCCTCCGGTAATCACCATTCTACTCTTCCAATTTCCATTAAACTTTCCTGAACTCTCAGTTGCCATAATTTGCTCTTTCCATTGGTTCAGGTAATCCTCTTTTTGAAATGAATAGATTATTTACTGTACAAGTGACAAGGTGATTTTATACACTTTTTGTAAAGCCCAACAACTTTAGCTGTGTTATTCTTTTTCATTGTTTGTTTTGGTACTGGGGATCGAAGTTGGGACCTTGCGCTTGCGAGGCAAGCAGCCGCACTACTGAGCTAAATCCCCAGCCCTAGCTTAGTCATTCTTGCCAATGACTAAGAAAAGGAAAATAAGCCAGAATTTTCTTCATTTCATATATATGAGAAATATTTGGTAATCTTTCTATTCCTATAACCCCTCTTAAGGTAACCAGCCTGGTATATATTCTTTTATACTTTTTTCCTATGCTTATAGTACTGTTACACTATTATTTATTGTACTCAAAATCATAATCTGTATATTTCAGAATTCTCTATATATTGCTGTCATATTTTGACGATACACACTTTAGAATATGTAAATAGGGAAGGGTGGAGGGGGTGAAGGGCGCACAGGTAATGAGGAAAAAACAAGAACCAAGATATATCATATACAGGTACAAGCACCCAATGATAAACGTAAATGTATTGCATACCTAAAATGTACCAAGAAAAGAACTTAAGCAAAGAAAGAAAAGAATATGAAAGCAGGGCTGTACCTGACTTTAGCATTAAATATGGAAATTCAAGTTTGACAGGCTTTTGGAGAAACCTAGCTCTCTGCCAGGCTAAGACAACTGAGTTACAGAATCATGATCTGGAGAGAACAGAGACATTTGATATCCCACATCTGGTCTTAAAAGTGGAGGATCTTCTTTTAAAAGTAAAGAAAATCATGTGATACTCATTACCTTTGGACCAGGTAATCCAGGTAATCCAGGATTTCCATGTGGTCCTTGTATACCCTGCAAATTATGAAAAAAGTCTTATTATTCTTAGAACATATAAATATAGATGCAAATAAGTATTTATTTTGCTATCCAAATAAACATTTATAATACAATTTAATTAAAATGAATACTATCTTTTCCCAAAAAATTATTTATTCTAATATCAGAGATATATCTAAGAATAATTATATTAATTAAAGAGGAGAAATATGCTTTCATTTTGTTTCATAACACACCTCAAGGTGTTCACCTCCCTTATTCACTAACCTATCACTGTGGTGCTTATTTCCCACATTATCTCCAGCCATAGCATCCTGCTCAGTGCCCCTTACTCTAGTGCAGATTAAAAAGCCTAACAAAGTACTGTTCTCTCAACATGTACTACCTCTTTCTATATTTGAGTTTTACTTATGCTATCAGTAAGTCTTAACTACACTTAATATACCTTCCACTCTCTATCTTCCCAAATCATTCTTCAAGTTTCAGTTGATAACCTCTCATTTTTAAATCCTGACCACAGTACCACAAAGTAATTTATCTCTCCTATTAACTTTTATAGGATTTACTGCATGTAAAATTCACTTAACAGTTAGTTGTGTATTGCCTGGGGACATTTCTAATCCATTATTTAAATATTTTATTGTTATTTTAATTGCTTCATGGAATATGCTATTAAGTTATGGGATTACCAACTTTTTGTAGAGAGACTCTTTTTACACTACTAGTGCAATACTTCACATATATTGGCCACTCGATAAACATTTGTTATTTTGTACCTCACTGATCAATTATACAATTTTTAAAAATTAATATTGGTACATTTTAGGTATACATATAATGACATTCATCATTGGAGATTTGTACCTTTGCATAATATACCTTGATTCTTTTTTTTTCCCATTCCCTTGCCCTCCCTTTAACCCCTCCACCCCTCCCTATTTACAAAGATTTTTGTTTCCATTTTTTCATTTTCTCATGCTAATTTCATTCCCTTCTTTCCTTTTCCCTACCCTTTCAATTTCCCCTTCCCCTTTACACCTTTTCCTCCTATTTCACATTATCTATTATACATTTTGATCCTTATTTACACTTTCAGTTTCTCACACTAGAGAAACTATTTGGTATTTACATATATGTCTCCTATTTATTTCACTTAAGAGTACGGCCTCAATGTGCATCCATTTAGCTATACATGTCTCTAATTTCTCATTCTTTATGACTGAGTAGTACTCCATTTTATTTTTTTTTAAATGTATTTTCTTTATCCAGTCTCCAGTTGATGGGCAATTGGGCTGCTTCCAAGTTTTAGCTATTACAAACTGTGCCACTATGAACATGGGTGCACATATATCAACAAGGTATGATTCTTTTAATTCTTTGGGGAAGATACCCAGCAGAGGAATAGCTGGGTCAAATGGGACTTCCAGTCCTAGTTCTTTGAGGTATCTCCATACTGATTTCCATGGTGGTTGCAGCAGTCTACACTCCCACCAGCAGTGGAGCAGGGGTTCCTCTTTCCCCACAGCCCTGCCAGCATTTGTTATTGGTTGATTTCATGATAGCAGCCATTCTTTCTGGGGTGAGGTGGAATCTCAGCATTGTTTTCATTTACATCTCTCCAATGACCACTGATGTTGAACATTTTTTTCATATGTTTATTTGCTGTTTCTACCTCTTTGTCTGAGAAATGTCTGTTTTTTGTCTAGAGATGCCCATTTTTGGATGGGATCTTTAAATTTGGGAGGTCTGATTTTTTCAAGTTCTTTTATATTCTAAATAGTAGACCTTTGTCTGAGGGATAGCTAGTGAAAATTTTTTCCCACATTGTAGGTTGTCTCTTCACACTATTGGTTGGTTTCCTTCAGGGCTTGCAATATGTCACTCCAAGCTCTTCTTGCCTGGAGGATTTGTGTTGAGAAGTCTGCTGTGATTCTGATGGGCTTTCCTTTGTATGTGATTTGTTTCTTTTCTCTAACTGCTTGCAGAATTTTGTTCTTCTGTTGGGTTTCTGGAACATCATCTATCAGACGCTGGATTGATTTCTCATGGTTCCTTACTATTTTTAAGAAATTTTTCTTTTCTTGGCCATTAATTGCAACCCTGTCTTCCACATCTGAAATTCTGTCCTCACACTGGCTCATTCTGCTGTGTAACTTTCAGTGGAGTTTGTAATCTCCTGGAAATCTGTTTATACCTGTTTTATGGATTCCATTTGTTTCCTATGTTGGGATTTCATCATGTTCCTCAGCTTCTCTATTTTTTTATCTATGTCTGCTCTAGATTTATTAATCATGTCTTGCACTATGGACAGAATCTCTGTTGTTATCTGAGATATTATTTATAATTTCATTTTTTCCAGATCCTCTTTCATTGCCAGTTCAAGGAATCCAGGTGGTTGAGTTTCAGATTGTTCCATCTCATTGCCCTTTGGGGTTGCCTTAGGTAATCTGGAAGTCTGGTTTTGGGACTTGTTTATGTGTCATCTCATTTCAACAGATGCTGCCTGCTGTGCCTTTGTTGAAGCAACTTTTTCCTCACCCAGTGGTCTTCAATTCTAAGCAAACTACGGAGTGGCCTTTCCTCTGCTCCTCACCACTGCACCAATTCCTGGGTTCAGAGTGGTGACCTTCTGGATCCCTGTGTTGTCCTGCTGTCCCGGCAGGGTTCTGGCTGGGGCCTGTGCACATTTGGGATTGTATCTAGGCATGCCTCTGGCTAGGGCCTGCCCTCCTACGTAGCTGGTGTCTGGGTGGTCTTCTGGCTAGGGTCTGTGGGCACTTAGCAATGGTATTGGGCAGACCTCTGGCTGTTGCTTGTCTTCCTCCGCACCTCTTTTCCAGGTGGGTCTTTGGCTGGGGCCTGTGGGCCCAATCAGCTGGGCTCAATTATATAATTTGAACTAAAAAATCAACTCTATTTGCTGAGTACTTAATTCTTGTGCCAGGAATTGTATTAATGCTTTATATTCTCATTTCTAATCTTTATAACAATCCTACAAGGTGGTTACAAATGAAGAAACTTAAGCTATCATAACCAGTAAGTAGAAAAACTGATAATCACCTCCAGAAAACCCCTCCATATCCCCTGTGCTTATTTGACTTTTGTATTCCATCTCCATACTCTTTAGCCGTACCTTCATCTAAACATATAACATAGAGTTGATAATTATTTTTCTCTTTGATTCTGTATTACATAGCAAAGCAAAGTGTTTCAGAAAGGCAGAGGTATCATTAATGTAAATACCATATTGAAGACATGTATAGCAAGACGAAAATTGAGGAAAAAGATTAGATTTCATAACGTGTCATTGGTAACTTTCAAAAAGTATATTTTAATAAAGTAAATGGGAAAAATTCATGGGGATTAGTAAATGAATTGTTGATGTAGAAGTAAGAAAATGAGTATCAACTGTTATTTCACAAATCTCAGCTGTGCAACAGTGAGGACAGTATATTTAGGAAAAATTAAAAGGCATGAAAGCTTGGGATTTTAAAAAGAGGGTAATTTTTTGGTTATTGCAAAATGTGATATAACAGGGAGAGGAAAAAATGAAATTGTAACTTTCAAATTCAATTGATTAAGGGGGATGATATTAGAAACACAACTAAACTAGCTGGTTTGGAGAAGAACTATACTGTTTTTTCTTTAAGGGAAGGAGGACTGAATAAGTACAAGGGGAGAAAAAGAAAATTAAGGAAGCAAATTGAGAGAATAGTTGGAAATTCAGAACCTGAATGTCATCCTGTTGGAAGATCAGCCTTAGTAGCAGAGAGTGCAAAGTTGGAACCTTCTTTCCTGGAGAAAAATAGGGCCCAAAATCTCCTTGCAGAGATAGGAGGAAGGGAATTGTTCCAGAGCTAGAGAAGAATGGCAAGGTTTAGAAGGAATGTGGAAGAGTGTGAAAGGTCATCAGCTAAGGAGAAATTTATCTTAGGCTACATCTACATAAGACAACTTGTACTAATATAGACTAATACAGATAAACTAATATTTTGAAATGATTTTACTTTATATTGTTTGTATGATAAACAATACAGGATAAAAAGAAAGTGGATTATATAAAAGACATTTTCATTTATCTATACAATACACAAGTCTTTTTCTAGTTCACTGAAGAAAAGCCTTTCTTTAGTAAAAACCCACATTCATTGCTTTTAGGCCTGAAAGAAACTAATTCTAACATAGCACTAAATCTTTCATTGGACCTGTGTAATGTGAGAAAGTACTGGTGATCCTTAAGGCAGGTTTTTTCTTCAAGCAATTTTTTCCCTAGTCAATAGCTCCAGTATCTTCCATTCTGTAATCCAGGAATGCACTATTTTAGGCAGCCCAATCCTCTTCATTTCTCAAATGAACTTCACCTTACACTACTCAGATCACTTTAAAGCCAAGAATAATGTTGCAAGTAGCACCAGGACAGTCACTAATCTATGAATTGGATGGTCTTTCTTGGACATGTTCACAGAGAATTCTTTGGCTGGCTATTTATACCCAAATACACAAGGCTGCATGTGTCCTTAAGCTCTTGAATTGGCAAAAGTAAAGGTAAATTTGAAGATTCAGGCAGGTTGCCAGAGGAAGTACATATTGTACAGTACAAGAAAAAAAATATGGAAAAGTTACTAATTCTCACATCTAGCAAGAAATAGAGCCTTTCTACTTACCCGTGGACCTCTCTTTCCTGATGGACCTGGGATACCTGCTGGACCAGGTGGACCCTTGCAAAACAAATGTTAAAATATTAGGCATGATAGTAGATACATCTTTTCTTATAAGCCTTAATAAGATTCCTACTCCAGTATAACTTTTTTGCATTCCTAATTCCCAGCTGATAATGATTTTAAGTAAGATTAATCTCCTCACTCAAATCGGCAGGGGTGAATTAAAATGCAAGTTTCTTCTTTAATCTGGCCAGAAATGGCAGCAGGAAGTCTATAACTTATGGTTACAGCCAGTATATCTGGTTTTTACGGAGACCATAACTAATACTTGTGTGGGTATTATTACTTTTATTTTTAAACCTAAATTTACTTTTATTACAGAAGGAGTAATTCGATTAATGTTTTGGAGAGCAACAACTACAGGCTTTTGAAAATGCATTTCAAAAAAGGATTTGCCTTGAAAAATAAAAGCCCTAACCATTTTATGTCCTTTTAAAAGAATTGTATCAAGAATCTATGTGCTATGTGGTAACATATTATGATGAGATTCTTTTTATACATGAAGTAATAAATCTGCCTTACACTAAACACAGCACACCAGAAGGTCACTAATAAAGTGATTTATAAAAGAAAGTATGAAAGCAAAAACTGATCAATTGTTTTGAGTTCTTTAAATGTTATTTTTAAATTATACCAAATGATAAAGAGAAAACTAATTCTTAACTTTCTCATATAGTTCTTTGTGTTATCTTTTTTATTTAATTTAACAGCCAACTATGGAAGAATAAATGCTCATTTGTGATACGGTTGAGCACATATTCATTCATCTCTTCACATTTAATTATTACTGAGTACTCTGCTGACATGGCATTACTTTCAATGTTTATAAAGAATATATATATTGGGCCGGGGATTTAGCTCAGTGATTTCGCTGCCTGCTGCACAAGTGCAAGGACCCGAGTTCAACCCCCGGAACCAAAAAACAAAACAAAACAAAACAAAACAAAAAAAGAATATACATATCCCAGTTAAGCAATATTCATTCAGTATTGCAGTAAACGTAGTAGAAGCTTTCAATTAGACACATCAAAGTTAAAGTACTGGTTTCACCACTAACAGGCAGTGTGACATAATGTACCTCATTCTGAATATATATATAATGTACCTCATTTTGAATATATATATATATATATATATATATATGGTTCATAACAGAATGACCCCAGGTTGAACCATATGTAATTGCCAATATGTGACGATTTTTAGCTTAGAAAAATGTAATTTAATATAATTTAATACATAGGAAGGCCAGGTACACCTAAAATTACATTGAGTTTCAAAGGGAAAGAGGGAAAAGGGATTGATAGGAAAGTCATTTCAATGAAAATTATACAAGGGGGAAAGTTACATTAAAAATAATATCATATAGCATATTTCTCATTTCTCATTCATCTTGATATTAACTATTCCCTGAAATTTTTTTTGTTGATATCATAGTCATTTTCTTTTCTAAAATTTAATATCTATGTCCTACTTTATTTTATTATAATCTTGAGATGTATAATCTTTTATAGTTCTGAACATACTTATATGCCCTTATATGCAATGGCCCAAAGGGGTTCATTTGTGCTTCCATGAGAGGACACAGTGAAAAATCCCATCTGTGAACCAAAAGGCAGGCCCCCAACAAACACCAAATCTTCCACCACCTTGATCTTGTTCTTCCCAGCTTCTAGAGCTGTGAGAAATAAATTTCTGTTGATTATAAGCCTCCTAGTTTGTAGTATGTTGTGATAGCAGCACAACAAACTAAGAAGTAGTTAATATTAAATACTAAGGAAAAAAGAAAGGGCATCTTGTGTCATGATTGAAATGTTTGAGTTGTTTAATAATTACTAAATAAAAAATCAATTTTACATGGCTCCACAATTTTGATAAGTATATTATTTGTTGGATATTATTAATAAATATTTTCTAGAAACCAGCAAAGCAATATAATTCTAGTGACATGACATTTTGAAAAGAATAAGTTATTTTCTGTAAATAAAGTAGTACAAAGTTTACTTTAACGTTCAGGTTATTTGTAATTAAGAGAAAGTATAATTTGATTAAAAAGGAATGGCTTTGCAATCACCCAGTAGAAATCCAAACTATTTTTAAATCATATTGGTTGAATAAGCTTGAACAAGTCCATTACCCTTTGCAAGTCTTAGTTTTCTTATGTTTAAAATATTAATGACAAAACCTATCTATTATGGTTATTATGAGTATTAAGGCTATTGTATATCAAACACCTGTCACTATGCCTGATATATACTAGTTAACTGGTAAACTGTAATTCAGTTAAATTGTTTGAAAGTATGCATGGGGCACAGCAAACATTTAATAAATTTATATTTTATTATTATCAAGAAGGTCTATGAAGTAGGGAAAAAGCACTAATAGGCCAATTGGCCAGTACTTTTAAGATTTAGTAATCCCTAATCAGTCAACGTTCAAAATCCTACATCTTGGGGAGGGGATTTAGCTCAGTGGTGCCGCTGCCTGCCTCGCAAGCACAAGGTCCTGAGTTTGATTCCCGGTACAAAAAAAAAAAAATTCTGCATCTTGTATTTGTTTTTTCATCATTCACTCATTCATGCACTCACTTAATAAACAATACTAAGCTCCAAGCCCTCCTGGAGTGTACAGGCTAGATAAAAAAATACTAACAGAAAACATATTACTATAAATTTTATTTAGTGATATGAAGGGAAAAAACAGGCAACCAGGAGAGATTAATATTGTGGACCTAGTTTATATTGTAACATCAGAGAAGATTTCCCTGAGAAAATGTTGGACCTAAAAGATAAATAGAAATCAGAAAAGAAAATCATACTTCAAAGAATAAGAATAAATGAAAAAAGATATAAGTAACATGAAAGAAACAGAAGTCATATTCTTATTGAGGATCTTAAAAATCTAATAGAGCTAGAAGGAAACATGGAACAAGATGAAGTCATGAGAGATCATATCATATATGTCTCTGCAGATAATATACATGCTTTTAATTTATTATAAATGCTTTAATTTTCTGCCTCTGAAGAATTTAAGTAAATAAATGTGATCTGATTTGTGTTTTTAAAACATCACTAGAGATTTCTTGTAAAGGATGGAAGAGTGTGAATATTTTTCAAACTATACTTTCTCCTTCAAAACCCTAAAAGTAAAAAGCACTGAAAGAAGGAAAAAGCATTTCGAAACAAAGAAAAGACCACAGCCACAGACCACCACATATGAAGATATCTGTCAAATACTGAGAAACTTTGGATTATAAAAAGATATTGATTGAGAGATGACCAAAAACAAAGCAAAAAAATCCCAGAACCCAAACCTTGGACAGGCTACCAATACCTAACATCAGTTCTAGCAATCCTTTGATTACAGTGATGATGCTTGATGATGCTTAAGGGAATGGGCAAACCACAGGAGAAATAATTCATGATTCAGCAAAGACCTAATTCCAAAGAGCCAAAAATAATATTGAACTGAAGAGAAAGAACCTATCATTTTTATGATCTACAATCAAAACTAAACATAGGGGATTTCTGGTGTTGAAAGGGGATAAAAGACAAGAACATAAATCACCATATCATTTCCCAGAGAACCCATGATATGAAAGATTCACAAGAAATTGCATATAAAAATGAGAGGAGACATGCCACAAATTTGGTACTAGACAAAACAAATATAGTATCAAAACAAATATTCTAAGACAGTGTTTAAAACAGCAGTCTAAATTTGATTCTGTATATTGCTCCACCTTATTTGTCTTGGCCTCTCCCTGTACTATTATAAAACAACCCAGATATTGTTGTCTTTATTTTGAAAAAATGTAACAACCAAAAATTATCCAATATGGGCTCTATACATGGATATTGAAAGGAATGGAGAAGTGGGAGGATAAGAACATAAAGTAGATGAAAATAATTTACCAGATGGGAAATTACTTCATGCAACAGAGAAAGAGTTCAATTATATAGTTCACTATATTTTCAAAGAATTTGAATATGACATTTCTCTTCAAAAAGAGAGTACAAAAGTTACAAGAGATATAAAGTTCACTTTCATAAAAACAGAAAGAACAAGTTACTAAATGTTACCTAGATAAGCTTGAGATATGAAAATGCAAATAAGAAACTATTATAGAAGAAAGTCGTGTCAAAAGCAACAAAAATTGATTAAATACAACTGAAAAATCAATAAAGGGAAATGGATGTAATACATATGTATTAACACAAGATAAAATGGAAAAGAGCAATCACAGTGATATGGCTATGTAGAAGATAGTAAATACCGTATCACAAATGACATCATCACACATATGCAAATTGAGTGCCTGAAGAATATAGACAATGGAACAGAAAATATTTGAGGAAAAAGGGAAAAACTTCCATATAATAAAAAGTAATCTATGGGTCAAAAGAGTACCAGAAAAAACTGGTACGAAAAAAAAGAAAAAGAAAAAATTGGTACAGAACCTAATAGGTTTAATAAACTTCAAGGACAATGAAAGTATAGGAGACATTAAAAGTTATACCACAGAAAATACAAAGAATCATTAAGGACTTTCAACATGGTACTTTAGCAGAGAAATTAGGCAAGTGAGAAGTAATAGGCATACAAATAAAAAAAGAAGAAGTCATTCTGATATGGTTCTATACATAGAAAAACCTAAACTCCACCTAAAGCTTATTAGAAGTAAAGTTGAAATATACAAACTCAACATACAAACTACTAAAGTTAGTAATATTTTTATACATCAATAATGAACTTACAATTTCCTTTATAATAGCTATAAAAAAATAAAATACCCTGGGATAAATTTAACCAAGAAAGTCAATTGCCTCTATAGTGAAAATAATAAAACACTGATAAAAGAAATTGAAGAAGACACTAAAAATGGAAATCTCTCCCATGCTTAAGGATTGGAAGAACAAACATTGTTAATATGTTCATACTACCCAAAATAAATTTCATATTCAATCTGATCTGACAGATGGCAGAGCTCACAGACTGGGGATCCCTGCCTTAAATGTTTTAACTCATTTTCCTTGCTAAAATTGACTTGCTCTCTTAATTACTGTTTTTAATAATGGTATCACGATTATCTAAATCTGAAGCCTTAAAATACAGTAATCATTTTGATTTTCTTCATTTTTGCATGGTCCCTAGGTCCAATTAATTTCCTATTTCTTTCAAATCTTCCTTCAAAACATGTTTTTAATCCTACCTTCCTTTTGTGTTTTCACTTCTGCCAAACAAAAAAAAAAAAAAAAAAAAAATCCCTGTTATGTAACTCCAAGACGGAAACAGAAACTTCCTACCTATTCTGGACACAACTACCAGACTGATTTTTTGTTAATAGAACCTACAAAATTCTTACTGAAGAACAAGCCAAGTTAGAACTATCAGGTTGACAGGTAAGGCTACACAACCTGTGATATCTTCCTTAGACTTTTATTTAACATTAGACAGCCTAATATGAAAGAGTTTGGGCAACAGAGGCAGAAAATTTACCAGCAATGTTAGTGTAGGCAAGCAAATTAACTCCCCTGAACTTAAGTTTCTTTACTTGAACAAATTGAGAATAAGAACACTAACCTTACAAAGCTCTTTCAAGGTAATGTATGTGAAGGGCATGGTGGAGGTTCTTCCACAAGGAACTGGGTGATAGCTACTATGTAAAAAATATACTCCTGTCACCTATCAAAATCTTATCCATTCTTCAAGCCTCCATAATAACTAATTTTGTCCATAAAACCTATCCTGAACAGCTCCTGCTTAGTTTTAAGTGATTGTTCACAGATATGCCCTCAAATACATTATTTTATTCTCACCTGTGAATATCTCTACCCAATAAAGCTTGTGTGTATTTCTCAGGAGCAATTTTCTTACTTTGCCAAAAGATAGAATTATAAATGTATGCTTCCTCTATTCCCCTTACTGAAATGTAAGTTCCTTCTGAGCAATGATTGTGTTATGTATACTTTATATTCCTGCCTTGCACATAGCAGACTTAAGTAAATACCTGTTGATTTTTATTGCTTCATCTACCAAAGCTGAATGACTATTTTGGGATTTATAGAAGACAATATTGTTCATTGCATCATACTGACTTTTTTGAAGAAAGTAAATGGCTTAAAAAACTCTTAGTATAATGAGACTTGCCCAGTGATTCTTTTTTTATTACTAATATGTTGATAATTAATTGTAATAGTTGAAAAGAGTTTATGTCTCTGTAATAAGATATTCTTCAGATTTAATTTTAATCCTTAACCATTTACTCTGAGTTGCTTCATATCTATCAAATTGCTTCAAATAATAACCACAAGGAAATACAATCTAAGAAAAAATGGCATTATCTTGTCTCATTTTGTGATTTCCAGAATTAAATCAATGACTCAAATTTTACTTTCCTTAAATAAAGAGATACCTTAAGATATATTTCAGTATGTTGGCAGTTTTGAAAATTAATTTCTAAAGACATAGGTAAATTACTTAAGGTACACAAATATGAAAGGCAAAAACTGTTTATAACATTATGACTTTAAACGGCTTTAAAAGGATTTTAAATGGCTTTAAAAGCAGTTAGACAATTTAAAATATTAATCTCTACACTTGCACAACAAAAGAAATTCAGAGTTGAAAAATTCAGTGTATCATCTCACAGTTTTGTTTATATATTATTAAATATGACTAAGGATTTTTTCCCATTTGATAGGCTGATTTCTTTTCCCCAAAAGTAGGTTGACTGGCTATTTGTATTAGATAGGTTGAGCTTTTATTAATCCCTAAGTGTAAATTGATTATATCATTAAAGATATAATGGTATATGTTGCTTTTCATGAGAATGAAAACATTTCATTTAAAATGATAATATCAAGGGGTTATCTTTCTCAGTCAGTAATTGACTATAAAATAATCTCTGCATAATTATTGTAGTATGTTAATCCATTTGATGCTATTTTGCTGAATGAAAAATTGGTATAGTATATTTTTCCTTAATCTACCATAACTTTTATATGTTCTTCTTTTAACATGGCTATGTATTAAGATTATGCTTTTGGTTCTTTTTGGTTTTTTTACATAAAGAAAGCTGATCTATATTTAGCAGTTAATTTCCTGGTTGGATATCAGTTGAACAAGAAAATCATATAGATTGACCACTATTTTACCCAGAATTAACCCTTTCAGGCTGTCCATTAAAAAAAGTATTATGTTTGAGCCAAAGCTGCATCCAATAGGTGCATTCTAGCAACTAAAATTCAATTGCTGTGTCAGAATACATTTCTATGATAGGTCTGATTGGTTCTACATTGTACAGTCCAAGATGAGATGTATAGCTAGTGCATTAAAACATTTTAAAAACAACTTACGGGAGGTCCAGTGTCCCCTTTGGGGCCTCTCAGATACTCCATTTCAAGCACTACGTTAAGATCCTCATAGTAATAATAATCATAAAGCTCAGTTTCATTGCTATTTTCGATGAGATAAGTAGCATCAGGATAAAATTCACCTTCCTTCCTTAAATCAAGGTGATTATCCACAAATGGCTCATCTGTCTCTCTATACAAGGTTGTATTTAAAATCTGTTCCATTTCCATGAGTTCATTAGTGTACAGATTTGCTGTGATAGCCCTCTTGAGATTAGTAGTTTTATCTTGTTTTGCATATGGAAGAACAGTTGACATCTTCTTAAATGGTGATAGACCAGGTACTGTATCATGTTGTGTGATGTTGTTGGATATGTTTAGCAGAGAACTAAATTTCTCCTCTATACTCGTTCTTGCCTCTCTGAGCCCATGATGGATGGTTGACAGGTTTACATTTGTCTCACTATGTTCTGCAGTAATGGCTTCCTTGTTTTGAATCCCATAATTCTTGAGATCCAGAGCAGAGACATTTCCTGAATGAAGAGGAGTTAACTGAGATCTTAATATTTGGTGTTCTTGTCTTTTATGCTCTGTTGTAGAATCATTGTTAATGATATTTGGGATGTTTTTGCCTTCTTCAGTAAATGTATTCTCTGAGAGTACTTTTTCTCCAAATTGTTTGGGCAGGGAAGAGTGTTCCAGTCTCTCAGTTGGTGTGATAGTTGTGTGAGAAAGGTTTGCTTCAGTTTGGTATTCAACTGCTTGGTGACACCGCCGTTTGACATATCTGCAGTAGTTTGCAGATGCTTCTGCAGAAGGGATAATGTCCAACTGACATACTTTTCCTTCAAAATGGACAGAATTGTTATGCATACTTCCTAAGGTAAACACGCTGTTAGGATCAAATGTTTGAACTTCTGAAACAGTCTCTCTGCTAAAATATTTTTTTCCACACTCAATAAACATTGAGACAACTTGGTTTCCAACAGTAATGGCAAAGGTGTGCCATTGCTCATCATGAACGCTGTAGTTGAAAAAAACAGACTGCTTTCCTCCAATGTATACCATTAACTTTTTAGGTAGTAATTGTACCCCTAATTGCAGTCTGTTTTTATTTCTAACAGTGAAGAAAAATGCATTATTCACTCTCTGTGACTGTAATGCAATTAATATTGTAAATGGCTGCGCTAAGTTGACTGGTAAAATTTTCATGAGAGGTGACTCAATATAAGCATCATTGTTTAAAATGACACCTGATTCTGTTAAATAGACCCCCTGAGGTAATGGTGTAGATGATGATGGTACAGCAGTCACTGATGATGAGTGTCTTACATCTTTGCCTCCAAGGCCTAGTTGGTGAAGAATATCTATGCCTGAAAATTAAACACAGAGAGAGAGAGAAAGAGAGAATCTTACTCTTATGCATTCATGTTTGAGTATAAGAAAAAAATCTTCCTTGTATAAACAGTAATTTCCAAAATAAGCATGTTCTATCAATAATTTCCAGGCAACAACAGGTAGGAAAAGGAAGATATTACACTCAATAATTTGAATAAAGTATGTGCATATATATGCACACAATCCACATACCAATATCTTTGAACCCCAAATTCAATTAAAAATTATTTTAGCTCACTCATTTTTCCCACTTGAATAGGATTCTTATTTATTACTCATATACATATTAGATATACATATTCATATATGTTCATACACACATGCATATATATATTCAGTTGAATGAACAGAATAAGAATTCATATACCACGTTAGTCTGTGACTTGAGCACCCTTGCCCAATGGTACCTAACTCCAAGAGTGTGCATATCTAAATCTGAGAAGTGAGCAAGGGAAGAAACACTGCTTGCTTGAAAATTAAAATGCCTGAAGTATATATAATCATAAACTATTATTCTATGATGCCAAATGAGCCGTTCTTACACAAAAGAACAGTCACTTTTTTTTTATGATACCCAGGGCTGCTCTTTGCCCCAAGAAAACCTCTTCTTGCAAAAAACAAATTCCTTCAGGAATTACTTCAAATCACTGATCTTATTAAAGTAAATACGTTTATTGGGAAAAATATTTGAAAACTTTGAAATGTAGATATGTTTTCAGTATTTCTTATATCAATGTTTCTTCCAATCATATTTTATTGGAGTTTTAATCACAAATAATTTTTTCTTGAATCAACTGTCTTTGAACACTTATTATAAAATAAGTAGTGAACTACCGCATTCCTCAGATAAAATGCACTTTATTGTTATGTTATTCTTTAGAAAATTTTCTGGATTTTTGACTGATAATTTGCTGGATTTTTTACAGATTTATGTAGAATCCTTATGTCCAATTTATAAGTTAATCTTGTCTCTGTTTTTCTCTTATTGTTCTATATTTATCAGACTGTAATAGTGAAATTTCATTATTTTAATGACAGTTTAAATAATTTGGGATTACCTTTTTCTAAGAAATTACAATAGACTCATCTGCAAACTAAAGTTATTGTGCATGCTCTTTTATTGCTAGCACATCATCTGCTTTCCTAACCCCTATTATGTGAATTTATTTATTCTAATTTTCAGTGCATCTTGAGGCAACTTTAGATATTTATATTATCTATGAAATAAATTTCCTTTAGGCTTTCAAATGCATTATCCAAAGATCTTCATGGAGTAATTCTTTTATAATTCTTTTTATTCACCTATTTCTGTGGTTCTTTGTCTCATTTTTCTAATTTTGAATATTTTCTTAAAAATTAACACAGTTTCATTACTGGTCATTTCAAATGTATAGCCCTTGGATTTGTTTATTTTTTCTATTATTGTTGTCTGTTTTCTACATTATTAATTAATTTTGGCATTTGTCTTTATTAATTATGTTTTCTCTTATTTTCTTTTTCTAATTTTAGAAGTTCATTACTTAGGTCTTGATTTTTCCTATCTTCCTTAATAATGAAGACATTTAAGCTCAAAGTTTTCCTGAGTACCACTTAGTGGTATCCCATAGATCTTGACATGTAGTATTTTCATTTCTGTTGCTTTTTACAAAACATTTCATTTATATATACCCTTTGACTTTTAAGAGTTTTATATTTGCAGTTAAAGGGGTCTTTTTGTTTGCTGGTTTGGTTAAAATTAATTTAACAGCATTGTGATCAGAAAATGATGTCTCATGTCTGATCTTCACAACCACTTAATTTTCAATAATGTTTCATAAGCCCTGGTGAAAGTGTTTCAGAGAAAGAATTTAATGCATACCAGTTAGTTATTTCTTAATTATTATTAACTTAATACATACCAGTTAGTGAATATATACTAGTTAATTATTCCTAGTTAGAGTTGAAAAAATGTATATTTATGTCATTTATATCTTCTATATCCTTGTTTTTATGCAATTAATCTATCATAGACTGAAGTTAAGAAAGTCTGTTGCCACTAATATATCTCCTTGAACTTTTATGGTCCTTGCTTTATGAATATTGATGCAATTGTTTTGTGCATATTGTCATAAAATTCATATATTCATTTTACATAGTGCTTTTCTGAATTATAAAAAGACAGTTTATTTTAATTTTGGCATTCTCTTGTTAGTGAAACAAATTCTTTTTCTCTCATTTTTTTTGTTTATTTGTTTCTACTTGTCTGAAATGTTTCTGCCCATGCTTTTCCTTTTATCTACTTTGAAACATCATGTTTTAGGTTCAACGAGAAGGGGATGCTATGTGATCCAATTGAAAAATATTTTCTTTGAATATGTTATTTTACACAATTTGTTTAATCTACCTGTCATTTTATGCTTTGCTACTTTAGTATTTTAAGTTCTCTCATGTGATTTATTTCCCTCGTTTTCATGTATATTCTTTTAAGACTTAGAAAGGTTTGTATTTTTAGTCTATGAATTGCCTTTTAAATTATATGTACAATGCCCTGCCCTTTAGACATATCTAGTACTTCTTTTCTTAAACCATGTCTTCTTTTCCTCCAGTTCTACCCTTTCCTGTGCCATCTAACATTAGTCAGTAGGAATGTCTATTTTAGATGTACCATTTTATTGTTAAATATCTTTATTTTTCTTTTATTGAGTTATCAATTTGGGATATTTAATCCCTAGGTTCTATAGATAAGGCAATCAGCAAAATCAATCCACTCTCTATCCCTCTACTTTCCCTCTCATCCTATTTTTTTAATAGTTGTGACATTCTTACTCTGTTAGTTTATATGGCATTTATATACTGCTGCGTTCCCATATTTTCTTTTGATAAACAGTCTAGCCTTTTGCAGTAGATTCCTTGGTCACTTTTGTCGCAGTTTATCCTCTATTAGTTTCCTCAAGAAGGTTCATGGGACCATGTCCTGAGTGTTGAACTTTTCAAAAATACTTGTTTGTACCCTTACAACTTAAGTATAATAAAAACTTCTTTGCTGATACTTTCTTTCCTTGAAATATCTTATAGGTATTGTTTCACCATTTTAAAAAGTTATATGTTACAGTAGAGAAACCTGACGTCTGCTAAATTTTTGTCCTTATATGTGATTTACTTTTTGCCTTCATGCCCCATAGAGTTGTGTTTTGTCTTTGAAATGCTGTGATGTGGTAAGAACATGGGTCCGCACTGACCATCTGGATATTTCCAGGTGCATATTTGCCCATTCGTGGTATAAATTCAAGACTTCTTTTTACTTCAGCAAAGTTGGCATAAATGATATCTTTGACATTTTGTTCTAATTCATAAAGTTTTGGCTTTCTTCTTCAGAAATTCCTACTTTGAGTATGTGAATCAAGCTATACTCTCATTTGACTGTAATTCTTTTAAATATATCTTTTTATCTTCAGTTGTTTGTTTTTCTTACTTCTATCTGTAGTGTTTTCCACAATGTCTGATTTTCCTTTGGGGTCTTTCTAATTTTATCTGAATTTATTGTTTTTATTTCTATGATGTCTGAATTCATATCCTTCTTTTTTTTTTTTTTTTGGTGCCAGGGATCGAACTCGGGTCCTTGTGCTTGCACAGCAGGCGGCAAAACCACTGAGCTAAATCCCCGACCCCAATTCATATCCTTCTTAATGTCTTTCATCCCTTTCCCCGGAGTACTCTTCATTTTCCCTGAGTATACTTCTGCTTTACCATCTTTTTTCATATATGTAATTTGAACTTTTTAAATATTTGGTCAGAATTTTTATCTGTTTAGTAGCAATATTTTATGTGTAGATTCTCATCTTTGCTACTTTCCCTATATTTTTCTCATTGTCATTTTCTGCTTCTTATGCTGCACCAGCTGCTTTTAATTATTTCCTGTCCCAGGGACGTATAGAAAGGTGCTATGAGAAGAAGAGGGCCATGACTCCAAGTCTCAAAACTGCTTCAATGTTACTAGAGTTTTCTTTCCCCACCTTTTCTCTAGATCACATCTAGTTCAGAGGACTTCCATAGCCAGCTCTGCCTACGACCTCTTACTCTTCTTTCTCTATGTCCATTCTCATTGATACATGCTTCAGAATGAACCTTTTGCATTCTGAGATGTGTTCCCATTTAGCCATTTAGCTATCATTTGAGCTTCTTAGTTTTTCCCCTGGGAAGCTTCTGCCCTCCTCAGATCCTTTAGCACTTCTTGTATTCAAGGGCTAGATGCTAAGTACTTCAGGGTATGCTCCTCACCTTCAGGAAGTTTGGTTTTGCTGGTGCTTTCTGAAATCTTATTATTGACTTTTTGTGACATCTGCTTTTCTCGGCACATCTTTGGGGTTTGCAGATTATATTAGGCCCCCAGGTTTGCTGAAAATGAAATCTTTAGGTTTATTTATTATTTCATTGACCTTTGTTTTGATATGATAGAAATGGGAAGATAATATCTCATGATTTCAAGTTTATACTTCAAGTTTAGGCCAGTTTCACAGATGAAGAATCTGAGACACACAGACACTAAATAACTTGATCAAGATCATAGAACTGATACATAATAGAATTGGATTTGAGCCCAATTTGACTTCAAAGTCTATATTCTCACTGTTCCACCACACTGCCTCACAGTCATGTTATTCCCCATACAAGTCTACATTTCCTTTGGCAAGCCTCACTACTTAATCATGGCAGCATTACTTTCCCCAGCAAAAATCTCACAGGTAGGGAATACTCTCTATGCAGTCACTAGAGTTTGTACATGAAGTAAAATTGAGTTGTCGCCTTCATTTTAAGCTATCATATGTAAGTAGATATCAAGAGAAGGAACAAAGAACTCTTAAAGTATATGGCACATATGACAGGGACTGAGGAGGACAGGAGGGAGGGTGGAAGGGAGAGATCCGGGAAAGAGGGAGGAAAGAGAAAACGGATGGAAGGAAAGAACTAGAGGAGGGTGGGAGAGAGGGTGAAAGGGAGGGAAGGAGAAAAGGAAGGAAGAAAGAAAGTTCTACACAGCAGACCAACTATTTAACGTTTAATTTAGAAATGGCCCTAGATGTCACCAAATTACAATTTGGAAATTGATGTAGGTATTTGCTAATCTTTACAAAAATGAAAATAAAGAAGTTATCTTCAATAAGTTACTTTTTCATGACACCAAAGCAATCCAGTTCATGTAACTTAGGAAATCATTTACCATTTAAAGAAAATGATTATCAGCTGGACACTGTATGAGGTGCTTTACATTTTTAAAGAATGAGAATAATGGCAACATTTATTAAATTCTTTCTATATACTAAGCACTATTCTAAGAACTTTACTGTATTAAGTCACATAATTCTCCCAACAGCCCTTTGAGATACATACTATGGTTATCCTCACCTGACATTTATGAAAAGTAAGTCCAAAAATTAAATTATTCACCCAAGTTCACCCAACTCCAAGAGTCAGTCTCTTAACCTTGTGACTTTTCGAATGAATATATCACTTAACAGTAGGATTGACTGTGTCTCCCTTCTCATTTGTTTTTTAAATGTAGAGTAAACGGTAGTGTCACCAAGACAACAGCTTGCTCTTTTTGCTATAAACACAGGGCCTAATGACTTCATCCAAACCATTGCTTTAACAACCACATATGCTGACTCACAAACCTCTTTTCTGGGCTTGAGTATCCAATTGCCTATTGAATTTATCCACTAGAGGTTAAATGTACAAAGCAATTCTAACTTTCCCCAAACCTTGTTTTTCTGTCTACAGTGCTCCTCTCATGAAGGATTCCACCACCACACAAGTAGCCAGAATAATCTATTTGTAGTATAAAATAGATCAAGCTGAGACGGGAGACTAGGGTGTGACAAAGCTGGCTTGGAGAAGCACAGGTAACCTGTTAATTACAAAATCCCAGGATACATGCTCAGGGACATTTCCAAAGCCCTGCACATGGACTTCTGAGCAGGGCTTTGGTAGGATGGCCTCGACCTAATGTCAGCCTGAGGAGTGGATGCTACTAAAAGGACAGTCCACATTTGAGTTTTTGGTCACTGTGTTGGCTCTTGCACAGTGGCCTGCTTTCATGCTATAGAGTATACTTCTTTTCCTACTTTTAATTGGCCCAAATTCACCCTGCATAGCCTGTTTCTTTTCATACCTTCAATAAAACTTTGCCATTTGTGTTTGCCTTGATCAGTTCTTTGCTCAGGACAGAAAGAACCTAGAAACCACCTCCAGAAGGAGACTCCAAGACCCAAAACCCGATAACAAAGCTGTTTTCCTGGTAAAAATCCTCTAGTTGCTTTACATGGTATAGAATCTGTCATCTGCTCTTGTCTCTGATCTTGTCTCCTATCATTTCATTTCTTTGTTCCAGACAAAGAGTCCTTTATTAATCCATAAGCCCACTAACCTTTTATCTTACTCACGGTATTTATACTTTTATTCTCTATGCCTGGGATGCTCATTCCTTGGACTAATTTTAATCTGTATTATTTTATTATAATAAGACATAACTGAATATAACAAACTTCAATGAGTTCTGTTGAGGTCTTTCTCAACTTTTGAAACTGAATATAGTCTTGGGGATCCCAGAACAAATTTGGTGTCAGAATTAAGAGTGATCTTGGAAACTTCCCTCTAACTTTACACTCCCACTTCCTCATTTTTCTTTTTAGTAAGAGAAAAGAATGTTGCAAAGCATTCTCTACTCTATGCATTTTTACTTTTCCTTGAATTTGTTGCTGTCTCAAAGATTATCAGTTTGTTTAATCTTATTCCTCAGAGTCCCACTAAAAGTTTCTATCTGAAGCTTTCCTCAACTGCAAAACTCAACTGAAGTGCTACTTCATCAATTTCTTTTTAATTTTTAGAGACAAGGCCTCACTATATTAGCCGGCTACTCTCAAACTCCTGGGGCTCAAGTGATCCTCTCATCTCAGCCTCCCAAGTAGCTAGGACCACGGTTGCATGCCACCAGGCTCACTAAGTGTTATTTCACTGCAATTTTATGTTGTTTTTTTTATGCACCAATAAGACATGTATCCTTTCTTGATATTTAAAAAAAAATAGTTTTCTATGCTTGCAAAGCTGACTGTCACATCAGACCCTAACAACACACTTGTTTGCCTTTCATTTGATACTTGTAAGCAGAATTGATGTTCTTATCAAAAGTTAGAATCAAAGAAAGAGGAGGGAAGTAAAATGAAAGAAGGATGGGATAAAGTGGAGGGAGGGGACAAAGGAGTCTGGGAAGGAAAAGAGAAGTTGAGTCTCAGTACATGATAAAACTATGACTTACACCTATGTCTTTGACTCCACCTCCAGAGACTAGTGACTCATTCTGTGTGTAGAACATAGTCCATGCCCAAATAGATGTGGGCGAGCCTGTGATTACATTTGTTTTACAAGTACAAAGAACAAAGACATTTCATCTGTCAATATTCTGTCACAAATTGGAATAGTAAAAATAGTATTGTGTTTATCTCCCAAAATATAGGCACTTTTACATTTCTTAGTAATTGGTAACTTAAAGGGTTAAAAGAAAGTTATCAATTTTTAGATAAAAGTACAGAAGAGGACTGGGGATATAGCTCATTGGTAACACATTTGCCTAGCATGCATGATGAGGCCCAGGGTTCAAACTCCAGTTATCTCTCTCCCAAAATTAAGAAGCAATATCACTTTACAGAATGCAACAAATAACAGTGCTGTTACTATTGAAGAACTAAATTAATAAAACATTGAACTTTAATAAATTTAAGTCTCCAAAGCTACATTTTTTTCCAGTTTGTAGGAAAGAAAGAGTAAAATGATTGTTGAAAACAGTATCACCAAAGATCTAAGTGAGAAAGATACATAGGCCTCAACATACCTTTCTTTTCCTTGCCAATTTACTCATACTGGCCAAATTAACTAGGCAATTGCCTATATTCATTTTGTATGGTTTTGTATGGTTAAATAGTGCCAAAATTAAGACTGAAATGCAGGCTTCTGTGCTCCAGTACACTGAGTTCAGTAACTAAAGGAAATTGTTCAAAATCAACTATATTGTTTTGTTTTATATTTTCAATATTAGGATATAAGAAAAGAAAGGGATCTGGAATATTCTCATTTTTCCCATTAAAGTTTACTGCAGCCTAATATAACAAGCACTGCATTAAACACTTTATATGTGTAGTATTATTAGTACCTTCACTCTAGAGTTGTTGAAAATGAGGCTGAGCATTATAGGAATTTGTTCAAGGTCACACAGCTACTAAGTAGTTGAACCTGGACATAAACCCAGGCTTCTGGCTCCAAAACACCAATGCTTAAGCACCCTTGGCAGACTGGGTATGGTAAATGTGGCAGTTATTTCCTTAATGTTTTCTTAATGTAAATAACATACTTATTCTGCATAAGGAGATAAATTCCAACTTATTTATAAAATAAGATGAAGCTTTAAGTTGGATAAGGGCCCAGTAAGGGTTTTTGGCAGAAAGTACTTGGAGTTACTGCAGCTAGAATGAACTCTGTTAATAATAAACACATTTTGGATTAATTTTTATGCTAAATACTCTTCTTGGAGATGAGAATTCTACACATAGATTTCTACACATGTGGTTTTCACACCCTAGGGATTATGAACCTGAGGACACTGTGCATGCTGAGAATTAGTTACACATCTTGCATGGTGTACGACATTGTGTTGCAGCTATGCCAGTATCTCAGCGGCAGCCAGAACATCGATGCAGTCAGAATCAGAAGAAAGGTATACTATATCAAATAAAAGTTACCTGTGTGTCAAAGCCTCAGAAAATGCAGCCTTATATATGTAATTTTAAAAATAGAATCACGTATTCACTAGGTTACATCTAAACTTTGGTTATAAAACAAATACAAAATGTATAAATATTAACAAGGCACTTAAAAGTTTTTCTTTGCTGTGTTAAAATTTAGTGAAATAACTGAAATCATAGCAAGGCACACAAATGTTTTTTTGTCTTAAAAAATCTCACTAAAATGAGGACAAGGAAATGTGGTTTAAATCTACATGAAAAATGAATGATAAGAAGAGACAATAGCAGATAAGAGATAACAATGTTTTGAAAAATGAAAAGTACATGAATCAGCAGAGCTGGAAAAAAAACACTAAGGACTTTCAGAAGTAGATGCTAATCGCAGGTGAGGTAGCTCATACGGAAAAATTCCAAAAAAGGCTCAAGAAGTGAAGACACAAAATCACTGAATTCAGAAGTGAGATATGGGACTTCAAACTGGGGAATGGTGGTAGGTAGAAGTGAAGGGTTGAAATTTTGTATAAGCTTTGAGTCCGTAATAGGAGCTTAAAGGTTAATTATGTAGAATCATTGGACCAATCATAAGTACCATATTGAGAACAGGGATTCAGGTAAAATCTACGTACTGAATTGGGAGACACTTCCACATCCCAGAACCTCTTTATATCATCTAATTTCAGTAGTATTGGCAACTATGATCTTACTCTGCAAGTAAGATATTGGATAGTTTTCTAAGGGAACATTAGAGCTTCAGACATTTGTATTTCTAACAATAGGATGGTCAGGCATGTTCCTACATAATCAAACTCTATGTGAAACATCTCAGTGGACAAGCATAACCCTGCAAATAGTTTACAAGCATATTTTTAGTGTCTTTTAAATGATAAAAGAGGGACTACAGACTTAGAATTTCTGCAACACACACACACACAAACATCAAAGCGAACAAGTTTGGAAGAAGCAAAGACAATGCAGGGAGCAAGGAAAAACAAAAGTTCAAAAACACTCCTACCCTTAGGTAAGAATAGATATCACATCAAAGAAAGAAGAATAAGATGCTATTTAAAAAGAAGAAGCAATCTGAGTAAGAAAATTATTAAAATATTTAAATATAGAAGAAATAAAAAATAAAATGTTTGGAGTAGTAACTCATAAAAATGTCATATAGAACAGAATACAAAAAAGATGGAAAATGGATCTTAAAGTAAAAAAATCAGTATCTCAATTCTGAAGATACAAAATCTAACAGAAATTGCATAAAGAGAAATAAATACATCAGAAAGAAAGAAGTAATATAAGAAAATGTCCAGAAAATGAAGGCTAAGCTTTTATGTTGAAAAGATCTATTGATGTAAATTCAGGACTATGGAGGAAGATCACAATTTTGAGCCCAGCCTGGGCAACTTAGTGAGACCCTGTCTCAAAAGAAAAAAGGGCTGCAGATGTAGCTCATTGTCAGGGCTCTGTGTTTGATTCACAGTAACACACACACACACACACACACACACACACACACACACACACACAGAAAATGGGCAAAAAAGAAAAGAAAAAGAAAAAGCTTACTGAGCACCTAATGCAATGAGTTGAAAAAGAATTGTACTAAGGCATATTATTGTAAAATTTCAAAACATAGAGGATAAAAAGATTATCTTAAAGGCTTAAAGAAAAAATAAAAAGGTCATGTGTAAAGGATCAAGAATTAATATAACATCAGATTTCTTAACAGCTCTGCAAGCCAGAAAACAAAAAGTGAAAGCCTTTCAAATTCTGAAAAGTATTTACCACCTAAAATTCTATGTTCATCTAAACTGTCATAAAAGGTAAGGATGAAATTAACACAATCTCAGAAATGCAATGTTATAAAAAATGTACCACTTCAGTATATGCAACTGGAAAATATATTCCACACAAATAAGGAAACAGACTATGAAAAAGGAAGATATGAGTTCTAATAAACTGAAGCAAACACAGATGAAAAACATCAACTCTACCAGAAGTGTAGAAAACTAGTAATCTACAGTAGAAAAGGAGAATGTTAGCATCTAGAAGGAATAGCTTTAAGAAAAAAATTAAATTGTTGGAATACTGTGGTGTTTGGGGGGAAAATATTTTTGAAAGAAGTTTTAAAATTCTTGTGTAGTACCTGAGAAAATTATTAATAGTAACATAGAACACAAGGTGAGTAACATAAAAGAGCAACCTTGCAACATTGTATGGGAAAAATATAAACATACGTGGCTCAGTGACAAATATGTACATGGTCATAATAAGGTAAATTGTGAATAATAATTTAACCACAAACTAATAAAATTATGTGGAGATGAGGGAGGGGAAGGACATTAAGATATCACATGTTGAATTCTCATCATCAATAATAAGTAGTCAATAAAATATTTAAACATATTATTTAGAAATGCAAAGGTTAAAACCAAAAGGAGCCAAATGAGTTTGGCAGAGACTCAGGAGTGGGTAAAGGGAGAGGATTTGGGTTTTGTTATGTGTTTTGTAGTGCAATTTGACTTTTAAAATATGTCCCTGAATTATTTTAACTTGTTTTCATTCTGAAACAATCTCATAAGCCTATAAATGTTAAGAAGTCTAACTTGGGATAGTCACTAGGATCTATCTATCTATCTATCTATCTATCTATCAATATGATATTTGTGATCACCATAAAACACAATTTCTCTAATAATGATATTCTAATCTTCCAGTTATATGGTACATACTGCATGATGCCAATTTAACAAAAAACGTTATTTAGGGAAAAAATATCTAAGTTTCTGACAGTATACTATTTCCATTTTTTTACTAAAAAATAGTCACTTTTTTAAAGTCTGAGATGGATTTTAAAGGACTATTCATTTTGTTAACAACTGCCAAAAATGTATGGTTATAATAAGGTTGAAAAGTATTTTTCTGAAATAAAACCATATTTTGTATTGTATCATACAAATAAAACAATATATATAAATATCCTGTTTTTCCTTTGTCTTTCTTTCTCTGGGTTTCTAATATTTTGATATTAATACATTTGGCAAATTACTAAACTCATAATGTTGAAAACTGTCAAGCAAGGTGATGAGTAGGGTAAAGTGTTTTATCTTTACTGAGTTAGACCTAGATTCAAGTCTTTGCTTACTTGTTTACTTGTTTTTTCATATTGTTATTTGTTCAATTGACCAAACTGACAAGTGGATCATTGAATTGGTCATCGAATTAAAAACTGGTTCTCTCTAAATAATTTGGCAGCCACGTACAGCCCTGCTAAGTATAAAGCAGGATAAAGTCTGTAAGTCCAGCACGGTTCTAGGATTTTTCTCTTTGACTTCCATATGATTTTCAACCTTTGACAAAAGGAATTTTTCGTTTTCACACTATCATATTTGTATTTCAATGACTGGCAATTAGGATATTACTTGGGAAATGCGTACTTAAAATGCTGCTTAATAAATGAATGAGTTGGGATATATGTACACTCCTGAAACCCTTATCATTTTCCCAGAACAACACTTAGAGGCAAAAACAAAACACTAAACTATTTTCTAAACTTCTGTTTGAATTAAATAATATCCAAAGCCCACTAATATGCAAATTTTATTTTGTTTCTTAATGATGCAAATCTAGATAGAACATTTATTATATACTTGTGTTTTTTTTAGAAGTGCAAAGGTAATTCAGTCACAGTTTGCCACCCCCAAGAACTCCTACTTAAAATGAAGTCACAAGCAAAGCCTTTTCACTGTACAAAACTTCCCTTTTATAGAGTTTGCTTAAAAATGTAAGCAATTTCACAGATGGAAGGTCTGAGTAATTTCTTAAAGGTCATATTTCCCTCCAAAATTGATTTCCTTACTCTCTCACTCTCATTATGCTGGGTAGAATATTTTAATTATTGTTTAATGTTGAACTTAAGATTGTGGTAACTTAAAAGCTCTATAATTTTGCTGTCTAGAAGCAGAACTTTTCAAAAGAAATAAGTAACAAGGTAATTTTCTTACCTTGTTCTTGTGCATGAACAGTAATCCAAGCCATACATAGCACGATGAAATGAGGAAGTAGTTTCCTATGAAAGAGAAAAAACAATTGTCGGACATTTACAACCTCTAAACCATATAAAATCTAAAATGAACTCTAAAGCAAGGCTAATTTTAAATTAATATTCTAATTCTAATTTTGATCAAAGGCTCTGAATTCGAGTTCCAGTTTTATGATTTACTATGTAATCTGATCGCACTTTATTGCTCTATGCCTCTGGTTCTTCACATGTTAATCCTATTTCATAGTTTTTTTACAGATTAACTGAAAAAGTTTATGTAAAGCACATAAAACAGTATGTAGCACATAAGAATTCAACAAATGCAAACTAGTGTAGGTGATATTATAGTTGTTATTATCATATATTATGGTAACTTACCATACATATAATTCATGTAAAGTAACAAAAATTATACTAAATAGTGCAATTATGTCAACTATAGTGACTATAAATTGAGGGAATCACCTAATTATTTGTGTAGATTAATGTTTATTTGTGAAAGCCCTTTGAATATCATATTTAAGTCATTTGTTCAAAATTCTGATTCTTTGGTTCTGAAATTAGCAATGGCCTGTAGATGTCAACCTTGAGCACTTTGACTGATAATTATGAGCACACTATGCAATCACTACAAATAAAAATATTTATTCATATTGATTACCTAAGAAAAAATATTGTGATATTTTAGTATAACCAAACTTTGTGTAATTTTGTTGAATATTCTTAATAATTGGCTATATTTACCTCCCAGATGAAAATTATACATAATTTTTGGAAAGTGAGAATAGTTGTGTTGAACACAATCTTCATTAACTAATTCTTGCTAATTTAGACTCTGCTTCTATTTTTTATTTGAACTCAAAGGCTCTCCATGTGTCATCTTTGTGAAATTTTGTTCCTCAAAGAGTGATTGCAAAGTCCCATAAATGTTCAACTTCCTGGTGTATTTTTCTATTTATTACCAATAAAATGTTTTTGCTTTTATCAAATAGTATACTTACTGTAAGAAAGATAATCTTTTTATAAAGCTTAAGGCAACAATGTAAAATTACACTGTTCTTGATATAATGAAACACAAATTTGTATTAAAATGGTACTTTTCATTTTTTGTAAATAAAAATGAAATATATATGACAAAGTTTTGATAGAATACTTAACAATTACCACTAACTCTACAAAAAAAGCAACTAAATCATGATGGAAATTTTAACTGATAGAGTTGAACCATATATCTTAATGAAGCCTATAAAACATTCTCATATGTGAAGTTATTCATTTACATCAAAAGTTCCCAAATGTTAATTTGCCAAAGGACCACCTAAGGTGCTTGTGAAAAATGAAGATTCTGGGCCCCACTACAAGATTATGACTCAAAAATTTGCACTGGAGCTCTAGAATGTATGCATTTTACTTTGGTCATTGTAGTTACAGATTATGTGTATCCCAGACAGAGGGAAAAAATTAGAACATTAATTATATTTACTCTCAGATAATACATATAAACAGACATTTTTGCTTACATTACATATTTGATTTTATGATATGACACGATATTATCTGAAATTTTAAATCCTTCTCTACTGCACTAGGTCAGTAGTTTTCAAACTTTATTGTACATCAGAATCGCTTGGAAAGCTTGTGAAAAGTTTCTGGGCCTTAACTGCAGAGCTTCTGACTCAGTAGGTCTAAGGTGAGGCTCAAGAATTTGCATTTATTACAAATTCCCATTTGATGCTGACGCTGCTGATTGGAGAGCCAATTCTGAGGACCACACATTAGAATAGGCAATACTCAAGAAATGATAGAATGCTCACCTGTTTTGTGTTTTGTTTTGTTTTGTTTTGTTTTTTAACCTAGGCTCCACACTGAAATCAGCTGTGGAGTTTTTAAAAACTACTGATATGTTTCTTTAGCTTGTCTTTCCTTCAGTATTATCCCCTCCTAGAGAGATTCTGATTTTAGTATGTCCATGGAACATGCATTTTTAAACCCTTATCATGTCATTCTAATGTGCAAACAAGATTAAGGAACATTGTATGAGATTAAAATGATCTCACTATATAACAGAAGTAAATATACTCAGACATTTAACAAATTGGGCAACTTCCTAAAACTTCAACAATATGATAACATTTAATTAAGGCTTAAATATAACCTATGATATTGTTATCTGAGGATTTCTAACAAAGTACGAAACACTCTGCATGTATCTGGCCTGCTAACCGCATTCTGAGTTTGACATCAACCACAGTGCAAACATGACCAGACCAAGAGATGATAAAAACCTAAAGGAGACCAAGCAGAACAGATAACTAAAGATCATACTTAGAACATTTAAGAGACTAATAACCATCTCACGTGTGTCCCCTAAATGATTCTTAAAAAGCTATTCAACTTCCTGTTCATCTGAATGGCCCAACTTACTTTAGAGGAATACCAGGGACCTTTTTCTTTAGGATAGCCATGCAATCCTTAGGATTATAATGTATATCTTCAGGCTACTGATACTCATTCGTACATAGATTCACTTTACAATAGTAAGAAGCATTTTTAAGATATTGTAAATAGAGAATTTTTTAATCAGTTTGTGGTTTTCTTTTAGACCAACTGAAAGGTATGAACTAATCCTTGTTTCTCTCTGCAGCTCTACTTTGAGCTACTTCTTCTCTAGAATGTGTGCTCTGACCAACTTTCTTTCAGGCCCTCAAGTACACTGTGCTGTCTCACTTCTGAGCCTTTTAATGTTCCCTGTTTAGAAAAGTCCATGACCTTTCTACATAGGTTTCAGTCTACATTTTGTTTCCTTTAGTTCGCCTTTCCTTCCAGTATTGTCTCTTCCTGCCCTCACCACCTTCCCAGGACTGTTAAATGCCCTTCCTGTATATACCCTTATCTCATTTTGTTAGACATACTCCCTAGTCTGGGTACAACTGGAAGATGGCAGTGGTGTCTCTGCACACCCCTTGTATCCCTACTGTCTAGAACTATGCTGGGCACATAAGTGCAACTCAGTAAACATTGATTGAATGAATGACTGCATGTTAAGCTTTTGTGAGAATGAAAATGAAATGGTCTTTATTTCACCTTTCACTTAGAGATACAAATTCTAAAATGTCATAGTTGCAAGGCATACTAAGGAAACTAAATAAAATTTATTTTCTTGTTCAGCTTCACAGATTACCAACCAGAATGTCTAAACAATACTCTAAATTCCTTTACATGAATTATATTTTCCCTCCCTGACACATCACTTTACTTAAACACTTGAAAACAAAGGTAACTAAGCAATTTTTAAAAATAGAATTCTGTGCAACTAGGAAGAGGTTTATACTGAAACTTGTTGTTGTTGTTGTTATTGTTGTACAAACCCTCTAATTACCATGAGAGTCTGCCTGGGGTATTTTTTGATATATGTTAAATCAATATATCTAACACTGGCTTTGGGTTTTAATTATCTTTTATTAAACCCAAAGTCACATTAGTCAACCTACTTAAAAGCAGCCCTGTCAAAGAAAATGTAAGAATTCAGTTTTAAAATATAAATGTTTTTGAGTGACTAATCAGAACTATGACTCTAAAAAGCTGCTCCCGCTCTTGCAAACGGGTCACCACAGAAAGCTGGTGGAAAATGAAAACCTCAGGGTTTTCATTAGGACTCGTAAGGTTTAATTCAGTGGTCTGACATTATCATCAACTAATCAGCTGCCTCTTCCAAGTCCTTCCCCCTTTCCCAAGGGTTGGCTTTTTTTGAAAATTGGATTTTTTTTCTAGAAACATTTTCTCTGCCCAATCCTACCTTTTCCCTGTTTTGCATGTGTGCGGTTGGAGCTGTGAAATTTTACAATCTGATATGATTATGAATTACCCTTAATTCTTAATTCTCTGCAGCCCATCCCCACGGGCTCTGCAATGGAACAAGTTGGATCATGAGCTATCCGAAGGCTGCAAGGGCCCTGGCTGACAGGCCCTGTGAGACCAGCGCCTTCACCCAGAATCTGCTCCACAAGAGTTCTTTCCCCATCCACGCGGTGTGCTTTTTCCTCAGAAGTTCCTCCGGTGTAATCGGTTCTATTTAGTTTCTCTGCCTCCCTCCCCCCAATCATCTGGACCCAATTTACAAACCCCAAACTGCCCAAGAATTTATGCAAGGCCTTTTCTGGGAGCGTCTGGAAGGGAAGTGTAAACCAGACAAGACAGAGGCCAGGAGCCCAAGATGTGCTTTCATCTACGAGGTCGGCCACGGCTACTAAGGGGAGTGCTAGTCAGCGACGTAGGCCTCGAGAGGTGGGAGCGGCAGGAAGGGTACCACGTGGGGCCCGCAGCCAGAGAGGAGGTGGGGACGCACTGGGCCTCTTCTGGGGTACCCGAGTCCCTTGGCACGGCCAAGGGTGGGCGAGAGATGCGCCCAGACCCCCGCAGGATGGCCTTTTCCCCGCCCCTCACAGTCCAGGAGGATCCTCACTGGGGGCTTTATCAAGAAAAGTGGTTCTGCCCGGGAGCCCGAGGGACCTGCAGGAGCTGCTCTGGGAGACCACATCTGGGTCTTCCGGCCCGACGAAAGCCGCCTGCAGAGTTTCGAAAGTGAGGAGCTTTCCCGTTTCCCCGGGCCGGGTGGGTGCGGGAGGTGTGGGCAGGCGGGCTGCAGAGAAGCCCGCGGCGGAGCGTGCGCAGGTCGGGGAGGGCGGAGGGGCGCAGCCCCAGCAGCCCGGCAGCACGCGGCTGGGAAGCACATGTGCACACAAACACCGCCGCGAGGCGGTCTCTCCCACACCCCGCCTCCGCCCGCCCTGAGCTGACCGCCGTACTTCTGCCCTGCCCGCCTCCCACCTCCTCTCCCGAGGGGCAGATTCTGCGCAGAAACCACCGCAACTGCGTTCGCCCCTCTCGCTCCTGCGGGCCAGAAGCAAACTTGTGTGACCACCGAGCACTGCCACGGCTGGAGGCCCACGTGTGGAACCCACGGGGACCAGGGCACCAGCCCAGCCGGGAGCGCGCACCCCCTCTTCGCTCGTTCCCCCGTGGGGTGGGGGCAGGGTTGGCGCCCGCAGGGGAGGGGGTGCCGCCTCGGGCCCGCCCAACCCTCCCCAGGAGGGTCAGCCCGCCTCCGCGCCTGCCACCCCCCTTGTCGCCATTTCCCCGCTGACAGGCCAGTGACCCGGGCGCAGCGCGTTCGCGGGCCTCTAACCAGAGGCGATGGGGTCCGGACCCCTAGTGGAGCAGCGCCCGGCGTCCGAGGCTCTGCAGGCGCCCTCTTTCCCCACCCGTAACCCCGCCCCGCGCCGGCGCCCAGTGGTCCCGGCTGCAGGCACCGAGCCCAGGGGACTGCTAGCGTTTTAGCAATCGCAGGCGGAACGCCCTGAGGAACACCGCGGGAAAGCAGGACTTCAGCCGGGACCCTGCGGGAGGAGACGGGTAGGAGGGCACGGGGGCGGGGCCGAGGACGTCGGGACGCCCGCTAGTGAACTTCTGCTCCCGAGCTGCCGCATCGCTTTAGCGTGAACTGTCTGAGCCCCGCGGGCGCGAGGTTTCCCTTCACAGTGTTTTACAAATTGAGAAGACAGCAGGAGGATGCACGGCGGCTCGCCCGCTCTCAACGTCAAAAAGTGCCCCGGAGCGGACCTCAACTCTCCAGCCCTTCGGCGGATGCAGGGGGCGGACTGAGGGCTTGGTCTGGTGCCCGGGCGGGTGGGCTACTTACGTTTTTGCGGTGGGGGAGACCTTTCCACTCCTTGTCCTGTGGGCTCCTAAATGCATTTGTATGCATTTGTCCGTGCAGCAAAGCGGTCACGGAAAACAGAAGCCAGCTCCCAACTGTGAAGGGTGCAGGTACTGTCCATGAAAAAGGAGGAAAAAAAAAAAAATCACATGAAAACCGTGCTCCAAACCCACAAGAAAAAAAAAAAAAAAAAAAAGGCGGAGGAGATAGCACCCGAAGGGAGGACAGAGAGGCTTCCTGCTGCCTAGCTCGGTAACGGACAAGCTGGGGTTGCGTCCCCCGGGAGCGTGGCCGAGGAGGAGGAGGAGGAGGAGGAGGAGGCTTCGCCGGAGCGCGGCCCTCAGGTTCACTCGCGGTTCCCAGGCGACTCCGTGACTCCAGTGGAGTCCTCAGCTGTGAGCCTGGCAGGAGAAAGGGGGAAAGCGGGGGACGGGGATGGGGTGGGGTGGGGAGGGGTGGGGAGGAAGTCCTTGGAATCCGCTCGTCCCCGAACGTTTGTCAAACAAGCGCACACACCCACTTCGGAAATCGGTCGGTGCGAGGGGCCCGGTGGCGACTGCAGACGCTCGGCGTCGACTGCCGCCGGCTGCCTCGCCTGGAAGAAGAGCCCAGCAAATCCGGCCGGTGTTAAATTTCACCGCTCTCTGACTTGCAATGACATCAGCAAACAGTGTACACCTCCCCTCTGCCCCGGCACCTTCCCCACCCCGCGGCCCGCGCCCCTGTCCGCCCCGCGTCGGTGGCCGAGAGGCGCCCCCGGGCTCTGCATGCTCTCCCTTCCCACTGCCGAGGTGGCGGACGGGGTCCTTCTTCCTCAGTGTCCACGTGCCATTGCCCTGCGCCGCGGCCCCCAAATTCATGTTTTCCTCCTGCGAGTCTCCGGTCCCCAATCTTTATCTCTGTGTCTTCGCGCGCACCTCCTGAATCTCCTTAGGGAACCTTTCATTCTTCTCCGACCTGACCTTTTGCTTCCTTTCCAGATACCCTTGAGGACCAAATCGCCTTATGAACTGTGACGGTTCTCGTTTCCTCCTTTACTCCTCTTCACTCTTTCCTTTCAGTCGGCCCTCTTACTACGATTTTTCTCTTCAATAACCCACCTTGCCGCCTGCCTTCTCAGGCCCTTTATCTGCTTAGGAGCATCAATCAGGGCTCCGCAGTCATGCATGGACCAGCGAACACACTGCGGCCTTAACAACTCGAATACTTCCCAAAAGTTGAAACAAATTTCCACTTGGCATAAGTCCCTATCTCTCCACTGAGAAGTGTACCTACTGATTTTTTTTCAAAAACCAAGAAAACAAAACTGAAGGTCTAATTTTATCTTTCTTGCTAACAAGCCTAGAAATTCCAAGAGACCTGATATCTATTGCTTTACTCATCATTGTATTTTTAGTACCTAAAATACTACCTGACATGTCTGTTAAATGAATTGGTGACTGCTGTATATTACTAAGTATCATTTCTCCAAATTTTCCTTGTCTGTGCTGTGTGTCATCCATAACTCACGGCTGTTCCACATGCTGAAAGGAATCCCACATTACACACATATTATAAAGGTCAAAGTGATCATGTTCATGAATGAAATGTTTGATAGGATTCTCAAGCCTGATAATTATTTTACTACAAGATGATAGAATGTAATTCATTTTCTCCCTCAATTTTTCAACTTTTTATTGATTTTACATTTTTGAAAGTTGCATTTATAAAAAAATTCCAAAACAGTACAGAATTCTTGTGTACTCTCCCCAGCTTCCTCTAATGTTAGCATCTTGACCAAATTACAGTGGCATTTAACACAGGTACAACACTAGTACCTAATCTATAAAGCTTATTCAGATTTTGTCAATATTCCTAGTAATATCCTTTGACTGGTCCAGAATCTTACCCAGCATCCTACTGTTTCATTAGTTGATTAATATGATTAATTAAATTGTTATATCTCCTTAGTCTCCTCCCACCTGTGACAATCTTGTCTTCTTTTGTCTTTGATTTCCTCTACTTTTTTGAAGAGCACTGGGCAGTCATTTTGTCGAAGGGTCTTCACTTTGCATTTATGTGATGTAGTCTCATGATTATATGCAGTTTGCGTACTGGGGGCAAACATATTACTGAAGTGATGTTGTAGCCTTCTCAAGGCATGGTCTTGGTATAGAGGATGTTGGCATGAATATCACCAGTGATGTTAATTAACTTGAATCACACAGGTACCCACCTCACAGATCTCACCACTATAGAGTCTCTCCTCAATCTTTGTAATGAAGTCCTCCTAGAAATCCAGGGCAGTGGGAAATTCTGAAGGAAGATGGTCATTCTTAAGAGATCTTCAACGGTTTCTTTGGCTTTTGTATTCTGGTCAACTAAAAGAGGACAGGTAACTTGGCTTCATGGAAACAGTAACTGATATTTTAGCAGTTCTTAAATAACTCACTTAATTTCTAACTTCATTTCTCCACCAGTTACTTAAGGACTAAAATATGTATATTTGAGACAGGGTCTCACTGTGTAGTCTAGGCCAGCCTTAAACTATGTAGCCCAAGCTGGCCTTGAACTTTCAGTGATCCTTCTGCCTTAGACTGCCAATTATGTGCCACTATGCCTAGTTTTAAAATATTTTTTCTAATCACTATACTGGGGCTGAAAATTGTATGAAACAGAGTTATCACAGGTTTTTTGAGTATAGATTATTTGCTAGTTAGAGGTAATGGAGCCCCTATGATATAGAAGATGCTAAAAAGCACATATAGGCTCAGGCAATTTCTATTCAGGAAAGAAGGCATTTGCCCAGTAAAAGGTAAGCAACAGTAAGGATTAAATACTACTGACATTATATAATAATAGAGATTGGAATGGGTCAAATTGGTTGATACAGATAAGAGAACTTGGGATTTAGCAAGATCATGTAAAACAAAGAGGATTAATATAGGTGGAGAGGAGAAAGATAGTGTATAAGTAAACAGAGTAGATGACTAATAGCAAACAGACTAGGAGAAAGATTTGAATTACATTCAGGGGAGAAACAGCAGATTCATCAGATTGGCTTAGAGGTCTGCCTATTGGAACAAAGGCTGAGAGCCAACTATGGGAGTCCCTACTCCTATAGGCAATAGGAAATGAATTGAAAACTGCCAAACTGATAAATGATTATGCTTCAAAATTTCATTTTGAGAAGATTTGTCAGCATTACTACCAAGACTGAAAAGAAGATAAGTTAGATGTAGATGTTGAGATAATATTAATACAGTATTTTGAACTATAAGATAAACTGGGAAAAGGGACTCTTTGGTAAAATGAATCGAGATTTGATAACTGGTTAGACTAAGGGAGAAAACATAGATAAAATGGCAAACCTGAATGATAAAGAAATTTCTATGTTGATCAATGTCAAATGGGAAGACAGATAATTTAGTTTGAGACATTGTGTTTGTGATCATGGTAAGACATTCTTTTGGAACTATCCAAAGAGCTTTTGGAGTTGGAAGCTAGCATTCAGGACAGAGGCTGGAGGTAGAATTTTAGATTTCGTCATCATCTACACAGAATGGTATTTGAAACCGTGACAATGGCGTATATTTTCAAAGAATAGACTTTGAAAATAGAGAAGAAAGTCAAGGATATAAATTTAGGCTTCAGAAAGATGAAGAAACTGCAGAACTAAAGGAGATAGAACAAGAAACATAGTAGTATAAAATAATAGTATAGCAGCTCAAAATATAATATGGCAAATGCTTTATATGCTTATTATAATGCAGTATTGTTTTGAGTAGTATGTATATATCCTCTTAATAAATCCTGTTAAGTATTGTTATCTTCATTATACATAAAAGAAAATTACGGCAGAAAACATTAAATTGCCCAAGATTATAAGACAGGTAAACAAGATTTAAGCCAATTCAGATTGCCCTAAAGGAAGTCCATGCTCTCAACAATTCATTCCCCTCCCTCCCTCCCTTCCTTCCTTCCCTCTTTCCTTCCTTCTTTCTTTCCTTATCTCTCCCCATTTCTTTTCAAAAGGATTTTAAGACATGAGGCTACTGAAATAGAATACAACCATTCTGCCATAAATCATTATGGGGATGTAAGATTCAGTAGGAAAGGTAGCATTTTATGAATCTGTAAAAATATCTTTTTAAAAATAAATAATGCTGAAATAATTAGTCAAGAGAAAAATAGCCTTTGCTTCTTAATGCTGAAAAAAACAAGGTAAATTCCAAATATATTAATGAGCTCTAAAAATATTAAACTTTGTGAAGATTTAGAAGTAAATATGTATGAAAATGTATCTCTTTAGAAGTAAGGAAGACTCTTTAAAGCATAAAAATAGGACAAAATAAATTTATATTTATTATATTTTATTTTCATTAATTTATTTATTTATCAAATATTTACATTGTATTCCAGGCACCATACTACGAGCTGGAGAAAAAAGCAATTACCAGACTCATGTCTGCTGTTGAAAACACTTGGCTCCAGGAAAACTGGGACAATTGGTCACTTTCTGAACTTGATCATTTTCCAAGAGTTCAGGTCATGTTTTTTATTTTTTAATGTAGAATATCAGGATCTTTAATATGTGAAGATTTCTTATAAAACAATAGGAAAATGAAGATAGAAGTGTAGAAAATGGGCACAGGGAAAATCCAACTTACATAAGAAGAAATAAGATTGGCTCCAAATATATTAAAAATATTTAACCAACTCAATTCAAAAGATGCAAATTAATATAAACTCTCATTTAAAAAATAAGCAAATGACAAAAAATTATAATATTCCATGTCGAAGAGGACATAATGAAGTAGATACTCTTGTAATAAGTACTGAAGGGAAATTTGCCAATATGGATCAAGAGACTTAAAAATGATACACTCACTGTTTTCAATGATTTGGGTTCTAGAAATGTACTTTAAGAAAATAATAACTAAAATTTTCCATGAAAACATATATACAGTAAATCCTTGGATTGCAAGCAGCTTGTTCTGCAAGTGTTCTGCAAGACAAGCAAACATTTCTAATAAATTTGAACTTGATGAACAAGTGATGTCTTGTTGGTAGTAGTACATGAAACTGAACATCACGTGATCTCAACTGAGCCAACTGGTCTTCCCTCTTTCTCTGTCTCTTTCTGTCTCACTGTCTCTCTGTCTCTCTGTCTCTCTCTTTCTCTTTGTCTCTCTGTCTTATGAGTGGTCATCTCTCAACAGCCAGAGGTTATGGAGAAGATCTGGTCTGTAGTACAGGAGGAGGAAAAGGCAGAGGAACCTTTCACTGTGACTGAGATTAGGAAGATGCATAAAATGTGAGAAACAGTGCAAAATTTTGTAGAAGAGTATCACCTGAGTAAGGCTGTAGCAGTGCCAGTGATTAATCTGTTCAACAAAAATGCAATGTCACATTTTATGAAATCTTTAAAAGGAAGCTAAAGCAATAGGATAAGTTCCTTGTTAAAATTTTATAGAAATAAAAAGATTCCATTGAGCCACTAGATAGTAGTGATTCTGTTAGCGATAGTGAAAGTCATTGTACATAATAAACCTCCTCTCTTGTCTCCCTCACATCAGCCACAAAGATTTTTAAAGGAAAGTCCAGGTTAATTTGTTTACCTTTCTTTGTATTTTGTATTGTCTTTTTTATTTTGTATTATAGTATTATAATCATTGTTAAATGAATAATTTTGGGTTATGGAACAAGTCATCTGAATTTCTATTATTTCTTATAATGGAATGAATTGTGCTCACAAACCAAGGTTTGACTGATAAGGATGATCATCACAGTATTATTATTTCTAAATAAATTATAGTATATGAATATATTATTGTGCAACATGAAAAAATACTTTGAAAGATGTTTTCTAATGGAAAAATAGGAACAAAAATCTTTGTAAATAGGGAGGAATGGAGGGGTTGAAGGGAGGGCTGGGCAAGGGTGAAAAATAAGAACCAAGAGAGACTATGTAAAGGTGCAAATTTCCAATGATGAATGTCATTATATCGTATACCTAAAATGTACCAATGATTAGAATGAATAATCGAAAATGTAAAATAGGAAAAAAAGGTCCAAAGGGGTAGGGGTAGTGGGAGGGGCAGGGGAAAGGAAAGAAGGGAAAGGAAAAATGGTGAGAAATGGAAAAAGTGGAAATAAAGTCTTCGTAAATAGGGAAGGGTGGAGGGCGTGAAAGGAGGGCTAGGAATGGGGAAAAATGAGAACCAAGATGCATTATGTAAAGGTACAATTCCCAATGAGAAATGTAATTGTGTTGTATACCTACAATGTACCAATAAAAGAATTTAATTAAAAAAACCCAAACAAACAAAAAAAGAAAGATATTTTCTAACAGAAAAACTCTTACAATATATTAAATGAAAACTAATAACTGAGAAGTTGTATAGAGTACAACATGTTTATGGGAGTATATAGTATATATTCTGTACCTGAGTATATAGACAGAAAGGAAATATACCAAAATATAAATAATACATAAAAATAATTTTGAGTAATGAAATTAGCAATGATGATTTATATTTTATCTTTTATTTTGCTGTTTTTATTTTCCTCAATAGATATATAGTATTTACATAAATCAGAAAAGAAAATAAGTTTCAAGACTGAGGGAAATAGGTTGGGCTCCTGATACATGGAAAAAAAAGAGTATATACATGGGTTAGAATAACTAACATGGTGAATATTCTAGGGAAGATACAAAAAGTCATTGATATTAATAAGTGGATTGAAATGTTTTGATAGTTAAAGAAAGAGAAAGATCTGTAAGCAGAGCTCAGCTATAGAAAAATCAAATAGGTAGATATATACACACTTGTTTAATCATGGCAGAGGAGAAAAACTCTACATTTTAATGTTATGTTGAAAGTTTACCTTCAAAAATATCCTTATTTTTTTTTTCTCCACAATGTGTTAAAGCAAGTTGGAGCCGTCTACTGGCATAGTCTTCTAGGAAAGGTAGAATTTATATTTAAAGCTATAAAATGACAGGATTACATGTCTCCATTCAGAAATGGAGGTTTTCATATTGAGTGTCCAATAACTAATTTAGTACTGAATACTGATTTTCACAGCATCATATAGTATAAAAGGAAAGATTATTCTCTTACTAATGAAAAGAACTGGCCAAGTGGAAGTGGACTACAAAACATTTACTGTCATCTGAAACAGCTAGTATCTACTTGAGTACTTGAAGTGAGTAGCCTGAGGTAAGAATATAGTAAGGGAAAAGTCAATATTTTGAATTTCAAATTAAAGGAAGGATAAATATAATCCTTTTCCTTTTAGAAAGTATTTGAATAATTGTTGTCATTTGGAATTAATAAGAGGCCAAATAAAATGTCATGCTTCTCTCGTGTTTCATTATATCTTTGGTTCTTTTATAATAAGAATTTTTCCCCATTTTTGATTAGCTCTACAATTTACCAACAGTTTGTGGCAAGTATTTTAGTGTATTTTATATGAATACTAACAAAATCCTACCAACATTAACAGAGAACCTAATTTATAGAAACCAGTGATACAATAACGTCATCAGATGTCATATAAGAACTGATGGATAGTTACCTGCTTTTGGTGATACATAAGAACTGTAAATCATGGTTCTCTCTATCAGCATTTTTAGTTAAAATTCTTCTCACCTTACCTACTAAGAAAATTCATTATGGAACATTTATATATTATCTTTTCTAACAATTTCAAAGTACATACAGCCTACATCCTTTTTAAAAAAAGAAAGACTACTGGTAATAGTATTTTTGAGGTGTAGCAGTGAAAGAAACTTTTCCATATTTTGGAATAAAATTCTTGCAACAATAGGGGGAATATTATGAAAGATCATAAAAACATCTGGTTTTCTAAGGAAGAGGAGGAAAACTTAATTTGCACAGGCCAGTCTCTGAAATTAATAGGGAGTCAATGAAAGCCTACAGATCCTGTCACATGATTGCAGGGCTTGGTATAAATGAGAAAGAGAATATTCATTTCTGCCTGTGGTGGTTAAACTTAATTGTCAATTTGATTGGCCTGGGAGTTGCCTAAGGATTTATTAAAGCACACTTCTGGGTGTGTCGTGGTGGGTCCTGGGATTGTAACCTTGGTGTGACAATTCTGGTCCCTGGCCCCTTCCTCTCTGGCACTGCTCCCCACCAACTGAAGCTTCAAGGATTTAATTTACTTTTCCAAGGTTACACAGAAAATAAATCGTAGAGCTTGAATTCTAGTTCAAGTCCATTAATTTCTGAAATTCATACTCTTTAGAATCCCATGATTCTTAATCTTTCAAGTGCACGTAAGTCAGGAGATGCTTTTTACAATTAAAGATTCTTGAATCTGGTGCTAGAGATTTTGACTGAGCATGTTTGAAGTGAACTTTGGAATCTGCATTTTTAAGATACTTAAATAATTGTGATGCAGATATTCTACTGATCATATATTAATATGTTAAGTCATTCCTGATTTAGTTGTCAGTGCAATACTTATTGACTCCCTGTGATACTTCTTCGGGAGTAAATGTTCTTGTTCATTATACAGAGTCCGCCAAAAAATAGATACACACTTCAGGAAAAGAAAAACCTGTATAAATATTTTAATACTAAATTTATTGAGACATCAGGGGATTAATACAATTTACTTTTAGCCTCTACAATTACAAGAGGTGCTCAAAGTGGTGGCCATTTGCTTCCAGACATTTTTAGTATGGTGAACTGCTGCTTGAGTAACCTTGGTCACTGAGATTGCTGCACATGCATTTTCAATTTTTTCTTTAGGAGCCGGAAGCATAGTGGGTTTTCTGTGATATACAACATCCTCTAGGGTCTCCCATATGATGGTAACACCATCTGTTGAAGAAATATCATACTATTTTTCTTTTCCTGAAGTGTGTATACATGTTTTTTGGTTGACTCTATGTACTTGGGAAGAATATGTATGATTTAATTGAAATTCCATGCTTAATTTCATGAGTGAATGAAATAGTGAATAACTAAGGAGTGGCATATCTACTATGCACCAGGCCAGTGTTCTAAGACCAAGGGTTATGCTGATGTGGGTATACTTATTAGTCTAATGGAGCTTCTAACTTCTAGAAGCAAACTCTAATAAGAAAAAAACAACAGGTATAGATGATAGAAATAATGTAGAAAAAGTTGGTAACATAGGACAGTTAGTAAGTACACTACACAATTCAAGAATGAGTAGATACTTACCATAAAGAACAGCCAAACCAGTCAGGGCACGGGTGGCAGTGTGGGCTGAAACATGGAGAAAGCATGAGGGTATGAAAGGCACTGGCACTGTTCTTGGCTAAAATATAGAGATGAGGCTATAAAGAGCATGGAGAGTCTTTCAGGACTCGGCCTAGCTTCCTCTTCTACATATTAGACTATAACAATGTGAAGAATTCTTTTATATTAATACAAATGGCCTTGATGTCTTAGAAAGTGATAAAACATTTGAGAGAAATATGTTTACATTTCTCTCAGTCTGTTGTATGGGTCCTGAAAGTTCTAAGATTTCTCTTTGTGTTTAGAATACACTGCACGTTGGTTAGAGACACAGACATTGTTAAAGTTACAAAGGATTCTTACTCTGCCCCTAAGAGCCAGTGCAGTTTTGTTCCAATAACAGAAAGGATGCTTTAGCTGGTGACTTTGAGAAAGTAATGAAAAGAACCATAAGAAACAACTTAATACTCCCTTTGGGAAGAGAACTGTACATGCTTTGTCACATAGTTAACACATGTTTATATACAATAGATTGCAAATAGTAAAATATCTCAATCCCTTACCCCTGCTCCCTATCTTTTACTACCAAACTTTGTAGACTTTTCTTAGCTTCTACTGTTTCCAGTGTTTAGGCTGGGATCTGTTTTTCCATTGTTATGAGCCTTTTGTTTCAGTCTTCTCTGAATTTACTCAGATGTGTATTCAAAAGAGTTGACAGAATGATCTTTTCTTGGTTTGCCTGGTCAGAGACTTAGTGAGTACCACACTGTGTGTGTTTTCTGTTTTTCATGTAGATGCCCAAGGTTTTCACGGTGGTTTGGACCATGTGGTAATGGAAGGGTGATTCTGAATTTTGGTAGAAAATGAGACATATTGATTAGAACTACACCTGAATACCTGTGTTCTCCTTACCCTTAGACAGCAACACAGCCTTGATGCATTTTGCACAATACTAAGACTACTGTTAAATCTCACCTAACTACATTCATTTTGAGAAAATCTCAAGGTTATCCAATTCAATCATTCCACACTTCACACTTACTGTATCTTATCTTGCCTAATTTAAAAAAAAAAAAGAAAAACTGAAATGACCAGGAACTAAGAGGAGCCCAGTGTCTGTTAATGACTTATTTCTGTCTCTCTGTTCTGTTTCTCATTCTTTCTGTACAGTGTCTCACATTTCTAGTTATCTAACATAGATTCATATTGTTCATTTGTGACATGAACTAAACAGAGGGTACTACCCAATTTGAAGTCACTTTTCTTTCACTGAGAACCATAATCTGTTTAAAGATAAGACCTACAGAAATAGAAAAATCTGAATGCAAATGTCAAACAAGATAAAATAAAAGGAAAATATATGTATGGTAGATAGTCCCAATAGTTACTCTGATTTGTTATTTTGGTTTGCCCTTCAAGCAAATGTGTGTGTGTGTGTGGGTAAAGTTTTTAAAAAATTAAGATATGACCATAAGAATGTTTGCTACAGTGGGCTTGATGGCTAGTTAAATGTTACAGTGGTGGCATTCATACGGCTGGAATTCACAATCTGTCAGCATTTCCATTTAAAACTCTTTCTGAATGAATTCCAAAAGCTACACCTTTACCAGAGAGTCCATTAATTTAAAAAATTATACATATAATTATTATATATAATACATATTTTAAAAGTGATAATATATAATAATATATTTTGAAAGTGATACTTTGGAATTTCCCTTTGAAATTTTAAGAAATTCCTCCCTTGATTCCCTCTTTGCATTGAAAAATAACTCCTAAAAACGATGGCTTCTGACATCTTCTAATTCCTTTAAACTTTCTTCTCTAACCTTTGTGTACACACAGGATGTACTCTCAGTCATACATTTCTCCACAGTTTTCAACATTAGGTAACAACAGTGTGCAGTGCGATCCTCAGCACCTCAAACATCTGTTGGCATGTTGCAGCATGCTAGAGATGGGAGAAAAACTAATTGTGGATGAACTCTCTAGAGAAATATCATTTACAAAACTTTTAGTGTGTTTCCACCCCAATTCCTTTATGGAATTATTATGTAGAGCCGTTTTATGGGAATAATCAGTATGTCAGAAGTGAAAGGAAAGTTTCTATCCAGATTTACTTTTCTTGAATCTCCCCTGGCAATTTCCCTCACCTCTTATAGGATATAATTCTATCCCAAAGTGTTCAGAAAAAAGTTTAATTTTATATCTTATAATTAGAGTAAAATACTGTTCTAGATGTACATAAATAGAATAATTTTTAAATAATACTTTGAAGATATGCCAACAGATGTTTGAGGTCATATTGCACACTAAACGTTATCTCCTCATGTTAAAAAAAATGTATTGAGAAGTGTACTGAGAGCACACTGTCTGTACGTAAAGGTAAAGAAGAAATTTGAAAAGAGTCATATAAGAAATATATTACTAGACTTCTGACTCCTCTGCGCTCCCCACTACCACTACTGTTCCCCCGAGTCACATCTTCCAGCATTCAAAAGAATTTTAAAACAATTTTCTTTTTCAGTATATGTAGAATTAATATTTGCTTAAAGGCTGTTATAAAAGAGTACAGTAATGGTTATAATATTCCTTTCCCCATTGAAGACAAATTCTTGGGTTTTTAGCTTTCAACATTCACTGTTTCTCTGGTCAATCTGTCCAGGACTTCTCTGAGGCTCACCGAGGCTTTTGGAAAGAGCTCTCCCAGTTTAGATCCCTCTGTGCCGGTGGATCTGTCTGTCACAATTGTTTCCTGGCAGACCTGAAAATAAGAAGACCATGTGATTAGTAACAAGAATCAGTACAACTGTGCTTGATTCCATTGGCTTTCATCCAATAAGGAACAGGAATCTAAATGATTATATTTGACCTTCTTATGCTCTAAAATAAGATTTCCTGCATGGTCATAATTTTATTCATTCAAAGATCTCAAAGGCTTTCAGATTGGCAACAATTTCCAACATGAAATTTTCTAAATTTGTCCTTTGAATTGCACCTTCTAAAATTATTTTTCTTGACATGCAATTCTTTACTCTAACATTTACTATGATATAGTACAGCTCTCTTTGTTCAAGCAGAAATTGAAACTTGCAGTATCCATGTGAACTAATCACATAGCGCTCTTTTCCTGTCTTTTGTTTTGTTTTATGTTTGCAGACAGATTATTACACCAAGAATTTTTCCTGTGGACCTATCATGTATTTGCATGTGTGAGGTAAAACACATGCACAGGTTTAGAACCAATTTCTTTCTCTTTCATTGCTATTGATACTTACTTCACCGATATTTGCATTCATTGATATTTACTTCAAGTCTATATATTCAGCTCCTGCTTCCACTTTTTAATTTAGGAAGTAAATCGACTGAAAGGCATTAGTTGGATAATATACAAATCAATTCTCTCTTGAGGAAATTTTAGTTATTTTGAAAGACTCTGTAATGCTTTCTTAAATTAATAGATTTAAATTATTAAAGGAATAATTTGTGTCAGTATTGACCAGATTAATAAAAATATAGAAACACCTTGATGTTTAAACTGCTCCCAAATTAGGGATTTAGAGTGGTTAGCTGCCCATTGTAATTGCTGATCATTTTCTTCTCAGGCTGTTTTGGTTTTTTAAATATACAGTGGTTATGTTGTTGTCCTGTAGCCTAGGACTACAATATATTATGGAATACATATTCAAGGGGAAACTATTTCAGATTTAAATAGTGCCAGCCCAAAAGTATGGAGCATTACTTTGCTTAAAGAAATACTAAATGTGGATAGAAAATACTGAGGGAATACATGAAATGGAAAGAATTAGAGTATGCTTTCAAGAGTAACCAGACTAATTCTAGGAGAGATGGATGTACTTCCTAAAAATCTTTGGTTTTAGACTTTGGTTTGAATAAAATGCAAGAGAAACATTATTGGACAATGGTAACTAAGATGAACTTTTCCCCAATCAGCATTTGTTACAAAAGAAGGCATGTGAATGGAAGGATTTAATCTCATATACCAAATTGCATAAATAATTATTTCTTTTAGATAAAAGTTAGATAGTATTTAAACATGAATATCTGATTTATGTGGAATCCTTCTTTTAAATGTATTGTGATATTAAATACACTTGTGTAAATAATGGGTGATAGTTTTAATATTATGTTATATGAAACTTATGACAGATTCTATGATTCTTTACTTTTTTTATTCATTAAGTTTATTGGTATATTTTAGCTATACAATATGATGACATTCATCATTGGGAGTTTGTACCTTTACATGATACATCTTTGTTCTTATTTTTTTTTCCTATTCCTCTGCCCTCCCTTCAACCCCTCCACCCTTCCCTAGTTACAAAGACTTTGTTTCCCATTTTTTCTTTTTTGCATAGTTTTTCCTTTCGCTTCTTTCCTTTTCCCTACCCCCCTCACTTCCCCTTCCCCTTAAGAACTTTTCTTCCTGCTTCACGTTATCTATCATACATTTTCAATCCTCCTTACTTTTGTTTTAAGAATCAGTGAAATCATGTAAGAATTTTAGGAAATCTATAGGAATGCATAAGTCCCCCTATTAGGTGAGAAACTCAATGCTCTTTTTGTGAAACTACACATCTCTAGATAGATATATAGCTTATAGCTGAAAAAGTTCATGCACATTTATAGTCAAGGCAGTAGAGTGATCTTAGCTCAATATGGAATCAAATCCTAGGTTTGCCATTTAGAAGCCATGGGACCTCAAGCGCACACTGTTTTCTTTCAGCTTTAGTTTCTCTGTTTGAAAAAATAAAGATAATGCTACCATGTTCGTAGCAGTTCCTGTGGAGATTAAATGAAATACTCCACGTAAGATACCAAACAGTTCTTGACTCATAGCACCTGCTCAATATATGTTACTGTCCTCCAGTCATGCTTTAAAATGTGCAGTTTGGGGCCGGGGATTTAGCTCAGTGGTTCCACCACTTGCCTTGCAAGCATAAGGACCCGAGTTCAATCCCAGGTACAAAAATAATAATAATAATAAAATAGGATTAAAATGTGCAGTTTAGATAATGAAATAGACTTAAAGACAAAGTTACAGTTACAAACTTACTGAATAGCAGTGACATTACAAATACAGATCTTTCTAATAATGATGACAACAACAACAGTAGTGACATCATAATTACTTTCACTGTCATTAGGTACTATATTTCATGGTAATTGGTTGATGACACTTCCACATTTAAACAAAAAACTTCAAGAAGTACATAATAAGGAAGTTGAATCCCAGCATTGTGCCACAATAAAGAAATTATTTTAAGTCTTGTACATTAAATAATAAAAGTCTTTCTTCCTTCTCATTTAACTTTACTCATTTGGCACTCTTATAAAGGCTACATTGCAGGCAGGGAATAAAAGCTATCCTCCGAGAGGAAAAAGGCTGTCTCCCTTGCCGCAAGGTCCAAACTCAGGACAACCAGCAACAGCCCTGTTGTCATTTGGAAACAAAACAAAACAAATGCTGCAATTACTTAAGCTATCAGTTTAAATCCAGATGTATTTGCCTCCAAACCTTTCCAAGTGGTAACAATTATTGGTTTTATTGTTCCTGACTTGCCACCAATAAAGACCTGTATTTTTATCCTTATAACTGAATGTGTATTTACATAGCTAGCTTACATGTAAACAAGCATGTTCAGGAATCTTAGAGTTTGTGTTTGTCTCAGGTTCAGCCATTTCACCAGGTATTGGTACTCAGGAGCTCCATGTGCCAGGAGAAATTATTTCAGTAACATAGGTACTACTAAATACTAATGACTGAATGTGTCTAAAACAGTCAGGAAAAGAAAACCCTTCATTCCCTTTATTGATTTCAATATTTTGGAAAACTTAAGAATACTGACAACGTTCATACAAGATAGAGTATGTTTCTTTATAAATGAATCAATGTTGATCCATGGTAAGGTTTTAAAGAGGTTTATCAAAATGATCTCTTTCTCCCCCATCACACATACACACATACACACACACACACTAACATATGCACACTATCACCACCACCATCACCAACACCACCCCATACACATAGACACAGACACACACACATGCATGCACATGTGCACACACATGTAGTTCTGACCACATAAAGCTACTTTGAATCATGAAAAACAAGCTCTGAACAGACTGACTTAATTTCCTTTTTGGACAGTTTGGCAAAACTGGTGAATCAAAGGCATGTATATAAATATAGAGTATCTGGATTTTAGCAAGGTCTTTGACTAGATTTTTATGATACTCATATGGAGAAAGTTGAGAGATATATTTTTAGATAACACTGTAAGCCAAAGAATACTAATCTTTCTACAGATGTTGATTAATGAATAGATGTGAGTCTGCATAAGTATCTTTTAGCACACATAGAGTGCTGATGTTGACCATTTCCAAGTCGAAATGTTTTAAGTTCTTCAAGTTCTTGGACGAGGGTTGAGAATGCTGATCAAATTACAAATGATATACTGCTGAGATTAGCCTGAGTGACCCACTTGTTATGGACAAACATATTCATGTGAGGTACCTGTGAGGCAGCCATCTGTATATGCCTGGTTGGTGGTTGAATGTTTTGTCCTGGAGCTCAGCATTACAGGGGAGGAGAATCTTGAAACCATAGATTGTCAATGTCTGAAACTAGAAAAGTATGTTGATTTCTGAAGAACACCAAAATCTTTGGGCCTGGGAGAGGAAGAGGAGCTCCCAAGGAAGAGCAAAAAACAATATGCACAATGGTGAAATCTATAGTGATATGATTTCAGCTCAATAGAAGAATAACTTAATAAAAATTACAGCTGTCAAAAAAAAAAAATGGGGGAAATCCTTTCATCGGGAGTTCCTAGTCCCTGGAGTTTTTGCCAGAAATGGGATAAGCACTTGTCTGGATATCGCAGGAGATGATCTATTCCCCAGGGAAGATTTTGTTTCCATGCTAAGAATACATTTCTTAATAAAAAGCAAAACATAATGCCTCATCAGAAAACAAGATGAATTAACAAAATCCTGGGGGTTCTTTACTTGTTTAATACTTGAAGTTTCTAGGGCTGATTAAATTCATTAAGGAGAAATACATGACCCATTTTTTTAGTTTTCCAAGTCAAAGGCCAGGCATATCCCACTCAGAAATTGCTGAAAATATTTTGGGACTATAAGCCAAAATTGTAACTGTTATTCTTGTATAGATAATGCTTGCTGAAAGCCTCAGATTTAATAGCCAAAATACTTTGGTTCCAGTAAGATGAGTAAGAGAACTTGCCAGCACTTTGGAAGACAACTGTCCCTATGTCCAAGGAAGGCTCTGTGTATTACAATTTAATTTATAATTATTAAATATGAATATGGGAATGTAATGAATAAAGAAAAAGATGAATAAGAAAATAAACCAGAATTGCTCTTGCTCTCTATCCCAAATCAAAAAGTTTACAGAATTTCAGGGAAATGGAAAGCATCAAGTAAAATCTCTCCAAAGAGCAAGTTGATAAATATTCAATACTCTGGCTGGAAAGAGAGAGCAACCGTTGTCTCTGAGTCTTTTATTTGGTTCCGTAACTCATAATTAGGCCCACCTGCCTCAATATGCTGACTGACAGCACAGCTGCCTTCCCTCAGACAGGGTCAGCTGTAGAGACCCACCAGATGTGGAAGAAGTTCAGATCATCAGTTAATGTAATCTTATTGCTGGTCTCCAAGGAATGGTAACTGGCTTTCCAAACAAATGTGAATAGTCTGGGAATCATATCAATAGTCCACACTTAGGCAAAGCAGCTTGGGAATGAAGGTACAGTAGTAGTTCTTGTCTCAAAGTCTCAATTATTCATTTTTGTAAGCTCCAAATCCATGTAGAATGAGAAATTGAGGTTTCAGTAAAAACTGTACCAGTCTGATATCCTTCTTTCAGTGTTAGACAATGAGAATTTGAATCCTGAATTGTATTTCTTTCATATACTAGCTGTATATGCTTAAATATCTTTGCTTCAGTTTTCTTGTATGTTTAATAAAATTATTGTGAGGGTTAAATGAGTTATAATTCATAGAGTACTTAGAATTGCTCAACACATGTATGCAGGATATGGTGGGTTTCTGTCTACATGGATTAAAAGAAGTCTTCAGACCAACTGATGTTATTGCTAAGCAGGCGATGGAAGAGGATCAAGGGTACTTAACAAATTAACCTTTGGTTCAAAATCAAAATAGATCACCTCACTCATTGAACTGTAGTGTGATCACCTTTTCACATCCATTCTCCAGGGCCTGGGGTCTCCAGGCTTTTCCTGATGAGGAACTGTTCATGTAGATTCTAAAATCTACACCAAGCTGACCTATGTGGAGGTCCTTGAGTTCCAGGTGATGAGAAGGTTGCTAAGAGTTGATATCATCTAACTCATTCACTTATGTTTTTAACTAAAGCACCTTTCTATTCTAAGCTATCACCATCATTATCAAATCATGGAAGTTTAGAGCTGAAAGGCATATTTGATTATTACTAAATCTAACCATATATATATATACATGTATAATTTGTTCAATATTTCTAAATAAATTAGTGATAGAGGACTACAATCCACCCCTTCTGGTCCAGTTCTCTCATACTTTTTTGTCTAAGAGATTTCTTAGACTCTTAAAATGTGGAAGACATTGAAAGTGAAAACATGAATTAAACAGTCTCAACCCTAATAATCTTAGAGTCTAGTCCTTTTCCTAATCTAGCCACTTAAGAAAAATTTCAAAATAGGTCTTATTTTTATATTTCATTATTTTTGAAACATAACTCAACTTGTGACATTTAAATAACAATTTCCAAACAAAATTGTCACATGTTATTTAAATGTTTTCCAACCATGCATGTGTGAATGTATAAATATGATTTTAAAATAAGTATTAAAGTCTATTGAGTTAGTGAATAATAAGAAAAAAATTACTGTTAGATGCCTAGACATTATTATCTAAACTTGGATGAATTGAGTTTTCTGCAAATCAAATATGAAATCATCAACTCAAGATGATTAGAAAAAAATGATGTAATAAAATCAACTTTTAGATAGATATAGTATATTGAATTTCCTGGTAATCTTCAAATGTTTGCTTAGGAATGGCCACAGTAATTGGACTGAAAGGTAATGAAGTACCATAACAATTTGTAGAAATAGTATTTCTAAATACTTATAAATCCCCCCACTCTCTACATTACTTAGAGAAAGAAATGACTTTACAGAAGAAAGCTTCATTTTAACAAAGCACTCCAGTATTTTCCTTGCTACAAAATAACCCACCTTGTTCCAACATAGAGAATTCTACTTGTGAAAAATTCAGAAATACAGGAAAACTTTATTAACTCTTTCAGCACTAACCACTGTTGTTAATTCAGAGAAGTTTTCTTCTTGTTGAAAGATGATAATAATCAATGTCTACTAAAAATGAACAAAAAATCTGGTAACTAGCAGCAAGCAGTTACACATAGAAAGTATGAAAGATGCTAATAGTGATATTGTTCTATTCACTTAATATAGTTAAAATTCATCATCATATATGCACAAATTATTTCTCCATATTATTTTACCTTCACATATTCTCTTTGAATTGCAAAAAGTAGATACATATAGAATTGATTTTGACCCTTCCTAGTAATTTTAGAAATAAAACCAAAGAAATAGTAAAGAAAATATTTCCTTCCAAAGCAACTTGCCAAAAACTTGAGAACTTCCTTCCATCTTTCTTCCCTCTTTCCTTCCTTCCATCTTCCTTCCCTCTTTCCTTCCTTCCTTCTTTCCTTCCTTCCTTTCTTCCTCCCCTCCTCCCTCTTTCCCTCCCTCCCTTTCTCTCTCTCTCCCTCCCTTTCTTTCTGAGTGAATAAGCACCTAATTGAGTGATGAAACTATTTCTCTTCTTTTCATCCATAAGTATTACCTCTTGGCTACAGTAGACAGATATATAACTGTGCCACACACAGTGTTCAAGTGAATTACAACCACAAATATGACAGAATTGAAAGAACATGAACAATAATGATGAATATATCTGGGTGTTCCTGTGGGCTAAGGAATCAAAGCAAAAACTTAGCATTATATACCATTGTACAATACTGAGCCATTACAATTTCACTAGAAGTTTCAGTTAAAGGACAATTGAGGATTAGATTGTAATATCCTTTTGGCAATTATTGAAGAGTAGCCACTGGAAAGTAAAAATTACACCACGTTCACTTCTGCATAACTTCAGAGCAGGTTCTTGCTTGTATCCAACATATTCCTTACAGGAAGTTTACATCTCAGGGAATGCAGTCTTGAACCAACAGTCCACAATGATTTGTATCCTCTGTCTTCCCTGCCATAGGCTGTATAGATGCATAATAATACATATTGATTTAAATTAATCTTGGTTACATAAAGACAAACAGCAAAGTAGTATGATTTGGCCTCAAGGTTACAAAAGATGAAAATAATTCATAATATTTTAACACCTTTAAGTTAGCTTAACAACCATTAGATGCTAGACTACTCTAACTCCTGTGTTTTGTTGAATTATTTAAACTGTTGCTTAACTCAGTGCCCAATTACATGTGTTTGGAAAATTTGTTATTGAATGGAAAAGATACCTCTTTCAGTAACTTTGGCACAGGGGACTCTAAAGAAAGATACCATATTGGTGCTCCAACACCTTCAGTCAAAACTGCCCAGTAAACTGGCTTCTCACTTTAGCATAGAAGTAGATGTTTACCAACTTTGAATCATGAAATTTAGCATCATCACTTACTACATACTTAGCTGTGTGATGATGGACAACCTACTTAACATCTCTGTCTCAGTTTTCTCATTTGTAAAATGAGAGTGATAACCATACTGACTTCATAGGATTATTATAAAGATTAAAAGATCAATACCATTACTTGTGTACTGGACATAGTAAGATCTCAATTTATAGTTATTATCGTAATTGTTATCAGTACTGAATCATTTTAAGAAGAAACATTAATAAGAATGACCACATTTGTAGATGTCAAACAGTAAAAACCCATACTTTGATTTTTAACCAAAAATATGATTATAAACCAAGTTTTTCTTCTAGACTAATTAATTAGTTCTTCTATAAACAAGTATTTTTAAATCCTTGTGACCTCTTCTCATGACTGAAGAAATATATAGATACATTTATTTACCTAATAACTATAGTTGGCTGAACTACATCCTCTAGAAAGCTATATTGAAGTCCTGACCTCCATTACCTGTGAATGTGACCTTATTTGGAAATACTGTAGGTGTTTTAGGTGGCTAGTTAGCATGAGGTCATATTGGATTAGAGTAGGCCCTAAATCCAATGACTGGTATCTTTACACAGGAAACAAGAGGGAAGTTCTGATACAGAGACACAGACACACAAGGAAGAGAATTGTCTGAAGCTGGAGACAGAAACTGGAATGATGCAGCTGCCTGCCAAGGAATGACAAGGAACATAGAAAACCACCAAAGCCAGGAAGAAGGAGAAACTTTCCCAGAGAATATGGCCCAACCATCACCCTGATTCTAGATTCTAAGTTACCAGAACTCTGAGAGTAAATTTCTGTTGTTTTAAGCCACAATGTTTGAGGTACTAGGAAACTAATATAATAATTTAAGAAGAGGGAGGTCATTTTGTCCATTTTCAAAAGTTTATTGTGAAACAGAGCTTCAAAAATATCTTCAGTTGGATTTGTTTAAAATATATGGTTTGTAGGCAGGAACTTCACACTTCATTTTCCATTTAAACAATTTTGGAGGAGAATGATATTTATAAACTATGGAAAGACAACTACAGGAAGAGATGTTTTAAACATGGGGCTATGTTGAAGTAATGTTCCTGATCTTGAAGGAGTGTGAGTTACATTCTAATACACTGGGAGTTCTTTATAATGTTTTCCAAGAGACTAGATTTTTGAACTCTTTGTGCAGGAAACTATTACATGGGGGAAAATACAGCTTTGTGGGTCTCTGGCTGTAACTTATAAGTGTTATGTATGAGAAAACATTGAAATTTGGGGAAGGGGGAGACTATAACAAAATAATCTTGTGCTATGTTCCAAAATGTCAAACTGTGAGGAATGTTAATCCAAATTCATTCTTCTTTGATTGCTTGTATTCACATTTCTGGAGTTGATTTTACTTGCATTAAACAGAATCATTATTTAAACACAAAGCCTTTTAACCAAAAAGCATGCAATGCTTCTTGATATACCCCAGTTCTACTTAGAAGATAGAGGACATGGGACTAGTTCTATAAACAACACACACTAAGGTCTTTAAGTGGGAGGTTCATTAAAGACAGGGTCTCACTGTGTTGCCCAAGCTGATCTTGAACACTAGGAGCTCAAGTGATACTTCTGCCTCAGCCTCCTGAGCAGCTGGAAATGCAGGTATATGCAACCACACTTAACTCTTCACTGATTTTTTTTTCCATTGGTTCTTAAAAGGATTGTTTGAGCTAAGATATACAAAGAAGATTATGAAATTTCTAGCATTAATAGAAACTCAATAAATGTCTTCTCTCCTGTTGTATCTTTAGTGCACATTTGAGATCACCTCGCTGCCTTTATTATCCTGAAACTGAGGAGAGGCTGGACTGCGTGCCAGCACTGTGTTCAGAGACCCAGGTTACGGTTAGATGACTAGGAAATTCCAGTATCCGCCTTAGCAATGTGGAACCTGTTAGATTTCCCTTGGATGGAGTGGAGGATTTCCATCATGCTTCACAGTGCTTGGAATTGCCCATTCAGGTATAATCACATTCTATCCCAGCACTTGAAGGAGATTTCTGCTCACTTTACAATTCCGGAATGGTGCAAAGGAAAGATTCCTGAACTAAGAACAATGAGAATATGCTGAGATGAATCTATCTAATCTAACTGGTCCCTAATTACTTTGACTGGAAAATCAGCAGGGGTCATAATAGATTGGTCCCCAAGGTTATTTTGGACATATGTTAGCTAAAGATATTGTAGTCAGGCAACCATTGGTTCAAATCCTAGCTCTCCTACTTATAGATGTTTGAGCTTTGTCAAGTCACTTAATTTGGCTGAATCTTAAGGACACCAGTTGTAAAATAGGGAAAGTAACTAATTGAAAGAATTGGTGTAAAGAACAGTAAGAAAAATTAGTGAAAGCATCTGATACAAAGCAGACACTCAATAAACATTAGTCCCTATTCAGTTAGTCTCAGTACTTTGGCTTAGTTCTATGGGACTTGTTAAAGCACAGGAGGGCTGCCCAGTTTCTGATTGAGTAGGTCTTGGGTGGGAACCCAAAAGTTTGCATTTCTGACAAATGCTGTGGTGATGCTACTGGTCTAGGGATTGCTCCTTGAAAACCACTGCTTCGCAGAAAGAGTTGGCAAAAAATAATACCTGGGCCAGATATGGCCCATTGCCTATTTTTCTATAAACAATTGTTCTCGGAATGCAGCCATGCCAGTTGGCTATGACTGCTTTTTCTCTAAAATGGCAGAGGTAAGTAACTGTGACAGAACTGTATGACTTATAAAGCCTAAAATATTTACTATGTGGTGTTTTACGGAAAAGTTAGCAGTTTTACTCTAGACTATCATTTGGTATTATTCTCTGGGAATTTGGGGGCTCTGATAATTTGTTTAAAGTTTCTTTCCCACCTAGAGGTCTAGATATTTCCCCAAAATATTGGAAAACCTGGCCTTTGCAAGCCTGAAGACTAACTGGATCTAGAGAAACTTAATGGTGTTCTTGCAGAGCACAGTTGTTAAGATCTCTAGCATTTGAAGCCCAGCTCTATCACTTCTTGCTGTGTGGCCATGGGTAATTTATTTCAGGTATATGCCAGATAGAGATAATAACAGTATTTATGATAGAATTATCATGGGAATGAAAGGAATTAAAATATTGGAAGAATTTTCTAAAGTCCCTAGCATATAGAAAGTCCTTAATAAGTGTTGGCTACTTACTGTTATTATTATTACTAAAGGAAAGAGAACCCTAAGGGTGCTCTGTTCTCTTTCCTTGCTTTTCAAGCTTTTTAATCAGTACTTGAGATAATTAAATGTATTCATTGTGTGTTTATGATAGCAATGCAACCTACTTACTTTAGTTTAAAATATTTTATCACAAACCTTTCTATCTCTAATGATTATCAAAAGCAAAGAGACAGAATTTCGTTTTTATGGGAGTGTTTCATTAGAATTAATGACAAAATTAATAGGACCTCACCCAAATCCTTTCTTTTTCAGCAGCCCTCTATGGAGACTTAAAGCCTTTGGAGAATAGGGAAGGAGATCAAAGGTTTTTTAAATCAGAAAATCCAGCGTATCATACTGAGGAATCTCTGTGGTCTAGCTTAAATTTCTACCCTGAGTTGTTTGTTCCAAGTCTGAGGCTCTCCAGAAAAGACTTGGGGAGTGATTTGGGATTCCATTATAGTGTTTTGCTTATAAAACTCTGCCTTCTAACAATATTTGAACTTGAAGCACCAAGTACACAAATGATGTGTACTCTTTGCCATCTTGTCCAGACTGTAATTTTGTTCTCACTCAACATTTTATCACGATTTTTTTTTCTTTTACTTCCTTGAAGCATGATTGTCTTAATGTCCGGCAGATCTATGTTCAAGTCTTAGTTTTTCCCTCTTACAAGGCATGCACCTAGGCCTCCATTTCTCCTTTTCTAAAGTGAATGAATAGGATAACATAGGTATTGTGAAAGTTAAATATGAATGAAAAGTGCCTTGCAGAATTCCTAATACATGTAAACAAGGCTCCATAAACATCTGACTTTTGTTTTCCACTCTACTACACTCACTATTTTTTGAACTATGTAATAAAACTTTATAATCTGTCCTTACTTAGCCCTTTAAAAATGGTTTCCTGCAAAAGAATCTTGGATCTTTAAGATGAATTGTTGCTTTCACTCAGTGCTCAATGAAAGAATTAAAAGCAGCTGGGGCCAAGCACAGATTTTTTTTTTTTTTTTTCCTTCAAAAAAGCAGTTCAGGGAGAGCTGGAGAATGCCAGGGGGCCAGAGGAATCGCTGAGGCCAGGATAAATTAATTGCTGGTTGGGAGCCATCAATTGCTGTGGGAGAAGCCTTGTGGCATTAATGAGGCAATTAACACTTGGGTTAAAAATAGAAGAGAAATTCAAGTTGAAACAGATGGTGTTGGAAGCAATGACAATGGCCTGTGGTAGTCACCAGTGGAAATAAGGTGAACACACAAAGATTTAAAGCAACTGAACTGTTAAATTAGTTAAGGTGCTTACAAAATTTTTACAAAGAAATGCTATCTAACTATGGCATTACACAGGTAACAATAAAAATGTGGAGTATTAAGAAACTTATTTTTATTTAAAAACATGGAGAGATTATTTCTACATCTGTACAAATGCTTCTCTTTAGAAGCCAGATTTTCTTACCAATATTTCCCCAATTTTTTAATTTCCCGATGATAGCCTCAAAATTTGTTGGTGAAACCTCTGTGGGCCTATCTACCAGCATAATACATCCAAAGTTATGGAATAACACCATGATTTGCACTTTTCTCTTGAGTTATAACCAAACCCTGGATCTTAAACATTGAAGGTAAACATCTACAATTCATCCTTCTCTTCCTGATATTCTCCACCAAATAAAACCATTTCCCTTCCTCTAGTGGTGCCTTCCTCTTTCTTGGTTTCCAGTTACAGAAATTAGTTTTAACTATTCATTTTAAACACTGAAATGCCCACCCCAAACACACTTAGAAAGCAGAAGAAATTACTTTAATTTTTAATATTTCCTTTCTTTATGAGGGTGATTAAGAAGTAACCTGCAGAAGTCTTAAACTAGTACAAAGATGTGCCATGTTTCATATAAAAATCTGATCTCGGTAACAACTCAGGTAACAACTCTAACTACCTGTTAAAAACTTTATAAGTATTTATTGATTTGAAAAATGATAATTAAGTCATGAAATAATTCATTTTTCTTCCAGAGAAGTTTTAAAACCTGAGAGCAGAAATACTTTGAATTTAGTATTAAGTTAATAGTAGTTTTTTATGTGGTTTTATCAATAATATCTTTCAAAGTTTCCTGTAATCTTCAAGTACTCTATACAGTCAGAACCTCTTAAAGGAAATGGAGTACTGAATTAAGAATAAAAGTTTCAAATATGCTTTGTCTGCTGCAGAATGTGGTACTTATACAAGTTTAGCTGGTTTGCAGTTTAAATTTCCACCCTAGCTCTAATTAATAAAGAATTTAAACTTAAGAAGGCAAGGAAAATTTGACTAGGTTGGTTTGACTAAATTTGGTGTAACCAAGATTTTTTAAAACTCAACTATTTCTAATTTATACCAGAATCATTCTTCCTGAAAGAGGTATATGTTCAATTGTCCATAAACAATAATCAATGAGGCAGACTCTAAATTAGCTTATTTATTATTTAGATGTTGCAGAAACATCCTAGAAACTTTTATAAAACGTGAACAGTGCCAACAGCAAACTGTTCACAATGCATCTAACATCCTCAGAAATTGAATGATAATGGTGTAGGGGTCAACTGAGGCAGTAATGTGACACTACTAGATGGAAAAAAGAAAAACTGGGGAAAGAAAGCCACCACGGAGAAAAGAAATTACATATTCATCTCCAGACAGAGATATCAATAAAATTAAAAATAGGCTTTTTAAAATGGAAGATGGCACAGAGAAATTACTGAACAGAACTGATGGAGAAGTACTCCTTCCATCACGAAGGGCTTGCATGGTCATCAATTTGTAATAGTCATGTTTCAAGATTAAATCATGTATGTTTAATTTATCTAGATGACTGGCTCAGAGGCTGAGAAGAATTTATCAAGAGGGTCAGACAATTACGCAATGATCTTAGGACAATATGTAAAAGGCATCTTGATGATTACAATGATGTCTTTGTTTTGTGCCAGAACATCTTAATTTTATTTGGCCTCCCTGATGCTGGCATTGGAAATCACAAACAGCTGTTTTACATCAGTGCTCATTTGGTGCATTCTACACAATCAATCCATCGGTTATGAAGTGCAATCAATCAGTTCTCTAATTTTTAAAAAATAACCACAAGGCTGATAAGCTAGGATTTCATAAGACAAAATAGTTTAAACTGTGGGCAGTAATGTTTTACACCAGCCGTGCATCTTCTTTTCGTCACTCATATTATTTTTCCCGTTGCTCTTAGTACCCATGACTAATAATACCATGTGCCCAATTTCACTCTTTGCCCTTGTTCTCATGTCAGCTTTATTAGTTCACCCAAATCCTGTTTCCTTGAGTGAACATCACAGATGACATTGTATATAATTAGCATGTTGGTTATACAGATTTAGTACTGCTTAATAAATGGGAAGATAAAATTTCTTCTAGTGGCCCAAATGTATTCCCCTCTCTCCCACCCATTCTAGTACTCTTACTTATCAAAATTTTATGATTCAATTATTGAGGAAGCTGAAAAATATTTCCTGTCATATATCTCTGAGAGTAGATATCCTCAGGGGGAAAATTGACTATATAAATCCATTTTCATAATACATTAAAATTCCATTAAAACACTTAACTGGTTTTCTAAAAAAAATTATATTTAATAATGTTAGGTAGTAAAATACCTAACAAATATTTGCTTATCAAACATTATTTGGATAGCAATGTGTAAAGTTCCCTTTAAAACAAGTTGTATGTGAAATAAACTAAGCATGTCTCCTTGTGCTAGATTTGTAAGGTGTAGAATGCTGAAACTGCTACTGGAGAATTCAAATGCTTAAACTATGGCTAAAGACCTCTATTTGGGGGAGAACAACACTTGTTAGCTGTTAGTAGTGTTATTGTGGACTCGACGTCTTTCTTTCATCATCTATTACTAACAAAATGAGACTATTATAAACCAATTACTCTGTAATAATGTAATGCCTCATGTTTTCCTAAATCAACACCTCTTCACTCTCATCCTGTGTCTTAGAACACTGGGCCAGGGTGATCTGAGAAGTCTCCTCAATTTAAAACTCCAGTTCCCACTAACGGGGCTCTGATTTGGGCCCCTAACTGGCTCTGTCTCCTAGTGAAGTTTGTAAAAACTGCCTCTGTTTGTACCTATTCCTCAGAGATCATGGGTTTTTTTTGATATTGGTCCTCATTTGATTCTGGTCATCTGCCCATAGTACCGAAAGAGCTCTATTCCTTTGCCTGCATGCCTGTTATTAAATAAAAGAAAAGATAGATAGATAGATAGATTGATTGATTGATTGATTGATTTAGAGATGAGGTCTTGCTTTGTTGCCCAGGCTGGCCTCCATCTCCTGGGCTCAAGTGATCTTCCCACTCCAGCCTCCTGAGTACCTGGGATTGTAGGCATGAAACACTGCACCCTGCTCTAAAATTTATTATTTAAACTGCTAAATCCAAATATTATTCAATTGCTCCACTGATCACTAGCGAGTAAACAAAGGCTAATGAACTTATAGTCTGAACTTCAGGCACTGAGCTAATTCTGAGATAATCAAAATCAACTGCATTGATTATAATGACAAAAAACATAGAAGTAAAAGTTAACAGGGCTGGGAATGTAGCTCAGTGGCATAGCACCTGCCTGGCCAGTGCAAGGTCCTGAGTTTGATCCCCGGAACCAAAAACAGAAACAAAAAAACAGTAAAGATTAAAAGGTTAACATACCATGAAGATTAGAAAAGTCTAGAAAGAAAAAAAAACCCTCATCCTTTTTCCTAAGATTTCTTTTAAGAATCTTTTGAGCTAGGAATCAAGACTATTTCTTTGGTCATAAAGCCTCAAAGTGTGGACTTCCTATCCTAGGAGATTATATTAGCTAATGACACTGTGTATGTAATGTGTGTGTTATGAAATTTGAAATAGGCCCAAGAGTCTTCAGAAGTGCCAGTGAATAGACTTTTTTTCCTGAAATTCAGCATCAACTTTGGAAAACTCATTTTTCTCTGACGTCTATTATTTTATGTCTAAACTTTGCCAGATGACTGTCTCGCCTGTTTGGAAAAAAACTCTGGCCTTGTCCTGGGTTTGTAGCTTATCTTTTCCCACCTCAACTTGTCAGATACCACCCTAGCCCAAGAAATCACAAGAACCTACTGTTTCTTTTTGAAATGGCTGACTGACCCATCTGATCCAACTGGCCTACCTGGGCTCCCATTCTGTGCCTTCACGTCCTAGCCTTGGCTTTCCCGTTGCTGCCTGACCCATCACTGCGAGTTATGATAACATGCCAAGCTCTACAACACCTTGGGCTTCACCTGCTAAGCATTCTGCTTCAGTTCAGAGTGAGCCATGCTGATTATCCTACCAAGTGACAGATGACTCCATGGATTCTGCCTCTGAGGGAAAAAAATTCACTTTCTGCTTAGAACACATAGCATCAGAAAAATAAAAATTTAGGACTGATAATTTCTAAAATGTCTTTTCAGTCTAAATACTGGGTTTCACATTTTTATAGATAAGAAAACTGAGGATCAGATAGGTTGATTCTCCAAAGAAAACTGAAAAAGTGAAGTTGCCTTTGATTAGTGAGGAGGTATCACCAGAGGTGTGCCAATAAATGTTTCGGGGGGGGGTCTTGATTTGTAGCATTTAGTGGTATAATTCTGTGGTGTTAATTTCTGTGGTACAGATATGCCCCTGATAACTGATTTAAAACTAACAACCAGCTGCAAAATTCCTCAAAATTTAACAGTCTTCTTTGGGAACTGGTACCAGCTTGTTCATTTGTAGCACATCCTCAACATAATTCTTATTTTATACTGATAATCCAAGGACCACTTACTTGGTTCTATTGTCCTGTATTCCTCTGACCTATACAGGTCATATCATTAAACCCCAACCTGTAGCCTGGGATGATTACAGATTTTGAGACTAATCTTATCTGTGGACCTGAGGATCATAACTGCTCCTACACCAGTGATTTATTGTCTCAGCTTTAAATTCTTCAAGTATCCTCAGATTCTCCTTGCTCCAGTTTCTTAGTTCACTATGAGAATATACAGTCTCTTCAGAGACTGACTTCCTGCCAAAAAATCCCACTCACATTCAAACATGGTCTTCCATGGTTGGTAACTGAAATCCATCCCAAAACATTCATGAATTTCTTTTACTCTAATGTTTTAACCAGTTGCACAGGTGAGAATTGAAACACAAAGTGGTAGCTCCAGCGGAGGTAAGGGCAGTCTGAGAAATGCTCATGATGAATAAAATTTCTAAATCTATTCTCACTGAGGAAATGTGTTATTTCTAGAAACACTGAGCTCCTCTATCCTCTTTCACTTCTGAGTTACAAAAGACTAAAACAATGCACACAAGCATTTTCTTTAATTCTGTGTCAAGGAAACATCAGATAGAATTGTGTGCGTACCTCTTGAACAAAAGACATTGGACTATGATGTCACCAGAGATATGTTGTATTCAAAATGTAGCCTGGGAAACTCTTCATCAATAGCCATGATTTTGTGTCTAGAATTTAAAACTACTGACTCTGGCACAAAAATGAATGAATAGTCATAGACATTCATGACCACAAATCATAGTTCACTGAATAACTTGCTAACAATTCTGAGAAAATAAATTATAATGCATCCAATGAATGGATTATTAGGCAGGTGCTTAAATTTTAGTCAAGATGACTACATGGCCATGTGAAGAATTCTTACGATTTTTTTAGGTGAAAATATACAGAATTGTGTATCGCTAAAACAATGTTTAAAAACATAGGAAGTGAAAAACATAGTAAGTGAACCTCCTACATAGTTACATTAGGGTTGACAGACTACTATATTTCCCTGTTTCTCACTTTCCCAATTTTCTACAACATGGTCACATTGTTCTTCTACTAAAATATACCCAAGTTAAAAATAAATAGGCTTAAAAATGTACATGTATCCTGGACTCCTAACCAGGACTTGGACCACTCTTCTGAACACCGAGAAAACTCTTTCCTGAATGGGACCCTCCTTGCCCTCTTGTTAGCTTATGACAGCCCTCATAACACCTGTGAAACCAGAAACACCAGCTATCAAAAAGACTTGTCGCAAAATTTGGACATAGGAGGTGAGTAACTGTCACCCATGCTTTTTTTTTCAGCTACCACGTGAACGGCCAGACTCCCTCCTTCTTTGTTATGCTTTTACCGCTCTGTAATGCTTCACCCCCAGTGCCATTTATTGACTGCCTTTTATTGGTCTCTGTATCTTTTATTTTATTGCTAACTTCCCTATACTTTCAACCCCTTCAGACTTTTGAGCCAAGAGAAGGTCTTCACTTTTCACTGGCTTTCACTCTGCTTACCTGCACTCTTTACTGTTATAACAGAGTGACTAAAAACTGCTGAAAAAGCAAACAGCTCTGCAAAGAAGAGCTGCTGTAAATTCATGATCTGTCAACTTAATTGCTTCCTCAATCCTTTCCATTAATCTTTACCAGCGATGGGAAGAAGAGTCTCTAGTAAACAAAGTAGCAAGTTGAGTAGATTCTGTACCAGTATCAGTAGATTGTACAACTCCAAATTTACCCTTTACTATCTGCTCTGTGTTAATAAATGGAATTCTTTTAAGCATTTCTCTGCTAAAATGAGCATGATGTTGTGCTTTCTTGGTAGAGAGTGCAGGAAGAACACTGCAGGAGGAAGGGGCTCTTCTGAGGTTTCTAGCTGTAGAATGGTGGGTCAGCAGTGTGAGTGTGAGGACAGCTGGGGGTGCATGCCTTAGCCTCGCACCCAGAAGGAACTGTCCCTAGGGAACTTTGCAGCCACAACATGGCCTAGTGACCCTCTTCCCACTCCTTGCATTATAGATATCCTGTACTTCAGGCCTCCTACTGGCACTGGCTTCTTGAATGTTTGCATTCACTCCCCTCCTTCAGTGTGTCTCTCATAGTCCTCTTGATGTCACTCCTAATCTCACTCCCTTTCCCAGAGAGACACCAGGCTCCCTGCAGCACTGGAGTCTCAGTTCAACTTCACAGCCATACAGTGGCCACCAGCTGTGCCTTGCCAACCTGCCTGAACTCCAAAGGGCTCTTCCCTGCTAATCCTGTGGCTGCAGACCAGCTATGGGCAGACAACAAGCAGACTTCTCTATCATCCACTAGGTTCAACTACATGTTCTCTAGTGTGATTTGAATGACAGCCCTGGCAAGGGTTGCCCCCTTCCAAGTTTGACCCTATTCCTCTGCCCTCAGTTACCACAAAGAGTGCTCTTGGGTGTGGTAGTTACTCTAGTATCATAGTAACAATTGTAATTCTTTAAGCTTCTACTGTTCAAATCACTAGTTTCAGTCTCCTGATTAGATGCATACTTCTAGAGTCCAAGAAAAAGCCTTTTTATTTACACAGTGAGGACATGTCAATGGAAGGTTTGCCTGTACTCGCTGCTTCTATTCTTTGATGTCCTACCCATTCTTCATCCTACTGCACTCTTGCTTCTGCCCTTACCATGTCACTGAAATTCCTCTCCATGATCATCTGTTACCAACTCTCACGAATGACATTTTGAGCCCTATCTGACTTTGACTTATCTGCTCCATCTCACACTGTTTGCCTTCAGTTTATAATGCTGCATTTTTCCTGAGTTTTCTTATTCTCTGTCTCCTTCAAAGGATATTCTTCCCTCTGCCTGTTTTGACAGTTTGAACTCAATATCCCAATAATATTCTTCTCCGTTTTTCTCTTCCATTTTCTGCGTCGGTAAATGACAACACCTATCAATTCACTCAAGACAGGGACATGGGAGTTATTCTAAATTTTCTTTCCCTCTCTCACTTTCTTTTTATCTGAACACTCTATACTTTAGTAAGGGGTTAAAATCTGAAAAGTGTAAGTGTGAAACTTATTCAAAGAATAAGGGAAAACATGAGGGAGAGTAGTCCAGATGGCGGTCACAGCTTATACAAATGCAGAGAGGCATGAAGTGGTAACTTGCCACGATAGGTTAATTTTATGTGTCAACTTGGCTAGAATATAGCACCCAGTTTTTAATTCAGCACTTGCCTGGTGTTGCTAGGAAGCTATTTTGTAACTTTTTAAAGCATCTATAATTAATTGTCTTTACATAGAAGAATCTATCTTCAGTATGAATGAAGCTTATCCAATAAATTGAAGGCTTTAAGTATAAAAATTTTCTCAGACGAAAACAAATTTTGCATCAAGACTACAACATTGATTCTTGCCTGAATTTCCAGTCTGCCTATAATTTTCCAACTTTTCAGCTTATCTTTTTGTCTCTGCATCTCTTTATGTATGTAGTCAGACCTCCATATGGTGGGTTTCATGTTCCGATATACTGATCAAAAGTATTTTTAAATATCACATCTATCTTGAGCATGCATAGACTTTTCCCTTGTCATTATTCTAAATAATATAGTATACCAACTATTTACATTGATTTAGGTATTATATTTAATCTATATATGATGTAAACATTTATATGTAAGGTTGTAAGTAGGTTATATTCAAATATGGTACCACTTTATATAAGAAGCTCGAGTATTTGTGAGTTTTGGAATCCACAAGGCATCCTGGAATCCATTCTTAGTGGATACCAATGGATGCCTGTACACACACACACACACACACACACACACACACACACAATTCTGAGGAGCTCTGAGTAATATACATGCAAAGTTTTTGCACTTAGCCTATTTGATCAGATTTCCATTGACAGGTTAAGATGGGCCTAACTCAGAGCCTAATACTGTGCATTTAAATCCTTCTACACTCAGGTATGTTATAAGATATGAAAAGCAAAGATCATGTTTTTCACATCCCATGTGTACAATCATGTGGGATTTATGGTAAGAGCTATACTTTTTAATAGCTAGTACTAGGCATAGTTAAAATGCTTATGAGAGAAGAGAAAACAAAATGTCAGAAGAAAACAAGTTTGGTAATCAGGCATTTAATTTGCCTGAAAGCTTTAGCAAAGATTAGTAGTTAATTTCTCCTTTGAGTAGAAGTAGAAATAATTAAATTAGTTCAGCACATAGACGGGAAGAGGTCAGGAGCCAAATCTCATTCCTTGGCTACTGTCTCTCTCTCTCTCTCTCTCTCTCTCTCTCTCTCTCTCTCTTTAAACAAAGAGGAGCTCTGAGTGCAAGGAGACTGTGAGAAGCATCAGCTTGCTTATATATTTATTTCATTTAATTTCTGGTGTTGAGAACTGATAGAAATAAAAAAACTTGTCAAGTTAGCATTTGTAGCAGTCAGGAAAGCTCATTTTTATTATCTGAGTATCTAGTGATTTGAAAGGGGTTAAACATTCTGGAATCAAATTCAAGATATGATCTTGATTACTTCATCAACATTCCTTCAATCCTCCCCCTGAAATATCCCATCATCTCTATACTCAGGAGGCACCTCCACATGTGCTCTTTACTGAAGAAAAAGCCAGCAAAACCAGTGACCCCCAGAAGTGCTGCTGTGACTCATGCTAACCCCACAGTTCCTGTATAAACTAAGAGGACTCATTCCTTTGTTCATTAGTCAGATAAATATTTTAAAGACTTGGTTTTTTACCCTCCACTTTCAGGGAAGAAATGAACCGGGGAAAGAACAGGAATGATTTTAAAAGATTTTTACTTTTCAGTAGAGACAAGCTACTTTTGAATTAAACAAGATGTCTAAAAACTTCAAGTTAAGTCTAATATTTTATGGCAGATTTTTAGCTTCTTAATAGTTCCTTGCATTTTTCATTAAAATAATTATGGAATGCATTACCTAAAATGTAATACAATGATCAATTCAATTGCACTGGGAAATCACAAAGTAGCTCAAGAAAACCTTAATAGTACTATATCAATAGAGAAGTGAAAACTTTGGGATAAGATTTGAAAGCATTAGTAACTGTCTCAAAGAGGATCTTCTAAATTCAGTTCTTTTGTCTGAAGTTTTCCAAATAAAATTTGTTAACTTTTTCTTAAAGATCAAAATTTGCCAAGCAACTAAGTTTGTAGGTCTCCTGTTGGTCTTTATGACAAACTTTAGTGGTATATGATTATAAGAGTCAGAAGCTAAACAAAAGCCAGGAATTTTTCTGGTCTCTATTGTGGAAAGTTCCACTTCTGAGTCTCATCTTAACATTACCAGCAACACACCATCATTTTAATGTTATAAACATTCTGAAAAGGCACAAGGAGTTAGCAAAACAAGGTGTCAAGCACTCGTTTTGTTAAGTTGGAAGGATAAGAATTAATGAAATTTTGATAGTAAGAGAAATCAAGAAGATTTTTGGTAGGGGGCAGCAGAGTATTACCCCAACCTGAAGTTCAGTTACCATGAAGGTTATAGTGCCATCTATATATAACAGATTGATTCCCAAGACTTCATTCATGGGATCTGATACTACTCCAGACAAAAACATAAATGCTTTCTGTAATGCATTTCATAAATGTTTTGACACTTATGAAAATTAATTCTGTGAGAAAAACAACAATAACAAAACAATGACAGACTTATATTGTAAATATGATAGATATTTTTACTTAATGAGATAACACATTTTAAGTCCCTAAAAATAGAGTCTGGCACACAATAGACCCTTGAATGTTTGCTAAAAACTGTTAATTAAACATGTGATTATTATTATGTAATAGGGAAACTTTCTGGGATTCTTTCATTACTTCGAAGTTAGTTACATCAGACAGAAAAATTGGTACTTTAGTTCAGTTCCCATTGAAGTAACTGTCCAGTGTTGAAGGTCCAGACATGCACTGGTTTTGCATTAGCTATGCCTTAATAGGGGATTGCTTAGCAGTGAGTGTCAATTATAGATCCCCAAGGAATTTATACAGAGCCACTTTCTCCATTGCTGAATTTAAAATGCCACAGATGGGACTGCAACAGAGAGACCCTCCCTCAGTCTTTGTGATTCCTTTATCCCCAGGAATGAGGGAACTTCAGGGACATGATTTGCTTCTTGATAGCAATTGAATCCTTGCCACGAGTCTGTCCCAGGAGTGGCTGCTGTGAGTACTAGTCATCACCACCATTTGGGAAGGGTTAGGGTAGTGGCTAAGCATCTCACAGCTTGGCCTGTGTCCCAGGAGGCAGGAGGATACTGGAAGTGGAAGGAGGGTGATGTGTGAGAATAAGACAGACTGGCATATCCTATAACTGTGCCTATCAACTCCCAAAAGGTTGGGCTGTGCTTAAATGTCATCAAAGGAGAGTCAAAGGCCTTGTCTGTAAACAACCTCAGAGATAATAAGAGGCTGGAAAACACAACTCAGTCAAAAGATTTAAGGAACAGGGATAATTTATTCTAAATAAGGGAAGACGGAATGTACGTATTAGGGGCTACTTATTACTCAGTAGGAAGAAATAATTCTGCAGCTTAGTACTTACACAACAAGCCAGGCACTTTCACATATACTTGGTCACTGTCTTACTTAATCATAACATTAAGAAAGATTATTTTGCAGATGAGGAAACAGACTCAAAATTTGGCAATTTAACTAAATCACATGAGAAGTAAGGGTGGAGCTGTGATTCTCTTCCATGTCAGGCTGACTACCACGGACCCTACACAGCAGTAACTGCTCAATCAAGTACTGTTTTCATAAATGTATTTGGTCACAATCCTGAATTTGAGAGTCTAGATAGGCAGGGTGATCTGCTTAAATATCTCAAGTTTCTAGTGGCCTTGTGCCTGCTAATGGCAACATGAATTCCAGCTCTCTTCATCCCTATCTACCTAGTAGATGCAATACTCATTGCCAGACTATAGGAGAACTCTCAAAGCAAATCTCTAACTTCATGGCATAGTGACACACACACACTCTCCTTCAAAGCTTTTTGAATAAGGTCACATATTTCAAGAAAACAACCAATACTTTGCATAAAGAAGTGTAGGAATCTGACACGGCCAGTGCTTCCTGGAGAGTTAGACAAGAAAATGAAAGAGTCACTACTATAAAGATGCTTCAGGCAGAGGCCAATACTGGTACCTCAGTAACGATCCTCCTCTCCCTGGGGCTATGGGTAGTACCATGGCAGACTTTTGCTAGTTTGTGTCAAATATTTTTAAAACCAGAGAAAGACAAAGAAAGATCTGTGGTCACCTGCTCTAGTTCCTATAACATTCTTGGAGACTCTGCCCTCAAATAATCTTGATTTGGATATTATCCAAACTAGCCTCTTTATTTCCCAACTATTCCAAGAGTCCTCTGTCCAGACCTATAATGTGTTAGTACTTCTTTGATCTAGAAAATGTGAAGGCCTACCCCCATTTATTCTCCCCTATTCGATTTCCTCAGACCAAGTTCTTAGGCTCTACTTTGAATTATCCTACCTTTCCACTTTATCTCTCAGTTCTGGTCCTATGTGTCCTATGCTCAAACTTCACTCTTTTCTCTGCTCTTTCCTAAACACTCTGTGCATATAACACCTTTTAAATTTTGCTCATGTACTTTCCTAGGCGTGGAACTTCCCTACTGCTTAAATTGGCAAACACATTCATCCTTCAAAGCCCAGCTCTAAGTAGTCCTGTACATGAAAATTTACAAGTCTATGCTCAAAGGCAATTAATATATACCTGTACTGTGGTGTTTATTATGATATATTACATTTCCCTACTTCCACAGAAATCTATGTCTTTATTGGATGCATTGATATAATGACGGTGCCACATTTCCTTTTTTGTGTTCTCTTTTCTCTATTGTTTATCAAGGCATTTTCTCTTGGGAAATAAGTACTTGTGATTCTAGGGATGTAAGAGAGATAACGTGGAGGCTAGGGGATGGCAAGCAGATGCAGGTCTCTTGGGACTCATCTTGAGTTTAGGACCTTGTGTTTCTGGCTAGATTATACTCCGCAGGTCAGCCAACTTGGAAAAGAGGCAGCTGTTGAGTACAGAAACCCTTTCTACAAATGAGTCCTACAGTTGTCCTTAGAGTACAACTGAAGCTTGCATGAGAGTGAAAAAACTTCAACCACAGGCTGGGGATTTAGCTCAGTGGTTTCACCACCTGCTGCGCAAGCCCAAGGACCTGAGTTCAATCCCTGGTACCAAAAAACCTCTCCCAAAAACAAAAAAAAACTTCAACCTCTGCCACATAGTCACACTTAATAAATATTTGCTCCATTGGCTTGAATGGAAGAAACCTCCCTGGTAGTATGTAAGTTTAAGCTCTTCATCCAGACTTTGTCTTAAATCCAACTAGTTCATATAAACCTCTTCTAACCTTGCCCCATTTGATTCTTGGTGCTAAGTTCTTGAAGGGTCCCTGTCATATGAGACGGAATTAGACTACTACTATTGGCCTCTACGGTCCTGATTAGTTTCTCCAGCTGACTAGTTAGGTAGGCAGCACCTAGGGAATAATGAAAATGAAATTCAGATGCTTCTGGAATATATTTGAAAATGCTCGAAAGCTCAGGCACTGTCTGGTGACAGTAAACACCAGGAAAAAATATGCCAAGAAACTCTAATGAGAAATTCTGCAGTGTACACAGGTGCAAAGAAGGTATTAAGTGTCTGAATGTGATTGGCAAGAAATGAGACAACAAAAGATAATGAAAAACTGAGCTAATGTATAAATCTAATCAATCAATTTCTTTGACTTCTCATATTTTCTCTCGAGGCAACTCTGCTTACCGCAATCTATGCCGTTGAGCTGCTGGTCACCAGTTAAAGAACAGGGCGCGTGACTTACAAAGACCTGAACAAGCCTACTCTATTGCAAAAGTCTATTATGGTCTTCCTGAAGCTGACTAGTGATCACAGACCTACTGTGAATTAGAGCTGTTTGGGACCTGAGCTGTCAGCTGGTTCACATTTTGGGGGAAAAGATAAGAAAGCCAAGGCTCAAGGAACATAAAGAATTTAGTCATGGTCACACCAAAGCCATAAATCTTGTTCTGGGCTTTTTATAATTGGGCTGTCTCTCAATTTAAAAAAGCACCTAGAAGGTTTATATGAAAATTTTTAATAAATTGCCATATTTCAAAGGCGATATTCTTTCTCTCAACACATGAACATCTATTTAAAAGTTATAATCATCCCCTTGCTCCCAACAAAGGATGATCCTAAATGCTTTAAGGAAGATGTTTTCTGATTACATCTATGGATTTTGCAATGAGCTTTAAAATATGTCTTAGTCCATTCATGTATAGCACAAGTTGGTGACATGAGTTGGCTAAGCTCTGTGGTAACCACAACCTCTTTGAGTCTTACTGTTCAGTTTTGTAAAATGAAGATAATTATTCACCTCATGGAATTTTTGTGAAGATAAAATGTGAGACATATAGAAAATAATACAGTTACAGGCATTAATATTAAAGAACACAAATGTTTTTATGTATCCTTTGTGTATCTTGCTTAAAATTTCCACATTTTATTTCATTTTTATTAAGTACTTAATTTCTACCATTTTAAAAGCATGTCTAGCCTAACTTTCTTTAGATATGTCATTCATTTAGTCAACAATAAGCTATAAGGTAGTTATAAGTCTGTCAGTAGAAGACTGAGTATCAGAAAAATGGGATCATAAAGCAGTTATATTAGGAGTCATTCAATATAACTAACCCAGGTGTATGTATTGGAGAGAAGTGGAAATGAAAAGGAGCATAAATGCTACCAGAATTGAGGCACACAATTGAGGCATTTTCCATAGGCATTTCCAACAATAACTTTTCTGATAGTTGTATGTCTCCAAGGCCCACCCTTTGCAGAGCCATGAAGTAGGTCACGTTTTCAGCTGTACTGTACCAGCCTCAATTTAAGCCCTCACTCTGCTTCATTATCCCCTTTTCTCCTTGATGTGCAGAAGTCTAAAGTGTTGTCCCCATCCCCAGGGAAGGGAATCCTCCTGCCAATCTCATGAAGCAATATTCCATTCTCTCAATATACTGTTCTTTTTTGCAAATGTAATGAATAAAGCTTTTACTAAGTTAGGAACTTACAGTGATTTATTTTTATATACTTTTCTCCTTCCAGAAAGGATTAAGGGTAGTTTATGAGGATACCTAAAATAAAGCAAGATAGCTTAAGTAGGAAAGAAAAACAATGGTAAGAACATAAAATGAAGCCATGGATGAGGTTAATTTTAAAAATATTTCTTTCTGCCCAAAAAAGACCATGAGTTTTTATGAGTAGGTTATTAATTTGGCTGAATGCATTAGTAACAAGCACTCAATGAAAAATCCAATCAGTTGCTTAATGTTTAGTATTTGAAAGGCAAAAACAGATCAATTGCTGAGAAATAATTCTTAAAATTAAGACTAAAGTGGAATTGCTCCCATGTCCTAGTAGGGACAATAGAGATAATAGAGTTTAACATCTTTTTAAAAGTTAAGTGCTCATAAAAATAAATTTATTCAAACCTAGGTGTGGTAACCTGAAATCCCAGCAGTTCCAGCCTATCCTGAGTAATTTAGAGACTTATCAAGAATCTGTCTCAAAAATATATACATATATAAAATTAAATAAAAAGGGCTTGGGATGAAGCTCAGAGAAAAGGTCCTAGGTTCAATCCCCAGTACTGAAAAAAAAAAAGATAAATTTATATAGATTGTGTTTTAGCTAATAATACTACACCCAGAAGTGAAATAAAGAGTCAACTTGCTTGGTTTTTTCCAGGAGTGTTAATCAATGTGTCAGGGAAAAAAAATCAAAATGGAGTAGCACTGGTTTCGGCATTGAAAATGGAATCAGAAGGCACCTTCAAATCTGGTGTTAGACAAGTCCACAGATAAAATTTTAAACTAGGATTCAGACATTTCCCTACACTCCTTCTGACCTGAACTTTGGACAGAGCCAAGCCTAGTTTCTTGAAACACTATTAACTTCTGTGAGCTTCCATGCGTGGACTTACTCCCCCCAAACAACTCAAACTGAGACTGCAGTTAATCCCTTTCTTACAATACTTTTTTGACTTTTGCCAGCACCACACATAATTCCCGACTAACAAGGAACTTAATTTCCACCCTCCCCTATGGCTTTGTCACTGGATGGGGTTCAAGAAGTTCTCCCTAAAGAGGAGATGCGGACCTCAAATTGGCCCAAGCAGATTCTTGATGTCTCATTATAGAAAAGCATTTCAGGATAATTCAGAGAGGCATAGGCAAACTTGCTAGGCAAAGTTACAAAGAAAGAGAAGATGGGAAAGAACCCCAGCTTGAGGAGCACACTCATCTCTGATGGAGAGGACCTGACTGGCCCATTTACAAAGAAAGAGCCCAGATTTTATAGAATGGCTGAGGTGGGCTAGGGTCTGCTCAATCATTATCTCAGTTCTGGTTTCCAGGATGACTCTGGAGAAGTCCTTATCACTTAAGCTGTTCTCCATGAGATATTGTTTCTATTTTGGATAGTTTCAGTTTTCTGGAGGCACTGCTGGAATCCAAGGTGACCATAGGATGAGGGCAGTCCAAGGTGACTCATAGATTGAGTAAACTTTTAGGTACTCATTAATAGTTGAATGCACCTATAAATCTCTTATCTTGGTGTCCTCAGTCTTGAAGTAGGATGAGATAATTATACAAATTTAGGGCTGATTGATCTTGTGCTGCCAGTTTTTAGACAAATACTCCCTAAATGAGTAACATGCGTACATGTAGACCTGGACAAAGATCTACCTCAAAGTTTTAAGATAATAAAGGAGACAGATACAAAATGAAAAGTAAAGCTTTGTTCTGCTCTTCGTTACCCTTTGAGCATCTGTAGGTTCTTAGGAAGAGTCACTATTTTGTTCAGCAAAAGTAGCTTTTAAGTTCCTGATTGCCTGAGAAGAAAACACAAACCATGTCCTCTCTCCTTACGGTGGTCTCTGTCTCAGTTTAAAGCTACAAATATAGCAGTCATTTTGTAAAACCTCAGAACATTTTTCCAAGATTCGTTGAATATGTTTTCTTGATTACAATCTTAATTAGCTTTAAATAAATGTAACTTTATCTTTTTCTCCACAGGGTTGATTTTATTCACAGTCAACATAAAGAACTTTAAAATCTTGTCTTCAACAAATGGGAAATTCAGTGCCAGTTGACTCATATTTTTATATATGACTTCATACATAACTGGTAAAATATAAATTGAGCTCACCAAATGGAAATCTGCCCAAAAGTTACTCCTTTAGGTCAAAATAGGGGATAAAGTCTTATCTATAAATAAATTTAATATTTTGTGGCATGTGTGTATGAACAAGTTGCATAACACAATACGGATGTGCCATTAGCTCTGAAACCAGCCATCTCTCAGGAACCTGAAGCTGAAATTCTGAAATAATTCATATAATTAAAGGATTTTACTGGGAAAGGGAGATTTATTTTTATCCACATTTTTCATAATTTAACATATCTCCCAAGAAGTTGTGTAATTCTAATAATTGCATTTTATAATATGCATTTATCATGTTTCTTATTTTAAATATAAGATCAATTTAATTTATTTTCATTATTATAAATCATTTTTCCCACAATCTCCACTAAGTAATTATTGAAAAATACTTTGAAAACATTGGTTTGATACAGTGTTCCATTATTATTCAGCATTCTTATCTCTCTCAGTCTAGACCCTATAGTATCAAAATTCAATTTAACCAAAGCAGCTCTATAGGAGTATTGATAACTTACTGTGCTGCTTCTCACAGAAGAATCTAGACCAGAAGAAAGAAAAGAGATCCCTATTGTGGAGTTGTATGTGTGTATCTATTTGTTTACTAGTGCTGAAGTCCAGGTAGAGTGTAATTTGATAATGATCAAATACTACAAACTAAGTGGAAAACTATTAACAGCTGCTTGGAGCCAAAACTGAAACATACCAAATAGAGCATTGCAAAAAAAAAAGAACCTGGAATATTAAAGACTGTTCTAGTTACTCTACATTTGGCTGTATAGTTAGGGTCACTGTCTAATGCCTCTGTTTACATGGAGAAATGTCTACATTCATCTGCCTTTTTATTTTTTACAGACTTCACAAACACCATGTAAGGAAGAGTGCTTATCACCTTGATGAATTTTTGACTTCTCTGAAGAAGTACCAGATGTTATATTTAAAAAATCAAAATGATACAATAAAAGTAATGGTCTACAGAAAAACTGGAAGTCCAGAAATTGAGTTTCACAGCCTCACTAGTAAAATTATACTGATAGGAAAGTAGGAACTATTTATGGGTTAGGAGAATGATTTCCAAGAATATTCAAGAAAATTTAGCCAACTTGTTCTAGTTTTCATATAAAGGAGTACAAATAAAAGTATCTGGGATCAAAATATCTCACTCTTCCTTCCTGAAAGAATTTTTAGGGACCCTAAAGCCTTTTCAAGGTGCTATTACTGTCCTGAGAATTACTACCAGCAATAACATGTCTTATGTTTTCACACACCAAATGCTGGGAAGAAAAACAAAAACATATGTGGCTGGGGTCTCTTTTTTTTAAGAAAAGAAAACCACATTTAAGGTTTCCTGTCCAGATGTATCAGGGAGACACATTTTGCTTGTCTGCCTGTATCACATCCGCTTATGGTGTACAATTTTATGTCAGCTGACGGATTCCTACCACAGAAGGAGGACAAGTGAGCTCCTGAAGTCTACGTTAACGTATGCCACAATGCCTGTACAGGTAGGCTAGGAAAGTGATTTTCCCCATTTAAGTCTTGTAATTTAACTTATTTAAAATCTGGCACAGTTCTTGTTGAGATGACAGGGAGAATAAATGGAGGCATTGGGGGCCCAAAGTTGAGTGCTAGGTTTGCCCTTGTTCCAAGGTCATTTAAACAAATTTAGAAAAATGTCCCCACTCTCCTCTTTCCTTTCAAAATTGTCCGAGTAGGGTGATACCTGAGTCTGTCTGTATAGGGAATCTGGTTTCTAGGCTATGAAATTTAATGGCGGAAAACGGCATAACTCAACACTTCGTAGGAGGCATTGGAATCAGATAGACCAGAGATGACCTCTGCTACTGCTGTATGACCTTGGGCAATCTATTGAATCTCATTAGACTTTAGATTCTCAGTTATAAAAAAGATTAGTTAACAATATCTATATCTCATAAGCCGGTCATTCAAGTTAAATAAGATTAAGCATATAAAGTGCTTAAACGGCACTAATAAGTAACGATTCACTGTTAGTTTAAAAATAAGGTGCTGACCATAGGAGACTTTTCTTGCATTAATAAAGGTCTAGATAACTTAGACCAACTCTCTCAGTGTTAATAGCGAGGAGAGTTGGACAAAACATACTTTTAAAAATTGCTTGATTACATTGGAAAGCTAATAAAATAGTGGATTTACTGATCTAATGCCTAGAAGAAGCAAATTCAGAGAGCTGAGCCTATTTTAGGGTATTTTTCCTAGTGGTTTCTTTTACTTCTAGAAGTAGCTGAGAACTTGAGAAGCTGGAAAGAGATTTTGTGAGCCTCGTGGGGCTAGAAGGACAAAAATTGGAGTCCAAAGACTTCCAAAGAAGGAAGCTTTGGATTCCAAAACTAGAAGTGAACCTCAACTTTAAGTACAGTCTCATGAATTCCTTAAAGATAGGGCTACATTCTAAGAAATGCATCGTTAGCAATTTCATCACTGTTCAAACATCATGTAGTGTACTTACCCAGAGCATCAAGTTGAGGAATGCCTGTTGGACAAGCAACAACTACCACTGACTTTCCACCTTTGTACTCCTTAACACATTTAATTTTGTTTCCAGGGTAACTGATCAACTTAGCCTCTTGCTGGCAAATTAGCAGCAGATTTTGTATGACTTTAGCAACACAATGGCCACAACAACTCAAGATGAAATCAAGCCCAAGAGAAATGATGCAGTCAAGAGATGAAGTAAGCTTGAGCTGTATGAGGCTGCTGCCCATGTTCATGGCATATGGGTTTCCAGCGAACTTTTCCTTTTATAATTAAGAGTGCAGTTTCAATAATTAGAATGATAAATACTCAAATGAGTGGCATCACTTATCACTATCAAGTATTATGTACTATACATAATCGTATGAGCTATAATTTTAGTCTTTTTTTAAAAAAAAATGTGGTGCTGATGATTGAACCTTGGGCCTTGCACATGTTAAACATGTACTCTAGCACTGGGCTACACTTCCGGCTCCTAGTGCAGTATTTTGATAAGACTGGCGCTGCAGTAGGTTTGATTACATGATATCTCCACAAACATATGAATAATAATACTTTGTGCCATGACATTACAAAGGCTCTGGCTGAGGATTTAGCTCAGTGGTGCTGCCTCACAAGCACAAGGACCTGAGTTTGATAACTGGTACCAAAAAACAAAACAAAACAAAAGAAAGAAAGAAAATCTCTATATAAAATTCAGTACACAAAGGCTCTGACATCACTAGGTGATAGGAATTTTTTAAACTCCAGAATAATTTTTTTTTTGGTACTGGGATCGAACTCAGGACCTTGCATTTGCGAGGCAGGCGGCAGACTCCATTATAATTTTAAGAGTTTATCATTGTATATATGGTTTATCATTGACTGAAAAGTTACAATGTGGTGCATGACTCTAGGTCAGTGGTGGCAAATCTATGGCACGTGTGCCATAGGCAGCTGTTTGTTTCCATTGAAATCTCTAAAAGTTTTGCTATCATTACGTCCTTGTAGTGACAGAACCCCAGTTTCAAATCATTGCAATAATGAGTTTTTTAAGGTAAACTGCCATTGTTAGGGATCCTAGCTGCTTACAATAATATAAACACTCAGGAAGGGGGCAGGATAGAACATCATTCTGCACTTCACATTTTTCCATACACAATGTCTGGTGCCCAATCAAAAATAACTGGACCTTCTTTCTTTCTTAGGTTATTTATTTCATACTCCATGGGGTAAGGCCTAGTAAGGTAAGTGCTTTTGAGGGTGTAGGATATTGGTAGAGACTGAGGAGGGTAAGAAGAGCATCTGTGAAACAGAGTATGATACAGATGATGAGTGATTGGTTACATACACAAAGAATTTATCCAATATGTAAATATGTGAAGGATGACAGGAGCGAGGTTAATTTTTAGTCAGAGAATAGAGTTATAAGTAAAAAGAAAGAAAACTAAAATTCTATGACATTAGCTTAGAATGGGATTTTTCCAATGTGAATCTATATTCTCTCTATATAAATCTAAATGATATACTGATATAGAAATAAAGAGGTAAATGTCAGTGTACACACACACGCACACTTTTTCTTAGTTGTGTCCAATGAGAAGCCTTAGGACAAGAGACCCTGGTAGTATTCACACCTAGATCTTGGCCTTTTTTGTTTTTTCAATGCTGAGGCTGGAACCCAGGACTTTCACACTGAGCTACATCCTCAGCCATTCTTTTAAATTTTTTTTGTTTTGAGACAGGATCTCTCCAAATTGCTTAGCTACCCAGGCTGGGCTTAGCTCCCTCAGGCTCCCAGAATGCTGAGATCATAGACGTGTGCCATCTCACCCAGCCAGTTCTTATTCTCTTCAATTTCATTCTCCACTAAAAAGTCCCAAATTTCCTTAGAAAAATGATTACTTCCAAGTTTATTCAGAAAAAAATACAAGCTGAGCCAAAAGTATTTTTTTGGGCAGTGAAGTAAGTGCTTAAATAATGGTGGGGCAGTTTAAAAATACAGGAAGCATATTATTAGTTTTCTATTGCTCCATGGTAAATTACTCAAAAGGTAGATGGTTAAAACAATACATGGTCATTACTACATCTTGTCTGTGAACCAGGAATACAGGGACATTTTACCTGGGTCCTCTGTTTAGGATCTTACAAGGTTGCATTCAAGCTTGTAAGGTTGCATATCACAGCTGTATTCTCATCTGGATACTTGACAGGAGAAAAACCTACTTCCAAGCTCCTGTGAGTTGTTGAAAAGAATTAATTTCTTTGCAGCTGCTGGACTAAGGCTTCCGTTTCTTGCTGGTGGTCACCTTCAGTTCCTGAGGCCACCCATGGCTCCTTTGTATGTGGACTTTCTCTGTAGCCTACTTTTTCAAGGCTAGAAAGAGCATGAGAATAGTTTTCTTGGTGATCACATAAACTTGTCACTAAAATCTAACAATGACATCACATCAAACAAAGATTACAATCTTATTTTACCCTGGACTCAGAGACCAAAATCCTAAACAAAATATTGATAAAAAGAAGTCCAACATTCTGAAAATAATAATACATTGCATCTAATCTAGATTTATAAAATTGTAAGACTGATTAAACATTCACAAAATTTTATCACATTGAGAATAAAAGGCAAATAATAATATTTTAATAATAAAATAATCTATGATTATTTTTGTAGTGTGTATGAAATTATGATAAAATTTAACATCCATTCATGATAAATACTGTTAGAAACTAGAAAAAGAAATGAGTTTTCTTAATCTGTAAAAGGCTGTTTATAAGCAAACCTGTCAAAAACATCACACTTAAACGTAAAATGTTGAAAGTGTTTCATCTAAGACTAAGGAGATGGGTAGATACTTCATTGTGCTACTACCAATGATAAATTTATGTAGAGGAAATACTACATAAATGAGGCATAAATGAAACATTTACTATCGAATGCAAAGCTCTGGAATAATTCCCTATGTCTTCCAGTTATCTCTGTCCTTTCCCTTTGTTGCCTTTTAATACATAGGTGATACCAATGTCCTCGTGCTACAATGTTCTATGCTTCTTTATTTAGGAGCTCTAGTTCCCCCAAACCTGCTAGCCCTGTTGTACTCAGTCAGATCTCCCAGCTGACACCAGTAATTCAGTTCAACTAACATACATTGTGCGTTTACTGTGTCCCAGGAATCTTGCTTAAGCCACTTTAAGAAGAGGTGTGTCTTATTCATAGGCACAGATATTAGCCTTTCTTCTAGAAGAATTTCCTGGAGACTACATTGCCAAAGTTTATCTTGGAATTTTGCCTTACTTTAAATGACTGTTTTCACTTAAGCATTCAAACAAATTTGGACGGTATTATATTCTATATGTGTACATTTTGACTTTCATCTTTCACAAGGAGGCTGGAGTAGTGAGGTTAAGGAGAAACACTAGAAACTAAAAGGAAAGAGCATGACTTTTGTATAGTTTAGTCAGGAAAGTGTAATCAAAACCAAAATAGTGAATGCATCAGGTTATACAAATGAGGCTTCCGTCATTGAGCAATAGTGTAGGTGTAGGAAGGCAGAAATGAAGTGACTGCATAATTTAACAGGATTAGAGTTAATTGGACTAGATGCTTCTTCACATAAATACCCTCCTTATATGGCAAAAAATACTTTTGTAAATTTCTGGAAATGGATGTGACAAGGAAAGAGGCAAACATATATGTTTGATTCCTTCAAGAAAGTATTTTAGCATAATTTAAAGTATATAAATTTGCAAGTACATAGTAATGTAACCACTGACTTTACCATTTCTTTAATTTGATGTAGTTTATGAATTTCTACAAATAATTTGGTAACCACCTTGCAAATATTCAGCTATGATATAACAAATACAAGTCATCAGATTAGAGTTTTGCACACAAAGCCACATAAGGCTAACAGTCCTTAACAACACATACTAAATAGTAAAACAGCACCACAGCCTGCTGCAAGTCTCACAGCAGAAATGGCTTTTCCATTTCATTTCCTGATCTAACAATCTTGAGTTATGTAACATGTTTAAAATGAATGAATTTGTCTCCTTAATGAGTTTCCCAGTCGTCAGTTTTAAAGAGGAAATGGAAAAGACTGTGGCTCCTGCACTTAAAAAAGATTGTGTATGTAAGCTTCTCACATGGTTCATTTTAATTCAGTTTAAAATATATTGTGACCCTTTGATACTGTATGTAGGTGGCTACTTGGGAAGAAACTGCAGAACCAACTGAGAACATAATTGTGGCAAGTAAGTGAATGCTCTTGATCAGGCTCTTTCAATGTCACAACATTCCCACCTCTTCTGCCCAGTGAAAGTCAAAAAACTCCATCTAAAAATACAAACTGCTTCCAACTTGATTGGGTTTGTTAATTAGGAAAAACCAAGCAAAATAACTTATTCAGACCTTATTCATATGTAATTGCTTTTTAAAGGCTTAGAGCATTTTGATATTTGAGGTATACAATCCAAAAATAATTTCAGAGGAAAATGGATTTGGATCGTTTCTCATCTAGCTTTGTCTCACTTTATCTTCTTTGAGGATCTATGTATGGGGCTTATGGATTCCACGGAAGTCTGTGGGTTGTGCTCATTGTCAGTTACTGGAACTATTGCTTAGAGTTCTGTACTAAAAGAAGTGAAATATTTGCAACATGCACCTGTGAGATGGTGAACTACACTGAGGTTAAACTCCCCTCCCTACTCCTTAGCACTCCCATCAAATCACAAGTCCCAGCTTCACAGCTTCTGCCTCAGCATCCACATCTATAGAATGGTACCCATTTTCTTCTGAAAAGATTACATGCAAACATTCATTGTGCTGAGAAATTATTACAGATGATAGTGTCTTTAAAAGAAAATTAGCTTGATCAAAAAAGGCTGTTGTTAATTTTTATTTTCTTTACCCATTTCCACCCTCCTCTTCTCTGAATTCCTCAAAAGCAATGCCTTCTGGGAAAATGCCTTTTGAAAGCAAAAATACCACAGGCATAGCCTTGTGAGAAACCATCTAGTGTTCTCTAGAAGGTTCAGGGAGCCTACCAAAGCAGCTAGTCACTTAAGACTTACTTTGTTTGTGCCAGTGTAATTTCAGTTATTATAATGATAGAAATGGTTATAGCTAATGTTTGTTGGGTATTTATTATATATGAATTAAATACCTGTATTACTCTGATTTGACAAGTGAACAAATTGAAATTTAGTAGATTAAGCTTCTTGCGCAGTCGACTCTTAGACATCAACTTGTGTTATCTCACATTTTCTTTTTCTTCTTTTCTTTAAATTTTCTCTCGTGTTAGAGGTAGAGATGTTATTTTCAGTATATCAGTAGCAAGGTGATTAAAAAAGTGTTTTCCCTGATATATCCATCATTAGCACATATGAAAGTATTATACATGGTCTTAGATTACCACTATCAGATTATGGGTTTGAATAAATTCTAACAAGAAAAACAGGAAAGGAATTGTGAGAAGCAGAACTCCAATTCCTGCTCTGTCATTTCTTCCCCCCCCCATTAAGTTTATTGGTACATTTTAGGTATAAAATACAGTTACATTCATCATTGGGATCTTGTACCTTTACATGACATATCTTGGTTCTTATTTTTTTTCCCCTTCCCCTGCCCTCCCTTCACCCCCTCCACCCTTCCCTATTTGCAAAGACTTTGTTTCCATTTTTTTCTTTTCTCATATTTTTTCTTTTCCCTTTTTTCCTTTCCCCTACCCCTCCCACTTCGCCTGCTCCTTTAGACCTTTGTCATACTTTTTTCTTCTATTATCTTTATCCAGTTTTAGGATTAGCACAATGTTGATTTCCTAAAATGAGGGGAGAAGTGTTCCTTCTTTTTTCTGCTTTAAATGTTTGATATAATTTATCAGTTAAAATGTATATGAGCCTGCTGTTTTCATATGGGTAGGTTTTCAAGCTAGGAATATACTTTCTTTAATAGGTGCTATTCAAATTTTATATTTCCTCCAGAGTTAGTTTCATTAATTTGTCTTCCAAGGTACTTCTTAGAAGTTGTCAAATTTATTTCAAAAAAGATTTTTGTAATATGCTTTCTATATCCTTTTAAATTCTGTCCTGACTATATTATAGGGTTAGTAATCATAGGAGTATTTCACAAACCCTGAAGTGCAACATAGGGGTCAGGTGGGATGATCATGACATAGAGGGTTCTAGATACTGGGAGGTCACAAAAGGTCTTCCTTTTGCCCTGGAAGGACTAGTGGTTCGTTGTGGAGGACTAAACATGAGGTATATTCTAAGCTACATTTGATCGGGTCAGCTTATTAAGCAGGGAGAGTCCAGTGTGGATTGTTAAAACTGGTTAAAACTGGTTCTCAAGTCCATGTCTGAGTTGGGTCCTGGGAATAGGGAGGATTCTTTGTTCATCTGGTGCCTACAGCACCTGGCACAGTGCTTGGCATATGTGAGCACTAGGTAATAGTTAAGTCAAACACACTAGACAACCGACATCTAATCATACATCCAGAGGAGGAAATTAACTTTCTCCTCAAATTCACAATTGAGGAGACTGCTCATTCACCCCCTAAGAATGTTAAATTCTGCAGAGGTGCAGGTTTTGAATATTTGAACTTTTATGCCTGGCTATTTTGTTGCCTTTCTTTCTAATTTGGACCAGTTCCATGCCAGAACAAGTTTGCTATTTTAGCCTAAGGAAACATCAAAAATAGAAAATGCAAGTATAGCATGACAGTTCCTAATGAATGTAACAGTGAGGCAGAAAAGAGAGCTGAAGAGTATTAAGATGTAGAAGGGAAAGAAAAAGTGATTGTGAGAAATCCTGGGAAACTGTCAAACCCAGAGCTTCTATGAGAGCCAAAATGCTCCTTGTACAAATAATAATGTGACATCTGAGCTGCCTTTTTACAACTTTCTATACAAAAGGTACTTGTGCTTTGAGTTCAGGGTCTGAAGTCACAGGCTAGGCAGTGCAGGAGGAGACAGGGAAATCATAGAAGCCCATGGTAGAGGCAGAGACCCCTGGGAAGAGGGTTCTGTGGTATGGTTTAACATAGGACGAGTCAGAGTGGGATTAGCTCCGAGAGAGTTCATCACCAGCCCACAAATTTCACTCAACCCCCTTAGATACCCTTTGAATGGACCAGAAAATATTTCTGAAAAGTAATTCTGAAACAGTCCTTCAGACCTCCTAGGACCAAATCACTTTCTATTCATTTTAAGTTTTCCTTCTAAACTGAGCTTGAGTAATTTAACGGACTGAAATGAAGTGGAGGTGAGGAGGGAGAGAAGGTAGGACCATCAGTTGGACAATGTATTTAGCTCATGTTTGGCATTGGTTAGACTCCAGAAAATCCTATCTAACATGGAGATTTAATAGGCTCCAAATGTCCCTATGCTCTCTCTGCCAAGTTCATGCCCCACGTTCAATATGCCTGGGAAATAGGAAAATGGAAATAGAAAGCGGAGAGGCAGAGAAAAAGCAAACACCTATCTCTTCTTGGAAGATAATGATTCTACAGCATTTTTAGCCTGCTGATAACTGTCTAATAGCATTCATGCCTGCAACCTGTATAAATGCAATGTATATTCATATTTAGAACCACAGATATCCCTAAGCTTAAAATCATTTCAATAAATTTTTAATTAGTGCACATATATCAACAAGAGGGTGATTATCTTACTCATTAAAGGCCTAAGACCTCTTTTCTACTTTCCTCTTCTATCTTATGAGACCAGTCCTACTATTCCTCATTTTAAAGATGAAGACACAGCCTTAGGAGTTTAAGGGATGTAACTCAGGGATAGAGCTCAAAACTGTGAACTCAATATCCCAAGGACTGACCCTACAGCAAAGTTGTTAAAGCATGAGAACCTAACTTACACCTTTTACAAATGTAGAAATTGAGACTCAGGATAGTTGGAAAGCAAGAATTCAGAGGATTCAAATTCAATCTTTTGACTCTGGAAACTGCTCTTTCCACTGTGTTCTGAAGAACTGCCAGCTTCAGAGTAGAAATAATGAGAGTTTTAACTTCTAAAGATGCCTTGGAATCACTGATATAATTTGGGTGGACCTATGTAAATTAAGCACTGTTATGTAAATATTCTTCTCTGAGAATCCTAACAATTTTATACACAGCTGACTGTTACTCTTGAGGAAATCCTAGTTAAGAATAGCACTGTGTGTTGGATGGTTGTTTCTCATCTCCTCAAAATTCAAACATTCACCAATGCTGGAAGAAGCTCTGGGAATAGACACTTTCCAAAGAGCATAGTGGTCTTTTTTCCAGACAGTTAGAAAAAAAATGTCTAGCAGTTTCTTTCTCTCTCATCCCCTCTCTTTCTAACCTCAGAGCCACAGTCAGCTGGCTGGTATGTGAAGTGTAAATGGCTTCTATCACTGGAAGACATGACCTTGGCAAGCAAATTGGAAAGGCAGATAAAAAATAGACAGACACCTTCTCATTTCCACTGTTGAGCTCACTCAGAAAATAGGATATTTTCATACTGAAGCCAGTGCTTAGAAGTGCTTAGAAGTGGTAGCAATATTAAGCCCAGGGGAATTAATAGTCAATAACTCCCTGTGAATATTGATGAAAACTTTCTTTCTGTCAAGAAAAAATTTACACTATGACCTTTCAATGGTATATGGCTCTTTTGCCCATGACTAAACCAGGAAGGGATCAGTTGTGGGGAAAAAAGAAGAGACCCCCTCAGGGAGAATAAGGTATGTTTCCTGTAGTCACGTGTGTATACTCCAGTAGGGGACTGTGGACACACGAGCAGCTTCTGTCAGGGAGGAAGTAGTTAATTAGTCCACCCCCATGAGAGTTGTTATGAGCTGAAGTGTCCCCCCCTCAAAAAAAAGACAAGTTGAAGTCTTATCCCAGAATTTCAGAATGTGACTTTATTGGAAAATGGAGTTTTTGTAGATGTAATGAATCAAGATGAGGCCATAAATGACTGGAAACTGTTCTTTCCACCCAGCCTTCTAATTCAATATGACTAATGTTCTTATAAGAAGGCAGCTAAATGAAGTCAGAAGCCCACAGTGAGAATGCCATGTGACAATAAAGTCCAAGACTGGAATTATACAACCATAAACCAGTGAACACAAAAGATGCTAGCAAACTACCAGAAACGAGGAAGTGACAAAGCAGGGTTTCAGAGGGCCCAAATTACTTCAAAATTCTCAGCCTTCAGAACTGCAAGACTTTAGATTTCTGTTCTTTTAGCCACTTAGTTTATGATGTTTTGTTACAGGATCTTTAACAAGTAAATACAAGTGTCTTTAGGTTCAGTCAGAGACAATGGATTCAACCCATCTTTATTGTGGTTTTTGGAGGCCATAGCTCATTTCAAAAACAAATAATAACATATATATATTTATTATATAATTGATTTTAGAATTATAGAAACTACTATAGAAGCCCTGAAGTGTCAGCATCACAAAAAGAGGGTTATACAGAGCCAGATCATCCCCGGGCTTCAACTAGGACTCACCTGCTTCCTTTCTACAACCTCTCCTCCCTCCAAGGACCCCAAGAAAACACAGCTCCTCACGGAATACCATTAATTCTACTAAATCCCTGTACACTACAATTGAAACTCTAACTCCATTAATTCCATGCTATTCATAGTTATCTTCTGATTGTATTTAACCTCTGTGCTGTGACAGGCTCTACAAAAGGCTCGACAGCTCTACCCTCATGATTAAGATCTTCTTGCATGTATGTCAGTGATCATACCAGATTTTACTAAAATTTTCAAGGAGGTGGAAAGAAGAGGTATTTACACTGCAGAAATGTAGACATCCTTAACTGGAGTAACAGATGCCACTAAAGCATTTCACTGGCCTTAGCTGTATCACTAACTCTGTCCTTTTGAAAGAACCTGGAAAACCCTTTGCGGACAAGTTAAAACCCCAAGATGGGATGTAAGAATGTATGGTGCTAACACAGGCTTCAGGTACCTGGAGAAAGATATGTGTGCTTCGTTTTCCTAGGTCAATGTCAATTCCATTTGCAAGATTTGTATCAAGAAAGCAGAAGGTTGTCCTGTCTTTCCTTAGTCACTTTAAACTCCAAGATCCTGGCAGCAATTTGTTGTTTTGTTTCTGTCATTTCATCTGGCTTTGATTTGAATTCACACTTTAGCAAATCCAAATGCTAGGCCAGCTGGTTTTTCTAATCTGTAATTTTTCTAACTCTAAAATTGCCAATCATGTTCACTGGGGTTTTCTGACTCTTAGCTACAGTGATCAAGTTCTCTCTGAGATCATTGACCCCAGAAGTGAAGTGTTTAACACTGACACATACATTTTATGGAATCATTAAAATCTATCCTTCATACTCCATTGATTTCATTTTCCACTTAAAGACAGTTAAATTAGGTAAACATCTCAAAGCTTAGACTCTTATAGAGAGCTATGACACTAAATTACTTTTTATTTGAAAAGCTTTTTATTAGACCATAGTCATCTTTTCATTTCTCTAAACTTTCCCTAATTGTGTCTCATTTATGTTTTAAGTGGGGTACTTCTTTGTGATCATTTTTATATTATTTATACTATAGATTATCTAACTCAATTATGTTCCAGATACTGTCCCAGATGCTGTGGATTAAAGACAAGAAAGGCAGAGAAGTCTCTAGGTTTTGTAGGTCCTATAGGTCAAGGCAAATTTTTGTAAACTGTTAAATTTAAATGCAATGGTAAACCATGAACAGTGATTCTCAATCTTGGCTATGCTTCAGAATCACCTGGAGAGTTAAAAACAAAACAAAACAAAAAAACAACTCAGTGCTGGGCTTCTGGTCCGAGACAGGAAAAAGTAGTTTGAATTTGAATGATCCTTCCATTGAAAATATCTTTAAAATCCCTGAAGCATATAAAACAACTTTTGAAGGCATTGGGAAACAACCAGCTTTGATAGGACCTGTGGGTCTATGATTCCTGAGAAAAGTGAAACAGCTTTTTATTCACCCTAGCTTTTTTGTTGACTAAAGTCCCAGAGAAGTAGGAACTGCAGTAAAACAAACCAAATCCTTTGCAGTTCCCCCTCAAATTATTGGCCGACTGCTAAGTTGTGCATGTACAAGGCAAGGCTCCAAGAAACTAAAAAAAAAAAAATAGCAGATGTAGGCCAAACTGCTAAGCAGAGACTTCAGCAGCCATATTGTTCTGGGGAGATGGAGGCTGGAGTTCTCACTCTATCAAAGTCTGCTTCACTGCCGAACATCTGCACAAAAGGGCTTAAACAGGGAGAAATATGCTTTGTATTTGTGTTTTTTATAAGTTGCTGGCTCTTATAAGGTGAGTGAATTGAAGAAGATAGTAGGATGATTTAGCAGTCTATTGATGGGATTCAGATAGGAGATGATAGTGGCTCAATTGTGGTAAAGGACACATCACAAAATAAGATCTGAGATAAGCAGAGGCCAGTTAACATAGGACTTTCTGTGGTAAGACTCTGGGAGGTGGGGCTGAAAGAAAAGAATTTCTTGTTTAACCAAGCAATTCTTATCCAGGAACAATTCTGCCTCCAAGGAGACACATGGCAAAATCTGGAGACATTCTAGTAAATATCCTAAATACATTATCAATGAAGAATTATCTGTTCCAAAATGTCAATACTACTGCTATGGAGAAATCTTGGTTTAAACCACCACAAATTAGCTTTTCTCCCATGCTTACCTGTGTTTTCAATTAGAATGTAAAATTCTAGAAAACAGATACCATGTCTTTCATTTATCTTCACCTGTACTGCTTTATATGCTTCAAAAATTAAGAGATTAAAGTATATTTTTAGAGCAATATTAAGCTTACAGAAAAATTGAGTGGAAAGTACAGTTTCTGTGTACTTCCTCTCCTCTCCCTATAAAGTCTCTGTTGTTAGCATCTTATATTAGTGTACATTTATTACAATCGAGGAACCAATATTAACACATTACTACTTGTTTACTTATGTTGGTATATAAATAATACTTGTCAGTGAGTAACTAATTACTAATTAGGGGTCAGATTTACATAGTTACACTAAATACCCTCTTTGTTCTTTTCCTAATTCATATTAGGAATGGTATTGGCTAATGGACCCTGTTGTAAGATGTTGTCAACTGCTTCTGTAGCATAGTCCCAACAAGTGAGCAGTCCCACAAGTCTTTTTCCAACTTCAACTCTCAGCTCTATCACTGGAGAACCGTGTGGTTCCTGTCTGTGCCAAGTGGCTGCTGCACCCCTGATACTTTCAAGCCAGGCTAACACACCCACACACACCCATAAAATCAAGCTGCAAATGCCAGCAGATGTTCAAGTCTTTCGGCACCCCCCCTTCATTCCTCACTCTACTCTCTCTCTCTCTCACCAATCTGGTTCTAAACTTGGCTTTCTTTGTATTCACCCTGAACCCCAGATTTGTATTCATACTAAGTTTGCTTATAGACATTCTTCTCTGGATTTCCTTCAGTGTTCTCTGGCTTAGTTTGCATCTTCCACTTTTGTATTTCTTCTTATCTCAGACGTATCAGGGAAAATCTTTTTTTTCCCACTCAGCCTTAGATCAGGTCTGGAATCTCAATCCATGATGAGCTTTGATTCTCAAAATGTTACAGGGTTGACTTAAATGAAATATGGGAGGGAGTTGGGAGGCCCGTGCTAGGCCAGAACTAGTTCATGAAGGTTGTTTTTGCCCTCAGCAAGAGTCTCAGGAGGATTCTAGTTCTATCAGCAATCATATACTGGAATTTAGAAACCAGCCCACACCAGATCAGCAATGCTTAAACTTGAACATTCAGTAAATATTTACTATCTGTCCCTTTACAGAAAAAGTTTGCTGACCCCAGAACTAGCATATAAAGCTCTATGGGGCCTATGAATATCTCCATCTATTTGACTGTGCTTCTTAGTCATTCTAACTGCAGTACCCTCCCCATTGCTCTCCAAAGACACAGGACATACTGCTATTTAAGGCCAGGTACTGGCCATTTCTTTTACCTGGAATGTTATGCCCTCAGATTGTAGACTGCATCAGTAGTCTACTCCCCCTCAAGTCTTGGCTCAATGTCAACTTCTCAAAGACGCCTACACTTATCATACCATTTAGTTCTGCAGCTTTCTACCCACTCTTATCTGCCTTAACTTTCTCAATTTCTTATTTTTTCCATAGAACTTATTACCTTTTCACACAATAATTTAATAATTTATTATATTAATTATTTACACTTTTTCTTGGCCTTTCCTTTTTCTATGAAGGCAACAATCTTTATTTTGTGTATCTCAAATACTTATAGCAGTGCCTACCTTGCACAGAGTGGGCATTTAGTAAATCTCAGTTGAATGAAGAAATAGAACTAGAGAAATAGAATATTATAATGCATTGGAATTCTTTTGTGGTCACACCCATTCCTACCTTCCTCAAATGTGAATACTCTTTGGATAATTTATTTATAATTTATTTTCTTTGCTTCATGGTTACACAAAATTTTTATATATCTACAAAATATGTGTTTAATGTAGTAAGCTTTTAAACCTCAGATACAATGAATAATGCTTGTATGTATCCTTCAAAGACTTCCTTTCCTCAATTTTATTTGTTACATTCATCCATATTGCTGCATATAATTATAATATACTAATTTGCATTGGTGGATGGGTACTATTTTATAATTTATATATTTTTTTCTCTAGCACATGCATATTTATGTTCTTCTAGGGGTTTTTTTGTAGTGGTTTTTTGAGCTATAACCTATACCGACAAGAGAATTTTTATATGCAGCTTCTTCAACATATGTATAAGATATTCTCCAGGGTTTACATCTAGAAGTATATTTTCTGGGTTGTAAGGATGAGCATATTCAACTTTACTGAGTAATGTCAAATTGTTTTCCATAGTGTTGCACAAATTTACATTTCTACTGGTGTCAATCAAGCCAAACTCACAAATTGCAAAAATAAAACCATATTTTGTTTAGGGCCTTAGGACCTGCAATTCAAGAAGACACAGTTTCAGATATCTCTGAATGAGCGTTCCAAGGAAGACAGGTAAATTGGGAATCTATTTGGGCTATTGAACAGAGGATACATGACTGACAGAAGATAAAAAAGAGGCTGTATGAACAGAATGTAAATATACATAAGACAGAGTCTGATAACTTCTTGATGTGCACCTTGAGCTTCTGAGCACACTGTGGCTGTAGGTCATGGAGTCCTAGTGATTCCAGATGCCTGTGGTCAAAGGGTAGAGGTAACCAGAGTTCACTCTCCAGGCAACTGCTTGGCATGGTGCACAAACCATATCTCCTTAATGGCCTCTTGACTTCATTCTGTAAGTCTCTTTTCATGTTGCTTTCATCATATTGTTCCTTTCATTTCACACCAGTAGTGTAAAAAGCTCTATATCTCCATATCTTCCCTAACACTTCTTTGGTTAGACTTCTTATAGTTGTAGTACACAGTAGTAACTCATTGATTTTAATTTGTATTTTTCTGATCACTAAGGGATTGAGAATTTATTCATATGTTTATAAGCCATATGTTATTCCTTTTCTATAAATTCTTGTTCATTTTTACCATATTTACTTGTTCTGCTCTTCCTTATTAAATGATAGATTTTTCTCAAAAAGCATGATTTTCTCAAAGCATTGAATTTAGGACCAAATGAATTGCAGAAAGTCATGACTTTCCAGGGCACAATATAATTATTAATGTAGAATGAAGATCCTAATTCACCAAGAAAATTTACATAATTCCAATTGACAAAGTAAATGAAGGAATAAGTAAATTTCCAGCAGAATCTTTCAACACTGTGCTCCTGGTTTAAATTTGCCAAATCAACAAAATCTTTGAAGAGTTTTTAAATTAAAAATAGTTAAAATTAAAATGTAAACATGAAAATAAATGTCTCTGTGGAACTCATACTTTTTCCCAAAATGTCTGGTGAATGAAGTTGAGATTCTATAGAACAATTGATCTTATAAGAATAATTAGGATAGTCTGTGCTAGATCAATTGATCTTTAACTTAAACCTTTTTCTTTCTGCTAGACTTTTTTCTTGGACAATTTTGGACAAAAACAGTGATTAAAAACTGATTTTAATAAATGGTCTGCAAAATAAATAGAAATATTTTTCCCAACAGTTATATTAATACACACTCCAGCCAACTTGCATCTGCTACAAACCCCAAAACATACCTAATCATTCCCCTGTCCTAGAGTGAATAATACCTATTTATTGCTAATATGGCATATTGTAATAAGAAACTGAGAAATAAAGCCTGTAACACTCTGATATGGGCATATTTTTTTCATTTGGGAAACACGTAAGCTACTTATAAATATCCATTTTTTTCATCAAAAAGGGGTTTTCTACCTGAAAACCCATGTTAGAAAATAGGATGGGCCTTATTCATTATGTGAGCTAAACTAGGAAAGTCCTTGTTTTATAATGGGTTAAAGAAGCTTTTCACAGAAAACTCAATAGCTCAATACTTATTTTAAAAATCCCTTTCTTATACTCTTAATTCTAGGCTCTTCATTCATTTAAAAATGATGTCATTTTTTCCTTTTCTCATAATTTTTCCTTTCCCTTCTTTCCTTTAGGCAAGGGAGGAGGGGGTGAAGGGAGGACAGGGAATGGGGAAAAAATAACCAAGATACATCATGTACAGGTACAAGTACTCCATGATAAATGTAAACATATTGTATACCTAAAATGTACCAATAAAAATTTAAGAAAAAAAAATGATTTCAAACAAAAGAGATCTGAAAGTAGCTTTTCAACTTGGAAACTTTAGAGCATATTAGAAATATTTAAAGAAGATTATTTTAATTTTTAAGATTGGAAAGATATGTTTCTGGCTTGAAAGGGAAAGAGACCTACATCTTTCAAAATGTATAACTGTTAACTTTCCAAACACTAAACATTTTAACTTCACAGTTAAAACTAAGCAAAGCACAGTACATCTATTAAGTGTTAAAATCAGAGTGACGCTTCAGTGGAGTACTATTCTGCTGTAAAGATAAATTTGAGTCATTTGTAGGAAAATGTATGCATTTTGAGACTATAATGTTAAGTGAAATAAATCAGACACACAAGCTTAAATATCACATTGTTTCTCTTATATGAGGAGTCCAAAATATAAATAAAGAGCAAAATGAAAGATAGATGATAGGAAACAGGGAGGTAGATCTTATACAAATTGGAAGGGGACAAAGACATGGGGGAGAGGAGAAGGAGGAGAATGGAGGGGGTGTGAAAGTAATTAAATATGTTATGCACATGTATCACCTTCCCATGATGAATGTAATCGTTATGTACTATAAACATGTACAAATAAAAATTAAGGTAAAAAATCAGAAAACACTTGACTTTTTAATAATAGTGGAAAGCTGGAAGATAATGGAGAAATGCTTTACAGTGCGGGGAAAATAATTCTGATCTGTATCTCTATACCAAGTCAAATTATTCATCAATTGTAAGAGTAAAACAAGGACATCAAAATCATTATCTTCTTTTTTTATAAAATACTACTGAGAAATGTGCTTTTCCAAAATAAGGGAATAAAACAAGTGAAGACATGGAACAGGAAACAGAAGATCCATTACCAGAGTGAGAGGAGGAATATCCCAGGAGAGTCCTGAAGAGATGAGATCTTAGGAATTCAGTTACATGGTAGAGCTAAAGAGCAACTTGGCAAGTTTGGAGCAAGAGGATGGACATCTCCAAGAGAAATGTATTCTAAAGATTGATAGATGACCAGAAATGTTCAAATGTAACAAAAGAATACTTATACTTTTTTGCAAAGATTTTACAAAAAGAAAACTAAGCAATCAAGAAAGCAAGGAGGGCAGGGGATTTAGCTCAGTGGTGCCACCACCTGCCCCGCAAGCTCAAGGACCCAAGTTCGATCCCTGGTACCAAAAAGAAAGCAATGAAATTATAAGTTTCAAGGAAACAAAAAAAATGTACAAGGAAAGAAATGCAATTGTATGTAATTATTTTCATCACCTGACTTGAATAATAGTGTTGGTTTTTCATATCTAACTGAAATTAAATACTATCTGGGAAGAATGGAAAAGAAGTATGTGTATGTGAGTACTTGCATATGTTTTCATGTGTGTATCTATGATGGGAGTGTTACAGTATTCTTTTTCATAGTGGGAAGTCAACAAATAATATCTAAACCTGGAAAAATAACTAAGTTTCACGGTGGAAATAGTATTGAAATATGTGGATTAGAAGTATTGAAAATAGTTCACTAAAATTGTGATTTGAGAATGGAGAAGAGATCTAACTTTTGCATTGCAAGATTCATAGCATTATTAATTCTTTTAAGCTTATGTGTTCAACATAGAACTAAAAATTAAATTATTAAATAACAGTCAACTAAAATAAATAATTATTCAAAAATATAATAAACTAATATGGAAGAAATATTGTGTAATGGTGTATATGAGGCGTCTCTTTTTAACAGAGAAGTTGGAAAGATACAAGTCCAGGCTTGGAGACAAAACAGATTTGCAGGCTGCAAGAGGGTTTGCTCAAGATTAAATTATCCACTGGAGACAGAGTTCTCATTAGGACTCAATGATTGGGCTCACTAAGCTTTCCTTATTCCACATTAAGGCATTTCCAAAATGATTAACTATTCATTCACAAAATTTTATTACTTCTAGACAGTATTATATAAACATTACTGAGAAGTGAAAATTCAGTCTCAAGTGAATAATTTTGGCCTGTCTACCACAGGACATCCACTTAACAAATCGTAACTAGCTATATTGTCACAGCAACCTGATGAAGTGGTAGCCATCCTCATTTCACAGATGAGGGAAATGAGGCTTTGGAAAAGACAAACTACCTTGCTGAAGATCACACAGGTAAGTGTGAAACTGAGCTTGGACTCTAAACTTACCTTACTCCAAAGTCTACATTCTCTCACATTCTTTTCATTCTATACTTATAGAGGGGTATGGAGATGAAAACAGTCTAGGATCAGGTCTTTTATATTATAAGTAGGTCCAGTGTTAGGTGTGGCAGCATTTGGACTGGGTGTGGCAGTTGGCAAAGATCCTTTGTTCCCCCTTGTGTCTCTGTCATGGAATTAATCCCATTTTATCAGTTACCATTTTTCCATATCTGCCTCTTCAGATGAGTTTCACCAGGACAGGCAGTGTGACCCATGTGTTTGTTTGGGTCACCTAGGGGAGTGATTGCCATAGAGTGAATGCTGAGAAACATTAGTGAAGGAACTAATGTTAATCTCAGGCATTAAGGACATTTCATGTTCTGTCTTGATAAATTTATCTATGATTTAATCTCCATCCTTTAGTCAATCCACTCAATTAATGGTTTAATTAGAAGGCACTGGAAAGGCATTATTAAACAAACATTAATATTCATAAGTGCTTTTTCTGAAGTAGAACATTTTTATAATTTTAGTGTATAATAATCAGCTTCTTTTATTGTTACCCGAAATCAGTAGTTTCATGGGGTCCCCAATCAGCCCTACTTCCGCAGTTTCAAATTACCTTAACTCATTCTTAATTCTACCCTCTCCTCTCTCTCTCTCAGCCTCCACTCAGATGTGAAGTTTTTCCAACTTTACTTAGTTTAGATCTCCATTCTTGTGGGCTTAGCTCAAATAATCATATTTCACCCAGACTGATGCAGTGCTTTTAAAAATCTCCCCTTTCCAGCTTCCAAAGTATGTACAAAAAAAAGTATAACGGAAGAATGTAGAATAGAAATTACTAAAAATTAGGGGTGATTTAGATGAAAGAAGTCAGAATAATATGTGGTACATAGCAGCTTCCAAAACATGTTCGAGGATTTTTGTTTTGGAGTGGGGACCAGGGAGTTGATTTGGATACAGTGACATTTAACCAGGCTTGTGTCAGAGAGTTAGTTAATATTCTGTAATAAAATAGGTACCATTTGCTGGAGGTTGAACTTTTCATCTTTATGAAATGAAATATGTAACTCTTCACAAAATTGAACTGTCATAACCAGTGCATTATATCACTTATAATAAGCATGCTGTATTTTTCTGCAAAACAAACCTTTCTCATGCATAACACTCATAAATCATGAGGCAAGGATGAATTTCAAAAAGCAAAGTGATAGCCTACAATTCAGAGGAAGTGGCATCCAATTCAAGGGAGTGAGTGGAATGGTTAGCAGAAAAAAAGTTTCCATATGGGAGGTTGTGATTTCTTCATAGTTTGTTCCTGCTTAACATCAATTCTTCATTCATTCACCTCTTCCTCAGAATAAATGTTCTGTCTGTCCTCTAAATAGTCTTCATGGGGTCCAGAGTAATCCTAGGGGCATTGAAACCAACACTACTTTCTAATCATAACAAAGGAATATAATATGAATTCTTTCTCCTCTATTCTCATTGACCTTCCCATTCTTCAGTCCCATTGACTGATTTATCACATAAAGGCTTCTGTACTGAGAAGGCTGAAAGAAGCATGTCAAATTTATTTTTTTCAAACCATAACAAGGGTAGAACATTTAAAAAAGAAAGTTGAGGCTGTGAGTCAGGGTGAGGTACTGTAAGGTGTAGGTATTTGCAGGCCTTGGGGATATGCCTGAACTGGTAGGCTATTAGCCAGCACTGAACCCTGGCTGATCATCCCCCTCCTTCTGAATGTCTTCACTGATGGACTTCTCTTCTCCCTAAGCTTCTAGAACATGTGATGTGCTGGGTAATCTTCATTGCAAACTTGATTAGTTGAGACATTAGCAAAGCACACTTCTGAATGTGTCTGAGTGACTCACGAAGGTGTGACTTTGGGGCCTATATCTGATTCTTGGCCCCTTTCTCTCTGGCATCTTCCCCTGGAGATCTGCTTCCCAGCTGCCATGAAATAAGCAGCTTTGCTTTACCACACCCTTCTGCTGTGATGTTTCTGCCTTGGAGCCAGCTGACGAAGGATTGAAATCTCTGAAACTGTGAACCAAAATAAGCATCTCCTCCTTTAAATTACAAGTTTCAGGTTATTTGTCCCAGCAGCGGGAAAACTGGCCAATACACGTGACTATTATCACCAGTAATAACTAGCACCAACAGTTTTAGCAATAAAAATTAAGTATCCACTCTGTGCCAGGCACTGTGGTGATATCTCTGTGTGCCTTACTTTTCACAACAATCCTATGAGGATGAAGAAAGTATAACTATCACTACATTTTGACAATGAAGAAACTAATACTGTCAAGGATTAATTACTTGTCCCGGGTCACTGAGCAATCAGTAGCAGAGCTAAAAGTTGAACCCTTAGGGTATTCATTCCCTGATCCACATTTTCCTCAACTGAAGTGAACAAAGTTGTTGAATGCTAAACTTGGAAGCAGACCGCTGCCTGTGTTCCTGGGGACCAGACTCTGACATCTGGAAAATTTTTAAATTTAGATTTCAGAAAAATACAGCCACTGACATTCTATCTAGTCTTATACAAAAGCACATACGATTGAATAGAATAATGCCCACAATGGTGGGGTGGGACTCAGTCAAAGTAGGTTCTAGGAGTATGCTTAATTTGGAATTCAGAAGTGATTGAGTAGATATTGTGCTATAGAAGGGTAAGGTTCTAGGACTTATGGAAGATAAAAGTGGGCTAAGGAGAGAAGAAGCAGATACAAAAGTAAGGGCACAAGACTGAAAGAAGAAATCGAAGCATTAAGTACCTATAAATATTAGAGCTGTTTTAAATTTAAAGAGGTAGTTTTCCACCTTGGCTTCACATTTACAGCTAATGCATTTGTGGAGGTCTAGGTCCAGCGATGTTCTCACGGTGGCTTCTGATGAAGGCTCATGCTCATGGGCGATGAAATGATGGGCCTATTTAAGCCATGGAAATTGGAAAATGCTACTAATCAGGGTGATTTTTCCTGGAAGAGCTGGTTGCTACATATTTATGAGCATATCATTGCCTAGGTCCTACCCTCAAAAATTCTGAGTTAATTGCCTGGGCATTGGATTTTTAAAACTTCTGCAGGTGATGAAAATCTGCAACTAAGTACAAGATGATCAAGCCTAAAGCCTAGGACTCTGTTACAGACCTCACCACTGGCCTCAACCCTCAACTAGGAACTTGTTGAAAATGCAGACTCACTCACCTCCCACCCTGGGCTACTGAATCAGAATCTGAACTTTAATGATATGAATATATTAAAATTTGAGGAGCATTGGTCTAAAACATTTGTAACAAACAAGTACTTATTATCCACTGGCTTAATGATATAAAAATGAAAAGAACGAGTGTAATCTGTTTAGAACTATCTGCAAGGTTGGGCTTGGATGCCATATTTTACTTCTCTGCTCATGTGACTTTTTACAATATTCTGTGTCAATCATCATCTTTGTTTCTTCTTTAAAGAACTATGAGAAGGTACAGAAGAAAAATTTGTAACTTAATTAGTCAATGCTGTATTTCACTGTTCTGGCCTTTTAAAACATTCCCTATTGAGTTTGTGAAACTGGACTAGTCTGAGGTACCAATGGACAAAACCTTAGGGGTAAGGCTAGACACGCTGCTGATGACACATGATACAGGTTGTATTATGGGTTCATAGATTCTAGAGTTCAGATGTTTTAGCAGGAGTCCTTTCCTGATCAAACATTGTTTTTTCTTTGGTTTCTGAACTGGGCTCTGCTAAAGTTAAGCTGATGAAATCCAAACATGGGAAAAGACTTTGCAGTGACATTCTGGGTTTTGCTCATAAGCAGTTCTTTACCAAGACCAAGAAGACCTTTTCAACAAAGGTTTACATATGATCCATCCTAAACCAAATGAAATGTTGGAAAATAAATCAATGCTGAAAGCCAACATTAAAAAGAATTATAAATTCATGTTAAGAGAGACCTTAGAAAGTTAGAAAGTTAGCCTGAATCATCATTGAATTTCATTTTATTCTGTTTCTTTCAAGGAACATACAAACCATTTCCTGATTTTTTTCATCGTCTTCCCCTGGAAGCCAGACAGGAAAGTCTTCATCACTTATGCAAAACAAGCCTCTACCGAGAACTTGCTTTATGCTGGGCACTGAATTGGATACCTGAGATTCAAAGATGAATGAGATATTTCATCTCTTATATTAATTCATAGGTGATCCAAAGTTCATACTGTTAACAGGCGTCTACTTTCTAAACTGCCTTAATGGGTTCACAGATAATTTCAGCACAAAAATCAGCAATCTGGAACTCTTTTATAATAGGGAAAGAATATAGGATTAGACCAGAATATCTAGGGGCTTCTTATTTAAAGAAATGTATATTTTTAGCACAAGAGAAAAAATATTTTTTTAAAATAGTGGCATTAATGAATGATGAGACAATGACTCTGGGTTATTTATTTATTTTTTTATTTTTGGTACCGGAGATTGAACTCGGGTCCTTGTGCTTGCGCAGCAGGCGGTGAAACCACTGAGCTAAATCCCTGGCCCATAAAATGTTAATTTTTTTTTTTTTTGTACCGGGGATTGAACTTGGGACCTTCTGCTTGCAAGGCAGGAGGGAGAACCACTGACCTAAATCCCCGGCCCCAATTCCAGGTTATTTAAAGGGAAAAATTTTAGTTGGTTGGCCAAGTGGGGCAGTACTGACCTTTTAATCTGCTTGTTGGCACTCTCTGATTGGAAAATATAATTAATATAGTTCAGTTTGATTATTGTTTTTTCTTGAGATAAATTCTACTTAACCTGAGAGAGTTTGAAGGACTAGGGGTAATTGATGAACAGGACTCCATTCTATGGGTGGACTCTTCTGTCAGACAGGATTAGAAGCTGAAAAGAAAACCAAACAACAAACAAGAGGTTTTCATTTCTAAAGTGGAAAAATAAATAGCATTCTAGTTCGTCATTCCAGTCCTTTCAGAAGACTAGAATTCAGAATTTCAACAACTTTCTACAGGATCAGATTGAAAATACGACACTGATTTGTGCCACTAGCTGTGCTATTTGTTTTGAGATCCTGTCTCTGAAAAAGCCATCCAGTCCTCTAAGGTTGTCCTATTTCATTACTCTTTGTAAAAGTCCATAATTATTTTCTCCCTCTAATGACCCCAACCTTTTGTCTTGGGCCATTTAAGAAGGAAAAGCCTGAGATCCCTTTGTTAAAAATTGGAAAGTCAGCATTCCTGCATAGACAAAGTGAGCCAACTAACTCCCTCCTGTACTTGCACAGTTCATTCAACAGCGACAATAAAAGAAAAAACACACTGAGTTTTTTCCATATGTAGCCTCAAATGTGACTATAGATTCCTAAGCTGTTTACAACAAAAATTTCAAGCGGTCAAATCATATTCTTCTCTCCATAGAGCAGAGGCCCTAACTTGGCCTGAAGTTTGGCTTGGCAGGCAAAGTGGACTTGTTGCTCCAGCTGTGTCTGATAAGCAGATGACAAGATTTGATTTGAGTCCTTCATTAACTAGCAAAGTGTGGCATTGTAAAGGCCTCATTGAACTGAGCCCTTTATTTGCAATCTTGACCTAGGCAGTAAAGTGAAATCCTCGTCACTCTAAGCAAATCTATGAAGCAAACTTCCAGTTCTTGTTTATAACCCATGATGAGTTGTAAGCATATTAAATTGCAATATTTAATAGTATTTTATTGTCCTTAAAGATTACTTCCAGCAATTGTGAATAACAATTTTTTCTTTTGGGTTAGACGTATATATAGAAAAAGTCATAAGTTAAAGTAATTCATGGGCAGTGATTTACTATTTACCAAATGTGACTGATTTTCACTAAAAGGCATTAATTACCTCCATTCTGTTTTAGTCACAGTTCTCCACAGGAACAGAAGCAATAGGGTAAGATATAGATAAGATGTAGAGACAGAGATGTGTAGGAAGAGATCTATTATGGGGGATTGGCTCACACAGTTATGGAAGTTGTGAATTCTTATGATCCACCATCTGCAAGCAGTAGGTCCAGGAAAGTTGGCAATGTAATTCTAGTCCAAGCCCTAATAATGAAGAGCCAGTGCTCAAGGGCAGGGTTAGACTAATGTTCCAGATCAAGCAGGAGTCAAATTCACCCATCCTTTGCCTCTTTGGTCTATTTAGGCAATGAATGAATTGCTCATCCACATTGAAAAGGGTGATACACTTTTTCCAGTCTACTGATTTTTCGGTCTACTGATTTTTCATTCTACTGAATAATCTTTTCAGAAACACTCCAATAGACACTCCTAGAAATACTGTTTCACCAGTGATCTGAGCATTCCATAGCCTCATCAAGTTGACATATAAAGTTAACAGTTGCACACCAGTTCTCTTAATTTTCACAAACCTGCAATGTAGGTTACAATATTAAATAGGTTTGGGATTTGTTTGAACTTTTGAGTATGGCCCTTGCCAAATGATGAAGGTGCCTGAGAGATGGGGAACAAGATGAGTCTACAGGTACCTCAGCTTTCTGCAAGAGAGTTTCTAGAACATGGAATTGGAGAGGAAACAGTAGAGACACCAAAGGACATCCTGAGTTGAGAGAATGTAGTTAAAAACCTGGGGAGAGGAAGGCAGTGAGAATTTGTATGAAGAAGACCAGAGAGTTGCTCAGAGAGAGAACTATGGAGCTCTGCAGAAAGCCCAGCTGCTTACTGACCAGTGCATGTATGTAAGGTAGTCAATGTCAGAGAGATAGCTGGAAAATCCACAAATATTCAGAACTAATAACAGATTTCCAAATAACCTATAAGTTGAAGAACTTAAAAATAATTAGAAAGTATTTTGAAATAAATGATAATGGAAATGCCACATATTAAAAAAATGGTAAGATGCTGTTAAAACAATACTGAGGCAAAAATTTATAGTGGTAAATAGATATATTAGAAAAGAAGAAAAGTCTTAAATCGGTGACCTCATGTCTTCTACCTAGATAAATGTCCTAGTCATTTTCCTTCTCGATGAAGCACAGTACCTGATACCTGAAACTTAAAGGAGGAGAGGTTTATTTTGGTTGGTGTTTTGTAGAGGTTTCAGTCCTTGCATGACTGGAGGCACAGTAGGAGGGCCCAGGCAGAGGTAAGTTGTTCACTTCATGGTGGGAGGGAAGAAGGAGTCAAGGGAGGTGCCATGAGGGAGATACTCCACTCTAGGCCATGTCCACAGTGACCCGCCTAACCACAAGTCAGTTATACAGCTCCTATCAGCCAATCACCTTCCAAAGGTCCAGCCTATAATCTCATGAAGCTTTAGGGGGACATTTAGATACAACATGTACGTTCTGCCCCTTATCCCCCAAAGACTCATGCCCATCTTATTATGCAAATTGCATTTAGTCCATATCTAAGTGTTACCAAGGTCCTAACAGTCTCGGCATTGCTGAAAAGTCCAAAACTCCTCGGACATTTAAGGCCAACTCTCAGCTGTGGGCCTCTGTAAAAATAAAAAAGAAAGTTTAACACTGCTGACATACAATAGCTCAGAATGAACATTTCCCATTACAAAAGGGAAGGAGAGGGGAATAGAAAGGGACAGGACCAAAGCAATACTAAAACCCAGCAGGGCAAACATGGAATCCTGTAGCTCCATGTCTGAGATCTGGAGCAACAGATAAAGGCAAAACTTCTTTGACTACAGAAAACTAAGTCTCTCCTCCAAGGCATCCCTTCACATGGAGATGAGAGCACTGCCACTAAAGGCCTCTGAGGTTCAGGAGTCATGACCCAAAAATTACCCTATGTGCCACGGGGAACCAGAGAACCAAGTTATCTATTCATCAAGCCCACACTATGTATGGCGGTTGTGCCTGCCCATGGCCAGCCATCAGTGTCATAATGATGGTGACATATAGCACCCTATTCCAAGACCAGAGTCTGGCTCTGTCTTAGCATATACCATGTGTTCTATCAGTGTTTGCTGGGTTACAATGTGTGGCTATAGACAGTATAAGATCACAGAATGATACTCATGCTGCTCAAACTGAAGGGTAATACTCTCTACCAGGGGGTACATAAAACCATTAAAAAAACAGGGACAGGCTGCTTGAGTTTTAATTTGACTGGAAGATTGGGGCAAAAGTTCTTTTGCTATGCAACTTGTGAATATCCAGCAGAATATACTGCAAATTTGTCTGCATTTTTTAAGAAACAAATCTGAAATTTAAAAGAAAATGCAGAGTTGTAGCAGGTTAACTTCAAGCTCAGGGAGTACTAAGTTTTCTCTTTTCCTTAAAAGTTCCTGAAAAAAGATGTTGGAGAAGCACTAAAGGTGTCATGCATCTTTGTTTTGCAGATGAGGAAACTCAAGTCCAGATACATAAGATTTCTTTTAAGATTAGAGCCAGCTAGTAGATAGCAACTCGTGAAGAATCCAAGAGCTTGCCTCTTTAGAAGTGTCTGGATAAATTAGGATGTATTCAATGAGTAAAAAAGTTAAATTTAAACAATTTCCATACACCAGTTGACCACTTTTTTTAGGGGGGAGATCAATACAACAGAGTTGATGTACTATAATTTCCAAATTAATTAGGAGGATCATGTATATACACTAAGTATGAGATATTTCTCAGTGAAAAAGAAAAAATTGTACATCCAGTTGGGTTGGAAACTTGCAGTTTGGTAACCTCCCAATGAAAAGAATGAGAAATTTACATTTTTCAAAAAACAAGCATAGCTGATTTGAAACACACCTAATTTCAAGAAACACATTTTCATTATTTACTTAAGCTAGAGGTATTCTGCCCATGCAGTTTCCATGGTGAGGGCTGGATTGTATGATCGAACAGATCCCTTTTAATCCCTAATGGAGTATAGTTCATCTCTGTGTGGTATGTAACAGATTTACAAAGTGCATTTCCCCACCATTTTCCTTTGTGAACATTTGCTATTTACTCGCTTAATTTCAAGTGAGATCTTCAACAAGTTCTTGAATAAGAGATAAACTTGGAGAGGCATATATCTGTCTCTTACACCTGCATGTAACTATGAACAATGACAAAATGCACAATAGTTCACAAACAAGCAGAGATACAGCCACTATGGTAGACAGAACATGGCACCACTTGGAATACCATAACAGGAGGTAGAAGGAAATGCCTTTTGGGAAGTTCCAAGGTTATCTTTAATGGAAGAGAGTTGTTCACTACAAAGCTGAGTCTTTTACTACCATCAAAATTAGCCCTTTGTTAATCCAGATGTATTTTTTAAAGGGACAAAAACACTTTCAATTTCAGCATTCTCCCGAGGGCTTCCACTAGGCATCTTGTTCAGTCTTCTGTCATGCAGATGTTCCCTTGGTTAGCACTCAAGAAAGAAGCAGACAGACTCATTAAGAGACAGAGAGACACACAAATTCCTCTTTGGAAAATACACCACAAATTTTTCTCAAGTGCTTGCCTTTTATGATAGCTGTGTTGGACATTTTGCTTCAGATTACAGCCATGCCTCTTTTGTTTTGAAAGCTACTGAAGGACTCCATCATATGCCAGGCTTCCACAAGTCGAGCATTGGGCAGGGCAAGGCTGAAAAACAACAGGGAGGGTAGGCATTCTGGGGCCTCATACCCTGTCCTTACACTATATTCCATTCTTCCCGGCATTACCCCTAGTTACTTGTGACTTGTCATTAATTTCTTCCAGCTTTTACTTCCAGAAAATCCTACCTCCATGATTACATTTTGGGATTTGTTTGCTGGGCCAGTGCCTAGCATGGTTACACATGTGTAGCTACTACTGAAACTTAATATCACAAGTAGAATGTTGGATTCTAAATTGGCTTTCTTATCTGGGGGCTGATTAGATACAGTAGAAGATGACTACCTCTCAACTGAAAGCTTATGCCTTCTATTACAGCTTGAAGGATTTCTCTGATCTTATTTTAAAACCTGAAGGAGGAAAACAACGACTGCTAATACCATTGATTTTTAAAAAAATGAACACATTCTCCCCCAGAGTCAGCAGACCTCTGCTTTACAGCTCCTTAAAACTCTCTCTGGATGTAGTCATATTTTATGTGGCCTTAGTAAGAAATTCCATACTACACTGAGGGCTCTAATGGGAATAACCAATGATTATTAGGGAAGAGTTTGTGTGTTGTAATCCATATCACAAAGAGGGCCACAAGTCTGATTCAGGCTAGTGGTGATATTCCAGAATCATCTAGGCAGAGATGGGGTAAATCTTCAGCATGCAGTCTGTTAGCCTATCCATGCTGAAGCAAGGAGCTTGATCCAACTCCCCAGGGATGGAATCTCAGAGAAATGAGGCAAGTAGGACATGGAAAAAAATCAAGAAGTTGAGCAGAAACTTAGGAACATATGTACTAAGGAGACAGCTAAGCAGTCTCTCAGGCACCTGTAGACTCATGCTACACTAATTCTAGAACCCTCTTCCAGATACAGAAGTTGATTTTCATAACTTGCTACTAGCATGCAGATAGTGCACTGCCATTTTGAAATAGGATTGGGGTAGGTAGGTTATGACAGCTATTTTTGATTCACTGGTAAAATTGTAAAACACATTAAAACCATTAAAAAATTCTCCTTGAGGCTAAAAAAAGAAGGAGAAATTAGACAGGGTGGTCATAAAGTATCTAACTGGCTTGACTAAAATTTTCAATTTACAGGGAACCGTTTTTTTCCAGAGGGCAATTTAGGTCTGTGATTTTGAAACTTTCCTAAGAAGTCTTGGTTGAGCTCTTTTCTTTGATGTTTTCCTTGGAAAAACTTTGGACATTTGGAGGGCTTTCTGAAAAAAAAAAGAACTGCACTCGCAAACTGAAGAGCATACATGTTACCACATCTTGCCACATTTCTGGTGCCAGTTGTCAAGTCTACTTTAAAGAGTATTGGTTTATTTCTGTCTTCTTCAACATCAAGCAGAAGGCTTTGATAAAAATTAACTTCATTAGCAACTCTTAACACTCCCTCAGAACAACAGACCAGGATATAATATAGGAAAATATAGGTTTCCTCCAGAAAGTTTGTATACTGAGGGACTTCAATATTTATTTTTCAATTTTGCTGGATTTATGAGGATGTAGAAGAGGGATCTAAAGGTGACTTATTTTGTGAGTTGTAGATCATGTTTTCCTTTGTTGGATCCCTGTACCCCATCACTCTCTTGCCAAGGAAAAGACCTCTCTAAAATTGTAAGAGAAATGTGTTTGGGTTGTATGTGGGAAAAGAGGTTGGAGGAGATTGTCTGAATAATTAAATTGGTATAAACATTGTTACAGTAAGACTTCGTGCTTGCCAAGAGAATAATTTGGAGAATCATGGATTTTAAAAGCCTTTGAAGAAGGTTTAAAGTATATGCACAAAGACCAACACTATATCATAGGATTCTCTTTGATTCACTTTGAGCTATTATTTATAAATTTTAAAATCTTTTGAATGAATCAGAATAGCAGATTATAAGAGCAAAAGGAAAGTTCAGATTTCTGGAATATTATTTATGAGGGATTTAAGCAGAAATGCATGAAACAGAAACAGAAACAAAACAGAGATAATCAAGGAAACAAACAGTTGATTCTGTGAAAACATAAACATATTTATAAATATTTACTTGATTGACTAAGAAAAAAGACAGAAGACTGAAATTAACAAAATCAAGGATGAAAGCCAGGACATCACTGCTGATCTTGTGGAAATGACGCAAATAACTTCATGCCAACAAATTTTTCAATGTAGATGAAAAAAGACATAACCAAACTGACTCAAGAAAAATAGAAAACATGAATAGATGATAAAAGTAAATAAACTGAATTAGCAATTATAAATATTAAAAAGAAAACTTTGGTCTTTATGATTTTATTGGTGCATTCTACCAGATGAAGATGGAACACCAATCTTTTGAAAATTTTCAAACAATAGAGAAGAGAATACTTTGCAATTAATTCTATGAGATCGGTATTAATTTGATATCAAAGCATAAGAAACAAATTTTTAAAAGAAAACTACAGATCAATGTCTCACAGGAATGTAGCTATAACATTTGTTAAATTGAAGCCAGCAATATATAAAATTATACTGATGAGGAAAAATTTTAGATAACTTAATAGATTGAATATTAAGTTAGTTGTAGAAGCAAAATAAGTAATGTGTTCTTTTAAGATTTGCTTTTCCTGTAACTCCTTGTTTAAGGTGAGGATTATCTGACTCTAACTGGTAACTTCATTAACCTAACAAAGTTACCATGCCAGGGTGAATTTACAATGATGGCCTATCTTGTGTCTGTGACTTGTAAGTAAGAACTGGAATTGTATTTACATATCAAAGACCACTAGGGATGAGATAATGGCTAAAAAGGATATAAAAAGGGAAATGCTGAACAAAGGGGACGCAGATACGGACCAGACTAGTTTCTGGCATTCTCGCCCGCTCGCGAGAAGAAATTTTATTATTTTATCCGAATTCTGTGTCTCCGTGTATTTCTTTCCTAGATTTCTGCAACAATACCATAACCAACTAAAATTTATTCTAGATATGCAAGGTTGGTTTAACATATAAAATAACAATTAATGCAAAGTGCCACATACATTGATAGAATAAAAGACAAATATTGATAGTTTCAGAAAATGCAGAAAAAACATTTGAAAAGAAATTAACAGCTTTGATGATTAAAAAACTCTCTGAAAACTAAGAATACAAGATGTCCTCAATCTAATAAATAGGATCAGCTAAAATACACAACTACATTATGCTGATGTTGAAAAACAGAATATTTTATTCCTAGTAATAGAAACAAGACAAAGATGTCTGTTATGAACACTTGCATCCAACATTGTAATAGAGGTAGTAGTGAGTGAAGTAAAGAGGAAAAATCAAGCATCCACATTGGAAGGGAAAAGTAAAACTGTCATTATTTGCAGCCAACAAGATACTACATGTAAAAATACCAAGGAAGTTATTAGAAAACCTACTAGGATTAATTAATATGTTTGTAAGTTCACAGAATGCAATATAAATGTTTCCATACTAGCAACAAACAATTGAAAAATAAAATTGAGGGAATAATTCCATTTACAATAGCATAAAATAGAATAACATACTGTTGCTCCTTGGTAACCATTGGAGATTTGCTTCAGAACCTCTGTGTGCACCCAAATCTGTGGGTGCTCAAGTCTCTCATATACCTAGAATAGTATTTGTACATAATCTATGCATATCCTTCTATTTACTTTGAATCATCTTTCAGTTAACTATAATACCTAATAAAATGTAAATGATGTGTAAGTACTTGTTGTTTGCATTTCTTAGGGAATAATGATCTGCAATTGAGTGAACCCCTGGGTGTAGAACGCACAGACATAGAGGGCCAACTGTAGTTAGAAATAAATTTAACAAAATAAGTGTAACATTTGTATACTAAAACTTATAAAACATTACTGAGAGAAATTGAAGATCTAAAAAAATGGAGAGACATCCCACGTTCACCAGTTGTAAAACTCCACATTGTCAAGAGAATAATTCTCTCCAAATTGATCTATAGACCAAAGTAATCTCTATCAAAATCTTATTTGATATTTCAATAGAAATTAACTAGTTAATCTTGAAATTTGTATGAAAATACAAAGGACCTACATTGATCAACACACTTTGAAAGAATAAATGAACAAATTTGGAAGATTTATACTTTCTTCTTTTTTTTCCCCATTAAGTTTATTGGTACATTTTAGGTATAAAATACAGTTACATTCATCATTGGGATCTTGCACCTTTACATGAGTATCTTGGTTCTTTTTCTTTTTTCCCCTTCCCCTGCCCTCCCTTCACCCCCTCCACCCTTCCCTATTTACAAAGTTTTTGTTTCCATTTTTTTCCTTTTCTCATATTTTTCTTTTCCCTTCTTTCCTTTCCCTACCCCTCCCACTTCCCCTGCACCTTTAGACCTTTTCTTCCTGTTACAATATCAATTATACATTTTTTAATTTACAATATCAAGATCTAGGAGACATTACCACAGGTTTTACAGAATTTAAAAGGATATAGAAAGCATATTTCAAAAATCTGTTTTGAAATAAATTTGACAACTTCTAAGAAGTACCTTGGAAGACAAATTAATGAAACTAACTCTGGAGGAAATATAAAATTTGAATAGCACCTATTAAAGAAAGTATATTCCTAGCTTGAAAACCCACCTATATGACAACAACAGGCTCATATACATTTTAACTGATAAATTATATCAAACATTTAAAGCAGAAAAAATCATCCTCATTTTAGGATCTCATCATTGTGCTAATCCTAAAACTGGATAAAGATAATAGAAGAAAAAAGTATGAACATAGATAGAAATTTGTTTAACAAAACAAACCATTAGAAGTCAGATCTGGCAGTATGTAGAAAGTGGTTTTGTTATAGGGATGGCAGTGTTGGTTCAGCATTGGAAGATCCACCCCCAAAAGTCATCATTTTAACAGAGGAAAGGGAGAAGTCATATGATCCTGTCACCAGTTGGAGAAAAAGTATTGGACCAGATTCTACAGCTGTTCATGGTAAAAGCTATCAGGAGACTAGAAGTAGAACAGAACCTTCTCAACAGATTAAAGACATGTACTCCATACTTTCAGCAAAAACGCCTTATATGAATGGAGAAGATACAATGCTTTCTCCTTAAGGTGGGGAACAAGGGCAGATATGCTTACCCTTCATCTGTCCATTAAACTTTGAAACCTAGTCCCCACCAAAATAGTCTGGCGATAAAATGACACAATTAGGATAGGATTGGCATGGCAGAAGCAAAATCTTTATATGTAGATGAAATGATCATCTACAGAGAAAGTACTAAGAAACCTCTAGGAGCCCCTAGGACTTGTATTTGAATTTAGCAGGATTACAAAACACAAGCTATATATAACAAATCAGGTCTGTGTATACTTGCTATAAATGAAGAATTGGATGTTGAATTTTAAAAGTTATGTAGGAGTACAAAGGACCTAGAAAAGTTAAAAAAAAAACCAAAACAAAACAGTGTTGCAAGACATTTAGTACCTATTTTAAGACTTCTTCTAAAGCTACAGTAATCAAGGCAGTGTTGGTGTAAGGAAAGACATATAGATCATTTGAATAAAACAGAGAATCTAGAAATAGAACCACACATATATGGTCCACTGAGTTTTGAAAGATTATTTAACATTAGCATTTTATAGTTTCTTATTATTTGATTTCAATACTGACTTTACATCTACAGCAATCAAGGCTCTGGTATAATGATGGAAATGAACTCTGTACACAAATTGAGACACTTGCAAGGGTAGGCATATAGATCAATGGGTCAGAATTGAAAGTTGAAATGACTTTCATATGTATGATCATTTGGTTTTTTTGTTTGTTTGGGTTTTTTTTTGGTACCGGGGATCAAACTCAAGTCCTTGCACTTGTGCAGCAGGCGGCGAAACCACTGAGCTAAATCCCCGGCCCGATCATTTGGTTTTAATCAAAAGTGCTACGTTTTTTCAACAAATAATGCAGATACAATTGAATATCTACATGCAAAAATATGATCTTAGATTCTTATTTGAAACCAAATAAAAATGTTTACTAAAATAAACCATGAAACTAAATTTAAGTACTACAACTATAAAACTAGAGGAAACAAGCAAACAATCTTTGTGACCTTGGATGGGGCAAAAGTTCTTAAATAGGACAGCAAAAGCACAAGTGTTCATTAAAGTTGACAAAATGATCTGTAAAACTATCTTTTTTTGAGACAGGGTCTTGCTATATAGCTCAGGCTGGCCTTGAACTCACTATGTAGCCCAGGCAGGCCTCAAACTTGTCCTGATCCTCCTGCCTCAGCTTCCCAAGTGTTGGGTTTACAGACATGCACCACCATGCCCAGCCAACTATTTATTTTCTTAATTGTGTTTTTTTAAGTACAAAAGGTAAGTGACAGACTGGGAAAAAGTATTTGGAAATTAAGTCACTGATAAGCCATGTATATCTAGCATATATAAAGAACTCTTACAACATGACAATATAAACAACCCAATTAAAAGGGAGGAAAAAGGCCTGAAAAGATATTTTACCAGCAGAGATAGATGGATTGCTAACAAATACATGAAAAGGCTCTATACATCATTCTTCTTGGAGAGGTGTAAATTAAAACCATGATGTAAAAGCACTGCACACCCACTAGAATAAGAAAAAAATGCCAAGCATTGATGATGATATAGAAAAATTGGAACACTCATGTAGCTGGTGAAAATATAAAATAGTGCAGAAACTTGAAAAACAATTTGGCAGTTTTTAAACTTAACAAACAACCCAGCAATTCTACTTCTAAGAAAAATGAATGGAAATATGTGTCCACAAATTATAGGTATATAGATGTATGTATAAACATTATTTGTAATAGTTAAAGGGGAGACAACCCAAATATATATTAATGGTAAGTGGATATGCAAAATGTAATGTATCAATATAGTTGAATTCTATTCAGTGGTAAAAAGGAATAAAGAACTAATTCACACTACAACCTAAATGAATCTCACAGACATGCTGATTAAAAAGTCTAGATGCAAATGATGGCACATTGTATGATTGCACATTGTATGATTGCATTTATATAAAATGTTTCTCAAAGGCAAATATATAGGAAAAGGAAGCAGATCAGTAGGTGTCTAGGCAGAGATCAACTTCCAATGAACATGAAGGAATTTTTTGTGGTGAAGAAAATGTTTTAAAGCTGTATATAAATGGGATGGTTGTGTAACTCTATAAATTTACCAAAATATTATATACATGGAGTAGGTGAATTTTATGGCCCGTAAATTTCTTAAATCTCACTAGCATTATTTTTAAAAAATTAAAAGTTAAAAAGTCATTTGTTCTTAGTTGTAATAAAGCTGAAATTTTCTGGACTTCTTCCTATTTACTGAGCACTAAAGAAGTGTCAGGTACTGTTTAAAGTTTTGTAAAAAATATTTTTTGTTAATTATCATAGCTATTCTCTGAGATAGAAATTATTTCCCAATTTTTCATATGAACAAAGAACTATAGAGAAAACAAACAAACATCTAGTGTCATTCAGTTAGTGAAACTGAGAGAAGCCATTTGAATAGCAATTTTTGCGTGGTGACAGGGACCGGGCTCTTAATGACTGCACCTTAGTATCTCTTTGAGGATTTTTAAGTAAATCGGTTTTGACTTTGTCTCATATGTGAAATATACTACCTAACTTCTTACAGTTCTTTCCTTTAAGATATTTTGCACATATGTTAAATTTATTTTACTCTTTCCTGCCTGGTCATTCACTTTCCCATTAATTTCTGCACTTCAATTTTATTTTAATCTTCAGCTATGTTTTAGCTTTTTTTTACTCTTCTCTTGCACCAGGTAATCATAGCAATGTTTGACATCTTGAAATGACAAAACAGGGGACTCCAGGCTGAGGGAAACTTCTTTCTTAGTGTTTGTAAAGATAAGTTTTCTATAGCTTAAATTTTGCATTAATTATAAGCCAATTGAACCTACTGAATATGACAGTTTTTTGGAGAAATATAAATTGATCTTATAGTGCATATTATAGAAACCTATTTGTCTCTAAATGGGTTCACAAGGGATAATTTATTCCACAGGTTAACTTTCTAAATTAAATCCTTCTCTAAAGTCAAACCACTAAGAAGAACCAGGATTTATATATGAAAAATGACTTTTTTCATTAATAACAAAAACAGCTTAAGGTTGAAAGGTCTACTGGGCAGATCTGAAATGTGGGAACAATTCATAATTGAGGCCCTAATGTTCCATTTAAAAAAAATCTGTTTGAGGTATCATCAGACAAACTTAAAAATTCTCCATTATTGGTCATTTCCAAGAAAAGATGCCAGTTTGACCACACATTTTAAATATGTGTCTGGAGAATTTTATGTAGCTCCTTTTACAAACTTAAAGAGAAATATATTCTGTTACCACAAAAAAAAAATTGGTCTTTGGGGAGGATTTAGAAATGGAAAAAATGTAGAAAATAATCCACAAGTAAATACTGAGGCAGTTTCTATTTGTACCTATGCCTGCATTGGTTATAAGTTAATTTCTTTTGAAGATTATACCAACATGTTATACATAAATACATTCTGGAGGAAAGATATAAGAAAGAACCAGAGGATGGTATAATAAGAAACCAAGCCATTTCCCCAGTTAGTTGTTGCCAGAACTCTCTGGCTAAGCCCGCCATGTTGTGAACCAAGTCCTATGAAAGACCACACTGACAGCCACTTAATGGGACAATAAACCACAATGACAGTGTTGTAGTTCAACTGTGACCAGAAATTTATATCTCTATTTGGATAGAAAAAATATTTGGTAAATTTTACTTTATTAGGTAATTTCTTTGTTGACTTTTATCTCTTTGTTTTTACTTAAATCTCATTATAACCAACTCTTGAACTCACATACTTGTGTAAAGGTTTATATCAGTTTCTCTCTTTCAGAGAATGGGGAGTTCAAAAGAATAATTTCACTGCAGTTGGAGAAAACAGTGACCACTGGGAGTCTGAACCTGAGTTACAAAAATTTGTCTATGACCAAGACCACAGGTTGGCAGTTGGCAAAGGGCTTTCATCCAGTAGGCTCAGGGCCAATCCCTGAGCACCATGGCTCTTGGAGCAGGATGGGCAGGAATGAGGTGGTAATAGCTTGGTCTTTCTGGCACCATCTAAGTAGGAAGTACTGCTGCTGTTGTCCGGACCATCTGAATGCAGCCGTGGTAGGTACAGACCACCAGAGAAGAATTATGATAATGTCCAGCTCTGAGAAAGGAGTGGAGGATGGGTTGTAATGCAGGCTTCAGGACAGTTACATTCACTTTTCAACAGCAAACTAGTTCTGTCTGGAGGAGCGAGGACTGGTCTCTCCTCTGGGTAAAATCGCAATACTGTGGTGTGGTTTCCCACATGGCCTCTTAAGTGGGTCTAGCATTATATCCTCATTTACAGTGGTACTTCTGAGACTCAAAAAGGGAAAGGGATTTGCATTCAAAGTGTTTAGAGCATTCATAATGGAATCAGGATAGAACTGTGTTTCCTGAACCACCACTCCCAAATCTGATGTCTCCTCCATTAAACCACACTAACTCTCCAAAATCACTATCATAAGCAAGATTCACTACTAATTCTTTTAAATGTAGTTATGAGAGTGAGATTAGACTGTACTGCAAATAATAAGAAGGACCCTGTTGTACCAACAAGATAGGGAATGCAACGCTGTACAGATGGTTTTAGCATTTTCCCTCATATTCTTTCCCTGTTCTTTTTCTTGGTTGGTATCCCACTGCGTGTATCCCTCTGAGAGCAAGGTAGAACTGCCAATTGCCACTCTGGCTAAGGGGCTCTATGGTTTCCATTCAGAGGTAGGGGTTATAATTCCACGTTGAAATTTGGTTTGGATTGAATTTTAAGTCACAATTCTCATATTCAAAATGGGGAAAAAATGTTTCTTCTCTACATAGCCTTTTTAAATTTTTCAAATTCAAGTAGAAAGGGGGAAAACCACATCTAAATTAAAAATTGTTATCATTGATGATTACTTATAAACACCACTTTTCAAAGATCATTGTACTAAATAGCATCAGTCATGTTGAAACATTATCAGGAACTAATATTTTGGAAACTGTTAAAAATGTGATACCACCAGAAAAGAAACTCATATTTTAGAAATATTTATGTTATAATAACTTTTCCCAAAAATATAAAGATGAACCCATCCTCTGTCAATCTCCTCATTGGGATTTTTGTACAAAAGGTTCTTGGGAAGGCAAATACTGATAACTAGAAATAAGAAGATTTTAAATGTTGATTATTATTTATGTTACATTTTGTTTGTTTGTTTGTTTGGTACTGGGGATTGAACTCAGGACCTTGTGCTTGCAAGGCAGGCAGCAGAACCACTGAGCTAAATTCCCAGCTATGTTACATTTTAAAGTTTGAAAAATGCTATATACTCATATAAGTGGCTTTTATTATGTATGGGGCAGATTGAGGCTCAGCAAAACAAAATAACTTAAGTTTCACACAGCCACTAAGGGATGGAATTGTCTCAGAAGTGTAAGTCAGCTTCATGACACCTCAGTGCCTTTCACAAAGAATTCTTTAGAAAATAGAAAGCTCTTACTAGTTAAGGGTCTCTGTGTGGATAGGCAGTGTAATGTGTAACTAAAGCTTTTGAATTTCCCTGGTGCTGGGTATGGTAAGATCGGTAAAGGAGTCCAGATACTTCTCATCATGCCACAATACCTGGGATTGGCCCTGTGGCTCCAAGGTTGACACTCTCTAACACTCAAATGGAGAAAAATACTTCTGCTGTTTTTCACATGCTCTAGTCTATTAGGAGTGAGAAATTAGGGACAAAAATTGTTAGCCACCTACTTCTCTGAAGCTTGCTGTTGGATTAACACAAAAACAAGGTACTCCACCTCTCGCCTATTTTCCCTGCATTAGAAGCAGTTGGAGACCCCCTTTACTGCATCACCTTAGAACTTTCTTCAAACTTTTCTGATGGTATATTCCATATAGTTCTTCACACTACTACTCCCATGGTATAATTCCTTCTAGGTCAGGGACTATCCCCAAAACAGCACAGCACCTGGCACAGAGAATAGGCTTAATGAATGTTTATTGAAAGAGTTAGCCTGACACAGGGAAATCCATCATATGCATGAATGCAGAGACTATTGGAACATTTACACTGAAGCATTACCATGTGGTGAGAACCTGTCTGACTCAGAAGTGTGCTGACCTGATCAATCACCTAACCTATTTTTGGCCAGGAACAATTCTGTTCTGGAGTTAGATAAATAATATTACTTTTCATTTAAATTCTTCTTTTCATGTCACAGAGAATTTTTGTTTATAGCTATGGTGCTACCTTTCCATTAACTAAAAGATGGTCACACATCCTTCCAGTAGTGGGAATGTGCTGAATCAAATCATTTTTACTTTCTTAGCTTTCCCCTACTTGAACAATAACTTTATTTACATGCTGAAGTAAAAACGTAATCTGGGGACAGCATACAAAAAAAATGCTTATGATGAAGAGGCTCTCAAAGAAGACAAGAGACCGGCTAATCTTCTGTCTTCCATCTCAGCGAGGATCTCCAGCATTATGTAAAGGGCTTTCTGAAAAATCTAACATTCAGTTTCAACAGGTGGAGTATGTCTGCTCTTCAGACTCCAGAGCCATTAAGAGCACTTCTGCAGCCCTTTCTGTTTCCAAACACTTTTGTACACATTTCCCTAACTCACTCTCACAGAAGAAGCTTAACATAGCTGTTCATAATTCATTGTGCAGGCTTTGAGTTAGACTGACCTGGGTTAGAGTACTGGTCTCCAACATTTGCTATGTGACCTTGGGCAAAGTTTAATTTCTTTGAGCCCCAGTTTTCATCCATAATGAAGAGATAATAGTACCTACCTCAAGAATTATTAGGATCAAAAATGATAATATATGCATAAAATATTTGACCAAGTGTCTGGCATAGAATGTGTTTTTTAAAAAAACACATGTAAATGATGTAAATATTATTCTTATTTAAGAAAATGCCTCTCTGTTAAGCCCCTCTCCAAGAACTATGCTGATAGACAAATGAGAGCAGACTTTATGAACTAACTGCTTACTCTGCACCAGGCTCCAAGCATGTTGGCTCAGAGCCCCGACAGACTCAATTTAGTCACCGTTCCCACAAACTTCGTCAGCCTTCTGCCTACTTGTGTGTCAGGACCAAGCCTGCAGTTTCTCCCCATCATATGTTTCTTCTCTCTAACCCTGTCATCTATCTCACTGCTCGGTCTCTGCCCGAGGCAAGACAGGACACTGGAGCAAGATGTTTCATGAAGTCAGCCAGAAAGACAGCTTTTCTTAGAGAGACTTTTTTGGGAAAAGAAATTCCTCCTTTCAAGTAAAATAACACTGACTGAAATCACTGGGATATGCCAGCGACATCAGGGCATCATTAAAAGAAAAGTTTTGACTAAGCAATGTTTATAATTTCAGTTGTTTAGCGTTTACAGTATAATTTATGCCATGTGTTCTATCATTAACAGTTTTAAGACCAACCTTTTTCTATTCAACTGAGAACAAAACACCCACTTATGACACGGCATCTCCCATAGTAAGGAAGATGCACTCTTTCATTGAACTGGGAGGTTTCCTTTGGACCTGTACTTGATGGTAAGCATTTCCCTTCAGCTATCTATATGGCTGGAGAGATAAAACAACCTAGAGAGAGGAGAGTTCAATTTCAGGCTTTTCTTGCCCAGAATTTGTATTGTAAGTTATCTTTGGTAGGATAGTCTGGTTCCCTAGTAAGAACCTGCCTTGATTCTTGAACCTGGGTGATTTGGAGAAAGTGGAACTCTTCTACGTTGTTGCCTGGAGTGTAAATTAATACAGTCCCTGTGGAAAACAGTATATCATTTTCTTAAAAAACTAAAATTATAGACAACATTATCTTATATATATAACACCCTTAAGACTACACACATACACCCTAAAACCAATACATGAGTCCAGTAAAATTTCAGAATATGAAATCAACACCAGAAAGTCAGTTGCATTTTTATACAGTAATGATTGACAATCAAAATAAGAAAAATAACAAAACAATTCTATTTACGATAGCATCAAACAATAAAATATTCAGGAATACGTTTACCTAAGAAAGCGAAAGTCTTTTTTTTTTTTCTTTTTTGGTACCAGGATTGAACTCAGAAACTTGTGTTTGTGAGGCAGGTGCAGTGCCATTGAGCTAGCAAATGGTACTGGGAAAACTGGATATCCATACACAAAACATGGACTTGATTTCTTGTTGTCTACAAACAGACAGTTGTACTTCTTCCTTTCCAATTTGGATGCCTTTTACCGCTTTGCATTACCAACTTGTGCTGACCAGAACTGGTGAATAGAAATGACAGAAGCTAGCATTATGTCATTTCCAAATTTAGGGAAGAACTTTTCAGTTAGGCACCGCTGAGTATGGTGTTAGTGATGGATATTTTTAAATATGGCCCTATCACACTGAGGTTTCCTTCTGTTGCTAGTTTGTTGAATATTTTTAACCATGAAAGGGCATGAAATCTGTCAAACACATCTTCTGAATCAGTTGAAATGATCATGGTTTTCTTTTTCTGCATTGTATTAAATATGTAATATTAATTACATTGATTTTTTTTTTACATATAACGAACTATCCCTCCATTCCAAGAATAAACTTCACTTATTTATGATAAAAAACAACTAAAACTAGACCTACCATATGACTCAGCATTACCCACTTCTGAGAATATAACCAGAGGAAATGAAGCCATTGTGTCAGAGATATTTTACTGTTATGTTTACTGCAGTACTTTCCATAATAGCTAAGGTATAGAATCAACCAAGGTGTCTATCAACAGGTGAATGATAATAAAATGTTATCTATTCTATAAAAATTATACATATAATGTAATATTATTGAGCCACAATTAGACTTGAATCATAATTAGTGTCAAATAAGCAAGGTACATGAAAGCAAATACTGCATGTTCTCATTTGTGAAAACAGAAAACCACAATTGGATGGAAGAAAAAATAATGGTTACTAGAAACCAGGAAGAGAAGAGGCAAGGGAAATAGAAAGAGGTCAGAAAAAGTGCACCAAAGTAGATAGATAGAAGTAATTAGTTCTGGTGTTCAATAGAATAGTAAAGTCACCATAGGCTCCAATAATTTATGGTATATTACAAAATAACTAAAAGAGTCCAAACTTTCCCAATACTGAAATGGTTAGTGTTTTAGGTGATGAAAACACTAATTATTCTGATTTAATCCTTATACTTTGTTTACATGTATCAAATTATTTTACTGTACTTAATAAATATATACAAATATTATGGGACAATAAAAAAGAAAAAGCAAACCAAATGAACCTGGAACAACTCTGGGGCCGAGCAAAGCCCCAGAAGTATCTTTTGAGGAGACAACAGGGCAGTGCTCACTAGAGAAGGGGCAGGGAGGAGCCGAACTCTGGCTCCTATCCACAGAGCTCCCAGAAGTACATTGTTCAGCACACCACGACCCTGGCTCTGAAAAGGCCCCGTTCCTTCTCAGAGTCCGCTATATGAAGTATGTGGACTAAGTACTTGAGGAACAATAAACTAGTTGAACATGTAATGCAATTTTTAAAAATCTACCGATAAAACTCTTTGAACACAAGATAAACCACGCGCGCACACACACACACACGCACACACAGGCATGCACGCACGCACATACACATACACATACACACTGCAAAACCCTAATCTTTGCCTTGGTTTCACTGAAGGGGAATGAGACTTGAAATGGAGAGATAACATAATTCAGGGACTGCATGATTAAGTGTACAATGTGGAACTGTGATGGGAGGAAGCTATTTGTACCTGATTTGTTTCCATTTGCTTGCTTCACATGCATGCTGCAGTGTGATCACAGTAATTACCCTCAGCCCAAACACTTATGGGTGCTTACTCTCAGGCCTTCCCACAAGAACAGTAGACACAAGGATCTTGGCTTTGTAAATCCCAGGATAAATACTAGAATGGGGAGTATGTGAAGGATACAAGATAACAGACAGCTAATCCACACATTCATCCCCTGACTCATTCTCAGGTCCTCCCTTCCTTTTACACCCACAACTGGTTGCTCACTAAGTTTTATCTCCTTCTAGTAAACCCTTTACATCTGACCATTCTTGTCCTAGTTGAAACTGCTGCCATGATTTCTTGCTGGGAGTATATAAAAAGCCTCTTCACTAAGCTACTTGACTTCTTGTTTGTTCTTTCCACTCTGTGCTCTCTACCACCCTCCCCATGATCTCCCTAAAACACAAATCAACACAAATCTACTCTTATCGCTTCCTTACATAAAATATCCAATGTCCTGACATTACTAACAGGATAGAGTTCAAATTCCTCCCAAGAGCCTCTCCAGTGGTCTGGAATCTGTCTGTCTGAGCTCTGTCATTGACCAGTGTTTGCTCTTAGATTCTCCAGGTTTCAGCCTTGATATCCATAAATTGGGGAAAATAATAATACTGATCTCAGAAAGTTGCTATGGGGGTTCAGTGAAGCATGGCAAATGAGTCTTACTATAACTAGATGCAGAAGTGTTAAGTGAATGTCTTTATTATTGCCCTCAGCACATAGCCCTTATATTAAACAACTTGTAGCTCCTCTAACACAGCATGTTTCTCTGTAATCACAGGTACATTTGTTATTAATTGCTGCTGGTATTGATTTATTGATTGATCATTCATCAGATATTTATTGACTACCTACACATATCTGTGGCCTCAGCATAAAGATACTGGTTATCAAAGATACAGCCATGAACAGCATAGGATACATACTAGTTCTTGTGAAATTTACGTTTGGGAAGTGATGATCCAAACAAGAAAGTAAATTATTTTTGTAAATAATTTTATACTGTAATGGATTCAATCTTTAAAATCAAATAAATGAATATGAAAAATCAACTACAATTTTGGGCTTAGAAGTAGTAATCTAGGGGCTGGAGATTAAGCTTAGTGGTTCCACCACCTGCCTCGCAAGTGCAGGGACCTGAGTTCTATCCCCGGTACCAAAAAAACACACCAGAAGTAGTAATCTAGAACAATAAAACCTGGTGGCAGGCTGAGTTACTCTTTTTATTTATTTATTTTTATTTATTTATTTTTCATTAAGTTTATTGGTACATTTTAGGTATACAGCACAGTTACATTCATCATTGGGATCTTGTATCTTTACATGATGTATCTTGGTTCTTATTTTTTCCCTATTTCCCTGCCCTCCCTTCACCCCCTCCTCCCTTTGAGTTACTCTTTTTAGAGATCAGCACAGCATTCTCTGAGGCAGTGACAAGAAAAAGCCCACTGTGAGATGTCTGGAACCACTGAAGTCCTTGGAGCCAAGAGGAACTATTTAGTCAAAGTGAATGCCAAAAATGCATAAAATCCTTGGGTTGTATTTTTTAAAAAATAAATTTCTAATTCTTTTGATTAAGATTTTCTGTGGTCTTTATAAAAGTATTCATTCTCAGATGAATTGTGAAAATCATTTCCTGAAACATATTTTTAGAAATCAGTGGCATTTGGTGTTTTTATTTGGATTCACATTGCTGTTTTACTCCGGTGTTACAATTTTCTAGCTCACATCTTTTCACTTAAGTATGAGTACAGGTAAAATAATTATGTCCCTATTAACTGCTACCATTTATTGAGCCTCTATTAGGTTCTGTATTAGGAGATCAATGATTACCATTTTAAAATCAGAAAAAAATGCTGGATTATAGATATTGGTAAGTGGCAGTAATATTTAAACTCAACTTAAATGCCAAGGCTACAATACTGGTATGGCACTACAAAGGATTATGTTCTAGTTAATGTTTATCTTGTTAGTTAAGTAATGTCTAATACAACTAAATTAATTGTAAGCAGTTAATATCAAGCATCATAATAAAAGGCCATCTTCAACATAATTAACCACAATGAAAATTCAGATTATATCACAATGAAACATCACTATATACTAAAATTTCAAAAGCTGCTATCAAGTTAGGAGGGGAAATAGGGCATCTGGTATTCTCTAACTTAGCTAGTGGGAATGTAAAATGGTGCAAACACTGAAAAATTGTTTGGATTTTTTTTTTTTTTGTACTGGGGCTCAAACTAGGGACCTTGCACTTGCAAGGCAGGCACCAGAACTACTGAGCTAAATCCCTGGCCCAGTTTAGAAAAATTTTAAGCAAATACTTATCATATGACCCAGAAATTTTATTATGTTACTACCCAAAAGAAAAGAAAAGCCTACTGTCACATAAGGAATTATATAGTAATGTTCATAGCAACTATATTCATTAACAGCTAAAAACTTGAAATATCTGTTAACAAGTAAGCGGAAAAATTGTGTTATAACTCTACAATGGCATACTACTCAGTAACATAATAGGATGAACCACTGATACATGCAACAATATGCAGAAATTGCAAAAAATAATATGAGCCAAGAAAGCGTGAGATAAATGAATGCATATTGCTTGATTCAATGCATAAGAAATCTTAGAATGGACAAAGCTAATTTGTAGAGACAGAAAGCAGGGCCTCATTCTATAAAGGATAATCATAAAATGAGAAAGGAAGAAAATATTTGGAGTGAGAGAAATGTTTATTTCTTGATTGAGTTGATGAGTGTGTATTTATACACATATTCAGTGCATTTCCGTTGATGTAAGTTACACTTAAATAAAGTTTATATTTTTAAAAAAGATTTTCTAATGTTTAGTATCTAACAAGCAAGGAAATCTATTATATATGGAAAGAGCTACATCAGCCAATTCAGTAATTAGAGTTAAGGATGACTTTACACTTCAAGTGAGTATTTTAGTGTCTTGATTTAGATAGAATACAAACCACTAGTTTGGAACATTATGCAGGATTCCTGTATGATAAGATCATTTCATGACTTTTTCTGTGACAAGCAATATATTAGGCATTTGGGCAATATGATAATAGTATTCATGAGGGAGACTGGTAAGAAAAGACAATCAGAATATAGGGTGATAAGTATTTTAATGAAGTTATTCATAAAGTGTTATATGGCAAAAGGAAAAGCTACAGAATTTTGGCTTAAGCAAATGAATGACAAAGGAACAAGTTCAAAAGAGATGATGAGTTCCTTCTTTTTTGTTTGGTTGGTTATTTATTTATTTATTTATTTATTTATTTATTTATTTATTTTTGGTGGTACCGGGAATTGAACTCAGGACCTTGTGCTTTTAAGGCAGGTGGCAGAACCACAATGACTTCCTTCTTGAACACATAAGGTTGAGATGCCTCTGATATATCAAATACAGATGTTCACAAAAACATTTGGATGTAAAAATTTGACATTCTCTTTGTCAAAGAACCAGATTTGTGAACAGCTACCTGAAGCCATGGAAAAGGGAGAGATTATTAAGAGAAAGAGTGTAGAACGAGGAGTTAACTGAGCATAGAACCTTTGAGCATTGAGATGAGGAGGAGGAACCTTGAGAAAATTCTGAAAAGGAGTAACCAAGGCTGTCATGAAAGCCAAGATAGAGTTTCAAGCTGGAGTAGTATTCGCTGTATAAACTGCTATAAAAATATGAAGGAAGATAAAAGTTTTACACCTAGTTGAGCACAGGCAAAGACAGTAAAAGTGGAAACAGAAGAGACTAAATAGTGAAGAAGTAGAAACACTGAGTTGTGGAAAGCAGATGGAACAAGAATCAGATCTAGGGGTGGGGAGTTTTAACAAATACTAAAGAGACTGAAGCAGACAAGTGAACAGCTACCATTTTTGATAGACTTGACTATAAAATCCAGGCGAATATGCAGATTTCACTTCTACCCTTGAGAATTCAGTTAACAAAACCAATTCAAATATGAATTGGAAAATCTTAGCTTGGCACCAACTCTAGAGACCAAGTCTACAGCTGCCCTTTTCTCCCATGATATAACTGCTACCATGGTTGACTACCTCCATATGCCTGGCACTGGGCTCATGCCATCTGTGGACTGGGCTCTTTGGCTTGCCTGGCTCTGGGTATTGTGGTAAATACAAATTCCAGACATAGTTTTTTTGTTTTGTTTTTTTTTAAAAAAAGAACTTTTTCTTTAAAAAGGAAAGAAGGAAAGGAAGGAAGGATAGAAAGAAAGCATAGAAAGAAAGAAAGAAAGAAAGAAAGAAAGAAAGAAAGAAAGAAAGAAAGAAAGAAAGAAAGAAAAGAAAGAAAGGAAGAAAGAAAGAAAGAAAGAAAGAAAGAAAGGAAAGAAAGAAAGAAAGAAAGAAAGAAAGAAAGAAAAGAAAGAGGAGAAGGAAAAAAGGGGGGAAGGAAGAGGAAGCCATAGTGAAATCAGAGGCCTAATATCCATTAGAATGATGCTGTTCTTGCAAGGTACTTTGATTTAAATTCTTTTCATGCAGACACACAACTCCTTTTTATCACTGCCCATGCATTTGAGACATTATATCAGGCCGGTACTTTCCAGGGCCAAGCTATCAACTACAGAGAAATTGCCTCTTGCCACCACCAAAGTGCCACAGTGTGTTGGCTTCTTCCTAAAGGAGGCTGCTATGCTGCTGCTTCTGCATTTTGGGTAGCACAACAAGAGCAAAGTTTAAACTAGAGAGTGAAGCATGATTCAATTTTATTGCAAATCCTAAGTAGAAGATTTAATGTTCAACATGCTCTGTTATCAAGATATTTATTCCCCCCAAAAGATATTTATTCCAAAGCTTGTAACTCCTGATAGGTATCAATTTGCAATTATCAAATGAAAAGGCATTGTATATTAACCAAAGTTTGCATTTGTTAGTACATGCCATCAAAATTCTATTTATACTTACTTTGTAACCACACACATTGCTCAGTGTAATTTATATGTAGAGGTTGTTTACTTTGTAAAATAGAACAAACAACAACAGCAAAACCCCCAACAACAGCCTATTTAGTATTTAAACAAACAAATAAAAAACTATAAACCAAAAGAAAAAATTCCTGCCTTACTGAAGAGTTCTCATGGGCTGTTTAGGGGATAGTCCTTCTAATCTAATATTTATAAATGCAGTCATTTCAAAGCAAAGTTTCTGCTGTTTCAAAGTTAGATTTCTGTCATTAAATAATGCTACTTGATAAAATAATTCCTGGAGAACTACTTTTATAAATTGGGGTTCTGAGGGTACAAAAGGAATTCTTTTGCATTAAACATAAAAAATTTCTCATTTTAATAAAGCCACTACAGATATACCTTTTATTTTATTTCCAAAGAATTTATAGTACAGCCAAGGACCAATTAGGAAAAAAAGTAATGACCAAATTAGAAACCAATTTACAGGGAAGGTCAAGAAAGCACAGTTGGTACTCCAACTCTCAACATGATTTGCATAAAATAGAGCTTATCCAAGTTCTGCAGCAATTATCTAATGTGCTGGACTCAGGAGCTGGTGAAAGAGAATCTAGCTCAGAAGAAAAAAGAGAGCTGCATGAGGTCCCATTAATGAACTCTCAAATTTTGATCTTTTTGACTTATGGAAATAAGAAATCTCATATGTAAGACAGCCTGAGATCAATAGCAGTACTCCTGGATGAATGGGGGCAGTTTTCTGAAATACATACTCTTTGCCATATTTTTCCCTCCAAAGCTATTAGATACCTTGGATAAACGCTAGAGTGACGGCATTTGAATCTATACCAGCATTCCATGATATGCCTTCTGGCTACCAAGATTTCTGAAGACCCTCTGTGCCCAGAAACAATTTCTACTATTGTTCAAATTTTTCTGAGGAGTGAAGGATACCATGAATGCATACTGCACTCCTGGTACTGTTAGATGTACAATTTCATCTAATCCTCATAGCAACCTTGTGAAGAAGTATCTCCATGTTACAGATGAGCAGCCGAAGTTTCAGACATTAACTTGACCTAGGTCACTTGCCTAAATTACTGGAAAGATCTTTTCAAGAACAGTCTGGCTTCTTATAAAATACTATGAGAACTCCTGAGAACAAACTTTTATTTGATTTGGTAGATATATTTTATCTTATACATAAGATACTAAGAGATGACAGACTTGAAATGTGAGTCTTTTTGAAACACAAGAAGACAATGAGCTTAGCACACATCCTCTGACCCTACCTTGCTCCATATAGTAGTGCATCAAAAGAATCTCCAGAACATGCGCAACTGCTGGAGAGTCAGTCAGAGATTTTGCTCAAGGGGCCAACTTCCTACTTAAGAGTTTCCACCTTCTAATTCTCCATACTTCTTGGTCCACTGAGAAGAGGATGGGAGCAGAGAAAGTTGAAGAAATTAGTAATTTATCAGGTTAAGTCTTTCAGTTCACTCTCTTAACAACTACAACAAAAATTCTGATTTGATACATTGCTTTTGATGTATAGTCATTACCTATTGCCATAAATAGCATATGTTTGCCTAAGACTTAATGATACTATCTATGGCTTTAAAAAAAATATATAACAGTTCTAGTATTCCTTCTTATTTTTTTAAAATGAGAGATTCCCTTAAATTTTCAGTTAGTTACAAAGATAAGATGATTTATCTTTCAAATGGATATTCAAAAATAGTATTTATCACAATAGTATAGAAAGCACCCATGTCTATGCAAAGCATCTGAGCCTCACATTTAATATACATATGCTAATGAAACAGAAATGCCTCTCATATGTACTTCAAGAAAGAAATCGTGTATATAAAGCTGAAATAGTTTATTGAGCCACACACTCTTATACATGCTTAGCTTTGGGCAACAATATGTCTGCATATACCCATGGGACCAGTGAACATTAATAGATGTCTATTTGAACTGAAAATACATAGTAAATCAAATCAAATTAAACATCTGTGGCAAATTTTATTTCAAACCAAAAAATCTCATGTCAGAATAAATTCTATGAAATTTTTTTAAATTCATAAAATATTTATTGCTAACTTATGTTCTTTTAAAATTAAAAAAGTAATTAAAACCCACATTAATTGTTAAGCTCAAGTTACCCTTAATATACTATGATCAGAAATAACCTCATCCAGAGACAAATAACACTTCTGCATGAGATGTGAGAAAATTGTGAATACTCAGATCCTCTGACTGTTGATATTCAAATGCAGCCTTTGAAATTATTTTCACCCAAAGAATCAATTTTGTTTCTGGGAGGAATGAATTTGGTTTGGTGGAATGACAATAAATAAGTGCCTGGAATCAGCACAAATTTAGGGTGGTTTTTTTGTGCATTTTTCATGTTAGGTATCATTCTGAGTTTTGCAAATAGATGTGTATTCAAATAGAGGTTTGTGAAATGTCATCATTAATTGGATGTTAGGAGAGTTCAACTTCGACCTTAGGGCAGTTTCAGTGGAGGAGTGTATGTGTAGATATTTGTATCAGAAGGATTCTTCAAGTAAAATACCATCAAAAAGTCTGAAAATCAACATTTGCCCTCCAAACGTCTACACTGTCTATATGTATTTATTTCATTCTTCATGGTTCTTAAATTTTTTAGAAGTAATGAAGTTCTGTCATGCTACAATATTGCAAAGCTAAAATTAATAAAATAGTATGCATAGATGAAATAATTTGAGGGAATCATGATTAAGAACATAAGCCTTATAGATAGACCTCAACAATTTTCTTGAGATTTCACTGATCACCTGATCATTGAAATGGAGTAATTACACTTACTTCACAGAACTGCTATAAGATTACACAAGATAATGTATTCTAAATACTAAGTACATGTATTAACTCATCGTAATAAATGCAATGGCATCAAAATATTCTTATCAATAATTTTAATTACAGAAAACGAATGACTGAATACTTAGTCAAAGTTGTCTCTGTCACTTTAAAGTGTGGTTTAAGGGAATTTCTGGAACTGAATCCAAAAGTCTTAAGAATCTTAGACACTAAAAATTTCTTGTCCTTCTTTCTCTACCCATAATAATCTGAAATGCAGAAGGCAAAGATTCTGAAAGACTCTTCGTTTCTATTTGTAACCTCCAATTCAGTATTTGTACACAAGTCTCTTTGTAAAATGTGAGTTCACAATATTTTAATAGGGGAACAGTGAGTTGTCCACTAGAGGGCATTTTCTCAGAAGTAAGGTGGGTGTTCAAAGCCCAATTGTGGTAGATCAAATACAATGCAATAGAAAAATTTCACCTGACTTTTAGCCCTATTTGAACAATCATTGAGTTGTTTTTGAAAATCAGAGTCAAAGTTTTAAAGAAACACTGATTACAGTCAAACTATCAAAATTCATAGGACCAAAAAGAAAAAAATCTATTCACAAGAGTTTAATCACCATTGAATTTAAAATTTTGTTCAAAAGTTTGTCCTTTATCAAATGTTTCATTTGATAATAGTTTTGTTATGCCTGATAAAATCTGTATTTACTAGATTTTAAAGGCTTCAAATATTTTAAAGGCTGTTTTGAATGTCTTTGCAGGCACAGCTGGTGTCAATATGTTGATAAAAAATTAATCAAGAAAGCAAGTCCAAGATTATCATTGACATTTATATCCTCTTCTAGGAGAGGTGTGCAGATCAAATGTCAAGCTAAGTTTGCCAGCTCTGATGTATAATTAATGAGGACTTGGACATTTAGCACTTCACAGTATGGAGCTGAGTAAAAACAAGTACAATTTTACAACCATATGTTCTCTTTCACTGGTTTCTATTGCTGATACTTTAGTAACAAGTAGTTTTGTCCCCTCTGCTTGCCACCACTCAAGATTAAATAATGCCACCTTCCTATTGGTTAACTTTGAAAAGCTCACAAAATGCAAACTCTTTGGGGTTTTTGTTGTTGTTTGGTTGGTTTTGGGGGGTTGTTTGCTTGTTTGTTTGTTTTTTGAGACAGGGTCTCACTATGTAGTTCAGGCTGCCCTTGAACTCACTATATAGTCCAGGCTGGCCTGGAACTCACAGCAATCCTCCTGCCTCAGCCTCCCTGGTGGTGAGATTATACGTGTGTGTCACCACAACCAGCAAAAATGCAAGCTCTTGCATTGCTCATTTAACCTTCATATCCAAATGATTTGGAATTTGTGAAACTAGCAGGGAAGATATAATTATTCACATTTTGAAAGCTAAGAAAGGTGAAGTGACCTATGCAAAAATAGATAACACTAAACTGATGACTTCTTTTTGAAATACTCCAACTGTTAAAGAGTATCAACAAAAATTTAGACTAACACTGGCACTCACCCAACATTTTGGCTCATACCTCTGCAGGGCAGACTAGTTAGAAAGGTTCCGAGGAATAAGAGTTAGGTGGCTGGACTCTTCTTGATGTCTACTCCATACCAGTTAACTATAGGCTGTCTCTTGAGTTCTTAAGATCTGAAAGGAGGAGAGGATGCCAATTCTGGGGTGCTGTGTTAATTTACAGTGGTGTGTGCTTATGGACAGAACTGAGAGTCCTTCTAATATCATCTAACAGAGTTAATAATACTGATACTGTCAGCTAAAAAAGAAGTTAACCATCTGCTTTTGCTTATATATGGCTATGTCTCAAATATTTCTAAATCATATGTGAACTTAACATGGATTTGACAACACTATATATCTGCTTATTGATTTCTTGGTTGATTTTTTTCATGTTGGAAAGAGAACAGAAAAGGCCAAATGAAAAGGATTACTGCCAGAAGAACATTTTTGCTCTTCTTTCTTCTCAAATCATTGGATTTGAGTTCAATATTGTTTTACTGAGTTTATACTTTCCTGGTGTTTTTGCTTAATTTTATTTAATACAGAGACTTAATACATGATACCCATGCATATTTATATGTAAATAAGATTAAATATGTGCTTTGAGTGACATATAAGAAAGCAAATTCTGTATGACCTCAGAAGGCAGAAATTATGCCATTAGAAAATTTGGAAAAGAAATGGGAAAAAATGAGAAGAAAATACACTGAGTCCATCATATGGAGTATCTGGAGTAAAAGGATATCATTTAAAATGGCATGTTAAATACTATTGTATTAAAATTTCATAACAAAGATAAATTCTAAAGCTACATTACAGACATGAGGTAGAGAATAGAGAAAAATTCTAATTTGTGTCATTGTTCATATAAGGGAAAATTTGTATCTAAAGATATGCATAACTGCCTAGCAAGCATGAGGCCCTGTGTTTTCTTCCTAGTTCCAAAAGAAAAAAGAAAAAAATAAAGATGTGAATAACTGAGAATATAAAAGCTATAATTATAAAAGTAACAATGAGAACAAAATTACAAATCTTTTTTAATACCAGTAGAATCACATGAAGAAAGCAAAATAAAGAAAAGAGATAACAGGCCTAATATGACACTGCTGACTTTTGTCCAGCCTGCACCTATGACCTCATGGGGAGTTCTCTATGATTAGCCAACAGAGGAAAAGAAGACTTGGGCTTTATTTGCAGATGGCTGTGCACAATATGCCGACATCACTCAAAACTGGACAGCTGTGGCACTACAGCCCTTTTCAGCGATACCCTAGAAGAACAACAGTGAAAAGATATCCTCCCAGTGATCAGAACTTAGAGTAATGAATCTGGTTGTAGGCTTTGCTTAGAAAGGAAAATGGCTAGATATGTAATTATATTCCGTATCATGACCTATGGCTATAGTTTATCTAGATAGTCAGATACTTAAAGGAACATTATTGGAAAACTGGCAATGAGGAAATTTGGGGAAGAGGTACATGGCTAGACCTCTCTGAATGGAAAAACAAAACCAACCAACAAACACACAAACAACTTTGAAGACATTTGTTTCCCATATGAATGCTCAGCTAAGGTCATCTCATCAAAGAAGGATTTTAATAAAGTGGATCAAATGACTCAGTTGGCCTTTTTCCTAAGCAACCCCTGTCATTGCCCAATGGGACTGTGGACAAATTGACCATAGTGACAGGGATGGAGTCTGTGCATGGGCCCCAAAACACTGCCTTTAACTTTTGAAGGCTGTCTGGGCTGCGGTCACTGCAGAGTGCCCCATCTGTTAGCCAGCAGTGGAGACCAACACTGAGTCCTCAGTATGACACAATACCTCAGGGTAATCAGCCAGCTACCAAGTGACACATTGATTATATTACATTTCTTCCATCATGGGAGGGACAATGTTTTATTCTTACTGGAATGGGCACTTGCTCTAGATATGGATTTGTTTGCCCTGAATGCAGTGTTTCAGCCACAACTACTATCCATGGACTCATAGAATGTCATTCATCATCATGGTGTTCTACATATCGTATTGCTTCTGTTCAAGGAACCCACTTCATGGCCAAAGAAATGCAGCAATAGTCCCATGCTCATGGAATTCACTGATTTTACCATGTTCCCCATTAGTCAAAAGCAGCTGGTTTGATAGAACAATGGAATAACCTTTTGAAGACTCAATTACAGTACCAGCTAGGTGGCAGTAATTTGCAGATACAGAAGGGTATTCTCCAGAAGGCCGTTTAGTCTCTGAACAAATGTCCAGTATTTGATACTCTCTGCTCTAGTCAGGATTTATAGGCCCAGGAATCAAGTGGTAAAGATGGGCATGGCACCACACTCTTACTTCTAATGATTCACTAGCAAATGTTTGCTTCCCATCCCTACAACCTTAAGCTCTAATTGCCTAATGGTTATAGTTACAGAAGGGGAAAAGCTTCCACCAGGAGACACAACAATGATTAAGTTTAACTGGAAGTTAAGCATGCTCCTTGCAACCATGAACTCCTCAGGCCTTTGAATCAACTGAGAAAGATGGGAGTTACTGTGCTGGTTGGGTGATCAATCATGACTACCAGGGGAAGTTTAACAGCTCCTCTATAGTAGAGGTGAAGAAGAGTACAGGAAAGGCCATAGGGCATCTCTTAGAATTACTATAACCTATGATTAAGGTAAAAAGAAAACTGTAACAGCTCAACCCAGGGAGGATTACCGATGTTTCAAGACTTTTTGGAATGAAGTTTTTGGTCACTTCACCAGAAAAGAACCTTAACTAGCTGAGGTGCTTGCTGAAGCCACATAAGAAGTTATGAAAATAAGGGCTATAGTTGACATAAGTGTTTCCTCTTTATGTTGTTATGGATGGAATACAAACATACACACATACTCCATACTATATTTTGTTTCTGTGGAATAAAGATTCTCCACAAAATAAGGTGAGAATACACACACAAACACATATACACACATACACATCATCAAATATCTCTGTTTTCTTCCCTATCATTCACACACCATGTAAAAAGTATTGATTTTATACCATAATATTTGTATACTATGACTTTTACATCATGATATTTAAGTTATGGCTATGAAGGAGAAGAGTAAACATCCCTCAAGAACTTTACCTCCTCCACTGGCAAAGGAGTCAGTGTTTTCATGGTTCTACACAGTCTGGTTGTATTGTGTTAAAAATAATAGGACCGTGTTATTCCCTTTATTTGAAGATTAAGTAAAGTTTAAGGTGATGTGTAAGTACGTCCAACGATAAGAGGTAAACTTGTGATAGTTAGTATTATATGCCAACTTGACTAGGCTATGGGATGTCCAAACACTTGTAAGAAATGATCTGGGTGTGTCTGTGGAAATTTCTAGATGAGATTAATGCTAAATCATTATACTGAGTAAAGCAGATTGCCTCCCCAGTGTGGGTAGGCCTCATCCAATCTGTCAAAGACCTGAATGGAACAAAAAGGAAGAGTAAGGGAGATTTTACTTTCTCTCTGCCTGTCTTTGAGCTAAGACAGTGGTTTCCTCTTGCCTTTGGACTAGACCCAAACTAGACTTCACAATATCCTTGTTCTGAAGCCTTTATATTCAAACTGTAACGCTATTGGTTTTCCTGAATCTCAGGCATTTGGACTTGGACTAAAGCTATATAATTGGTTCTCCTAAGTTTTCTGTTTCTAGCTGAAGATCTTAGGATGTCTTAGTATCCATAATCATGTGAGCAGAGTTGCGCAGAAAACACCGAATCAGCCTGCTGCAGACAGGCAGATCTGCAGATGCTGTCCCAAGGTCCCCAGTCACACGGAAAACACCTAATCAGCCCATGGCCCAGCAGCAATCCACTGGACTCCCCACACACACACACCTTTGGCCTTTTCTCTGTACAGACACCTGGTTCCATAGTACAAAGATGCAGAGAACACCAGACCACCAGACCACTGTACTGGAGCTAATCAAGTTCTCAGCATTTAAAGAATTCCTGCCCAGAGGTAGGGGCTTCTGAGCTGCCGTCCCACTGCTCCTGGTCCAGAGGAAGGGGCTTCCAGGCAGCCAAATGTCCCACTGCTCCCGGCCCAGAGGAAGGGGCTTCTGGGCCGCCATCCCCACCACCGCTCCTGGCCCCTGGCCCACCTCTCCCAGCTCAGAGGAGGTGAGCCACCTGGACGCCAACACCACCCTCTGCCCCCCCCCAGTTGAAATGAGAAAAGACATAAATAAGTCTCAAAACCAGACTTCTAGATCACCTACAGCAACCCCAAAGGGAAATGAGATGGAACCCTCTGATACTCAACCACCTGGACCCACTGAACTGGCAACAAAAGAGGATCTGGAAAAAATGAAATCAGAAATAATTTCTCATATAACAGGAGAAATTGTGCTCCTAGTGCAAGACATGCTTAATAAATCTAGAGAGGAGCTGAGGAACATGATAGAATCCCAACATAGGAACCAAATGGAATCCATAAAACAGATGCAAATAGATTTCCAGGACATGAAAAACTCCATTGAAAGTCTACACAGCAGAATG
>NW_004624742.1:11302437-11330652 GCF_000247695.1 Heterocephalus glaber | reverse complement strand
GAAGGGAGGGCTAGGAATGGGGAAAAAATTAGAACCAAGATGCATCATGTAAAGGTACAATTTCCAATAAGAAATGTAATTGTGTTGTATACCTACAATGTACCAATAAAAGAATTTAATAAATTAAAATTAAAATTAAAAAAACAAAAACTGAAAGTTGGTACTTCAGGAAAGAAAAAAGTCAATAAAAAGGTAAAATGCTACCAAATTTATTAAAGAAAAAATGAAAAATATATTAATAAAATGAGAAGTAATAAGGGAGAAATAAGCACAAAAATAAAAACTCTAAATAATGTAACTCCAATTTCATGTACGGATAGTGAAAAATTTTCTAAATAAAATTAGAAGTAAATTTAGCAGCACACAAAAATAATAATCATTTCTAAGTAGAATTTATTGCAAATCTACAAGGGAGCTGTAATATTAGAAAAATCTATTAACCTATCCCAATAAAGTACCAATTAGTAGGCATAAGGAGTAGAATTATAACAATCACTTTCATAGGTGTTTAAAAAGTTTTTGATGAAATTCTTAAGTATTTATAAGGGATACATTTTAAAATATCAAAATACAATAAAGCTTGGATTGTGAGTAGCTTGTTCCTCAAGATAACCAAGCATTTCTAATACATTTTAACTTGATAAACGAGAGATGTGTTGCAGTTGGAGTTGTATGTGACACCAAATGTCACATCATCACAACTGAACCAGTGGCTCTTCTCTCTCTCTCTCTCTGCGGGACTGGCATGATCTCCAAACAGCAAGAGGTTATGGGGGAGAGCTCGTCTGCAGAGGAGGAGGAGAAAAAGGCAGAGGAATCCCTCCCTTCAAATGAGATTAGGAAGATGTGTAAAATGTAGGAAACAGTGTAAAATTTTGTAGCACAGCATCACCTGAGTAAGCCTAAATCATTATGTTCCAGATATTTGTTACTATTTTTTTCTTTTAAATTCTTTTATTGGTACATTTTAGGTATACAATACGTTTTCATTTATCATTGGGTGCTTGTACCTGTACATGATGTATCTTGGTTCTTGTTTCCCCATTCCCTGTGGGCCTTCACCTCCTCCACCCTTCCCGATTTAGATAGATTTCATTTCCATTTTTTTTCTTTTCTCGTAATTTTTCCTTTCCCTTCTTTCCTTTCCACTTCCCCTCCCACCACCCCTACCCTTTTGGACATTTTCTTCCTATTTCAAATTATGAATTATCTGTTTTAATCATTTTAACCCTTATTTACACTTTCAGTTTCTCACACTAGAGAAACTAGTTGGTATTTACACATGTGTGTCCTATTTATTTCACTTAAGAGTATGGCCTCAGTATGCATCCATTTAGCTATAAATGTCTCTAGTTTCTCGTTCTTTATGGCTGTGTAGTACTCCATTTTATAAAAAACCCCACATCTTTTTACCCAGTCTCCAGTTGATGGGCACTTTGGCGGTTTCCAAGCTTTTGCTATTACAAACTGTGCTGCTATAAACATGGTGCACATGTATCGCTGTGGTATGATTCTTTTAATTCGTTTGGGAAGATACCCAGCAGGGGAATAGGTGGGTCAAATGGAACCTCTATCCCTAGTTCTTTGAGGTATCTGTTACTATTACGCAGAAATATAATCTTGCATATTATCTTGTATCCTATGACCTTGTAAATTTATTAGTTCTCCATAAGGTTAATTTGTTTTATTTTGTATAAATTCCACTGCTGTAGTTTTCAATGGATTTTGTATGTAGATGATCATGTTATTTGTGAGTAAAGACAGTTTTACTCCTTTTTCAGTCTGTATTGATTTTACTCTTTTTCTTGCCTTATTTAATGGATTATCCAAATGTTGAACAGAAGTGATAAAGTGAGTATCCCTGTCTAATCCTGATATCCGAAGGGAAAGAAAGTTCTCCCTGTAGATTACCTCCAGCCTCTCCAAATTTTAGCTATGCAATAGCTTTTGACTGTGATGTTTGTCCTTCAGTGCTATTGCCATGAGGTACCCTTTCCTATACTGTTGTTGTTTTCCTTTTGCCTCAAGAGTGAACTCTATTATACTCCTGCTGGTATTAAATTCTTTTAGCTTTTTATACCCAAGAAGCTCTATTTCATCTTAGTTTTTAAAAGATATTTTTAGGAGTATACAATTCTAGGTTTACCATTTTTTTCTAGATTAAAATTTCTTTGTTTTTGAAAGATTATTTTTAGGGATGTAAGTTCTAGGTACTGAATGCTAGGTTAACTAATGGTATTTTTTCTTTCAGTAATTTAAAGATGTTTCTTCACTATGAATGTACTTCCACTGCCTCAGTAACAAATGTACTGTCGTCATCATCTTTATTCCTCTGCAGGTATCATGTCTTTCTTTGGCTGCTTTTATGATTTTCTCTTTATCATTAGTTTTAAGAAAATTGATTATGGTACATGTTGGCATAGCTTTCTTCATGTTTCTTGAGTTTAGGATGTGCTGACCTGCTTGAGTCTATGAGTTTTGCATTTTCATCAAATTTGGAAAAATTTAAGACTCATTTCATTATGGTGTTTTCCAGTCTGAATGGTGAAAGGCCTATGTTGCATGGCTACCTCAAATACGTTTAGCCATTTCTCCTTCCCCAGATTTAGGTCTTTAGCAAGTCCTACCAGTAGTAAGCTGAGTACTTGACAGGAACTCTTTGCAGACCTATGAAGTTATCTCTCTGCATTTCTCCACTCTTCCAGTAACCTGTTACGTGGCTCTAACCATTTTAGTTTTCCTAGATAGGACTCTCAGTCCTATCTTTTTCTTAAACTCACAAAGTCCTCTGCACTGCACAGAATTCCCCCTCTGAGAAATTCCTCCCAGAAACTCTCTCAATATAGTAAGCTGGGGGCAATCACAGGGCTCATATTGTTTCCTGTCTCTCAGTGATTACTGTACTTTGTTGCTAATGACTAGTGTCTTGAAAATCATTGTTTTCTGTGTTGTGTTTTTGAAAAAGTTTTTTGTTGGAGTGGTATTGCAGGTGGGAAAGAGTTGCTTGGATTGGTACCCTTATCAGCCAGTGAAGGCTAAACTGTCCTATGGTAACAGACAACCTCAGTACAGTGCTGAGTACCAGGTATGGTTTCTGCAGTTTCAGTTAACTGAAGGTAACCATGCTCTGAAAATATCAAATGGAAAATTCTAAAAAAAAATAGTTCATAGATTTTAAATAACTTTTATTATAGCATATTTTTATAATTGTTTTATTAGTTATTGTTAATTTCTTACTGTGCCTGATTTGTAAGTTAAACTTTATCATAGATGTTTATGTAAAGAAAAAAATAACAAAAACAGAGTTTGATACTGTCCAGTTCAGGCATCTACAGAACATCTTGGAAAACATCCCTCTCGGATAAGGAGGCCTACGAATATTTCAGTACCTTTATACACTGAAGGTGCATTTTCCCCTCATATAGACTCAATACAGACTGAAGGGCATCAGCTCAGCATGGTCTCTCAGGACTCAAATTAACTGAAACCCCATCTCAATATATGCTTTTGTAATTACCATTACAGGGAGAAGCAGAGGCCTCTAGCTAGAGGTAATTATTCTGATGTTGAAGGAACCACACATGTCACTTCTGGCTGCAACCTTCTGGCTCAAGCAAGTCATTGAAAGTCAAATGGTGGAGAATAGTATAATCCTATCAGATGTCTGGGGAAAAAAGAAATGAAATAGTCTCAATAGTGTTATTGTTTCCTTGTCTTATTCTTCACATTAATGAGAATGCCTCTAGGTTTTAGAAAAGGCATGATTTTTGTTTTTATAATTGCTGACTTTTGCAAAAGTCTTTTTATCATATTAAACAAGCTATTTTTTATCCCCATGATTTTTGGGGGGAAGGGTACTGGGGATTGAACTCAGGACCTTGCACTTGTGAGACAGGTGGGGGCACTACTTAGCTAAATCCCCCCCCCCCATGATTTCTTATTAGAAGGAGTAAATTTCATCAATTAGTATCTATGGAAATAAGTGTTTATGTTTTCCCCTTTGACATACCACTAAATTTGATTGTATTAATAGATTTCCTATTTTGAATTATTCTTGAATCACAGAGGAGAAATGCTACAAAATCAGAGTTTATTATAATATTCCACTATTTTGTTTACATGTTCTGTACTTGACATAGTTCAAAATTTTTTATTTTTACTGAACATTGAATTTAGGGCCTTTGCCCTGAACTATATCCCCACCCCTTTTTGAATTTTTATTTTGAGACAGTGTCTCACTGAATTGCCCTTGACCAGGCTGAGCTCAAATTCATGGTCCTCCTGCCTCAGCCTCCTAGAGTGCTGGAATTACGGATGTGCACTGCCACTCCTAGCAGCAAAGTTTTAATTTTGTGTTGTTTTGTTTCTTGTAGTGCTGGGCCTTGAGCACTCTAGGTAAGTGCAACCACTGAGATACACCCCCAGCCCATTTCAACAATTTATTTCTGATTTTTTTATTCTCATACTTGAGACTGGGCTATATAGTTTATTATTTTTATGCCATTTTTGTTGAGGAGCTATAGAAGTAATTTTTAAAGCTTTTAAATATCTTTTATCATTGTTTAGATTTTTGTCTTTTTCTTAAATTGATTTTGATTAAACAACCCATTCTATCTAGATCTTTTTTGACTAGCAAAGTTGCAGGTAGTCATTTTACTTATATTTTTCGTCTCTATGGTTATGTGTCTTCTATCATTTATAATATTTGCATTTCTGTTCTTTATTGTTTTTCTGGTTATATTTTCCAAAGATTTGTCTTTTTATTGGACTTTTATAATAACTGACTCTTTCTATCACTTACCAATTTTTTTCCCCATACCGGGGATCAAACTCAGGACCTCACATTTGCAAGGCAGGCAGCGGAACCACTGAGCTAAATCCTCAGCCCTTACTTACTAATTTTTTATTGTTTTATTGCTTTCTTATTCTTTAGTATAGGAAATCCTCCTTCTACAATTTTGTTCAACTTCTTGGGTCTTTTCTAGCCCCTTGAGACAAATGCTTAGTTTGCATATTTAATTATCATCATCTTATGTTCTATTTGTAGTATTTATCATAATTTATATCCAAAGTCTAAAAGTTTCTCTGTGGAGCATGTGTGTGTGAGTTAAAACCAAACATCTAGCATACATTTATGTAAAAAGGATCAGCATAAGCTCCATGTGGGCCAGATTGCTCATTTTACAAGGGGAGTTTCTGTGCTCTAACACATTTGGTGAAGGAATAAATATGCCTATCCCTGCCAAAGTTATTTTTCCAGTGTTAGGCTTTATACCTAAAATGTACTTTCCCATTTTTTCTAGGTGAATGTGTATTAATTCTTCAAGACTAGTTCTGAGCCAATTCACCAAAAATCAATGCCAGAAAGCCAATTTTCCACAAGACTAATTTGCCAAATTTTCTTGTTCTTTTGAAGTATTTATAAAGTTTATAGAAATTCACATTGGATGGGATAGTTTTAATAGCTTTTAAAGATTTATGTAAACTTTTAGTTGACCAGTTTTCATCATGTTTTCATAACAGCATTTTAAGGAATGTTTAATTTGTCCCTACCCTGCTTCCTGCCACTGCAGCTGGATAGGGCTGAGAGAAACAGAGGGGATCTCCTCAGGGTTAGATGAAGAGGGGTTAGCACATGTTGCTGATTCCAGAGGCAGGGAAGAAGTGGGGCAGAGAAAGAGGATGCATTCGTGGAACACATATTTACAAAGACTGTATTCCCACATATAATCACTTCATAAATAGCGTCTTAGAAATAAGTGGACTCCGGTTTCTCTCTTCCGTTGTTCCCCAGATATTCTGCCCCATCTCTCCCTCCCTCTTTGCCTCCCTTTTGCCTCCCTTTGCCTCTTGTGAGAGTTGCGCTCTGTGCTGACTGCTCGCCGCCGCCTCTCCCCACATGGTCAGTCACACCACCTCTGCTCCTTCTGGTACTGGCAGCCAGGAGCCGGGGCAGACACAAACCCAGCATTCTTTCAAGCGCTACTATGGAGTCCTTCAAAACTAACAGTGAACAGAAACAAGTAAATCCAGACAAGCGGTTAATCGGTGAATTTGACTCTTTCTCTATGTTACTACTCATCAGACTACTTTTTTGCAAAGCCTTTGCTAACTCCCGTTAGTTGAATTGGAGGCTCCCTTCTCTGGGGTCTCAAGAATCCTGTTCATACCTCTACTTAGAGGGATTTGAAGGTAGTGTTTCATCTTAGTTATCTGATATCATAACAAGATCAGTCTTTACATTGTTGATTCAACAATGGCTTAATGAACAGAAATTTCTTCATCAAATAAATGTCCATTGAAGCAATGTGAATTAATTGTAAGCTGGCACTGTGAGCTGACTATGTGCTAAAGAATAGAATAGGTGATGGAGATTAAGGTTAAATGAGACTCAGCGCCAGTCCAGAAGTCCAAGTCCAGAGAGGACAGGGACCAAGGCTTAGATATCTTTCTATTTACTCCACCCTCTCACATGGTAACTGGCATAGAGTTCGTGCTCAGTAGAAGTGTTAGGTGCATTTCAGGCATGTTGTCAGTGGAAGAACTAGAACTCAAAGTACCACATATAGTCACACGTTTCAATAACTAACACTTAAACAACTACAGAAAGTAGTTCAAGTCCAAGACAATTTATGTGTTCTGAAAACTATACTGTATTTTCACCAAATATTTAACAGAGAAGGAACCCCCTGATTTTAAATTATTTCGTGAGTTACATGGTACTCAGAATGAAATAATAAGGTAAAAGCTGGGATAAAGCTTGTTTTGGAAGTTTAAATTGGAATGTAATCATTATGCACTAATTTTAAAAACTGAAAAAAGAAAGCTAATGTCAAAAATAAAGTTTAGATCTTGAAACAAGCTCCCTGCTCTTCCATTTAAACTTCAGCAATAATAATTCAATAACTGTGCTCAAGGTCAGATATGATAAATGACCTGTTACGTGTAAATTCATTTTAAAAAGCCATAATATAGCCCAAAATATAACCTATTGGTCCCCAGGGTGATAAAAATTAAGCAATGTTGAGTCACTACAAATTTAAAGTCTTATAGCTTCCACATGGCTGATCAAAAATGTGCAGAAACACACAATGATCTAGAAAGTTCAATAAAATATACAAAATGGCCACAGTAAAATTTAATTCAAATTGTACCCTTAAGATTTTTGAAGACTTGTAATTCAGTCTGGATATTTAAAAGCAGAAGCTGTGTTACCAGAAATTCCTCCAAACAACCCTCTTTTAAAATAAAAAAAATTTTAAAACCTAATATCAAACACATATGACTAGATTTATAATATTGCTTCAAAATAAATAGGTGTTTATTAGGTTTTGGTTTTAGTGCATATATATAGATATATAGAGATATATAGACATACATAGATATAGATACATATCATGGTTCCCCCCAAAAGTTTTAACACCTGGAATTTGTGAGCATTATCTTATATGGCAAAAAAAAAAAAAGGATTTTACAGACATAATTAAATGACAGATTTCGAGACAGGAAAGATTACCCTGGATTATTGGAATGCATAAGCATTTTTGTAGTTATAATTTATAGTTGTATTATAGCTACACTTTGTAAGTATAGCCATTTAATATAGAGACGTAATGGATTAGGGTAAATCCTACAGTTAAATTGATGAGGAAGCCAGGATTACCTGGATAATAACAGTCACTATTCTCTACTCCCTGTTTCCTGAGTGAGTCTAGAATTCCCTCATTCCCTGCCTTGGCTCCAGCTCCAGTCTGTGCTTTAAGCCATCACAACCAGTTACAATGCACAATCCGTTCACTGACTCCCAGGTCAACTCAGAACCGGACCTGCCTCAGGATCTGTCAGACTGTCGGGGCAGATTTCCATGATGCAGAAGCTCTAAGGATGGAGACAGTCATCCTATTAAATGTAAAGAACTTTCGGAGCAGGCTTCTACCTTCTACCACTCCTTGGACAGTTGGGGCAGTTGTGAGAGAGGCAGCTTTTCTTCTTGACTTCTTTTGGCAGATCATCATCATCACCATCATCCAATCTGTAGCTACACAATTTATATTGTTAAATAAACCTCAGCTCAAAGCTCTAACTTTTTATCTTTGTAATTAAGAGAAATTTTCATGCATACACACATATTCTAAAAGCCTTTTCAATTAAAACACTTTGGAGGAAATATTTTCCAGTTTGGAGATGGTGAGAAGTATAAGTTTGATTCTGCTCAGAACACTAGTTTTAAATCAAATTAATCTTTCCAGAGAATACTCTGTAGTTTGCCTGCTCTTAATATGCCTCAGCCAGACATGTTCCTTTTGAAATCGATTCCAGTTTGTAAAACTTGAAAGGTGAAGACAAAAAGGAATGTAATTTCACTTTGGTGGTTTCTGTGGGTGAATAAACATTATTAATGTTTTCATATTGGCCTAGTAAGTGATTTAACTCACTAAGCATACCGGACATATGACGCCATGTTTATATTAGCTATGCACAGTATATGAAAAAACCCACCAAATGGAATTCATAAACATTTTTCTCCAACCTATTGTATTTGATATGTGAATTTGTCACTAGTAAAGAAGATCTCCAGCTAATATGAACTATGACAAGAGAGAGTATGTCATTAAATGAATAGGTTAAGAAATAGAACATATAAAACAGGCAACTTGTAATTCAATTATACAAACATTGTGATTATGCTTTGTGAGAGGCACTGTGTCCTGAGCTGGGGACAGAGCAGTGAATCAGCCAGATCTGGCCTGTATCACAACTCAGGGTACTATTCTTTATCCAGAGTCATGATGTAAGCAATCATGGCAGACAAAGTAAGTTTCACTACTTAATAATCCATTCCAACCTCTTTCCTGAATGACTAAGGAGAAAGGTGAGAAACTACACTTCCCAGACTCCCCTAAAGTCAATTTATGGTGCTTTGAAATTCACCAATCAGGTACTGTGAAGATTTGGATTCAAGTTAAATGAAGGCGAGACTTTGTTAGCTACAAAATTTGGAGGGCCCAGGTATAAAATAAAAATATGAGGACTCTAGTACAAAAAAAAAAAAAAAAGCAAGGAAAACAGCTTTTTTCTTTATCCCCTGCTCTTTCTGGCAAAAGAGCCGCTTTGTTTTGTTGCTAGTGTTATTCTCTCAGAAACATGGAGACGTGCGTTATGAATGTAAATCCCTCCCAGTGCCCATGACTCAGCCCATGACACTCACTAGCTACAAGTTTCCCTCCCAACAGCCACAGGACCGATGCTTCCAGAAGCTCAACTAGGAATCTCTTTCCCACAGCCCACCATGCCAACTCACGGTGAATGAACTGCCCCCCATAATATCGCCGAATGCCATGCCCAGATACAGGTACTCTAGGTTTCTGATGAAGGTAAAAAGCCTACCTCTGCCAATTCAGTTACTCCACAATGCTACCAGCCTGGGGCAAAGACAACTGTTCTGCTTCCCCGCTTCTCCTGGAAATGTCCTGGGGCACCTGCACCTGACTCTAGCCAACCCCAATGCTGTTCACACTCACACCCAGTCCTCTACAAAGAAGGGTGGCAGTGCTCACCAGACAGAGGAGGCTTGGGTGCCAAGGGTCTGGGTGTTTCTGGTTGAGAACCTACAATAAGGAGGTGACAAGAGGAAGGAGCTGACTCTCTGATTTTCAGTGCATATTCCATTGTCCCAAAGGATGGCACTCATAACACTCAAGTTCAATGATAAGTTATTAAGAATTTTAAGACAGTAATCCCAGAGCTCGGACCCTTCTGAGCTGGATCCTGAACTTCTACATTTATCACCTGCTCATGAACCTGGTCCTGAGCAGAGAAAAAGAGTAAGAGGCTCCATTTTATGCCTACTGGTTGTGATAAGATATCAAGGTTCCCCCATCATCAGTTTCCTGAAAAAATGTCAGGAAGAAAACCTTTTAGCCATGAAAACATTCGGTAACTTTGGAAACTGGGAGTTATTTCTAGAAGCTTAGGCTAGAGAAGCTCTTTTAGTCCTTCCAGTAATTTTGTAAATCATCTAATAACTGGTGATAATTTTCTTTATACCTAGACCAGCTAGAAGCATTCAGTTGCAAATGATAGAAACCACAACTGATAATTCTGTCAGTGTAAGAAGGAAAAAGAAAGATGCCAGCACTGAATTAACTGTAGTAATGGCTGCCACTCCAGGCACAAAAGAAAGAATTTTATGCTGCAGAATGACATTCAATGCTATAGAAAAAGATCATTGGTACAACAGGAGAGGAATCATAGAAATGGAACAGCAGTGTCATTCTTAGCTTCTCTTCATACTACAACAGTTGGAAAGGATTGTTGAAGTAGACTGCTGATTAGATTTGAAAGCCTGTACAGAAGTAAATTGTGTCCTTAGACAAAAATAAAAATCATCCCTCTGATGCAGTGGAAATATACAAGCTTTAAATATAAGTAAATGTAGGTTTGAATCCCAGCTCTACATTCTGTGTCATCTTGAGTAACTTAATTTATCCAAGTCTCAGACTCCTAGAACTGTGCTTCCAGGGTAGAACCTAAAATAATCTCTAAAATACTGTAGAAACACAGCAATTACTGTTATAATAAAATCTGAGTTTGGTGTAATAGAAACATGTGGATGGCTTACTCACATCACCAATGCATCCAGATACTTTGTTCATGTAGAACTTTAATAAAGCAATACTACCCTAAAATAGGAATTGAATTTCTTGATATCCACTTCCCAGCCAATTTACCCATCCACATTCCCATCTACCCATCTATCCTCTCTCCCTTCAAAAACTGGAACTGTCATAAGAGTTGAAATTCAATAATCAAAGTCCCAATTCTTAGTAGCTTCATCAAATACAATAGAGAAGAAATTTACTGTAAAATAAAATTAATGTACACTCCATACTATGTCTTCTTCTCCCAAAGTTGTATCTAGTTTATAACAATCACAAAGATGCTAAAGATTTCTGTAAGTTTGTGGACGGAGATAGTGAGAGATAAACCTTTCATATCAGCTCAATTCTCTATATTAAATATGAATCAGAAAAACTTTATAGCTTTGTATGTGGTATTTCCTCACCTTGCACTGTTTCCCTGGTTGGTTTAATAAATTCAAAGTTCATTTCACATTTTTACTCCTCTTTCTACTCCAGGACCCCAGACAGCTGATCACACCTTTCTCATTGCCAAAATAGTACATTGTACACACTTCTTTTTCTTTTTTTGATACCGGGGATCAAACTCGGGACCTTGGGCTTGCAAGGCAAGCAGCGGAACCACTGAGCTAAATCCGCAGCCCTAAAATTTGAATATGTGTGTGGAGTTTGCTTTGTTTTTTGTTTTTTTGGTACCAGGGATCAAACTCGGGACCTTGCACTTTCAAGGCAGGCAGTGGAACCACTGAGCTAAATCCCTGGCCCTTGTACACACACTTCTGCATAGCTTTTCCTATAAGGAATTATGATTATATGTTTATATGAATTTTATATATCTATATTTTGAAATAATATAGCTGATAATTATTGGTTGAGACCAAATCTTGTTTACATTTTATATCTAAAGTTAGCTTGGCACACCAAAGAACAAGATTTAGAACATTAAAAGCATGCCCAAGACTGTGGGCTTGTTGAAAATGTCTAATGTATTCAGCCCTGCCATGTTTCACACCATTCAAAGAAGGTGTGAAGGGCACAAAAACCCTTGGTCTTTTGGGCTTTTCACTCTGTCATGCTACACATAATCAGTGTGTACACAAACTTGCAGCTCTTGATATGTGCCACAAAGGAGAAAAGAAGGGAGGTAAGATGACAATAATGCTAATAACAATAAACAGAAATCTACAATGAATCCTAAATTACTACCATATCTCAAGCCTTGTTTGCAATACTATCTGTATATTAGCCCTTGTATCAATCCTTGGTATAATTGTTTCTTCTAGTATAGATGAGAAATTGGGGCACAGAGAGGTTAAATAGCATTCCAAAGATCACACGCTGTGTATTAATTGGACTCTAAGACATGTACAGCTGAGCCAAATCCTGAGGAATGAGAATGAACCAACCACATGAGAGTGGGGAGAGAGAATCTCAGGCTATGGGAAGAACAAATAGAAAGGCCTGGAATTGGGCAGGGGTTTACAGGATATACAGACTAGAAAAACACTAGAGGTGCTAGAGGACAGAGTGTCACTGACACAAAATACCAGACACCTATAACTTGAAAGAGGAGAGGTTTATTTGGTTCATGGTTTCAGTGGGTTTAGTCCAGTGGCTTTAGTCCAGTGGGTTGGCTGACTTCAAGACAGAAATGGCATGGTGGGAGGGCAAGGCAATAGAAAGCTGCTCATTCTATGGCAGCCAGGAAGCAAACAGAGAGGGAAGGAGCCAGTGACAAGAATATACCCTTTTAGGTCACCCACCCAGTAATCCACCTCTTCCAACCAGTCCCCTCCTCTGAACATAGGAGATTTGGGGGACATTTAGGTCTGAACTGTAACATTCCACCCCCGACCCCCAAGAGGCTCATGTCCCACTCATTATGTAAAATGCATATAGTCCCTTTCTTAGAGTTACCAAAGTCTTGGCAGGTACAGTATTGCTGCAAAATCCAAGTCTAAAGTTTCCTCTGAGACTTGTCCAAAAGAAAGTTGAATACTTCCAACACATAATGACACAGGGTAAATATTCCCATTCTGAAAAGGAGGAATAGGGAATAGAAAAGAATTGGACCAAAGCAAGATAGAAGTGCTGCTGGGAAAACATTTAATCTTGTAGCTCCATGTCCAGCACCTGGGGCATGTTGTTGAGAGACATGAACTCCAAAGGACTGGGGTGGTCCCACTCCTACAGCACTGCTGGTTGCAGCCCACATGACCATTCTCTTGAGTTGGCTCCAATTATTGTCTGCAGCTCTTTTCAGCATACATCCCTTGTTCCTTCCATCTCTAACTTCCTAGGGTCTCCATTGCAGCTTTGGCTTCACTCTCAGCTTCAAGTCTTCAACCATTGCTTTCTCATGGGTTCCTGAAAGGGACTGTGATGGTAATGTTTTTGCCTCCCCACCTCAAGCCTTCTTCTGAAATTTGGATGGAAGCCTCTGTGACTGTATAACTCTTGTTTTTTGCATGCCTAAAACGCTAGCACTAAAAGGATGACACCAAGGTCTGCCACCAACTTAAGCCTGTTCCCTTTGGACCAAGGCTTCAGCACCCCCTGAATGCCTGGATGACTGAACTTAGAGAAACACTTCCCTAGGTGACTCCTAATGAACAGGACATCCTGAAGATCTCTTTTAAAAAGCAAAGTCTTTCTGAGGACTTTTATAATCTTTTACATCCTTGAGCCTATGAAGGGTGGGATCTTGCTGATTCCTAGGATGCTTTCAAGGAATCTTTCCTATAATCCTAATGCAAAGTTCTTGCCTTCTCCTTAATCCTAATCTTTTAAGCAACTACTCTCTCCTTGGCCCAAATTTATAGGGACTTCCTTTCTGGCCAAGCTACAAATTTTTCAAATCATTCAGTTCAGCTTTTTGTTCTTGATTCTCACTGTAGATCTGGCTAAAAGCAGCCAGCAGTACCCATGCCACAGCCTGAATGTTGGAGTACCTTGAAATTTCCTCCACTAGATTACTCAGTCTACTGCCTTTAAACTTGACCTCATACAAAGTCTTAGGACATGAACAAAATATAGGCAAACTCTTGCCCACAATGAAACATGCATGGCCTGTAGTTCAGCTTCCAAGAGAGTCCTTATTCCTAACTGAAACCTCATGAGCCTATCTTGACTATCTGCATTCCTACCAGCATTCTGGTCTTCTGAGCTCTGACTAGCATGATACATCAAGTACTGCTCATAACATTTTAGGGCTTTTCTAGCCTGCATCTCCAAACTTTTCCAAACTCCTTCCACAAACTAATTCCAAAGGCTTCTGAACCACATGATCAAATATAATCATAGAAATGACCTTACTCTCGGTACTGACTTTCTATATTAGTCAACTTTCTGGTCACTGGGACAAAATATCCAACAGCCACAATTTAAATGATAAGAAGTTTAATTGGTTCACAGTTTTGGGAGATTCAGCTCACAGTCAACTGGCTCCAAGGCAGAAACAGTATGGTGGAAGTAATTTGTAGAAGGAAGCTGCTCCCTTCATGGCAGCCAGGAAGCAGGTGAAGGGAAGGACCAGGGAAAGAGATGTACCCTTTAAAGGCAAGGCTCCAATGATACCTTTCCCAAACAGGCCCCATCTCCTAACAGCACCTTTAGTTTTGAACTAGTTTTGAGAATCAATCCACTGATGAATATAGCACTCCCATGACACAATCACCTTCTAAAAGCCCCAACTTTGAACACATGAAGCTTTTAGAGGTTCTCCTAGATCTATATCATAATACAGGGACTGAAGGGGTAGTGCAGGAAAAGAACTTGGGCTGAGAAGAGCTTGAGCACATGGAGCTGGTAGGCAGTCCAGTGAGGGGATGGAAGTGAGGACAGTGAAGCCAGTGCGGCCTAAGCAGGTGCCTTTGAGCCATGGGGCAGAAAGTAGCCCAAATGGGTGGAGCCCAGGATGTGAAGTGGAAGTGGAGACACATACTCAGAACCACTCAAAGACATTTTGCCGTGTAAGAGAGAGGGTGATGATGTTGGGATTGAAAAACCTAAAATGTTCATCAGTGCTGCAGCATGAATCCTTTAAGACATAAGAGAGAGAGATGATGTTTCCTGGGCACAGTGTGAGCATGAACCTGAGGGCTGGGATTCAGGGCACAGAAGAGGGATTAATTCCAAACAGAGGAGGGACAATGACATTCAGTATGACATTCAGTGGAATGGGAGTGATGGAAGAAAAGATGAGCTTGGCACAGATAAGCTCAAAGGTGGAGTAGGAGGAAGGTGAACGGTTTTCATCTCATTCTACCATTTTCTCTGTGAAGTAAGTTCCCCAGTGCTGTATCCTACTCCTCTGATGGTAAACTTAGAGCCAGTAAGGAAGTAGGGCCAGACTTTCCTCCTCTTGGACTTTGTCCTGGCACTGCCTGCCAATCCCTGACCATGCATTTGTGTGGGTCACTGCTCCTGATTTGTAAAATCTCTGGTGACTGAAAGGTTTTTAATACAACACAACCCTTTGTACTTGCACTTTCCAGAGATTTGGGGATACCTAAATCCTTGAAACAGCAGCAATAATCACTCAAAAAATAAAATATATGAAAATTGATCTTTTTTAAGAGGACTTTATAATGAATGGTTCACCATCTATACCAAACTTACATTATGAGAGAAAGTCAAGAAATTCCACAGATCCATTATTGAGTAAAAAACCTCCACAGAGGGCAGAGCAAAATCCTACAAGCAGTCCCCAGCAGCAGTATAGATATTGTCAAACTCTATTTCACATAGACTGAATGGGATCGTGGACTGCGACAGATATGAAATTCCACTGGTACAAGACATTAGCACCAATGCTTCGTAAAAATCTTATGATAAAATGACATGTTCATCCCCAAACACTAGCCCACACCTGAAATATTTTAAAATTCAATCTCCTTTGTAAAACTTTTTTGTGTTTCTCTCCATTGACAATAAATAAGGACAATCTAAATAGTTACTTGCATCACACAAAATGAGTTTGATTTAACAATTTACTGGGTTTTGAGAAGTATATTCACTCTTTATTGTAAGAGTATATTCACTCTTTATTGAGCAACTACAAAAGAAAATGGTCTTAAAAGCAAAGTCAGCACTGCAGGGCAGGAAAAACTACCTCCTTTGAATCAAAGAAAAATTAGACTCTGTTCAGAAAATTTTTAGAATTAAGGACATTATATCATATTTTCTAAAAATTATATAGGGAATTTACACTGTTTCTCTGATTATTTTATAACTCACTATTTTAATCTGAATATTTTAAATTTAATCTATATAGTCTTTTAGTCAAGTTATTCTTCATTATAATCTTTACTAAATTGAACATGGAATATGAACCAAAAAAAGGAAGACGCTACAACAAAGCAGGACACATTTTTTCTAACAATCCTAAATACTGCATGTTAAAGTATCCTTTATCTGAAATATATAGGAACAAAAGTAATAAAAAACAACTTGAAATGAGGTGTTAGCACCCAAGCAGAGAGAGCAAAAGTTACCAATGAAAGAATAACAGTGGACAACCCTCAACTTTCTCTTCTGTGTAAATATATGTCAGATGTCAACACAGAATGTCTACAAGAATTCAGTTGGAAAATCTGTGTCTTGTATATGAGTGATCAATATTTCTCATCATGAGATATTTAAATGCTTACAAGTTACCTAGGCTCCAACCCAGAGCCTTGAGCATGTTAGACAAGCAATCTACTATTGAGCTACACCAGCTCTGGGTGTGTAATGTTTTACTGTTAGAGAGGAAGAAATATGAGGTATATTTAGATGAACTCTGGGTAAATATTTTAGAACTTACCACTCAATTTGAAATAATAATTGAGATTGATTGGGATATGGAAACAACACCACACAACTGACTTGAAAAAGAAATCTGACATGAAAGATCTTGTGCAGATTCTCAATTGGACTTAACCAAACAGACTGAAAATTGCTTTGCTTTCATAAACTTTAAACTTGTTTACCAATAGTTTTCCAATAAAATAACAAATACATCATTTTTCCATTTTTGGCAAATGCATCAGTGAGGTCTCCTTGAGCTGCCAGTAACAGAAAATCAAACAAAGAGTGGGTTGAATAATTAAGAGGCTTTCTATTATGTAGTGAAATGTCTGATGGAAGGGTATTGAGGACTCGTACATGAGCTCCATGGTATCACTAACAACATAGTGTTCTCTATCTTTATGTTCCATGATTTTTGGCATATGGGTTTTCTCTCCATGGTGGCAAGATATTAGCTAGGTTGCCTCAAGACTCATTTACATTCAGGATGGGAACAGTTTAGTTTATTCCTTAAAAAATATTTCAAAATTTTATTTAAAGGCATCTGTTTACATCTTACTGGCCAGAATCAGGTCACATGGTCACTTCTAGTGGAAAGATTGTTGGAAAGGTGCATATTTTAGCTCTCAAGCACAATGTAGGAAATGGTAAAGATAAAAGATTGCAAATGGCTTTCACGTAGCTAAGTCACTGTGTCTGCCTCTGTGGGAAAGGAGGTAGAGATGTTTATAAAAAATATTAATAGACCATCCAAATCATTTTCTAAATAAAGGAAGAGAATATTTTCTTTCTTAACAAATAATGACTTTTATGTGATATTTTTTGATACTACACAGGAGCTTTGGTTCATTTAGTAGATGGGTCCATGTAGAATTAATTTACTTAACACTGAGAGGTTACTTAAATTGCTGTGCTCCTGTTATGATTTGCCTTTCAGCTGAGCTTGCATTTCAAATATTCAGCCCTGTATACATCCAGACACTCAAGCTTCCAGACAACATTGCTCTCAGCCCCAGCATTCCCTTCCTATGCTATGGCAGGAAGCCTGAAACAGGTGCTGCACACTTGCTCCAGTCACTGAAGTACAAGCTGGGAAAACAAGGGGTTAAGTGGTCTCAGTCTCATTTACGAGGTAATTCTATGTATTAGATTCACCCAGGTAGCTATTAAGAAATACTGATATGCTAATTTTTAAAGAGCTTTCCAAGCAAAAATTATGAGAAAAGAAAAAAAATGGAAACGAAGTATGTAAATAGGGAAGGGTGGAGGGGTAAAGGGCACACAGGTAATGGGGAAAAAATAAGAACCAAGATGTATCATGTACAGGTACAAGCACCCAAAGATAAATGTAAATGTATTGGATACCTAAAGTGTACCAATAAAAGAATTTAAGCAAAAAAAAAAAAGAGCTTTCCAGATAATTCTATTGTACAACTACTATGCAGCACTACTACATTAGGAGAAAAAAGATAAACAACTAGCAATAGTATAGAATTCCTTCAGCATGTTATTGAACCTTTTTAAATTCAACTTTTTAAATCTGTTACTTATATTAATCCATATAAATTTACTTTTGTGTTTGGCATACAGCAAACAATACATGTTATCAACATTTTTGTTGTTCAAATTTTTTAACAGTTTAGTTACTAAATGAGGTCTTTCCAAAACAAACAATAATATTCAAGAAAATAACTTACTGATAGATATTAGATAGTAGAATTAGGAGTTTACATCCCAAATTTGTCACTTACTAGTTAATTTGACAGTTGATCTGAGCCTCAGTTTCCTCTTTAAATGGAAATGCTACTTACATGTCAGGTTGAGAAGACTAAGAGATACGATATGCTAAAGTATAACTTTTTAACAAATAAAATCATGAATTTCATACTGGTTTAAAATGAATATGTATCAAAGACCTTATTCAACTCTAATTATCGAGGGAACTAAGATGGTAAGATGTGTTCAAATGAGAATTTGACTTAACAGGGGTTTATAAGTTACCAGTCAAAATTTGTTTGCTTTAATATGTACAAGAATTGTTTGTGTTCTTACCAGTTTTCCACCATTTCCACCATTTTGACTTTCAACAGAAAGTCAAGGTGCCAATTCCTGGGATCAGATAATCCCCTGAGGGTCTCCTTGACAATAGCCAGCACTCCTCAAAAAGACACCAGGGACTTTTGTCCATTTCTGAGTCCTGTATGTATGCATAGCACATGGCAGGATGTACATGCCATGTAATTAGTACTGATTAAGTGGTTATAGCAGTTATTTTAGGGTAACATGATTACCTAGAAAACCCAAGCAAATCAACCAAATGCATTGCAATGGATCAGACAATTATAAAGGATACTCATTGAGTTAACATTACTGTTACTCTGTGAGTTCATATTTTTGCATTCTTCCTTCCACTGTAAAAGGTAGCAGTAGGTTGTTTTTAATATAAAGAAAAGACATAGGTACATTCAAAAACAGGATAACAGATGATCTGCAGCAAACTGCCATGCAGTAATCTCGGTCCTCACAGCAGCCAAGACTCGGATCCATGTACGGTGACAGAGCAAAGGGCTCTTCTAAAGCAGAAATGAGGACATCACCCTTTGCCGGCTCCATGACTGGATACTTCCAAAGGAATCAAGTGTCAAGACCCCAAGCTGCCAACTGAGACCATATCCTGGTTGAGAGATGGAGGAGAGAGGGTTGGAAAAACAAGAGCAGATGAACTTAACAACCAAAGTATTAATAATTGATAGAGAAAATGATAACGCCATTAACTGTGAAGAATGAAAACATGAGAAACATGTTAAAAGAAGAAAAACATTTCAAGGGAAGGCACACATTTTGAAGATTGGATTGCTAATTGGCTGTTACCTCTGTGTTCCATTTACCCTCCTGTTCTTCCTCATGATTGTAGAGATCCAGAAGCCTGGATACCATCTTTTCCATGTGCTCTTTCCATTTCTCTCAGAGAAAGCATCTACCAATGGAAGGTGGACCAAGACTGGAATCAAGGAGGATTTCTCTCCAGGAAGTAGCTCCGGAGAGCTACTTCATGCTACACATGGTAGCAGGGGCAGCAGCAGCAGGCAAGCCCCTGAACATCTGCTCAGGAAGCACGGTTTGGAAAGCAGATATATCTTAGAAGGAGCGCAAAGAGCCTCAGTAGCACAGGGACTGCTACAATAGTGACAGTTATTGGCAGGTCTGGGCAGTCACTGGCAGATCCTGGATCCCTGAAACACACTTCCCATAAGGCGCCACAGTCGGGTTCCTGCAAATTTGGGGCCACAACGATGTTGGGGGCTGGGGAGCAGGATCTTTCTTTCAGCTTCTCCTTCTCTACTATGGTGGTGACTTCTGGAAGAGACTAATCTCTGGATGAACACCTTGCCAATCCTTCCAACATGTTTGTAGCCAGGTTTCTGCATGACATTCCCTCTTCGGTTTTGATTGAGTAGACACTGATGAATAGAGTTGGCTACCCAATGTGTTTAGCATTCTCATGTGTTGAAATGTCAGAGAAGCAAGGATACTTAAGGAACCACAATGCAGGCATAAAACATAAAGTATTCTGCTGTGCTAAAATTACACATTCCAAATTTGTGGGTCTACAGAAAGGAGCCCAAGAGTCTATATGCAGATGAATATTCACAGTGATTTTTTCTGGTTAAGATATGGGTGATTTGGGGTCGGGGATTTAGCTCAATGGTGCCACTGCCTGCCTCTCAAGTGCAAGGCCCCGAGTTTGATCCCTGGTACCAAAAAAAAGATATGGGTGATTTTATCTACTTATATTACATTGAAATGGTTTTTTAAAAAAGATACAGTGGTTTATGTGGTGAGAGCTTCACAAAAGCTAGAACTAAGCTTCATCATACAGCAACTGTTTGGCTCGCTTGCTCAAGAAACTTTATTATCAATAAAGTCTTCAATTTTCTATTTTATTTCTGTATCTGTTATTCTCAATTTGTTCTAAATTCTAGTGCAGACGAGAAGGAAGTTAGCCCACAAACTACAACATGTTAAATGTTCAAATATCCCAAGGATAACATTTTAATTTATACTTAGGCCAAGGGTTCTTACCAGGGCTCCGTGAATGCATGAATAAATACAGAGAGGAAAAATAAATCACATCTTAATTTTCACTAACTTCTGATATTTGGCCTTTCTTTCAGCTATGAATGTCAACAACAAATGACAGCATTAAAACTGAACAAATGATTTGTCACCAATATTTCCCACAGGTATTTCCATCTACATGACTGTTATTGTAGATATTTCTGAGTATTATTTACACTCGCCATTACTTTGAAATCATCATACTCATTAGACTTGGTCTTAGGTTGCACATAATTGCAGCTTTCCTGTCTTAGATGTCTCTCTGAGGTAGCTGGTCAGCCATCCTCTAACTCAGCACCTTGATAGTATTTAACTGACAATGAAATCACTCCTCATTTGGTAATCCAGACATCTACACTGCCTTTCAGTAAGTGGGTTGCTTTCATTGTTAGAGTTCTGCAAAACCGGACTTCTTTCAACTGAGAATTCTTAGCTGTTTTGAAAAGCATGAAACTCAAGTTAACTTGGAAAAGTACAGAAGCTGTGTACAGACACGGCAAGTTCAAAACTTTTGACCATTCAGATCAGCTCGCCGCCAAAGTCCAAAGTGTCTTCTTATTGGTAACAGATACTGAGCACACAGTGTGCATTATCTTGATCTGAGCAACAGATCTCTTTTCTCTTTTGTACACTGGCTATTGTTAAGTAAAGGCACGCACTCAGTGGATTGTACAAGCACTGTTTCTGCATTATTCTTCCATGAAAATACCACATATTTAAAATATAACTACAAGAAAACCATCTGCAATCTCTGAAATGAGAACCATTATTTCTAAAAAGATACTGAAAGCCACATGACTCTAACACTGGTGAGAGTGCTGGGCCAAGATGAATTTCAGATACCAATTTCTGTCAGCTTCCTTGAAAAAAAAACCAACTTTGTAAACACGTGGAAACTATTCAGAACTTTTCTAAAATCTATTTTGCCAGCATCCAAGTTAAAGCACCATTACAAATGTTCCAGTGTCAGTGTTTTTCAGTTCCACTGGGCATTTGTTTCTGGAGCTAGACCTTACTGAATATCACAATGTAAGGAACATCTACACTTGCTATGATGGTTCCTTTCAGCTTGACTTCCCGTTTAGTCTGATTTTGAAAATCTGTGCCATGAATCTCTGAGGAACTGGTGGTGGCTCCTAAATGTATTTCTTCTGTTCTGATCCCTTATCAATGATGTAGTCAAAGATCCAGGTCTAATTACAACTGCACATGAAAATGTCATAGGTAGCTCAAAACCAACTGGAGCTTTTGTCTTCTAAATATATTCCTCCCAATTCCTGCCTAGGTTGTAAGTTTACATTCACTAGAATGGTGGTTTCTTTGAGTCTGTGTGTCCCTCACAACCTTCTCAGGTGCACGTTTCCAATCCACTGTCATGTTCTATTGCTTCTACTTCCAAAATATAGCACAAACCTGTCTACGTGATTCTATCGCCCATCTCCACAGCCATCATCTGACTCACATCACAGTCACTGTGGCCTGTCTCTGACACAGTCACACACCCATGCACTCATCACAGTCACTCATGTGACTCCAATGCCTCCTAGTTGCTCTGCACATCTGCTCTTGTCCTACTATCCAGCCTCTCCCAGCGGTTCTAGGGATTGTTGCACACACAAAAATCATGATGTGGCACTGCTTAAAATGCTCCAGTAATTTTCTCTTGTACTTCTCACCGTGGCCTACAAGGCCTGCTCCCATCAGCTTTGTGTAACAAGAAGCCAGTTTCAAGAACCAGGCCTTCTTCTCATTCTTTTTCATGTGCTGTTTCAGCCACAATAGCCTGCTTTCTCTTAAACAAGCTAAGAATTCCCACCTTGGGGTTCTTGTACTCTCTCCTCTGTCTCTTTAACATTGTCTTTATATATTTAGCTTCCTCCAACCAGTCAAGTTTCAATATTCCCTCCTCAAGTTAGCAGTTCTCAAAATCTAGCCACTGTCATCCCAAGTCTGTCACGTAATTATTTTATTTCCTCCTTATCTGGAATGCTTACTGGTCCAGTTATTTGCCTTTCACACCAGAGCAACAGTTCCATGAAAGCTGGGAAGACTTCTGACTTGCAAAATGAATTCAATCCCGGGAAAGTATTCAATAATCAAGAAGACCTAAACATTAAGAAGGCCAAGAGCTTTAATGATGACACATCCAAGTTATGGGTTTTAATATGAAGAAAACTATTTCCCAGTATGTGCAGAAATACATCCATTTCCTCTTCCAAAACTATGCTTTCAAAAAGCTGAAAATCAAGTATCTGTGAACTGAATATTTTCAAAGTACACTGTAATTAATCCATTTGTTTATTGGTCCTCCATTGCTAAGTAATAAAACAACCACAACATTTAGCACCTTCAAACAAACATGTATTACCTCACAGTGGGTCAGGACTCTGGGAGGGGCCCCACTGGGTGGCTCTGACTGAGGGTCTTTCCATGAGGCTGCAGTCATCTGAAGAGACCTCAGAGGTTCCAGTTTCTCATCATGTGGGTCTCCCCAGAACATGGCAGGTGGTTTTTCCCAGAGCAAATAATGAAGGGAAAGGGGTGGGGGGAGAGGTGTGGGAGAGTGTAGATTTTTAAAACCTAATCTTGGAAGTGACCCATTCATATTTCTGTCATGTCCTATTGGTCAAACTGACCCTCGTAGAAGATGGGAGAGGAGCTACACAGGGTACAAAGGAGGTGGGAATCACTGTAGGCCACCTTGCAGACTGGTCACCACAATTTGGAATATGAAGTTCACTATCATTCCTATTGCCATATTGATTCTTTTCCTCACTCAGTAACACATGCAGCTAAAATAACAGTAATCCCAGGAAACTGTAGTTTAAATGAAGAAGATGGTCATGCATTTGCCTCCACAGTAAGTCCCAGAGCAGGCAGTGCACAGCTAGTATGGCTGGTCGAGAACACCTTCAAAGTCTCAGACTCCGTGTGCCTCTCTTCTCCTCACCCTTTCCATACTGGAAAGGGACCATGCAGCATCAGTGGCCTGTACATCTTATTCGTGCAATTTGTTTTGCTAGGCAAGCTAAAGAATTGATTTTTAGACAATCCATACTCTATAATTGATGAAGGGAAGCCAAAATAAGAGTGTTGATGGGGCCTGCAGTAGCTGTCACATGTCCTAAGTTCAGACTTTGGACACTTCATTTTCCTAAGGTGGATCATGAGGCAATTATTTACTGGAGGTACTTATGAAAGAAGTATGGGCCTTTTACAAATAGCAGCTTCTCGTTCACTATTTCCTAAGTGAAAATGTTATATATTAGGTGTCGAGTAACTCTTCTAGGCATTCGCCTTACATAAACGTTTCCTAAAATGACTTTGTAGTCTACATATTTGTATTAATTGGGAAAAAAAGAGGTTTTTCCCATTATTGGGAGGTAAACATAGTAATGCAACGTGACGCTATTTGGTTTACTATTATTATTATTATTTGGAAACAAATTTATATTCCAGGTTTTGATCTATGAATGAAACACTGAACCTGCTTATGATTCAATGGTCTGCCTCTCCTGTCACCTGAGTGGTGTGCAGGTACTTGCCTTCCATACCACAGTGGCAGTTCCATGTACTTTTCCTGACTTCTACAGTGAATTCCATCTAGTGCATATACTTTCCCTGTACCCTGGGTCCTGCCTTACACGAGTGCTTTTCCTATCATTGTTCTTCTTGTTTCAAGATTTGCTTTATAAAATAACATTAAAAAGTGATACAAGTTGATAAAATATATTCCCTTTAGGGGGAAAAAGATGTTATAAGAAACCACATTAATTTTGTGAAAGAGACAACCCCAAAACAATACCATGAAATACCAACATAGCATTTTTGTATTTCAAAAAAAGCTTTCAGCTTGTATGCCAAAATTGACTTTAAAATTGAAGCTGTTAAAAATACACGCTTAATTTAGTAGCTTTTAATTCGCGAGGCTTTTTCATGGGTGGAGTTGCTAAGTGGTAAGTGGAGCTCCACCGCAGAGGAGTATACTGCCCCTGTAAAAGTCAGACTTTTTACTAAGAATAGACTTGTGGGCTGCAGGATAATTAAAAAGTGCTTGGCATAATTGAAGTTCTGGTGAGGAAATGATTAAAGTCATGGCCTTGCATGTTGGGTGTGTACAAACTATTCTAAAACTTGCATAGTGGAATGCATGGCCTTAAAAGGATTTCATTAAGATAAAAAACATTCAGAATACCACTGATAAAAAAATACCAGTGATATACCATACTTTTCATTTTTAAATAGAACTGGAATCTCTAAAATTGCATACTGATTTGATATGAATAGTGAAACTTGATATACCTATTAGAACTATGGAAAACATCTTTTAACAAGTATGGCTTATATGCTTACTCAAAAGAGATGATGGAAAATAAATTACAGAAAAGTGTTTACTTGGCTATTTCGACACCAACCAGACATTCTTATTGTTCTAGAGTTAACAGTTTTGCTTTTTGTTTTACTCAGTATCACTAGGTTTGTGAGTCACCAGTATTTAAAAGTATTAAAACTTAAATCTTGTTAGAATATTCTATAGCTCCTCTTGACTAAATTATTTAAAGTTAAAGAATTGGACTTCTTCAAAAGGTTAAACAGTATGATTAGGTAACAATAAATACTGGTTAATTTAGGGAGTGAAATCTGGAATGAGAAGCAGCTGAAGAAGTACTTTTCACAGTATATTCTTTGGTATTGTTTGAATTTAATTTTAAATAAAAACATTACTTTCATAATTACATTGCTAGTGATAAAATGAAGTTTAAAACCTTGTAAGACCTAAATCACTAAAGAAATAAAAACAAGTCATGAAAATAAGAACTGCGTGAACCAAAACTTGAAAAGTAGCTTCACATATGATATGAATAAACACAGTTCAAAACAATAAAATCAAATTCTGAGATCTTATTAACCGCAAACAGGAAGACTTCTAAAAGATTGCATATTATTTTGTGCTCCAGTTTAAAAAATTAATCCTAAAAAAATCAAGAAAACCTAAATTCCTCATTTAATACCAAAAACATCTTTAGCTTTTTCTCAGTGAAATTTTAATAGTATGTTCTTATTAATCATTGTCAAGAGTCCCAAAGATAGATGTGAATCCTTCATTACAGTTTATGTGGAATGTGTTTGTGAATAAAAGCAATTTATGATAAAGAATATGACTGAAATTTGACTAATATCTTCTACACCTTTTTAATTGAGTAAGGGTTTCTTTGGAGGTATTGTTCTTGTTTCAGGATAAGTACTAAAAGCCTCATTTAAAGGCTTTTACTATCAGTACTGCATATCACACACTTGTTTAGAACTATAAATGTTGATGGTGTTTTCAGTCTGTCCTAAATACATGGCTCCTACAAAAATATAACCAATATGATAAAAATATATGATTTGGGCCAGGGATTTAGCTCAGTGGTTCTGCTGCTTGCCTCACAAGCGCAAGGTCCTGTGTTTGATATATATATATATATATATATATATATATATATGATTAATATTTACATTATTATGCAAACAAATGGAAATAAATTTAATTCATAACCAACAATACAATAACAAAGAACAAGTTGGATAATTCTGATATTTTCAAATGGAATATTATACTCCCTCTCCAGCACACACACAAATAGCATGGAAAATAATTTATTTGACAAATCCTTAAGTTAAAATCTGACAAAAAAATGAAATAATTATTTTTTCCTATGGGGAATAGTTAAGTAGAATCCAAAATTAAGTTGGCTTTCTCTCAACCCCCGTTCTCCCTCCTGTATTTTAGTTGATGGCACCATCTGGGTACCTGGTCGGCAATCCACGCATCCCTTCCCAGAAAAGTCAGTCTGTCACCAAGTCATGGGATTTTTCCTTGTTCCTACCACTGCTGTCCTCACTGTATTTACTAGACAATGACAAAAATCTCCTTCTGGGTCTCCCAGGCTGCAAAATTCCTTCTCCTTCCTCACCTATCCTAACCAACCCCCACATGGTCATCAGAATCATCTATATAAATGAAAATTTGACCATATTATCATGTCCCTGCTTGGACAGAATTCTGGAAAACATGGGCTAGGAGCACAGACACAACATTTTATACTCTTAAATTCCACTTTAACAAGAAAAGAATATACAGAGTGAAATATTTGGATTTCCATTACAAAGCAGGACTGGGCATCAGCCAATCAGGTGATGTAATGACACTGATCCAGTGATAAACTGGTTTAAAGGGACCCTGGTTATGGGAGACAGGGGATCCAAAGAAATTCAGAAAAAACACTTATGTGGTCCACAAAAGAATGTCAATCTGAACCTCAGACATCTCTTGTACCAGCTGAAATGACAGAAACAAACATCTACAGAACTTTGGAGGAAATATTTGTGATGCTGATATTTAATGTGACTCAAATTTCTACTAAGGTTTTTATTTGTGAATGAGGGTAAGAAGGAAATTCCTGGATATGCGAATCTCAAATATACAGCATGTAGCAAATAGGAATGAAAGCATAAAAAATATAGTGAATGTACAATTTTTAAAAATTATTACAGTAAAAGATACATTGCCATTAATCACTCTCAAAACATTCTTCCTTTCAAACACAACTATCTCATCTTTCTTGCCTCTTTCTGAAGCAGTTCTGGAAATCATTTCTCATGACTGTCTTTAGTTGCACTGTCCTCGCTGCCTCACTGTCTTGTATCCATTCAAAATACTTACCTTTCTTGGTCATTTCAAATTTGGAGAAGAGCCAGAAGTTGCATGGTGCCAGATTTGGTAAATAAGGTGGATGAGGACAAACAAACCTAACCTTCCATTGGATGACATGTGGCAGCAACATTCAGTGTAGTTTTGGTAACACCTTGCAGAGATATTTACAAAAGAGTTCCAGGGCTGCTTCAAAAAGTGGCAAGAACAACAGGGTAAATGTTTTGAAGCAAGGGATTGTAGTTTGACAGGTATTCATAGCAATGTATTTTTTATTATAATAACTTTGTAAAAACTTAAACATTCACTGTAGGTTTTGATCACACCCCAAATCATATCCTAAAAATTTAAAGGTTAACGAAATATAACTGGCCTTGAGCATGAACTCTATTAATAGTAAGAATATAAATTCAAATGATTACACATGGTTATAACACTAATTTTTATTTTTATAAAAACATTAAATGAGATAAATAATACCAGTCTGGAGAGAGAGAATGGAAAAAGTAGCAAATCACTTATCTTCCAAAAAGGCACTGAAATAAAATGACAAAGGAGGATACAATGAAACAAGCACAATTTATTAGCCAAATTTAAAAAAGTATAATTTATACCAAAAATTATAATTCAAGGTTAAAAAAAGAATAAAAAAAGATAATGAAGGCTATTTAAAATAGTATAATTTGCAGCATGTAATAAAGACATATAAAAAAAAATTTGTAGTATCCACAAAAGATTAAAAATTAAATAGCCCCAGATGTCTTATTGATGGGATAGATAATATCTAAAATAGCACCAAGTTATGTAGGATACAAATATTAACTACAGAAAGAAAAGTGAGAAGAAACAAATGTTCAGTAGACTTCAACATACATCAGTATTAATTTTTTAAAATTTTTATTTTATTGGTAAATTTTAGGTATACAGTATAATGACATTCATCATTGGAAATTTGCACCTTTACATAATCTC
>NW_004624742.1:11275209-11298058 GCF_000247695.1 Heterocephalus glaber | reverse complement strand
CTTTTCCCCTGCTTGAGAAGTTTTCTGCCATTACTTCTGTGAACAGTTTTTTTTATGTCATCTGCACTGTCTCCTGTTTCTTCATTGACTCCAATCAGTCTGTTATTCTTCTTTGCATTGTCTAGCAGCTGCTGGATTTCTCATTGTTCCCTTACAATTTTGAAGCAATTTTTCTTTTCCTGGTCACTAATTGCAATATTACCTCCTATATCTGAAATTTTGTCCTCCCATTGTCTCATTCTGCTGTGTAGACTTTAAATGGAGTTTTTAATCTCCTGGAAATCTGTTCATATCTGTTTTATGGATTCCATTTGTTTCCTATGTTAGGATTCCATCATGTTCCTCAGCTCCTCTCTAGATTTATCAATCATGTCTTGCACTATGAGCACAATCTCTGCTGTTATATGAGAAATTATTTCTGATTTCATTTTTTCCAGATCCTCTTTTGTTGTCAGTTCAGGGAGTCCTGGTGGTTGAGTATTAGAGTGTTCAATCTCATTTCCCTTTGGAGTTGCTATAGGTGATCTGGAAGCCTGGTTTTGTGACTTATTTACGTATCTTCTCATTTTGACAGGGGGTGCAGGTGCTGTTGGTGCCCACATGGCTCACCTCCTCTGTGCTGGAAACAGTGGAACAGTGGCCCAGAAGCCCCTTCCTCTGGGATGGGAGTGGTGGAATGGCAGCCGGGAGGCTGGGAGCCATGGTATGGTAGCCCTGAGGCCCCTATCTCTGTGTAGGGAGCGGTTGTATGTACGGCAACCCAGAAGCCCCTTCCTCTGTGCTGGGAGCCATGGAATTGTGGCCCAGAACCCTCTTCCTCTGGGCTGGGAGCAGTAGAATGCCCAGTATTAATTTTATAATAGGGAAACTAGACAAAATATGGAAGATATACAAACTAATAATAGAATGGGTGAAGATACTTAACAAATTTCAAACAGCAGAAATTATGAACTATATTTTTACTATATCAGAAAAAATAAAAATCCTTAAAAACATATATATGGATAAAAATATAAACCAAAACTTCAAACAAAAAAAAAGTACACAAGACACGCACACACTCTCTGGATACACATCCACTCTTAAAAGAAGTAGCTATATTTTAGATTAAGTAAAAATTTTCATTATTAAAATTAAATTTTAAAATTACCACAGTAGAAAAAGTAGGTGAAAAAGATATGTATATTCTATGTTCTATAAAAATTCATCTAAACAAAAATAAAACTTGTATGTTACTTTCGGAGTCTGCTAGATGCTAGCAAATTATTCTGCAAACTGAATGAAGTATTTATCTTACTTTTTCTTTATAGTTTGTATGTCAGAAAAAACAAGCAGTTGATGAAGATAAGTTATTTATAGAGTAAGGATAGAATTAGAAAAATCACCATTTTAAGATCCTTTAATGAAATAATGGGTTTTGGCAATGGCTCCTTGAAAGCATTAGGTAAATAAGTTGATGTAATTTTGAGGCAGTCTGAAATCACCTGAAACTCCTGATCCATTTTGAAAAGCATGATACCCAAATATTATGTTGTTTTGAATGTGATGCAATTGAAAGTATAGAGCTCCACATATGAAGTATTTTGCCAAAAAAAATATTAAACCTGAATTCAATCAAGATTTTGGACTTAACTACTGGTTTACAGGAAATAGACATGAAGAAACATATTAAATAAATCCATGAGGACACTATAAACCAAATTCAGACTGTGGGACATTCTGTAGGGAAAATGGTTCAATCAGTGTCCTGAAAATAAAGGATGAGGACTACTATAGAGTTACAAGGTACATGTTCACCAAATGCAATGTGTGGCTTTTGTTTAGACCGTGATCTGAACAAATTATTTGTAATACATTTTAAATGTGATTGATACTTAGTAACAGAACAATATTAATGGTATTGTTAATTATAACCTTAGACTGCTTATTTAGAAAAGGCAAAAAAATCAATTGGAAAACTGACAAATTAACATACCCAAATACAAGATAAAAATTATAGCTCTCATATATACTATTAACTACTAGTTAGAAGTTTACAGTTGTCAATAGGTATACAAAAACCACAACACTCAGAAATAACTTTACTAATATGTCTAAGAATTTGGAAGAAAATTATAGAATGTATACTGAGAGATATAAATACATAAGTAAATTTTTATACTGTCTCCTCCAATTACCTTAAATCATTAAACATTAAATGCACTTTTACTTATTTGACAATACACTTACTTCCTTACTTTGTTATCAATCTGTTAATAATATAGTCAATTTGATTATTTGTTTTGGTAAAAATCTCTTAGGAATCCCAATATCAAATACTGAAATTTCTGGCTGCAGAATCACCTCATTATAAAATGTTGGAGAATCATAATTGGAATATTTTGCCTTTAATGATTTGGGATTTCTAATTCATTTGTGACTATTTAGTATTAGGAAGTCACTGTAGCCTCATCAGGTTTTATGATAGGGGCACAGCCTTTACCATTTCTTACGGCCTTGATTCAGTAAACACCAATCTGTTTGAGTAAGGCTAACATGCCTACACCAGTCCCTCGTGTACCAGATTCCCACCACCAGCCTCAGGAATCTTATTATCCTGATCATTCTAGTTGCCCCAATTTGAGTATTTACATGATTATATCATCCAGTTATAATTTAGTCCTAGTGAGAATTCTTTAATCATAACCCATTGTTCTTTGTACATATTCATCTTACCATAAAATGGTATCACATCAAGTCAATCGAATTTTCATGTGGGAAAGGATATAAGGAACCTATCATGTACATATCATCTCAGATCCAAAGGCATCTGGATGGACTGATGATACCAGTTCCCCCTCTGTGGGCATGAAAAAATGTCCACAGGGACTTTTGCAAAAGAAGGCCTAGAACATGAGAGAAAAAGCTAGCAATTAGTTTTTTAGAGCACAAATGGATAGAAAGATACTGATCAAATTCATAAAGTGGAGCAGCTTGAACAAAAACTATGTTGACTAGAGCCCTATGACAGAAATTTCTGGCACCTCTTTTTATAATAGTTTTACATAAACATTATTATGTTTTCATGCATCATGACTTTCAACAAATTAGGATGTAAAAATAAAAATAATTTTTAAAAAATCAAAGGTAGAGGGGAAGGGGAAAAAAAAAAGAATTAAAATATGTTGTGAATGGGCCAGGGATTTAGCTCAGTGGTTCCACCACCTGCCTCACAAGTGCAAGGTCCCGAGCTCGATCCCTGGTACCAAAAAAAAAAAAAAAAATGTGTTGTGAACATGTACCAATTCCCTACAATGAATGTAATCATTATGTACTGCAAACATGTCCTAATAACAATTTTTTTAAATTAATGTCAAATTTTAAATTAAAACTAAAATTTGATTTAATGTGATAGTTAACTGACAGTGTTAACTTGAGTAAGAAATGCCCAACCAAATTGGATCAGCATCTTTCTGGGTGTAGTTGAAGGGATTTACTGAAGACAGATGATCCACACTGGGTGTGAGTGACACCAACCAACAGGCTTGTGGCCTGAATAGAATAAAAGCAAATTGAAGAAGGAAGGTTTGCTTTTGTTTCTTCAGCAGAACTGCATTCTTTGACTTCACCTCGGTTGTCATCTCCTGGCTTCCAGCACAGACCCTTCAGCCTTCCATTGCAGATCCTTTGGCCTCCTTATATGGACTCACACTGGACACTACACTGGGCTCCAGGCCTCCAACTGGATCCTTCAGATCTCCAGTGCACAGACAGCCCTTTTGCACTTTTGTACACCTGACTCTGTGGGGAGCCACTGTAAGCCAACCTTGTAAATTCTTATATATTTGTATCAATTGCATTGACCTGTTACTTTAATAAGCACTGACTAATATACTTAACTTTAAAAATAAAAGAGAAATTAGGATGTACTATTGTAAGAAATGAAAACAGGCCTTAACCAGTATCAGGTATGGCATCTGGTACATAATGAATCCTTATAAATGCATTACATGAATCTTCTTAATTCCTTATTCAACTTAAAATAATGATATAGAAAAGAAAGAAATTACAATTTCTTACTGTGGTTTATAGTGTACAATTATGACTTAAAAGTGTGATTTAAGACAGCACCTCTCCCACTTTACCTTCATTTCCCCTATTTTTTCAACACAATTACCATGATAATTTCAATAGATATGAATATAGACATAAAATACCTTATTTTGTGTCATTAATCATTCTCATTAGAACAGTTTTAACTACACATCAATTGATAGGGATTAAGAATTGTCATTCCTTCCCATTGCTTAAAAGTGTGCTGTAGTATGAGTAACTCTTTATAATACTGTGAGGAACATTTATTTCATACTAAATAAACTTCCAATTCTGAGTAGGAATAAAAAGTGTTGCAGCAGTCCAGCCTTCTGGCAGATTTTTAGGTTCACCAATTTTTATGGCTTGTATCTAGATGTCCTCCCAAAGGATCATGTGCTCATAGGTGGAACTTTTGGGAGGTGGCTGGATCTACGGTGTGTGAATGTGGACTAAGGATATGGTAAATGGATTAGTCTACTAATTGGCTTATCATTGTTCTGGGTGTGGCTAATGGGAAGGCCCACACTAGGGGTGAGTGGCACCAATCAATAGCCTTGAGGACTGGATAGAATAAACCTCAAAAGATGGAAGGTAGGCTGCTGCTGCTTGCTTGCTTGCTGCTTCCTGCCTGCCCTGCCATGGACTATTTCTCCTCTGCCATGCTATGCTGCCTTGGACACAGCTGACTATGGATTGAAACCTCCATAAACTGTGACCCAAAAATAAACCTTTCCTTCTTTAACTTGTGGGTGTTGTGAATTTTGTCTCAGCAATGAGAAAGTAACCAAGACAATAAGCATGCTGATTTCCCCAAGATCATTCCAGTTTTAGCACTCAAAGTCCAGGAAATTCCTGAAGTAAACTTGGGTTGTTGGTCACTCTATAATAACAAGAAAGCTCAGATAAAATACAAAAATCTTTTATAAAAGGAAGAAGAGCACTATAAAAGCAACAAAGACTAAAGGAACTGAATTCTGAGGTGAGCTAAGGATTTTCAGCTGCACTTTCCTGAAGAATTTAGAGGCTAAGAATCTTGGCTCGGCCTGGCATAGGGCTGCAGCTGAGGCTCAGTGTGTTGGCAGAGGTTTGGAGACCTCATATGGCCAGAGTGACAAATTTGGAGGCAGAGGATTAAATGCATGGCTGGTTTATTCTTCAACATATTTGTCAAATTCTGAAGTTATGCAGGGTGGAAGACTGAAGATCTAAGCAAAAAGCTTCTCAAAAACAATGACAATTTTATGCAGACTCAATATAGTGATGAGAGTCAAAGAGCTACCAAGGAAAGAAGCCCTTGAACAAATAGGAGGCAAGAGCTGAAAGCTCAGGAAGGGGTAGTGATGATCTGCGGCCACTTTTTCCAAAAGAGCCATTGCCAGTTCCAGATATTACTAGAAGTTGAGAATCTAGGCACAGCCCTTGGTAGAACACAACTCCAGGGGCAGGGGAGGGGTCAGAGAAACTGGCATAGGTTTAGTGGCTAGATGGGAAATGGACAAAAAAATCAGAGAGTGGTCTCAAACACAGAGCTTGTTTCCTTAAAATGCCATTTCCTGATTTCTAAAGACTTTTAGAAAGCCAGGGGCAGCTGGCTAAAATCTTAACCTGAAAATCTGTGAAGAGTAGAACAGAACCTGTGGTCTGTCAAAACCAAAGAGGAAAGAACTCATCAGGCTTTCAGCTCTAAGCCCAAAAGAACATGACATTGGAACAGAGGTGATTAAGATGACCTGTGTCTTACTAAGTTAATACAAATAATAATTCAGTTTCAAACTAGCTGACTTGAAGTATTAGTTTGGTAGAGCTATTGTAGTAAAATATCACAGACTATGTGGTTTAAACAACAGAAAAATTTTTTCCAGTTCTAGAAACCAAAAGTCCAAGATGACAATAGTGGCAGGTTTGGTTTCCCCCAAAGTGTTCCTCCTTGCCTTAGAGATGGGTGTCTTTTTTCTGTGCCCTCATATGGTCTCTTCTCTGTGTTCTCTTTCAGTGTTACCGTAGTATCCCTTTTCTTTTATGGATGCCAATCAGATTGGATTATGATGTATTTTGATGGCCCTGTATCTCCAAATACAGTCACATTCTGAGACATCCAAGGTTAGGGCTTCAATAAATAAATTTTGGAGTGACACAACTCAGTCCATATTATTGGGACAAAGTGACCAGCCTCTCCTCACAAATCTGCTTAACAGGAAGACCTGCTCTGGTGAAAAGTATACCATGCTCTAAAGACATATATCATCTGGAGCGTCTGTGAACTTTTCAGTGAAAGGGAAAGTGGAGTATAAAACATTTGACTGAATCAGAACTGGAATCCAAAGGGAAGAAAAGGAATACAAATATGTGGGGCATAAAGAAAAAACCTAGCTAAGATAACAGATATAAATCCAACTGTATCAAACTTTTAATTAAATACAAATAGGCTAAATATTCTAATTAAAATATAAGGATTGTCAAACTGAAAAAGTACACAAAGAAACAGAAAACCCAAACCAACCAACAAAAGCAGTTATATGTGGCTTGTAAGAGATATATCTAAAAAATATAGATCCACAGAGAGGATAAAAGTAAAAAGATGGAGAAAGTTATGCCATGAAAACACTAAATAAAACCTAAATTGACTATATTACTATCAGACAACAGATTTTAAAGCAAAAAGAATTATTAAACAAACTTTGGGCCAGGGAGTTAGCTCAGTGGCACTGCACCTGCCTTGCAAACGCAACGTCCTGAGTTCAATCACCGGTACAAAAAAAAAAATTCAAAAGCTTTGATAATGATATAATGATAAGGGAGGAATCAATCCATCCCAGTCAATCCAAGAAAGCATTACAATTCTAAGTCTCTATGCACACAACAACATGGATCCAAATAGATACAGAAACAGTTGATAGAATTAAAATAAGAAAGTAGCAAAAATATAGTGGGATATTTTTACATCCACAATTTAGAAATTTGCTGTCACTTGGGGAAGTGCTTTTCAGTACCTACTCTACCATTTTAGTCTCCCAACCATGCACACACAGAAACAAGGTTGGATTTGGTTACCATGGGGAGGGAAGAAAGTGAACCCTGAGAAACCTCCATCCATGAGGCACAAACTAAAAAGACTGCTGAAGACTAAGGCTGGGCCAGCCAAACTGAGACAGCTTGTTGCCCCTACTACAAGACAGTGGGGAAAGAATTGCTCTGTGGTTCAGGTTTGCAGGGACTCCTGAAAGTGAAGAGTGGAGATGGAATACTAAGGAAAGCTCTTTGACATGTCCAAAGCCCACAAGCAAGAAAAAAAAAAGGCATCTACCAGAGAGATATGAAATTTGTAGGCTCTGCAGGTAATAGTAGAAACACTGAAACCCAAAGCAAGCTTAGCTCTCGATGACATTGACTCACTCCTCCATACCAATAGCCAGACAGAAGATGTGTACCCAGTTCCAGGCAGATATCCTATGATGTGTGACCTCTAGTCTTCTATCCATAATGTGCATAATTTAATGAAAATGATAAGATGTACAACAAAGTAAAATTTAAAATAACCTATTCGCAAGAGAAAGCAATAAAAGCACTCAAAGATGACTCAGATGTTATTTTATCAGATAGGGGCATAAAAATAACTATAATTAATATGTTCAAAGAACTAGTGAAAATGTATACAATATGCATACAAATGGGAATTTAAGCAAACTAATAGAAACTATAAAAAAAAATGTTTGGCTCCTTTATCAAAGATGAGATGGCTGAGGGTGTCTGATGTTTCTGCATCTTCTAATCTGTTCCACTGGTCCTCAGGTCTGTTTCTTTGCCAGTACCATGCTGTTTTTATCACAGTGGCTTTGTAGTATAGTTGCAGGTTGGGGACTGTGATACCCCCTGCCATGTCTCTGTTACCTAGAATTGCTTTTGCTATTCTGGGTCTCTTCTTGTTCCAAATGAATTTGTGGATTGTTTTCTCAAGGTCCGTGAAGTATGCTGCTGAGATCTCAACTGGAATTGCATTGAATCTATATAGCAGTTTTGGAAGTATGGCCATTTTCACTATATTAATTCTTCCTACCCAGGAACAGGGCATGTCTGTCCATTTTCTGATATCATCTTCAATTTCTCTTTTCAGAGTGCTATAGTTTTCAGAGAAGAGGTCTTTGATTTCTTTTGTTAGGTTGATTCCTAGGTATTTCAGTTTTTTGGATGCTATTGTGAAAGGAATTATTTGCCCTATTTCTCTCTCAGTGAGTCTGTCATTCGTGTAGAGGAAAGCTATTGATTTTTGTGTGTTGACCTTGTAACCATCTACTTTACTGAATTTGGTTATTAAGTCTAGAAGACTTTTGTTGGAGGAAAGATAGCCTCTTTAATAAATGGTGCTGGAAAAATTGGGTTTCAACTTGCCAAAGATTAAAACTAGACCTATATCTCTCACCATGCGCTAAACTAAAATCAAAATGGATTAAAGATCTAAATATTAAAATAGAAACGCTGAACCAGTTGGAACAGAAGTTAGGTAGAACTCTTGAAGACATTGGGGTAGGAAAAGATTTTATGAACAAAACCTCAGTTGCCTGTGAACTAGCACAAACAATCAACAAGTGGGATCTCTTCTTATTAAAAGGCTTCTGCACAGCAAGAGAAACCACCAGCAGTGTGAAGAGACAACTCACAATGTGGGAAAAAATCTTCACTTGCTTTTCCTCAGACAAAGGTCTACTATCTCGAATCTATAAAGAACTTAAAATGATCAGACCTCCCAAATTTAAAGATCCAAGCTGAAAATGGGCATCTGAAATGAACAGACTTCTCAGACAAGGAAGTAGAAATAGCAAATAAATACATGAAAAAATGTTCAGCATCACTGGTCATTCGAGAGATGCAAATGAAAACAACACTGAGATTCCACCTCACACCAGAAAGAATGGCTGCTATCAAGAAATCAACCAATAACAAATGCTGGCAGGGCTGTGAGGAAAGAGGAACCCTGCTCCACTGCTGGTGGGAGTGTCAGCTGGTGCAACCACTGTGAAAATCAGTATGGAGATACTTCCAAGAAATAGGACTGGAAGTCCCATTTGACCCCACTATTCCACTGCTGGGGATCTTCCCCAAAGAATTACACCACAGTGATATATGTGCACCCATGTTCATAGCAGCACAGTTTGTGATAGCTAAAACTTGGAAACAGCTGAAATGCCCATCAACTGGAGACTGGATCAAGAAAATGTGTTTTTCTTTATATAAAATGGAGTACTACTCAGCCATAAAAAATGAGAAATTACAGACATTTATAGCCAAGTGGATGCACATTGAGGTGATACTCCTAAGTGAAATAAATAGGACACACAGGTATAAATACTGAATAGTTTCTCTGCTGTGAGAAATTGAAAGTGTAAATAAGGACTAAAATGTATAATAGGTCATGTGAAATAGGAAGAAAAGGGGCAAAGGGGAAGGAAGTGGGAGGGGTAGGGGAAAGGAAAGAAGGGAATGGGATTAATATGAGAAAATGGAAAAATAGGTACAAAATCTTTGTAAATAGGGAGGAATGGAAGGGTTGGAGGGCTGGGCAAGGGTGAAAAATAAGAACCAAAAGAGGTTATGTAAAGGTGCAAATTTCCAATGATGAATGTCATTATATTGTACACCTAAAATGTACCAATGATTAGAATGAATAATCAATAATGCAAAATAGGAAGAAAAGGTCCAAAGGGGTAGGGGTAGTGGGAGGGGCAGGGGAAAGGAAAGAAGGGAAAGAAAAAATGATGAGAAATGGAAATAAAGTCTTTGTAAATAGGGAAGGGTGGAGGGGGTGAAGGGAGGGCTAGGAATGGGGAAAAAATAAGAACCAAGATGCATTATGTAAAGGTACAAGTTCCCAATGAGAAATGTAAATGTGTTGTATACCTAAAATGTACCAATAAAAGAGTTTAAGAAAAAAAAAACAGAAATGTTAAAAACAGAACTCATATAAATACGACACACCTGTGTAAATACCAAAGTTTCTCTGGTGTGAAAAACTGAAAGTGTAAATAAGGATCAAAAGGTATAATTGATATTATGTAATAGGAAGAAAAGGTCTAAAGGAATAGGAGAAGTGGGAGGGGTAGAGGAAGGGAAAGAAGGGAAAAGGAAAAATATGAGATAAGGAAAAAATGGAAACAAATTCTTTGTAAATAGGGAAGGGTGGAGGGGGTGAAGGAAGGGCAGGGGAATGGGGAAAAAATAAGAACCAAGATACATCATGTAAAGTTACAAGATCCCAATGATGAATGTAACTGTACTGTACACCTAAAATGTACCGATAAATGTAATGGAAAAAATACAAAAAAAAATAGTACTCATCATATCAGAAATAAATAAGCCTTTCACTGATTTTATCAGTATAGATACAGCTGAGGAGAGAATCAGTGAACCTGAAGATATGTCAACAGAAATTATCCAGACTGAAACACAAAGAGAGGAAGAAGAAGGAAAATGGAAGAGAGAAATAGAATGGGAGAGAAAAGGCAAAAAAGAGAAAGCAGAGAACCTAAGAACCATGGGACAATATCAAAATGAATTAGAGTCCCACAAGGAGGAGAGACAAAGAATGCACCAGGAAAAACCTTTGAAGAGACAACAGCTAAGTTTTTCTGAAATTAATAAGTCCAAAAGAAAAAGCCGCAACTCAAAACTCAGAAAACTGTAAATATAAGAAGCAAAACCCTAGATATATCAATCAAATTGCTAAAAACCAAAACTAAAGAGAAAATATTGAAAGTAGTGAAGAGTGAAGGAAAAAAAGAAGCTATATAATACAGAGGAACATACAGAAGAAAAAAGATGGATTTACATCATATTCCTTGTCTGAGCCTATAAAATTCCAAAGAAAAGAGTAATTTAAAGTATAGGAAAAAATCCTGTCAGTCCAGAATTCCTTGCTAGATAAAAATATTTCAAAAGTAAATACAAAATAGTTTTGCTGTTGGTAAAAAGCTTAGGGTACTTATTTCTAGGAGACTTACAGTACAAGCATTATTAAAGGGAATTTTTCAGGTAAAAGGAATATAAGACCAAATATAAATACGGATCTAAATAGAGTGCTGGAAATGGTAAGAATAGAGTAAATGTACATTTTTTTCTTATTTATAATCACTTTGAAATATAATTATGAAATCAATAACAATGTATCTGAGGCCTATTATAAAATTCAGAAATAAAATGTTATAACAGTATCAAAAAAGACGCAGAGGAAATGAAATTACACCAGTCTAAGGTTTTAATATCATGAAAGTGGTATAAATCTTTCTGTAGTCAATAGCCACACAAATTCTTGTCTGCATTTAATTACTATCCAGAACAAATGCCTACAAGTCAAAATACCACAAATAATTTGAGGCTTCTCGAAACCCAGAATTATTCATATCATTTGTTAGGATAATTTACAACTTAAAACATTAATTTTAAAGAAATAATTAGATCTTGGCAGAAACTACTCTGCTTAGACAATGACTGGCAACTAGTAAGAACAATCAAATCTTGTCATTAAACATTCAAGGGAATTTCAACTAAAGTCATAATCTCTCAATTTTAGTTTTGGTTTCATATTAGGAATATGAACATGCTTGGAATGCTATAAACAGTTCTGACATGAATTTATAATATTCTGTTCATATCAATATTTTGTAAATAATTTTAGAAGACCTTTATTTTTACTTAATATTACTTAATATTATTAAATATTTTTACTTAATGTTCAGTTGGTAGCAGTTTAGGTTATACTTGAAGCTAATATTTATTTCTCTATATATCTACTTACTTAATTAGCCATTTGAATATTGTTTGTTTTTTAAGACAGGGTCTCACCTTGTACTTCAGACTGGCCTTGAACTCACTATGTCGCCTAAACTGGCCTCAAACTCGCAGCAATCCTCCTGCCTCAGCCTCCCAAGTGCTGGTATTACAGGCATGAGCCACTATGCCCACCCTGATTGGCCATTTGTATTAAAGTTATTTTACATTGTTAAAACTCAAAAATTAGGCTCTAATTAATATAAATGAATTCTGGTTATCAGTCTTTTATATATAATATGAATATATTTGATATATATTATTTAAAATTCATTTATTTTACCCCTCTGTGGGTTACTTCACTTATGATATACAATGATCTAAAACTGTCACTTTTAATATAACCCAATTTATCCATTCCTTTGTGGTTAGCACTTTTCATATCCTGTTTAAGAAATCTCTTCCTACTCCAAGTCATTGAAAATGGTCTCCTGCATTTTCTTACAATAGCTTTATTGTTTTACTGTTCATGTTATATTCTGCAACCCATGTTCAATAGATTTCGTGTATGGTTTCAACCAGAAGCTCAGATTTTTTTTCACATAGATATCTAATTGACTTGGAACTGTTTATTAAAAATACAATTCATTCCCAGTGTACTAATGTCATCTTTGTCATAAGATAAATCCATGTTGTGAAGTAGGTGGTGGGTTTTCTTTTGAATTCTCTATTATGTTCCAGTGTTCTATTTGTCTTATCTTTGCACCAGTAGTACTCTGTCTTAATCATTGTAGCTTACTATAGTAACTTTTAACATCTTGTACTCTGTTTTTGTTTTTTTTTCAGGATTGTTCTAGTCATTCTTGGTTTTTATTTGAATGTAAATTTTAGAAGTCAATGTCTACCAAAAAAAATTCCCTTTTGATTAAGAGTGTACTGAATTTATACATCTACATCAACTTGAAAAAATGGCTAGTATCTTTATAATTCATAAATATATAATATATTCTTCCACTTATTTAGATTTTTTAGTTTTTCTTAGGATTGATTTGTAGTTTTCAGTGTAAATGTCTTGCATGTGTTTCGCTAGTCCTAGGTATTTGATATGATACACTTGAAGATGGGATTTAGGTACTTTCTCAATTCAGTATTTTCAAAAGAAAAGAAGGTAACACATGGATTTCTATTCTTAGACAAGGGAGGAAGGAAGGCAGGGAGGATCTTTCTCTTGAACTATTGGAAGCAACCAGATGTAAGAGAACCCATTCCACCTTCCCAATGGTCCCCCTGCCAAGTCTGTCACCATTTTCCACTGTGGCTTCTGAAGCACACATCTGATTATAAACAAGGTCTCCTGTACACCGAATCTCTACTTCTGCCAAAAAGGAAAGCCCACCGCTCATTAAGGATACTTGCAGCCTTAAGGAAGGAAAGTCTACCTTTCTCCCAGATTCCAGTTTTCCCAGCTTTCTCAGGTAAATCCTTTTTCCCCTCTTTGAAGCTCAAAACTAACAGCAGTATCACCATCCATCCACATTGTGTCTGCTATGTAACATGCAGTGTGTTAGATAAAAGCCAAAACCAGTAAATCCTTCTAGAGGTCAAAATCTAATGAGATAACAGGAAACAATCACCAAAACTAGTAACTGCCAAATATGAAGGAAAAGCATAGGAATACACATGAGAGAATGACCAGGACTTAGTCAAGCCATGAGTGAGACAAAGAATATCCTAACATGAGAACAGGAAAGAAGGAATGAGCTGAGTTTTCAGAGAATCAAGGGAAGCAGTGGGGAGGACAGCAATGGAGGGTGGGCAGTCCCAGATCATGCAGGCCTTGAGGTCCATGATGAGAACTTTGGATTTTATTCAAAGAGCAATCAGAACCTTGGATAGAATTTTAAAAGTTCATTCCCTATCAAAGCCATCTATTCATCTGCTCACATTTAACTAAGATGCTTTTTCTTCTTTTTCACTCTAATTTCCGGCACGTTCTAGAGAGCTTTGCTATCCAAAGCTTCTCAATTACTCAATATCTTGGCCTCCACTGACCTTCACTTCCATTGCTAGTGGTTTTTCTTCATTTTTTTCCTGTCCCAAACTCCTCCACCTCTGAAAATCAAATTTCAATATTTCATTCTTGGACTATACTTCTCACCAATCCTACTCCTCCTCTATTCCCTAACACCTACCACACCTATCTTTTGATCTTTAAAATGTTTATCTGATTAGAAAAAAATTGCTACAAAAGGAGTAAAATTTCATCAGAAAAAGTGAAGTAAAATAAAAGCACATATCGCAGAATTTATTACTCTTCCCCCCACTCTCACAAAGTCATGTAGGTATCTATCTATACCTTCTTTCAGGCACATACTAACATACGCGGGCTTATACACACAGAGAGATGTTTTGAATTACAAAAATGAATCACACTGAACACATAATTTTATGACTGTTTTTGACCTTAGAATAAAAGCCATGAATAAATAATAAGTCTGCAGATAGATCAAACTCATTCTTTAAAGTGCTACCCATTTTTCCAACTGCAGACCATACTTGTGGCTCACCTCCAAGGAGGACTTCATTTGCTATTTGCTGCACCCGACTTGCTGACCTGAGAAAACTTGTGGGGGCCTCTCCATTAAAGTGCTTTCAATGCTGATGGTGGGGAAAGAACTACTGCTTGTGACTGAAAAAGTCAGAGGGCAAAATAGTTCCTCACTGGAAACTCAGGTCTCCTGGGCCCATGAGAACAGAAGTCATCACAACTTTTACCACTTAGTTTGCTACTGCTCAGCAGATGTGCACAACAGGCTGTTGGCAGGTGCTGAGGGAACCACAGCTATGAGTAGGCAAGGAAAGTTGAAACTCATTAATGGAACTTGGAAGGAAAGATGGCCAGCAGAATAGAAATCAAAGATGCTTACTGAAGTAGAACCAATGGAAGAGACAGAAGAGAATTTTAATGAAAATATAATGGAATTACAGAACTCAAAAAAAAAAAAAAAAAAGACTTTCAGGAACCAAAAAGCATACGAGATTTTAATTAAAAATTCAACATTCCAGCAGAAAAAGAGAATGACTGACCTTAAAAACCACACTAGTGGTCAGAAAAATCAGGTGGAAGAAATCTCACAAGAAACTCAGTGACAGGTCTCCTGTTGAAAAAGGCCAAGTTGCATGGAGACCAGATCTAGGAGGAAGAAAGGAACATGGAAAGAAGAAATAATAACATAGATAATGAAAGAAATCTTTTACGACTTAATAATATCTTGACGCCCTATCAAGCATCAAGAGAAAATTTGGCAAACCTATTAGAAGTGTGGGAAAGTAGTTTCCCGGAATAGCAGAAAGCTGGGAATAGAAATACCTAGTGTTCAGGGACACTAGGGCACCGACTCTGGGGCCCTGCAGGCACTGAAGCCTTTACACGAGAACATTAGGCACAGAAGTTACTAAACTTCTTTCTTTGTCATGTTGTGTCACTGGTAGCTAAGTACCGACCTTAAGGACTTTGTAGTAAGTCTATCTAAAACACTGCAGGTGTCGATTTTTAAAATGCGACAGATACAAATTACATTAATGAAAATAAAACCTTAAAAACTATTTTAAAAAAGCCTCAATAAATAAGTCCATTACTGTTAAAGGAAATTACTACCCTATGAACTGAACACAAAGGTAATATGGTCATAGTTAAGGGCAGAGATTCTAGATGTAGAACCAGGATCAAGGTATTTTACCTTCAACACATTCACAACCAGGTCGTAATTCATGTCTTGCTGCTAAGAGGCTCTGAACCACTGGTGTTACACGCATGACTGTCCCATCAGGCGGTATGGGACAGTCCCATTGGGTGGTTCAAGCTACTAATGGGACTTTCATGCATATACCACCAGTGGTACAAGCAAGAGGGAATGTGTTAAGTGTCTTAGTTTCCTAACAAGTGAGTTGATATATGTATCACATTTCACAAGTGTTCAATAAACAACTGCAGTGCTGCTGGGAAGATTCCATAGCCACTGTCACACCAGGAAGACAGCACTGTATACAGAAGTTTAATTTTGGAGCCAGAAGACTTGAGTTCAAATGCCAGCTTTAAAACTTAAGTTTTATACTGCGGTCATGGTAGTTAATTCCTCTGTGCTTACATTCTTTTTTTCCATTTTGAAAAGAATCTGAATACCTGTCTCTCAACATCCATCCATTTATCTATCCATAAACATCAACTGGACACCACTTTCTATCAAGTATTATGTAGGATTGAGACATAAATGTGAGTAAGACACAGTTCTGCCTTCGAATTGCAGATCACAGTCTAGTAGAAAGTACATAAACCATCATGTGGGCATATCTTAAGGCTCCCTCTGCTTTGGAATTAAGGAAGGGCCTCAAGGGTAAGGTATATTTTTAGGCCCACAAGTACTATGGTTTTTTAAAACGGGGCAACATTTAATGTTGCCAGCAATTGTTATGCAAAAAGTGACCAGTTTCTGATATTCTGTATTTTGCTATTTTAAGAAAAAAAATACTATAAAGCAATTGGGTCACTAGGAAGCCAGCCTCTGTGCATGAAGTGGCAGTCTTCGGAGTGAAGGATGAGTGGAGAGCCGGATCCAATTTTGGATCAGAGAAGATAGAACACCTTGGAGAGGCTGCTTCTCTGTTCATGGGCTGGAACTGTGTAGTACATAATCTAATCCCTCAGAGTGACCTTTCAAAACTCAACGTGCCTCTGAAGAAACAGCTCTGAAGTCATTGTCCAAGAGGAGTCACTATCACTCGATCCCTTGTGAGCCACATCTGTCCCTTTATAGAGCAGCCTTGGCACGCAGTGTGGGAGATTATGGGGAACAAGTTCTTGGTTTCTCTTCTACTTCATCCCAATAAAGATCTTACCCTAAAGCTTGCTGGTATTAAGAGTGCTTATTTTGACTATCCCAGTGAGTCACCATGAGAAGGGTAGGACAAGTTGTTCTCCTTTGATATGCTAGTTAACTCAGAGGCTTTACGATATCTACAACAACATCAGATGATCCCTTGCACATAATGAACAAAGAGGCTGAGTTCACAGGACAGCCCGAATGTCTATTCTTTATATAGAAACAATGCATGCCAACATATTTTCATCTGTCACCATCAGTTGGCATTTAATAGCTATTAACTTAAAACTTTGTATTTAGAATCTAACAAATTATAAAGGCAACTCAGCATATATGTGAAGTAATACTAAGTACATTCACACATTTGGTATCTTTGGGAAGTACGTGATTGTATCATTATTAAAAATTAAAATTCAAAATGTTTTCTTTTATTACATTTATATAGCACCACAAAATAAAATGATTATATATATTTTAAAATCATGTATTTGACTCATAATTGGCCTGAATTATTAAAAATTCACTTGAATGGTGGCTATAGACATCACAAAGAATGATTCTGACTTTTGCATATGTGTGGGAAAAAAACTGTAAAAAGCCAATATATTTTTCAAGAGCTAAATGAGAATTATCCAGCAAAAAGGAATATTAACAGCTGTCATGTTTTAAAGTTTCAATTACACAATAAATTATGTTTCAAATGTCTTTACATAAAAAATCTAATACTACTACCCATAAATCATGAAATGTAACAACCAGTAGCGTTGTTTTTTTTTACCTAATCACATTTTAGACTTAGTAAAAACCTACTGCTTATAGAAAATAAATTCAGCAATTTATCCAAACATTGTTACATAGGACGTTTTAAGAAACTGTAAATAATTCTTAATACTCTCATTTTGATTCTCTGACTTCTCAAGACTATGTTGTATTTCTTTCAAACACACTTCCTGATGTTGTGCTTTCTGTATTAAAAAAAAGAGAAATACAGTCAATAATGGTATCATATCAAAGAATAAGAGTCATAATATAAAAATTATATATAGGTAACAAATGAATACATTTTTAAAAAATGTCTTAAAGTATCTTTACTGACCTGTCTGACCTGTCCATTATTAACTTACCTTAAATCTCACTTTTCTTTAAAACTAATGATTAAAGAATGCACATGGTTGATCTCTGCGATTTAGTCTGTTGTAATACACATTTACTGAGCCCCAAATCATTACATAGTTAACATATTAATTTAATAAGCAGGTTTTATTTAACTATCCTAATTAGTTTCCACTACTATTAATATTCCATATTTTCATACTAATTTTTGCACTTTTCTCTACCAAAAAAATTCATATTTTATCCCATAAGGCTGAGCTTTGTCTTAAAAACTGATAGAATTCTAGTTTTGATAACATAAACATTTTACTTTTAGAATCCTTTAAAAAGGACTCAATATTTTAGATGTTCTTTGGGAAAAAACAATTTAAAAACCTATACTTTAACTTTAGTTGCATATAAATTTCTAAGTAGATCAGTTCACTGAAAATGCTTTAGAGAAAGGTTGCTAATATCATCTAGCTTCCAACTAAAATGCAGTCATCTTGAGAAGCAGGGTCTTTCATGTCCTTCACAGCGGGTGTTCAACAATTCCTGCTACTTTGTGAAACTAAGGAAGCCTCCCAGGAGAAGCGGGTGGGGTGAGACAATGTGCCAGCCGGGGCTGCAAACAGTCACAGAATCCCTATGGAGACTCAATACAGTGAATCCCTATGGAGACTCATCTTATGCAACCATTTGGAGAGAAAGTAACACAGAAAGTAGGGTAGGAGGTAACATATGAATGGATTTTAGGATGAAACATAAGGCTTCACAGACATTTTGGGTTTCAGAAGTGTTGCCCTGGGTTAAGCTAGTAAAGTCACCCCATGAGTCTGTGCACCCACTCCACATCAAGTACAGTACGCAGACGGGGAGCAGAGCACCGTGGAAGACACCAGGAATGACTGCGAGGCAGGCTCTCCGGGTGCTTGTAACTCAGTTAGTGCTAAGGCATGCACTGTTATACGAAATAAATACAGTACTTAACAGTACCAAACTGTCCCTGAAAGGCACAGAACACAAACTTATTTCTCTGCTGTTTCTAAATCTATGCTTAGAATTCTAGATTTTTACTGGAGCACAAATTATCAAAATTATCAAGTTTAACATCCGACAATATCAGAAGCTCTGATACTGTGCTTTAAAAGAAATTTAGAAATAAAGGGAAGACCTAACAATGTGATAAATGCTTTCTGATTAAGTTATATACATATATATGTATATTTTACTTTCTAGTGCTGGGGCTTTTGCACTGAGCTACGTCCTCACCTCTTTAATTTTTTTATTTTTCAGAAAGGGTCTCCCTAAGTCACTAAGTTGCCTAGGCTGTGCGTGAAATGTGATTCTCCTGCCTCAGTCTTCCAGTGTGCTGGGATTACAAGCATGCACCACCATGTCCTGGCGAGTCATCATAAAATTTTTGATGACAATAAAATTAAACAGTGCATGCCAAAATCATTTAACAGTCGAGCCTTTTAGGTTTTCAACTTAGACAGTTGGGAATAAAAAAAGAGTTTTCATGAAGTCTCCAGCTCTTAGAAAAATAAAGTATCATTATTCTCCATGTCATTCAAGTAGATAGCTATTAAGTAATTTAATCACAACTAATGCTAGCTTCAAGAGTATATTATGCTGACTATTTCATGAATATTCAGGAAAAAACATTAAGACTAATTAAACACAGCCAATTTGTTATTCTCATTTCATGGTTGAGAGGATCAAAGCATTCATCTCATATGCAGATTTAATAATACTGAATATTTACTTAACATCAAATTATGTCTAAGATATAATATTCATTATTCAAGACAGATATAAAATCTAACTCATATATAATCTAAATTATGTTTATCTTTAAAAAATGAAAAATTCATACCATGAAGAAAATAAGTAGATTATAGCCATAACTTCATTAAGCAACTGTCATGAAAAAAGCATGCAGGGAAGTGGCTGCAGAGACTTGGGGCAATGTGGTAGATGTTGCAGGAGGGTGGGGTACTGAATTCTTCGGCAGGATCCCAGCATTCATATTTCTATGTTTTATAGTCTTCACTTTTGTACATTCAGTAAAGTGATAGGCTTGATTCTCCTCAATCTGTACTTTTAACTATTAACTAAACTACATGGTATGAACGTTAAATGTTGTTCCTTTTTAGGATTATATATTAAGCCATACTAATACTTACACAGTTTATTTTGCAAACAAGTTGGTTTTGTTCTTCATTTTTCTTTCTAAGCTCAGTTTCCAGGTCTAATATTTTAAGTTGTAAAGCCCTCTCTCTAGATGACATTTTCTCTATTTCTTCAGAAACCTGTAATTTTTATTAAGAGAGTAAAATAACTAAATGTACATTCTTCAAAATACAGTTTAAAGCCTTGGCATAGTTATACTATACTTTTTTTTTCCAAATAGATATTAATTAGATGTTAGACAATTGGGAAATGTTTAAAAATATTCTATCTTGAGGAAGGACAAATAGTATAAATATGTATATTGTCTTTATAGTATAAGTACCTGCAGTAGCTTAGGATGAAAGAGGTGAAATGCACTTTCATTGCTTTATGAGTTAAGTATTTTCCCCAACAATATATATTGGAACACACTAAGACCAACTGCCCTTTTTAATAGTATTTATATTTACCATAGTGTCTAAAGTAGAACACTAAAAGTTGTCATTAAACATTGATTATACATTTGGATAGAAAGCATGATGTACATACTACACATACTACACACCACACACACACACACACACACACACACACACACACACACACTGGCTTTTCATTCATTCATTTCCAAAGTGGTCTGAATTTGAATTTTCATATTTGTCATTTTATTTTAATAGAGTCTTGCTTAGCTACGTTCTTCAAGGATTTGGGCACGTGGGAGTTCATTTGTAAGATTGTTGGGTTGAGGCCACACGAATAAGAGTGGAGACAGGGACTGATCCAGGAGCAAGAAGCTAGTGGGAAAGACCACTGTCTACCCTAACTCTGTGGACTCAGTTCTAAGTTATTATAAAGTGACTTATAAAGATTTCTTCTGTGTATATATGTCAAAGGTGAGTGTGACTGGATTTAAAGCTTTGGGGGAAAGGGACCCCAGGACAATCATCCATGCCCTTGGCACTGCCCCCATGTGGCATCAGTGATGGAGAAGTCATGGCACTCCTTAGGTGGGAAGAAACTAGACAAAGGCCCATGTTCCACTGCAGGAGCAAACAGCAGGGCAGACATGCCTCAGGAACCTCTAGATTCCTTGGGGAAGGAATCTGAGTACCCATTGTATTTTCAAAGTCCACTTAGGCTCAATTTAAGGTAAAAATCACCTTTTTCTTCTCCCCAAAATTGGTAGGGCCAAAAAATCTGTATTTCATTCCTACCATTGGCAATACACTTAATTAACTTTCATTTAATGATGTATCTCCAAACATCAATATATATTAGTTTCCAAGAGTTTAAAAAAAATCAAAAATATATATGTGACACTTGTGATGTAAGTCTCACTTTTCAAGGATATCAGATTTTACCTTTCATGGAATTAGCATTAACGGGCCTGAGGAACCCCAAAGAAGAGAGCTTGGAGAGAAAGATTCGGAGTTTGGTTTTAGACATGTTAAGTTTGAGATGTCTATTTTAAGTAGAGATGCCAAATAAGTAGTAGAATACGAGCCTGGATTTCAGTCAGGGCAGAGATATACATCTGGGTCATCAGAGTAGAAATGATCATTTTTTAGTGTCACTTGTTCTATGAGGAAACTTATCATCTGCTTTTATTGATTGAGAAACTTAAAGTTCTTTTGGAGGAGTAATCTGCCCTGAGGCAGGGTACAATGGGTCAGAGCCACAATTCAAAGCTAGTTCCTGTTGGACTCCAAAGCCCACTTTAAATCCTTTCGAGATTAGATTTTCAAATTGTTTGATAAATTCACTCCTTCTTGGAGGTCTTTCTGAATCATTTCTCTTCACCTCCAACTTGAGATAACTACTCCTTTTGAGGCATGTGTAGGAACACACCTTCTATTATAGCTTTTACCCATGGGATGACATTTGCTTGTTCCCATGGTACTCCCTACTGCACAGGTAGTGTTGTAAAACTGAGGACTTCCCATCTTTGCCTTTCAAACACTAGGAGAGTGCCTGACACACAGGGAGCCATTTGGTTATGCTGAAAACTAACCTAATGGACTTAACTGGAATTTAATTCTTGCATGTATTTATTTGTGCAAAAAATTTGTGAAAAAGAACTTGAGCTTTACAACTCACTAGATCATGATCAAAGCCAAAATTTTTAGTTACGTGCACATTCAACTTAGTTTTATATTTTTTTAAAAAAAGGGTCAGGGAAGAGGTTACATCTTCAAAGTATTTTCCATCTCTGCCTTTACCCTGCCACATCACCACTTATCTGGTGGAGTAACTCTAGCCCAGTAACGTATCTGTTTTTCTCTAAAAAAAAGTAGGTAACAAATAAAAAAGGAACTGTTCCCTTTACCCTGTCATCAAGATAAAAACAATAACTGTAGGTCTGGCAACATGAAACGCTAGCTGTTTAAAAAGATGACTGGCAAACTGATTAAAACGTTTCTAAATAAAGGTCATCTGTACCTTCTGTCTTCCTTCTTCTAAAGCAGCCTCTAGTTGCCTGGCCAATGCTGAATATTCTGCAGATTTCTCTTTAAGCTTCAGATTGCTGAGCTTAAGACATTCTTCTTGGTTTGCTAGCTTCTTCTCAAGTTCTTTATTCTCTGCATCCATCTGTTCTAATTTTCTTTTTACAGAAAATATATATTTAAAAATTATAATGTATAGGGAAAAAAATGTAACACCAATTTTAAGTCGATTTAATACTTACTGTTTAAGGTTTTCACACTTCAACTGAATAAGATAATTTTCCTCCTCAAGAGAAAGCTTTGTCAGAAGACTATGATTTCCATCAACCTAAAGAAAAATGTTTTTTCATTATTTTCTTTATAATCAACTCCAAAGAAACCCATATATTTTATCATCAGATCCACAAGGAACATATATTTAATATA
>NW_004624742.1:11260537-11275109 GCF_000247695.1 Heterocephalus glaber | reverse complement strand
AATATGTAAATATTACTTATACACAGACACAAAGAAATGTTACATTGTTAAAATATAGTTTCTTAAATCCTTGGTTAAGATTTTTTAAAACTATACTGTCTACATTGGAAAAATAAACAAATTTATTTCTGGGTAATGGCAATTAAAATATTCCAAGCAATTCTTTATTGAAAAAGGTTATTTTATTAAGTTAAAACATGAAAAATGCAAAATATTAACCTATTATTGAATATTTAGGGTTTCTTAGAATTTTCTTTCACTTAAAAACACTGATTGTTATTGTATATCTGTGACGTAACTATAAGTAAAACCATATTCTTGTAAGAAGCAAAATAAAATTAATCAACTAAAGACACTTGCCCATGCCAAGACAGAATATTCTTCCTATTGCTTCAAAAGCAGATGTAAATAGCTAAAGAAACTTGTAGTAATAATAATAATAATAATAATTCTTTTCTTATAAGTTCAACTAGTAATTTAAGTTAAATGTATGTAATTTGACATTTTTCTAGAAAAATCTCTGCTCAGGAAATTAATCAAAAGGTTGCCTGCATGTTTTTAAAAACAAGATGCACTTCAAAATAAAAATGCAGATTATATTTGGAAGACAGAAAATGAATAGAAAAATACTTGCTACTATCCTTTGAGAAAAAAATTAATTCAAACATATTTATTAAGTGCTTCCTATGTGCTAGGCATTGAGGTAGGAGAAGGCTATGTGATGATTAATAGGACATAACTGATCTCTATTCTGATGGGTTAGAAAAGTATATCCTGAAAAAATGGTTTGAAAATAATCCTAATAGACTCGATGCACAATTCTACTTAAAATACATCCTGATGGTTATAAGGTAAATTACAATAATTCACCTCATCCTGACATCAAAAAACATGTAACCATAGCTTTGCTCCTTCTCTAATGCTGTTACCAACCCGCTGGTGTCTAAATATAGATCAGCAAGGATAACCTAAAAGAGCCATTTTAACTTCTAATTTGTCACCGTCAAATACTGCAAGAGTAGCCTGCAAAATGCTATTACACTATCTGCATGGAAATGATACTATATCAACTGATGCAGATGCAAACCAAAGCATTAACCCCTGATGTGAGCATCCTCAACTGGTGAAGTCATTCCAGGCATTCTTTCAACACATCGGGCAGAACTCAAGAGTGACCGCTGCACACCTGGCCCTGCAGCTCCCTAACGGTGTGGGTCTGCTCTGCACACTTGGCCTTGCAGCGCTGCAAGCTCTCCTGACTCTCCCGAAGCTTCTGTTCAACCGCTGTCAAGGAATCTCGATCTCGCTCTACCTTCTGCAGATGAGACTCCATCTGGCCTCTCATCTGAGTTGTGGCATTAGGGGAAATGAGTGCAAAATCACATATTCAGCATGTATATTCTTACTATCTTAAATACTATATATGCTTGTTACATAACAAGTATTTTAGGTTCAAGGACATTAAACAATAATATTTAATCAAATACGAATGGATATTAATTTAGATTTTGCTACATTAGAACAAGTAACTAAAAAGTGGGTTGGCCCTTAGTTTTCAAAAAGTTTGTTCAGCAAATAAATATGGTAACTTTAGCTTGTGGGGCGGTATTAAACCTACTTAGGAAAGCATACTTTTTGAAGTTTGTTATTATATGCAGGCATAGCTGTTATTATTAATAAAATTGGTATACTAGTTTTTCACTGCTAAGCCTCAGCTCTAACCTATCACCTTCTGTCACTTAATATTATAACTCAGATACTGACCTAAATTGGAACCACTCTGCTCTATACATGCTGGCCTAAATTGGTGGAGTTTACTATTTACTTTGTCAAGACAGCAAATATCATCAGTTCTCACTGGATAGTAGTTCATCATTTTTATGATGAATAAATTTTCTAATGTTATCTATATTAATCCCCCTGCCTGCTGTAGTTCCTCACTGTGGCACTTTTGTGACATGAAGCAAACTTAAGAAACAGTTGTGTTGCTAATTAAAAAAGAAATAAGCCATGTGACTTTTATGATGTTCCTAAGGAGAAAAAACAAGAGTGAGATTCTTTCCCTGAGACAAGGAACACCTACAGTTTCTGTGCAATGTCTGCCAATCTTGATCATAAAATATAAAACCAGGAGAAAGCATGCCTTGGTGTTTAACAACCCATGAGAAAACCAGTAGACTTAAACAATGGAAAAGGAAAAAGTAGAATTTCATTTAAAAATTACTTTTCTGGTTATAGACCAATAAGTAAAAATTGTGACCTCACAGAGGCTGGAACCCTTCCTGCCTTTTGAGCAGGTAATGGGCTTCTTATGGTGCTGCCTAGAGGAGGAAAGGTGCTTGAAATGTCCTAGAAGAAAAGGAGACCAGAAGACGTGAACTGGTGTCTATTCTGGTCTGCTAAACTAAAATGAGGTCAAAGCCAATCCTAAGGAAGCAATTTGTTGCACATTCGATGGGCGTCCCTCTGAGTCTCTGGCTGTATGACTGCTCTGACCTCTCCTTCACAGTGATGCCTGACTCAGACTTTTCAATCCCAAAGTATGGGAGCATCCCAGTGATAATAACCTTCCTAGACAAAGCTGGAACTGACCACTAACATTCCATGACCTCTCCAGCCAGGGGTCAGCTTCCAACAACTTTTACTGCTTCCTTACCATAACATGACATTACAAAAAGGGATGTGGTTTCAGTTAAAAACTTAGAAATACTCACAAAAACATCATCACTTGCCAGTATTGGCCTTTCCTTCATTCTGTTAATCGGGGTGAATAAAAGGAAATGATGGCTTTTTTTACGATATTATTTTTCTTCTAAAAATGCATGTAGCAGAGAATATTTATTTTGTAATTTTTTAAACACCAAAGATTTATAACCAGAAAAAAGATGCATTTAGTTTGTTTTACGGCTAATGAACCGTAGCGACAATCAGGTAGTTTTAGCTTAAATCTGTTCTTATGTCAGAAAATTAAACAGTTATATCATTTCTCAAATATTAAGAAAAAAGTGAAAAAGCATCCACACAAACAACATTTCAAGCCTGGAATAAACATTATTTCCTGGGGCGGGGGGGACACTCCTACAGAGATTGAGAATGGACCATTCCTAGGCATGAACCATAGAAAATGACCAAAATGAAAGAATTTTACAGTATTTATAAAATAAGAAAATTTATTTTATTGTTTGAAGTTTCAAACTTACCATCTCTAATTTTTTACTTTTGTTTTCTGTTATTAGGTTATTTTCATGTAGCAAATTTTCATATCTGGTTTTCACCATTTCAGCTGCTTCTTGCAACTTTTGTACCTGAAAGTAAAATATACTGCTAGTGCTGTGTATTATTTTATTATCAGGACTACAGCATGAAATAAAAGTTTAAAAATTTAAATTTTTATTTTAAATAAATCATATTTCCCTACCAATACCCTATCATGTTTATCTAATGTTATTCTTTCTTTAAATACAGAATCACTCAATGCTCTACTCGAATGTTGTTATCTATAATCCTTTAATGATTTACCTGTCTTCTGCCATCAATACTTCTAGATTCTTCACTTAAGCTCTGGACTATGGAGATCTTCACTTGCAGGCAAAATCCACTTTAAAGAATTTGTCTCTGATCCCAAACAGCTCTCATTCTGGTAATTTTTCCGACCATTTCCAAAGCTTCTCCAAAAACATCTGAGTACTTTCTATAATTCCCAGCAGTTAGAATATGGTAACTCAGCTATCGTATCCTTGCCATGGGATTATGCCTGAACAATCAGGTGAAAGACTCCGATCACCTTCTCAGTAACAGGTCCAAAGTCTTCCAAGGCCTCCATTCTTACTTCTCACCTGGTATTATCTAATTGGATGTCTCAATCCCATTTTGCTATCAATCCATCAAGAGATACCCCTTTCCTATTTGCCTAGATTTTGCCCCCACCTTAAGCTTTTACCCTTAGTTCATTATTCCTTTTTGATTTTTGGCAGTCTGGGGATTGAACCCCAGGGCCTTGTGCATGCCAGGCATAGCTCTACTACCAATCTATACCACCAACACATCATTATTCTTTAATTCAAACTCTCTTCCAATAAAATCAAGATCTTTAATGACCAGTTAGTTTTTCATCATATGAATATCTGCATAAGTCGTTTTTTTAAATTAAATTTTTCTTGAACACTACATTTCCAAAACATGCAGCTTTTGTATAAATTGTCGTTGAACCCATGTGCTATTTTATATGCTGTCATGTTTTCTTTGTAGGTTTTTCATGTAAATCTGAACTATACTTTTTTGAGAAGGGAAATATACTGGGATTTAATGACCCTAGAGGGAGTCATTAGTCTAAATCAATACAACTAAGCACAAAGGATGACAGAAAGTATAACTAATATTTATAAGATTCTACACTAAGATTTCACCTAAAAATTTCATTATACCTATGTAATTAATACTAAATCTAGTTAGGAAGTTCCCATTTACACAGGAAGGTTTGAATCAGGAATCCACAGAATCACTTTTTTATAAAGGTATTTGGGAACTTAAGATGTATTTGGGGGGCTAGGGATGTAGATCAGTGGTAAAGCACTTGCTTACCATGTGCAAGGCCCTGGCTTTGATCCCTGGCACTACAAAAAAATAAAAATAAAAAATGTTTGGGATATAGTATATTATATCACAAAATGATAGTCCACCTTTCCCAGTTCTATTTATTTAGATCATAAACAAATACAATGTCTTAAATTATCTACCAATTTTAACATTAAAATACATAGTGGTCACCTGATTTTTATACATTTCAATAAGGCCTTTCTGTCGTTTTTCTACTTCTTGTAGTTCTAAGAGTTCCTTTTCAACAGAAACAACTTCGTCCTTCAAAGCAGTAAGTGTGGTCTAGGAAGAAATATATAATAGATTTTATAAGTCATTAGAATATATTATACTCAAGTGTTAATAGAATTATAAAAACATAACCCATTTATCAACAAAATAAAACAATTATTTTTATTACATACAATTGCTATCTAAAATTCAGAAATTTTGAAAAGTTAGGAAGTAACACTTTTGAACAAATTTAATAGGATCTATACAGGACATACTTTTTAAAACTTTGAACTCACTGATCAAAAAGGACTAAAAATTAGCCTATATTCCTGGATAGGAAGAATTAATAATTGTTGCCCACTGGTTATTCCAAAATCAACTCAACATTTAACAGTGTCAACCAAAAGTATAAAGAGTTGGGGGTATATGACATAATTTAAAACTCATGGAAAAATAAGTAAAAAAAAAAATAATTTTGAAAAGAATACTAGATAAACAATGTAAGTGCTTACTAGATATTAAAAAGTAGAAAATTCAAAATATTAAGATGATAACATGAATATAGAGAATGGTAGAAAAGAAAAAGAATATACAAAAATTATATTTAGTACAGTGATACTTCAGTTCACAAATTTAATTTGTTCCACAATTCTGGAAAAGATGGTCACGTTCGTGATTGAGCAAAAAAAAGGACCAAGGTCACGTTTGTCACCTGATGCAAACAAAAAAGGAATTTGCCAAATCCTTCAGCTTGCAAACCAAATTATTGCAAACAAAAGCATTCATAAACTTAGGTACCACTGTATATGATAAAAGTTGGACTATTTTATGACAAAAGAATAACAGAATAATATAAAGAATAACAACTAAGTAATCCAAAAAGGTAGATATAATGACCAGTGAATACAGGACTAAGTATGTTCACTAGTCATCAAAAAAATGCTCCAAGCACTAGAGTTTCTAGAGGTGAACAAAACAAAAAAAATTCCTTCCATCATAGAGCTTATACAGTAGAGGAGGAGACAGATAAAAAATCCAAGAGTAAGAGGTGGAAGACATCATACAAAAGTAGGATGGGAATGACATGCTAGAAGTGGGCCAGGAAAGGTCTCCTGAAAAAGGAGATTTTTGAGTAGGAATAGAAAAGCAGTGTGGCCTTTGAGGGAAGAATATTCCTGTGGAAAAAAGGCAATGATGAAAGGAGGCCTTGAGGAAAACCAGCAAGACGAGCAGTATGGCAAAGATAGAGAAAGCAAAAGGGAAAGTGGAAGGAGGTGGGGTCAGGGAGGTAGTGGAAAGCAGATGGTAATGCCTTGTAGATGTTTGCTTTATTGAGCAAGATAGGAGCTGAACAGTAGCATGACCTGAGCTACATTTTTATAGACGCTTCCCTGCTGCTACACTGAACGCTTCCTGCAGAAGTGAGGGCAGAAGCAAGGAGAATGGAGAGGAGGTCATGGCAACAGTGAAGGAGGATGATGGTTTGACCCAAAGTAAGAGCAATGTGCTGGTGAGAAGGGGTCAGATTCTGGATTTAGTTGAGCCAGATTTGTTGACAAAGTTGATAGTTCCCCAAACAGTTTACCCTACAGTCTTAATCCTTTCTTCATTTCATCCTTTCCCACTTCTTTCACGAGTGTTTTTATGAAATGTGATAAACAATATGCCGAATGCCACTGCCAACTGGCATCCAACAGGAAGGAAGGCTGATAAAAGCATTACAATACGTTTTCATCCACCTTATTCACCTCATCTGACTCTATGAGACTTTTGGCTCTTCCCTGCGGGCAAAATGACCATGAAGGAAAATGTTTTGAATGGATTCAGAACATATTAAAGCAACCATAGCAGTGCAACTGAAGACATGAGAAATGACTTCCAGAACTGCTTCAGAAAGTATAAGAACGATGGGATAAGTGTGTTTGAAGCAAGGGAGAGTATTTTGAGGGGGGAGATTAATGGAAGTGTGTTTCTTACCATTATAAATTTTTAAAACTTAAACATTCATTTCACTTTTAAACTATTTCATTTCTCAAACTTTATTCTAAGAAAAGAAGTGTGCAAAAAAGACTCAAAGAAACTACCTAAATTTTTATTTATAGTAGCAAAAACAAACTGTAAGTAATTATTGGAAGTTGCATATTAATAATATCAGAAATTACATACATTGAAATATTAACTTTATTTATCTTTCACTTGTGAGATTGTTTCAAAAATCTTTCCTCTTGTGCAATTCTATTTTTCTAAGTTTCCAAATAAAATTTTATAAGCCTCCAAATAAACTTTTGATATTTTTAATGGAAGGCCTTAGAAGAAATTATCAGTAAACTATTTTTCATTTAAAATTTTGAAATCTAAAACTATTCTAAAGTAATTAAAAGTAACAAAATATAGACATCTAGGAAATTTTCCACTATAAATAACATATGTCTAACATAATTATTTTCTTTAAACTAAACTCCAGAGAATAATATATTAAAATATATGTTTCTGGATTATATATATATGCTAAGAAACAAACTTCAACTCAATAACCTTTGAGCACTATTAATTTTAAATAATTCCATTATCATGTGATTAAAACCTAGATTTATAATTAATAAAATACACTTCTAGTCTTTTCTCTTGGAAAGATATAAAGGAAATTACAAAAATAAACATAAATAAAATTGCTCCCTCTTTTCAGACAAGTCAATTTACGCATTCATTCAACAATACTGATTGAGCACTAAGCTATGTCACACTGTTGCTGGACACTGTGTGCCCTCAAAGTTGTTGGCTTATAAGGAGTGCTTCATCCTCCTTGAAAAGGCCCAGGGAGGAAGCAGCATTTGAACTCCACTTTACAGGATAGGAAGGATAGAGACACTGAGAAAGATAGCATTCTAAAGTGTAAAAGCTGGGAAACTATAGGGATAGAAACAGGAAAACAGTGAACAACTCCAGGAAATAATCAGTATTCATATTTGGCTAGAGCTTAGGATAACCTTGAAGTCTTTCCTGCAACTAGACGGAGTCATGGGTCTAAATAAGTAAAACATTCAAGTTAAAGAGACTTCAGGAAGTCCCTTTAAGGCGAGAAAGAGAGGGAGAGAAAGAGGGAGGGACAAGGAGAGGGAGGGAGAAGGAGAGGGAGAGAGGGAGAGAGAGAATGAGAATATGAATGAATGTTTCCTTTTTTTCCTTTCCATTTATTGTCTTTTGGATTATGATAAGGGTCATAATCTAAGGATGAAAGCACAGAGAGCTAAAAATAAGCTGTTCTCAGCTGATACATCAACTCTAAACTGCAAAGGCTGTACTTCTTTTATGTAATAAACATATGCTTCTATCTTCTTTAAGCCACTTAAATTGATTTTCTAGTACACATAGTGAAGCTAAATCTTAACTGATATAAGACTTGAAGAAATATAAAAAATAGTTCCCCAGACTGTTAGTGTATTTTGTTTTTTGTAAGTTTTCAATATACCCTAGCAAAGTTTACATAATTTAAAAGGTGAAGGAAACCAAGTTTGTAATTATAAAATGTAAACAAGATTGTGTCCAGTATTTTTTCCTTCCTTCATCTAAATATATGATTCTTGTTTATTCCACTACATTATAGTGTGAACTTGCACAAGATATTTAATCTTTCTGAACCTCAGTATATTAATCTATAACTGAGAAAAATACAGGACTGATATAAGAATCAACAATAAAGAATGTAAAGCACTTACCAAATCACCTCCTATGCTAAGGAAGACTGATAAATAGTGGCCTTTTTTGTTACTTATGGTCATTTATTAAATGTTCCAGGCACAGCACTAGGCACTAGAAATAAACAGACAATAAAACTTAATCTCTGCTCCCTGACCCTGGGATGTGGAGGATAGAGGAAAACACAGTCAGTAGGAGGAGACAAATTATGCACACAAGCAAGTCCAGTGAAGTTCTCCATGTAGCATATACAGAGAAAAGTGAGCATAAAAAGAGGAAGAAGTTAGTTACGTGCACTATCAAAGCCTATGTCCTTGCAGCAAATAGAATTAAAGAGTCTTCTGTTGGAGGACCAATCCCACATTTCCTTATCTCCCTTCCTTACCAAGTCCACTTATTAAAGAGAACAGACCACTGGCCAACAAAGAAGGAAATATTTTGGATGCTTCTGGAAAACTGATGACTGATGAGTGAAGCAAGAACAGATTCAGCTAAGGAGGAAGTTCCTGCATGTACAGATCTGGACAGACACAGGGGTGAGGGCAGGCTGAGACTGGAGTAAAAAGGTTACTTCAGAGTCCAGGACCAGAAGAGCTGAGCAACACTATTTCCAGTGCCCCTGTGGCACTTGAGGCCTGGAACTGGCCTTTATCTTTGCGTGTACACAGTGCACACTGAGCAATGATGTAAACTGGTGTTTACCGCTCAAGAAATAAAAACAGTGAAGGTTCTTCTCTAAAGAAACTGAATTACCTGTCAGGGGAGAACTAGAAGAGAGGGATGGTGTTGGTGACTAGAGCAAAGATACCTATGGTTGTGGCACTTTTTAGAGGCCACCAGGGAAATTTCTGGTTCCTCAACAGCTGAAGAAAGTCAAGTGACAACTATAAGGACTATCTAATATGAAAATTAGTTTTCAGTTTCTATTTTCTCACTAGTTCTTTCATCTCTTTTGTAAATTCTTAAATGTTGTCGCCAGACATTTGGGTAAAGCAAGCAACTTGCAAAAGTAAGTTCCCTAGATTTTTTCAGTTAAAAAAACCAAAAAAAACCCAAAGTGAACCAGGAAAGAACAAATTGGGAAATTGAAAAAGAAAACTGATAAAACAATCCTAATGGGCATCCTCAGATATTTGATGATAGGAGCACTCAGAAAACACTTTTTAAAAAACTGATTGGGACACACAGTGCCTTGTATCCCAGCTGCTGGGAGCTGAGGCAGAAGATTCACTTGAGCCAAGAAATTCAAGGACAGATTTGACAATGTAGTCAGACCTTATTAAAAAATTTTTGAAAATTAAAAATTTTGAAGGAAGAATTCTAAGATAAAAACTAAAGAATCTTGCAAAAGTTGAACAAAAGCCAGAAACTGAAGATAGATTATTGATTTAGGCAAGCCAACAAATAGTACTATCAGCAGTATATCTAAGAAGAGCAACTTGAGAAGAGTTAGAAATACTGATTGATTTAATATTTTTTGAGAAAAAAATGGGACAAAGAACATGAAGAATTTAAAGAAGTTCACATTCTTTGACCCTGTAATTCCAAAATATGTATAAGAATCTAAGGTAAAGAAAATACAACAGATAAAATGTTATGTACAAAAAAGTCCACCAAAGTGTGATTTGTAAATGTTTCTAAAAAAACGGCCCAATCTGCATGTGGAACAAAAAGAGAATAATTAAATCAATTAATATTTCTAAAGGGACTATATATTACAGAGTAATTATAAAGGATGCTTATGATGAGTTTATCTAACATATACTGTAATATTTTTTCCATTTTAAAGTGAACAAAGTAAGACATTTTAATAACAACTATGAAATAAATACAGAAATGTTACAAAATGTGGTCATCCCCCAGGGAAGTGGGATTCTTTTTTTCTTTTCCTTCAGGGTTTCTGTAGTTTTCAAGTTTACTGCAATGAGTATATATTCTTCCCTCAAATGATAATACTAGTCAGAAGCTGGAGGAACTGTTACACTGAATGATTGTATTTCACTTATAAAGAAAACACAAGAAATTCATATTACTTGAAGGAGAATACACTTACGGAATTTCCTGAAAGAAGAAAAGTTAATTCTGAATGTTACTGCTTTAACAAAAAAAGTAACTTAATGCTAGCTGTGACTTTGATTTTTAAAAAATCTTTCCCAGGGCTGGGGATTTAGCTCAGTGGTTCTGCCGCCTGCCTTACAAGCACAAGGACCTGAGTTCAATCGCCAGTACCCAAAAAAAAAAAAATCTTTCCCAACAAGAAGTAGCCAAAATAGAGTATACTAAATAAGTGATAGGTGAGAAAAGTAGGACCCTGCTACTACTTGTCACGTGGACCTCTCATTTCTCACCATTTCTGTTTCCTCTACCTTTTTCTGTGCTCATTGCTGGGATTGAACCCAGGTTCTCCCACACACTAGGCAAGCGCTAGGCTCTCACTGAGCCACACTCATAGCCCTCCTGTACTCATTCTTTGCTCATCAGCAGCAATAGGACTCAATTTTAAGTCCTCCACTTAAAACTAATCAAGTCTGTCTGTATGGGATGAAGTAGGCTTGAGTTTTAATGAGCTTGGCCTCACTCCCTGATCTAAAGAACACTGAAACTGAAAACCAAAGTGGGAAAAGTTACCAACTCTGTAAACCAACAGAAGGAATGGCTCTCTCGTGCATGTGCTCTCTCGCTCTCTCTCTCTCTCTTCATCGAGGGCCATCTGCTTACTTTCTGTCATATATAGTAAGCAACTTTCAATTATTATATACTGTACTGTGTAACACTGTGTATCTTCTACAAAAACATATCAGTCCCCAGAAAACAGGTACTGCTGCAAATATATGTCAAAATCTACAACGGATAAAATTATCTGGACCGTGATGTTTTAGAAATACAGAGAAAGAAAGGTCTAGAAAGGTCAAAGGTATTTAGGTGTATCTGCAATTTCCATCTCAGAAGTAATCTGTTTTTAATAACCATTATGTCTTTAAACCTTCTATATTTTCCCTGTAAACAAATTCATAACAAGTCTAGCCCAATTTTTATGTAATGTCTACATAATTCAAAACAGTTGATAATTATATTTTTTCCAATAAAAAGAAATATATATCTAATGCAAAAACATCCCAAACAAATAAACCAAAACCACTTAACTCTTTAAAAGTATATGAAGGTCTTGGCACTTTTCTTTTTATCATTACAGATCTTTTCTCTCAAGTACCATCCAAATTAAACACAATTCTAAGGAAATGATAAATTAAACCATTATAAACAAGGAAAAATAAAGTTAGATGTTTATTTTACAAGTTTTTCTAAAATATAATCTGTTACAGATATACCAATGTATTACTTATCCTGTGCACATAAACCTTATTGAATTGTTAAAAATGATTATTCTGTCTTCCATTTTCTCTCCTCCAAAAGTAACACTACAGAACAGAATGGTGCTATCTTCAGTCAGTCTCGTCTGGTTATGTGCATTTCTAGCTGACTGAGAAATATCTTTTTTTCTCACAAAGTATAAAAGCTTTCCTGTTTCTTCTGTGGTACACATACAAACCAATCACCCCTTGGATTTGACTCAGTTGGAAAATTCTTTCTGGTTATAAAGCAGCCAAGAACATACTTTCTGGTTTCAAACAGACCAGGCCTGGAGTTATATCCTATCGTAACCATGACACCTAGAAATAGTCTTACGCATTAGAGTTAATGTAATTTTGGAGAATTTACTTAAATGCTAAAATTAAAGAGTAAATAAATTTTTTAAAGTTAACACAAGGAGATAGTTATTCAACTTCACAAGGCTTACTTTGTGCTGGTAAATGCAATTGAAACATGTATCTGTCTATACAACTATAAACATTTACATATAGACATATTATTTTATATGTATATATAATATATATATGTGCATGGACATAGGCATATATAGATAACTTAGGTAGATTTAGAAATTACCTATTCTAATGAAACTATAATATCCTGAGAAACAAAAAGGACAATGTGATACAAGAACACTAACCAGGGCTGGGGATGTAGCTCAGTGGTACCACGCGTGCTTCGCAAGCACAAGGTCCTGAGTTCTAGCCCTGGTACCGAAAAAAAAAAAAAAAGGGAGAACATGCACCGAACCTATTATTTCCACTGTTTCTTTAAACTACTTTTGCTAACTACATTAAACTGTCATTACACAATACATAACCACATACACTCAAACACACAGTACCTTTAGTTTTGTATTCTCAAGATTCAGAGTTTCATTTTCATATTCAATTGAGTGAAGTTCTCTAAGAATTTCTTCACATGAATTTTTTCCATGGGCTTCCACTTTCTTCAGATCTTCCAAAAGGTTATCAATTTGCCTTTATAAAATACACATTTTTTTAAAAGGTACTGAAATTATCATTCAAATTACACATTTTAAGAGCATTTGTAAAATCATTTCAGTTGGGTGCATTGTTTCACATAGGGAGCTCACAAAAATTTTAATAGAGAAAAGGAAGCAGGAGAACTAATCTATAGGATTACCAACAGAGTGGCCTTGATAACAATTATCCACTGATGATGCTGATAAAAATTACACAACAATCTCTCTGCTATTCAGTAAATTGCCAAAACCATCATCCCCAGATATGCACATCTGTCTCTCTCATTTGTATCCATGCTCATAATTTACACACAATTTGGGGGACAAGTTTAAAGAAAAAAACAATCAAGCAATGAGAACTAATCTTTAGAAGCAAATTATATGTCATTTTCAATGACAAAACTGAACAGAATATAAAAACAATACAATATAAAAATATTAAGGGTTTATAATTGTTAAATTATTAGTAATAAATTTCATAAAAGATGTACTTTTACTCAGACTTTGTTATGCATTTAACTCATTTTAAGAAATATTTTTAGGACTTTCAAAGCATTTATTTGATAGATTATAAACTTTCTTATGTAGTATTACACATTCTTGTTTGAGAAATGCCACTTCAATTTAAGACAAAGTTAGTATTAACATTTATTTTAACTAAATAAATGACATAATTCAATAATTCAATGACATAATAAATGACATATTTTAAGTATAAATGACATAATTCGATTGTAAAATACTAGGTTTTACAAGCTCAACTTTTAAAATGGGAACACCAATGCAGTTTTAAGGAGTAATTATTTTTTATTATTTTTATAATATAGTAACAAAAGTTTATAGAATTATAAATGGCAAAAATAAATTATGTAGGTACCAGTACCTTTACCATATGAAATCCAGAAGAACCAAAATACCAACCACTCCAGGAGGAAAGAACTATAAATACTTCTTACTAAACAAAAATCTAAATTGTTTTCTTACTTTTTCATTGTTTCGATCTGAACTTCCAACTCAGTTTTTTCTATTACTATTTTCTCATAATAGCTTTTCCAGGCATTGGAAGCCGAAACTGTTTCAGACAACTTGGCTTCCTAAAAAATATAAAGTACTCATAATTTTAAAACATTTTGCTTTCTTCAGGGTCCTAAACCCAAATTCATTACAACAAGGAAACAGTCTTCCAATAAAGCATGGAACTTTTATTATAGAAAAGTATTTAAGTTTGAATACAGGAAAGTTTTAAAGTTTAAAAAATATCTATATTGCTATTATTTTATATGTAACCCAATGGCACTTCCAACTTAAGATTTTAAAGTATGTCAGTGTACCTAATTTTTAAACAATATTTTATAATTAAGATAATTTCCCATTTATTCAATTTTTCATTTCACATTTTATGTGCAGAAGACGCTAACAAGTCCATAAATATGTATAGTATAAACAGAAGCTATTTCTAATTTCACAACTTCAGAGAATTCAATAGTGTAGCCTTATTATCTTTGTTATGATGATGCAAGCTCTGTTCTGTAGGGATCATCCACACCAGCTACTAAGAACTGCTACTGTAGGGCCGGGGATTTAGCTCAGTGGTTCCAGCACCTGTCTGGAAAGTGCAAGGTCCCGAGTTCAATCCCTGGTACCAAAAAAAAAAAAAAGTATAGGAAGAACTGCTACTGTCAGCAAAGAGACAGAGATGGAAGTGGTAGT
>NW_004624742.1:11240518-11259004 GCF_000247695.1 Heterocephalus glaber | reverse complement strand
CAAATAGGGAAGGGTGGAGGGGGTGAAGGGAGGGCAGGGGAAGGGGAAAAAAAATAAAAGCCAAGATACATCATGTAAAGGTACAAGATCCCAATGATGAATGTAACTGTATTTTATACCTAAAATGTACCAATAAACTTAATGAGAAAAAAAAATAAAAAATAAGGATCTGTCCAATTTTCAAAGAAGAATATGGGATAAATCTTTAGTGTGCACAATTATAGGGCATTTAACAACTTGAACCCTAGGAACTAAATGTGAGGATCAGTTCACCCCAGTACTTTAAAAATCCTCTTTTCTTCTTTTATCCATTCTTAAAACACACAGACAGAAAACAAAAGTTCATTTTACCCTTCCTTCCACTGCACTGAAATTGCTGATGAACTAGTAACTAGTGACCTTCTAATGACCAAAGACCATGCATACATGCTTTCAAATCCTCATTCTCTTTGAACTCTGAAGTACATGGTAAATTTTAGGCATTGTATAAATAAATGCATGATGACATTTTCTTGAATGGATATTTAGTTCTTGTTGAACTCTTCAAAATTTGGACTTAAGATACAGTTTAAATAATGGTACTCTCGGGTGAATGGGATAAACAAGCTCCTGTCACTTAGAATTTATATTCTAGAAGAGGAAAATAACAAATTAAAAAAATAATTGAAGAAGAGGACAACAATAACTAAGAATAAATGAGGGCCTGGGATTTAGCTCAGTGGTTCTGGTGCCTGCCTGGCAAGGCCAAGGTCCTGAATACGATCCCTGGTACCAAAATAAATGAATAAATAAATACAAATAAATAAGAGCTTTGGACTGTAATAAATGTTATGATTAAAATTCAAGTATTAATATAATTAATTATTATAGAACTAATTCTTAAAGAGTAGTCAGGGAAGCCTCTGAAAAGATGGCAGATGAAAAAGTACTTGAATGATTTTTAAAAAGAACCACCTATGCTGAACTGAGTAAGAACATTAAAGAGAGGCAGCAGCAAACAAACAAAACAAACTTCATGCATTAGAGGAAGAAAAAGGAATACAGCTTAGCAAAAATGTATTACAGGCATGCACTATATTTTGACATATATTTTCTCATGCATCCCACCCACAATCGTATAAGACAAGCAGATTTATTATTCCCTATTTCATAGAAAAGAAAGTTGAAGCTTACAGAGGTTAATTCTTTATCTATACAGTCACAGGATTAAATGAAGGAGCCTTTCCACAATATGACTTGGGGGATGATGCTATTTCAACAGGAAACCCTCAAGAATGTGAAGGAGCTCAAATTTGTTTTTACCGCTCCAGAATATTTTCAGGAATTCAACTACGTCAACAACTTTCTAGCCTTTGAATCTAGCCTTCAATTCTTAAGAATGTAGGTTAAATATTAGGTCTTTAAAATGTTAACACTTGAGGTTACAAAATATTAAGTTGTTCTGTTTACACAAGCTTTTATGCAAATCTGTTTTCCTTTCTAAGAGCCTCCAATTCTATAAGCCTTAACATAAGTTCTTAAGAGATGGGATACTAGTGAGACATTAAAAAGAATAAATATTTCATTAGTTAGTAGTTGAATAAATATAATAATCTGTCAAACACAACAAAGCACTAAGTCCATTTTTCAACTGTGTACTACACTCAAAGATATCTTTCACATGGTGTGTTTACGTCAGCAGATGGTTTTAAATGCATTACAGAGATTAAATGAAATGAACTACTGAATAAAGTCATATGGCCTAATAACATAAATCAGCATTTCCCAAACTGATATTTCTCAGAACCGGTTCCAAGAGCTGCTTTGTGGGGAAAAGAAGAGTTCTGTGGTTAAGTAAGTGTGGGAAACTCTTAGTTCCATACCCTCATTACACTGTTTCTAAAAGCCTCTCAAGAAACTTTAATATGCTAATGTACTATAAAGCCTTAAAAACTTTATGAAGCCTTACAACTTTGTGTGTGTGTGTGTGTGTGTGTGTGTGTGTAGTATAATTAACATTTCCTTTCACTAAAGCACTCAAGGAAATGATATAATTCAATATACAAATTTTACATTTTATATAAGCTTGCAAAATAAAAGACTGAAGCAAATTATATGAGTAGTTTTTCTAGCATCAACAACATTGAGAAGAATAAAATTATTCTATTAAGCATCATGGCACTAACAACATAAACTAAGTACATAAAATATATCTTTGAAAAAGAACATATATACATACTTACCTGATCCCTAATTTGGGACATGAGGTGTTCAACGTCTCCTGTAAAATGTTCAAGCCTATGTTTGTAGATTTTAGACGCCTTTTTTAGAGCTATAGCCTTTTGCTTACTTGCTTCTTTCATGGCTACAGCCTCATGCTTATTTGTTCTCAACTGCAAGTTCCATTTGGCTATTTTGGTTTCTAAGCTCTAAAAATATATTAACAACAATTAAATTATTTCAGAACTCCAGTGTTTATATAAACATTATAAAAACATGTATATCATCTTCTGCACAGCTTTTATCAAAACAGCTAATCTTAAGATGAATAAGCAAAAATATGAAGATAATTTCACCAATGCTTCTTTGTAACCAATTAAAAATTGTAAATTTAAAATATTTAAGTTTACATAAAACTAATACTACCATTATTAAACAGACTAATATTGGTGATTATGGTATAAAACACCAACTTCCTTAAAACTTCTGTGATTAATTAGGGCATTTTTAACTTCATATCTGGAATATGACACATAGAACTAGTTTTAAAAACTAGTTTTAAAAAAATCGATCTGGAAATTATCCAAATAAGAGGTATGCAGAGTTCAAAAGGAATTGGTAGCTCTTGAAATACATTAGTACTCTTTAGTTTCAGAGAAAAAAGCTTAATCCCCAAATACATTAGTGTTCTTTAGTCAGGAAGATAAAAGCTTAAGGAAGATATGATCAAAATCATGCAGGGTAAAAGACGAAATGAACACAGACTTACTCATCAAATTTTAATTTACTAGAATTAAGAGGCATGCCCTGACACTAGAATGCAGTTACATTAAGGACAATAAAAGTACTATTTTATCCAACAAGTGGTAAATTTTTGGAAGTAATGATTGATTCTAACACTAAACACATGTTTAGATATATTAATGACCAATGGATCTATAATATCAGTAAAGATAAAAAGATCATTGAGCTCAGGCTCCTATGGGTTGAGTGTGATTACGTTAATTGGCATGACCATATCTTTGACATATCTCTTGGTAACATAATGAAAGAATATCACTCTAGGTGGATAATGGATCTAGTTTAGTGTGACACCTTTCACGTTTTTATTTCAAATTATTTTAAGATTTTGTATTGAAAATATTTGAGTATTAAATTTCTAAAAATGTAAAGACAAGATTTTAATGCTTTTACACTTGGAGAATAGGTAATATTGAAAAGAATGTAAAATTATTACAGGATTTGGGTTCTAGTCTCTTATTCCCAAGTTAGTCATTTTAATAAAAAACATTTCAAAGGAGTGACAGAAAAGACGTGGCTTTTCAACTTTGTATCAACAAAAAGCATGGTTCTTAACTTTAACGATTAAGAAGTACATTTTTGGATTTATATTTGATCTCTTTAAAGAGTGATTGGGTAAACTAATAGAAGAGAAACACATTCTTAAACTGTCTTTAAATGTGTCACATGCCTATAATTCCAGCTACCGAGGAGGCTGAGGTAGGGGAACTGCATGCTCCAGGCCAGCCTGGGCAACTTAGTGAGACCTGTCTCAAAATAAAAATTTATAAAGTGGTAGAAGGCTTGTTAAGCGTGGATTCAATCCCCAATACTGGAAAAAAATCTTAAACTTAAAAAAAAAAGTCCTAGGAAAGATTGCACTGAATAGCTGAGGGGGAAAAAAATAACAGGGCAGCAAGTCTATGGAAGAGAAAAAGCCACTCCAGAGGAAATACAGTTGTCATTCCTCTAAACAGCCACAGGGTGTCACCATCACACTATGAAAAGAGTAATCGTTATACAGATGTAAACAAATCTTTACATTTGATAGTTTAAGTAAAAAGATTTTTTTAAACAAGCTTACAACTGGATTTTCTCATTAGTTTTTATCAAATCCCCAACTTAAGCAAACTATCGAGAAGTATACTGAAAATATTTTCTTAGTTTCAGAGTAATCCTCAGTAATTTGCCAAATAAATAGACATATTTAAAGTCAACGATTTGCCTTTTCCTACTTCCAAAGAACTATATACTTGCTGTATATACTTGCAGATAATTATTCCTTATCTTTTCTAAAATTAAAAAATATTTTAACTCTAATTGCTACATTATAAAGATTTAAAAAGACAAATTTGTTCAAAGTTGTCAGAGAATTAGAGTACATTTTTAAAAGACCATCTACATACAGTACACTTCCCACAGTAAAAATCTGAGATTTATATTGCCAAACTACATTCACTGATTTTATTCTTTAAAAAAAAAAAATCGAAGTTCTTATACCTAAAATCAAAGAACTAAATTCTAACCCAATTACTTAGTGTTTTAAAAATATGTGAACAGGCCGGGGTTTTAGCTCAGTGGTTTCGCCTCCTGCTGTGCAAGCGCCACAGACAAGAGTTCGATCCTCGGTACCAAAAAATAAAAATAAATAAATAAATAAAAGTATGTGAACAGGAAGAAAGTAGAAAAGTCAGCAACCTAAGGCAGCAACTTCTTTTAATCATTTCTTAACATTGGCATTTTTAAAAAGAAATCAGACAAAAAAATGTTATGGAAATATCTTTGGATTTTGGCCTGATATTCTTTCTCCAAATTATCACGGATATGGGAAAAAAAAATTATTAAACTTATTTTTTAAAAATTATTTAATATTTCATTTTTAAATTTAAGAGAGTATTTTCAAAACCTTCCCAACTGCTGTTTCAGGAAATAATTAAAAGTTGCAAGGGGGCCGGGGATTTAGCTCAGTGGCACCACGCCTGCCTCACAAGCACAAGGTCCTGAGTTTCATCCATGGTACCAAAAAAATAAAAAGTTGTAAAAGATAAATTGGGGTAGATAACCATTTGATGTGTTAGATCACAATTATCATCATCTCTTGTATTTACCGTACAGAGCACTATAACAATGTATCTATTTTATCTGCAGTGTCCTATGACATCAATGTAAAGGACACAGGGAATCTATAGGGGAAGATAGTGAAAAAGAATATGCAGGGGGAATAAACAACAAAATTTACACCCTCCATAAGCCTGCTTAGTGTCCTTGTAAAGAGCAAAAGCTTTCTGTCACTGAAAGAAGAAATATATAAACCCAAGCACGACTTTGAAACACATGCTACAGGTTGCAGACATATGCTATAATTCAGGAGTGTAAAAGCAAACAAAAGTCTCAGTAGAATTCCTTATACTCCCTGGAGTGAGTCTGTACACTTCTCTGAAGATGGGAACACTACTTCTTTTCCTTTGGCAAAGATAATAATGGTAGATCCAGGTAAGTTGTTACATATGATAGCAACTTCAAATTATGTTACGGTGACAGTCCCACCAACAGAATAATAAACCAAAACCTCCCTATAGTTATACTTTAATTGTACATTGTTCCTTTAATTGTACATATAATTGTATATAATCTCATTAATTTACAAAGATGTAAAACATAAGAATTACTCAATTATCTAATATCAAAGCTAGGTTAACTGATTTTGAAATTTTTATGATTAATAAGAAAAATGTATTCACTGCTTATTAAATGTGTTATGTACATATGTATGCATGTATAGATGTAGAAAAAAGACTGGAATCATGTATACCAAAATGCTAACAATGGTTTTGGAATGTTTAATGGTTTATTTTTTATTTACTCCTTTATTCAGTATTTTGTTTTTTATAAAATTTCTGCAGTAAACATAAATTAACTGCATCATGAGAGAGATGTTTAAAGTAATTCAATATTTACAAATCCCTCCTAGAATGGCACTAAAAAGAGATAGCATTTTTATATTGGGATTTGGATCCAAATTTTTTGTTTTGTTTTGGTATCAGGCATTGAACTCGGGTCCTTGAGCTTGCAAGGCAGGCAGCGGAACCACTGAGGTAAATCCCTGGCAGGATCCCAATTTTTAGAAGGACTAGAATTCCCGTAAGTGGATTTCCATGGCATTTCTCAAACTGAATTATTTTATCATTATAAAATAATTATTCCCCCATTAAGGAATAGCTTTCTAGTTTTTCATGAATTTTAAGTTAAACTATAAAATAGATAAGAATTTATAACCTTTATGTCTTCTTTTAATTTATCATTCTCTGCTTCCTTTTTATTAATTTGGAGCTGTAGTCGTTCATGTACTACTTTTACTGATTGAAAAAAACGGTTTGCTTTCAATGTATTTGCCTGTAATAGAAAAGAAAAAAAAGAAAAAAAGGTTACTTGCTATTTCCCACCAACACTTTTAATTTTTCCACAATTCAGACACAATCTCAAAGGATGATAAAAGCAAAATACTTCACACAAACTGATGCCTCACCACAAATATATTTCATGTAAAATGAGGCAGGAGTTTTCTCCCCATATTTTATTTAATGTTTCCTGATAATTATCTTTTATTAAAAAATTCCAATCTCTACTCTTCAGTAAAATTATAGGTATGTCTAAAATACTCCTACAAACACCAAAATTCCTTAATTTGTTCCCAAATTGAAATACAATACAATTTTATACAGAGTTCTTAAGTTGTGCTGATTTATACCAAGTGGACTCACTAAAACGCTACAAAAGCCTAAAAAGAAAAAAAAAAAAAAAAATTTTTAACTGAGAAAAATTAAGTTGCTACTTGTAAAATATTCCAAACAATCTAAATTGTCAAAAAGCCTTTCCTGTATTCCTTTCTTTCTTACTTCTAAAGATATAGGACCATGATGGAGAGAAGGGAAGAGGGAGTCCATATTAAGAATAATGGCGAATTATCCTCAAAAGCTCAGAATTTGCTTACCTTTTCATTCTGAAACAAACAAGAAAGTTTTTGAATATAGTTCTCCTTTTCAAGGACCTTCTTCTTAAGACTCTTTAAAAAAAATGTAAAAGAAATTTCACAACTCAGACAATACTGACTAATTTTATATAAGCAAAAAAAAAGTCAGAAGGATGGATGCAAAGTGAAGAATCACTTACAATGTTTTCACTTTCATTATCAGTTAGATTCTTTAACAACATGCTCGGTAAATTGTCTCCTGTCTGTGAAGAAAGGAAGTTAGATATCAGTGTCCACAAATTGTACTTCTGTATATAAAAAAGTAGAAAGAATAAGCACCACTCAAAAAATTAATATAGACAACCACTATGTACAGTTCAGATTCCTAAGGGAGCCATCAGAAACATTTTTGTCTAAGTGTTCCAAATCCTTCTTTTGGCCATGATTTATGAAGTTATTTAATTTATTAAATTAATCCCAAGAGAATACACTAAAAATTTAGGCCAATGATATTTAAATATCACAAAAACCCTGTTACAAAAGAACTGTGACATACTATTCTTTATAAATAGGTAAAAATTATAAACATTCTAAATTCCAGCAATAAAAATTTTATAAAGAATAACAGCAAATTAGCAACAGAATTCTATGTAGCCATTTTAAATGAGACCACAGAGAATGTTTATTCATTTTCGTGGGTCAGGTTCCTACTTAAGAATATCAAGCTATAAATTTTCTTTAACCCAAAATACAGACATGTGCATATAATCCACAATTGTACACACAATTTCAAAGGGCCCACACAGAGCTTAAGATTCCTTTCTATTGAAGAAATATTTAATAGTTAAGAAAATATTTATGATACAGTGTTAAATACAAAAGTGAAGTCATAAAACAGTGCAAATAATATGACTTCATTATTCTAAAATGATACACATATATGCACAAATAATACATATACAGTAATGGAACAAAAGACTACAAGTATATACAACATAAATTTAATAGAGCATAATACTGACTTTTCACTATTAACATCAACAGAATAGATTTCTGATGAGCATAAAACTTTTTAATTAAAAATCTGTTATCTAATATTTTACATTTTTTTCAATTCTGAGAAAATGCCATCATAATAAAGAGGCAAAAAGGAATCAAGAATAATTAGGTGATTTTGTCACTCAATATTTTTCAGCTTATTGCAGAGCTTAATCTTGTCAATTTTATTTGTACTAAGACTCAAAAGATGTAATAATCACAAAGAAGTAAAAATTATTGATGTGCGGATCTTATCTCTAGTCACCACATAATATTTTGCATAAAATTTCAGAAGTTTCATAGACCTCAAATTAAGACTTTCAGTTTAAAATTCTTGATCTTGTGTAATTTCTTTATTTGACAAACGAGGAAAAGTAGTAAAGAAAAACAGGACTAATTCATTCCTTTTAATATTTTTACCTGGCTATACCATATTCCAGGGATGGTGAACCTTTTAGAGACCGAGGACCAAACTGCAACCCAAAACCCAATTATTTATTGCAAAGTGCCAACCTGCACACTGAGGTTTAGTTAAAAAACAACCTTACGTTAACACCTTTTGTCTTAAAAGAGAAATACAATAACGCCCGTGCCATAGGTTTGCCATCATTGCCATATTCGATCCATGCGTCTCTAAAAGTTAGGCTTTAGTTTTTTCTATACTTTTGAGGAGAGGCTCTGCAACAGCTTCTCCCAGTGGCGAGGCACCATCCTTTCATCCCACTTTTGCTACTGCTATGCTTGATAAGGTGGGTTGAGATTTTACTCTGCATTTGCACTGTGCAGAGCCAGGGCAAAGTGGAGAAGCACTGCTCCAGACCCAAGGAAACCCTTCCTTAGATTAAGGGGAAATTGTGTGTATATAAGTGTGTGCATAGATGAGTGTGTCTGAAGAATATGTGTGCCAAGCAATTCCATTGCTAGGTATATACACAAAAAAAGAAAACATATGTTCACACCACAACATTGTAAATGAATGTGCTGAGCAGCTATATTTGTAATAGCCAAAAGACTGATTCCTATGTACTGAAGAAATATTAAATAAATTACTTTTGCATTTAATACTCTATCATCAATAACCCCAATATCCATCAACTGATGAGTGGATAGATATGGGTATGTATGCCCATAAATAGAAAATTAATCAGCAATAATGAGGAATAAAGTACTGTAAGGGCTGCAACATGGAAGAACCTTCAAAATATTACTGTAACTGAAAGAAAGCAGTCATGAACAACCAAATATCATGATTCCACTCATATGAAATATCCAGAAGAGGTAAATGCATAAAGACAAAAGTAGACGGTAGCTGCCCAGGGCTCCTTTAGAGGCGGGTGTGGATATGAAGTACACAGAATTTCACTTTAAAGTGATGAAAGTACTCTAAAATTGATTGTAGTGATGGCTGTACAACTCTGTGATATACTAAAATACAATAAATTTAATATTTTAAATGAGAGAAGTATATAGTATGTGAATTTCAGCTTGATAAAGCCTTTACCCAAAAAGAAAAAAAAAGGAATACATGCATGTAGGAGAAACAGTTCAGGACACTGCGATGAGCAAGGATTTTTTTAGACAAGATCCCAAAAGTACAGGAGACAAAAACAAAAATAGACGAATGCGATTACATCAAAATAAAATGCTTCTACATGATGAAGGAAATAATCAAGATTACAGAGACAAAGTACAGAATGAGAGAAAATATTTTCAAATTGTAGTTCTGGCAAGAGGTTTATATTCAGGGAAAAAAAAGAATAAACATTTAAAAATGGGCAATAGGTAGCTGAGCATGGTGCATACCTGTTATCCCAGCACTTGGAAGGCTGAGGAAGGTGGACTGCCATGAGTTCGAGTCCAGCCTGGACTATATAGTGAGTTCAAGGTCAGCCTGAGCTACATAGCAAGACCCTGTCTCAAAAAACAAAAAGCAAATAAACACACGCACACCCCAAAATGGGCAATAGAGCTAAAGAAGATATACAAATGGCCAACTGGTACATGAAAAAATGCTCAATATCACTACTCATTAGGGAAATGCAAATCAAAACCACAATCAATATCACTTCACCCTGGTAAAAATGGCTATGATCAAAAAGATAAAAGATAAGTACTGCCAAGGATGTAGAAAAAAGGGAAACCTTGTACACTGTTGATAGGAACATGAATTTTATGGCCATTGTGGAGGTCCCTCAAAATTTAAAAAATAGAACAACCATGTAATCTCAGCAATCACATGTCAAGTATATATTCCAAGAAAATTAAATCAGTATGTTGAAGAGAACTCTGCACTCCTGTGATTATTGCAGCACTATTCAAAAGAAAAGGAAACAAACTTTCTGGGTCCATCAAGTGATGAATGGATAAAGAAAAGGAACATATACATGATGGAATGCTACTTAGCCATACAACAATGAAAGCCTGATACAAGTAGAGAGATGATGATGATAAGTGAAATAAGCAGGGAACAGAAACAGAGGCGCTGCATAATCTCACTCATGGAATGTAAGAGTTGCATTCATAGAAGTTGAGTGTAGAATGGTAGTTACCAGTAGCCAGGGAGAGCAGTGGAGAGAAATGAAAAAAGGTTGGTCAATGGCTACTAAATTAGTTAGATTGGAGTAATAAATTCTAAATGTGCTATGGCACAGTAGGGTGACGATAGCTACTGATGATTGTGTACTATGTATTTCAAAACACTAGAAGAAAAGATTTTGGATTTCCACCACAAAAAAGATAGATGTTTGAGGAGTTATGTTTGAACATCACATGATGTATACATGTATCCAAAACATTATGTATTATTCTATCAATACATAAAATTTTTGTTTTAGCATCAAATTTTTTAATTTTGAAAAAGCTTGTACATGTATAAAATGTATACAGGAGCATAAACTCTAAGAATGTGTATTTTATTACAAGTAACTAAATGAAGTATAATAAATAATGAAAGTCTTTTGGAGTGGAAGTAAAAATCTGTTTTCTATAAAAATGTGTGATGTTTTCAAGAACTATTTATGAAACATTAAAAGCAGAGGTCAGTTTAATGATTACCATTTCAAACAAAAATTCAAAGAATTATTTCTATTTCAAATATATCAGTATCTTAATTTTTACAGCTACAGAAATAATGTATTCTCCAAGTGAAAAACATCGATAATTGAGTGCTTAGTGTTGATGCCTTACTTGTCTGTAGTCTGTCTTTCTAAGAAGATGTTCTAAAGCTAGTTTTACATGTTTAAAGGTATTTAATTCTTTTGTTAATATTTCCTTCTGTTCAGAAATCTTCTTCAAATTGGATGCAGAAACATTGGCCTGCAAAATATAAAAACCAGATACCCATAAGACACAGTATTAGGTAAAACACTCTAAAATATCACCGTTAAAGAATAACTTTTCCCATCAAGAAAACCATTCTTTTGTCTATAGCAATAATAAACTGTGGCAAACTTATTAATAGTAGATAGGATCTGTTACACAGTGCATTAAATTAAAATAAAAATAAGGGCTTAAACTCCAAAAGTATTACAGTATTTATTCTAATAAAAGTTATAGGACACAGTTTATTTTTTGCCCCTAACTCGAACTTTAGTATGTTAAAATTTTAAATATTTTATTTTCAAATAGCACTATAGAAACCAAAAATGTCTTAGCTCTTAGAAAATTTTATCTTTAAATTCACTGTTGGGAAGAGCTGATAGTCTTTAATTCAAGGCTAGGGAAATCAAGAACCCAAATATACAGTTTCCAGCTTAGCTTCTCATCTGATGCAGGTCTGAGATTACTGTATCTTTTAGAGAAAGAATTGTAATTAATGACATAAGAATAAAGGACACTGATAAATTCCCATTGTTAGTATCAAATACCCACATGTAGGCATACCTACTTATGATACGAGACCTTAGTTAATGTATTCTGTGCATTATTCTAGCTTTTTATTAGATGTCATAAATCAAATACTCACACTTGCAAAATTAATCTCTTCAATGGTGTTCTTAAATAATGGCAAAAGTGATTCTATAGAACATGTTGCCAACTCAGCTTCATTAAGTGTTGCCTCCAATTCAGTCTTTTCATCATTTAGGATGTCCTGCTTCAGGCTAATTATATATGCACAAATAAAATTTAAATTAAGTCTATCACATACTGGTTACACTTTTTATGTTAATACAGCATAGTCTAAATATTACAGTTCTATAAATTGCTCTATAAAATGTGATAAAGAATTGTCACAGAAAATGTGCAAACTTTTTCCTATACTTCCATAATTTTTCTACACTTTCTATACATGGAAAGATAATTTTTTTAAATGTAAAGATATGTAAAACACAAAAGCTGCAATTAGCAATGCTTAACTATGCTGTTTGGTAATTATTCAATGTCTACTCTCTAGTTTATAGGACTAAGTATTTGAAATTTTTTTTTCTTCTCCTGTTTTTCCCTTACTCCAAATTCAACAAAATATGTCTTTGTAGATCTTATTCTCAAAGCTTTGCATGAAACCTACTGTCCTTCACAAAAACTTCCTCCAAAAGAATGAATGAGCTAAACAAATGGAACACAAAAACTAAAGCTTTCCAGATGTCTCAAAATCCTTCACAAGTGGCTTTGGAATACATGCCTTGCAACTCAAAACAAAACTGCTAATATCAGTACTCTTGGTTATGCTTACCTGGCCTCTCCCCCACTTGGCGGAGGGGTGTACTGATTCAGGGTGAGTCTCCGAGAGCCCTCAGCCACAAGGCACCTTGACCTATCTGTACACACCCAGAATTTATAGAATGGGGTGTTCAAAACTTTGAAGAGTAGCTCAGAGAGATAGGGGTACAACTACACTTTTAACTCCTGGGAACAAATGATTGTAGAGAAAAGTCAGGGGAGTTAATGAAGCAGGAATGTTTGGCAACATTAAGGTTCAACCTCCAGCACTGAAAAAAATAAATAGGGGAGGGCTCAAAAGAGTTTGACTTTTGAGTCCAGTTTTGAAAATACTTTGTTTCACTTACATTTTGCTTTTATTCAAATTGCAAGTTATTTGAATTAAAAATCTGTGTAGTGCATAAGTATATTTAAAGGAACTTTCCCAATATGAATAAAATTTCAAGTGACGTGAAAGCATTGTAGCTTTCTTTAATTGGCAGCTTTTCTCTTTCCATACAGAACATAATATACTGGCATCTTACAAGCTACGTCAAAAAGTACATAACAAAACTTTTGTTAGTAAGTATCACTGGCTTAAAGGGCCAAAGAAGATTATGGAGATGAATGATATCTGTCCCTCATTAAAAACCACAGGCAGAAAGTCAGTATTTTTAATTGGTTTCGTTAAGATTGAAAAACCTAGGGAAAGTCTGCTTAGTACAGTTTTTGTATCAGAGCAAATATTTTAATGAATTCTAAATTTGAAAAGATAGTCTTGAAAGAATATTACATTTTATTCATAATGTACATTATGGATGAAATATAAATCCCCCAAATCAGATGATTAGATTTTCCCGGATAATGATGAGAATACCAGCTGAGATGGTTTTCACTGGCACTTCGTGGTAAATGTTCTTTCTCTGATGTAGTTTTAAGATGGGCAAAGAGTTCCTCTGACTGACTGCCATGATTTGCAGGCTTCTCCATAAATTCAGTAAATAGGTTTATAGGTGGCTGCAACAACTCCACATAAGCTGAAACCTAAGAAACATTTCAGTTATTAAACTTATTTCAGGAGATTCTTGTTTCCTGTCCTTACTTTATAAGATAAAGATCCTAATGACATATAAAAAATATTTCAAAGACAAAATCAAAATTACAAATTCTCATTGTTACACTAACTCAAAACAGTATCAAAATTGCATAGTAAAATCACTCACTGATGGCCAATTTCTAAAGTTTCCAAAAGGCCCGCTATTTTCTACATAATTATAAGTAGGTAAAACTCTTTATTAGTCTATTTCTTAGAGTATTACAATAAAATTGTCAAGGGCCAGGGATTTAGCTCAGTGGTTCTGGTGCTTGCCTTGCAACTTGCAAGCACAAGGTCCTGAGTTTGATCCCTGGTACCAAAAACAAACAAACAATAAAGCTAGGACTAGAAAACAGACATATAAACCATGGATGTAGGATAATCTGTGGTGGTAAGGAATAGACAGATGACAGTACCTCTAAACTTTACTGACCTAATTGTTTTCATTCAAACTTGGAGATGATACTCTTAAAATACAAATGTTTATGAATTTCTTTAAAATTGTTCTGCAATAAATGATAAGTTAGACCTTTAGTAACTATTAAGGCTGTGTTTCCACAATTCTAATAATTTATGGAAATGTGTCTCGACTTCATTTTATGTTTATACAAAATCAAAGGTTGTGTTTAAAGTGTTTTATATTTTTATACAGTTATGATTTATTTTGTATTTCTGTATTAAAAATGCAAAGGTTTAAGAGTTTTCAGTATTAGTTACATGTGAAATTATAGGTTGAAAATTATTCACAATATTTAATTAGCAATTCAGATCCAAACTATCTGTAAAAATGCATTTATTTTTGTCTGATGGTCCGATACCTCGCAGAGACAAGTATTTAATGCACAGGCCAATGAATATTTGCTCATGCTTTTTAAATATCAGCAACTGAAATCCAAAATGAACAGCTAAATAGAACCTAAGATGATCCTTTTGAATGCTGAAAATATCTACTACTAGGGCATACCAGTATTTTCAGCTATTTATAGTCTAGAAGAATTAAAAATAAGCAGATACACAAAATCAAATAAAAAGCCAAACTTAAAGGGTAGAAAAATATGCTCTGGGTAAGTCACAGAAATCAAGAAAGCCATCGTCATGGATTTGTTCAGTTGCAACAGCTACTGCCCCTGAGACAGGTCCTGGTACAGTATTTACCTTTCATCCATTCATTTGTTTAAATACATATGTCTCTGTAGACTGGAATCTCAAGAAAGAATGTTTGATCTACAGTCAAATCCTCAGCACATACCAGCCTTGCTTTTATTCTAAAATAGAAATCATTTTTCTTTTAATAATCCCCAAGATGAATCAAGGGATGAATAGGTAAAAAATAACACAGTATATTCATCGTATCTATTAAGGGTTTTGAGCCTATGTTCTTTCCTTTATTTACTGCTTTTATCATGCTTTTACATGCTATGAACTGTTCAGGACCTAATTATTTGCAGAATTTTTGCAAATCACTATTAAGGTGACCATAAATTGAGAACTATTAACACAGAGCCAAGGAGAAAACAATCATTGATTTCCAACAGAATCCCGCCCAGTAGATGTTATTTCAACCATATTACTATGCTTATCATTTTGATTCTCATTCATTCTTATTGGCAAGCATAATAAATAATATAAACAAAGCTATTTTCTCATCTCTTGGGATGTTTGAGATACAAAACCTCAACTATAAGTACACATCAACTGTGGAAATAGAAGAAAAAGACAAGCAAAATATTGATAACTGTTAAAAATTATAAACATAATCATATTCTTACTGCAAGCAGAACAGTATCAAACTAATTTTATGTATAAGCAGACAGGTTGGGTGTGGTGGCACTCTGGGATCCCCAGGTAGGAGGATGGAGACCAGCTGGGGCAATTTACCTTGTCTCAACATGGGGGGGGGGGAGAAAGGAGGGGGAGAGAGAGAGAGAGAGGGAGAGAAGGTAGGAAGAAAGAAGGAAGGAGGAGGAAAGGAGGGAGGGAGGAAAGGAATGGTGGGCTGAACTCAATCCCCAGAACCAAGGGGGAGGGAGCTTTCTGTAGTTGTTTCTTTAACCATAACTAACAAAAAAACTACTCCAAGACCCTCACACAACACTTGAACCATTACAAGGCAACAGATGACATGGAACAGTCTTTGAAATTAGACTTTATGAACACAGCCAATCTGGTCATGGTTATTCTCAATAAATAACAAGCACCACACACTAACCACCTTGTACAAATTCAGTGTCACCTCTGTGATGCTGCGTTTAATCTCTTTTATGTGATCATTAGTGTCCCCATTTTATAGAAAAGGAAACCAAAACCAGGAAGGTTAAGTGACCTAATATCACACCAACAGTTCAGTGACAGAGCTGGAAGTGAAAGCAAGCCAGCCTGTAGGGCTTTCCAAGATACTGTGCCAAACGCTGGTAAAAAGCACCTGGAGCAGGGATGGCTAATCTTCTAGAGACCGTGTGCCCAAAGTCCAACCTAAAATCCGCTTATTTACGGCAAAGTGCCAACGTAGGCGCGGTTACGCGATGCTGGGCTGCTGGAGAGATGCTGGGGCGACGTGGCTGAGCCTAGAGGACCCCGTGCCTGCTGCGGCACGCGTGCCAGAGGTTCGCCACCCCTAAGGAGAATGCTGAAGAAGCCAGAGGCTACCCAGAATACACCTCACAGAGCAATCGGGCAGTTTGGTGAGCGTTTAAAAACCAGAACAGTTAAAGCAAAATTTCCGAAAAAAACAGCGAATACCTAGACACCTGTTCTGGACAGGCCCATCTAGCGATAAGATTTGCCTTAAATTCTCAAGGACCACACTACTTAGGAGTGAAAGTTCTGCCCCTGGGGAAAGAGGAGGGAGGAGCAGAAAGGAGCTGGGACCAGCCAGGGTGGAAGCCAGGATCTGCAGTTCCGGGATCCGCCCCGCCCTATACTTTTCAAGAGCCGCACTCAGAACAGCCCCGCAGCAGACAAGCTTCCCCTCTTAGAGCTCCTGGGCCCAAAGTCGCACCTCCGCCTCCCCAGCTGCGTCAGCGCGTCGCCGTGATGTCAGCGCGTCATCGTGGCGTCAGCCCGCCGCCTCGATGCTCAGTGTACCTGAGGGTCCACGGCCAGCGCTCGGCTGTAGTAATGGGCGGCTCAGCCAGCGTACCTGTGCTCTTCGGCCCTGGGTCGGCTAGGAAGGAGCAGAACGCCGGGGTTTGTAGAGTTGGGAGGAAGGCTAGAGAGAGAGGCAAGGGACGCCAGGTGAGAAGCAGGCGAATGCCTTGAACAGCTAGCGATGGAAGAGTGCCCACCAAGGTGCATTGGCACAAAAGAGGAGCTGGTAACCTGCAAGTGGCTTCTGTGGCAACGGCCGTCCGCCCCTTCCGCTGTCGGCAGCTGGCGCAGCCGATTGGCCCGAGTTCTGGCGAGCAAGCGCCTCCTCTACTGCTATTGGCCGGAGTGAAGGGGCGGTGCAGAAGGGGCGGTGCAGAAGGGGCGCCTTGTTTCCGCCCCGCCTCCGTCTCCTTGGTGAACTTTCTTAAAGCTTTTGTTTTATGAAAAGGGCAGCACTTGTGCATAGCTATTGAAAAATCTTAACTGTGCTTAACTGAAAAGGGAAATAAGACCAATTTCGAATTTTCTTAGGCTAAGTCTGGAAGAGCCCTGCTTTTGGTTTTTCTAAGCGGAGATTTGAAAAAGCCAAGGTAACTGCAATGGAAAGGAACCTCGTTTTAAATGTATGGGTTTTGTTTTGTTTTGTTTTATCTGAGATCTCCTTAGGGCCCTAGAGTTTTTTCTATTAAATGAAGGAGCCGGTTGGTGCTGTCTAAAACCTCACATTCTTTGTATCTGCGCTGTGGCCAGCTATAAAATGTATAAACTTTTGAAGAAGTAAAACAAGATTTTATTTGGAAAAGTCATTCGATGCCTCTACCTCTTGTCCCTCTTAGGCTAATAATATACAGTATTTAGTTCATATATAGAGAAACAGTCAACTGAGCATTTTAACAATGCCTGATTTTACCTATTATTTTTACTGTTATTTTCTATCAGTGACTCCAGCAATGCCTTCTTTTTCCCCAGCACTGTGATGGTCCAGTAGAAAATTCATGAGATTTAAAAACAAAAAAATTCATAACACATAATTGTTCCTTTTATGCAAATGGTAAAAGGTGCTGGGGATTGTGATTTAACTATCACCTATGGACTATGTATGACCTTTGGCAAGTGAAAACTAACTTATCTGGACAATTTTCTCAGGAAAAAAAAAAGAGGAGAGGGGGCCAGCAGAGTTTGGGTAGAGAACATGAACAATGCTAGCCTAGTCAGTGCTAACTAGGATTCTAGCTAACTTGTCCTAAGTAAAAGAAAATAACTTAAAAGTGGTTAGACTCCATTTTTTAAAATGTTTTAATTGCACTGGCATTAGATATAACCAACTATTACATGCAAAGAAAAACATTCACAAAATCTATAGTCAGACTTGTAAATGAGTAAGTGTCTCAAATTGACTCCATTAACTGGATTGTCCAAGTAAAGTCATCTAGATCTAATCTGTTCAGAAAATCTGTTTAGGAAATCTGTGAATTTTCAGATGGAAATATTCCTTGCTCTATTATTATTCAAATTGGAAAAGAGTTCATTCTAGAGTATCCCATAACTGTAATTTTACCCTAAATTTTTATTTTTTTATTTTTTTATGCACTTTATTAAATTCTTTTATTGGTGCATTGTAGGTATACAACACAATTACATTTCTCATTGGGAATTGTACCTTTATATAATGCATCTT
>NW_004624742.1:11177621-11234742 GCF_000247695.1 Heterocephalus glaber | reverse complement strand
AGAAGAGCGGGGGTGGGGGGGGTGGGGGTCGGGGGGGGCAGTGGATTGTTGCCTGGGCAACAGTGATTCCACATGTTCCACAAGACTCGGGACCTCAGTAGGGTGTCTGCAGACCTGCCTGTCTGCAGCGGGCTGATTCGGCATGTGTCTACCCTAAATTATTTAAGACTCTTAACTACCTATTAAAAAACTCAAGATTTCCACATAATGAAAATTTGGAGCAGCATGGTTACTCGTAAGGCTGAAATAGTATGGCAGGGACCATTCTATTTAACAACACCTACACAAAAGAAGCCATGAAGAATACATAAGCATACGCTCTTGGCTGTGTTCCAGTAAGACTTTACATGAAAATACATAACGTGCTAGATTTGACCCACAGAATGTTGTGCACAGATCCCTGTTATAAGCATGTCAAATATCAAGTACTTAGTAAACAATGAACTCATTAGTTATACATTTGAATAAAACATACATCACTACAACCTGTTGGATGGAAAATGTGATTGCCTCCCTCATAGCAATAAATATGTAAGAATGACAAATAGGCCAGATTTTTTTTAACTTCTCATAGTAATAGCTAGGAAGGTATCAAATTGCAGTAAAATTTCACATGAGGCTATGTCTTGTAACTTCTTGAGCTCAGTCAGTAGCTGAAGGCCTCACTCATCCTATCCACATGGCCAGTATAAGCTGCTTCTCATGGCAACTTCATACCAAGAATGAATGTCCCAAGATGCAGAAAAAGAAGTTGAAGATCTACTAAGGATGCATAAGATTGCATATTTTAGTAGTGTGTTCCTTTTTATTGCTGAATAGTATTCCATTGTATGAATATAACACAATTTATTGTCATTTCTTGTTGATAGACAATTAGGTTTCTTGCAGCCTTTAATTATTGTCAATTAAGGCTGCTGCTCATGACATTCTTATAAAAGGCCTTTTATAAACATATGGTTTTATTTTTCTTTCCTAAGTATGGAATTACTGGTCATGAGCTATACATATTTTTAACTTTAAAGAAAATATGGTACCTGTCTTCAAAGAGCTATGCCAGCATTGTATGAGAGTTCCAATCACTTCACCATTTTGACAACATTTATTGAAGTACCATTTTTATTTTCACTGTTCTAGGATTGTGAGGTGGAATTTCGTTGAGCACCTATTAATAATTATTGGTCATTTGTGTATCTTTTATGAAATGTTATTCAGATCTTTTGCTCATTTTTGTATTACTTATCTTTACTTATTTTTCTTTTTGTTGTTTTTCATTTGTTTGTTTGTTGGAGGGAGAGGCTCTTGCTATGTAGTTTGGGTTGGTCTTGAACCAGTATGTAGCCCAGGCTGGCACTGAGCGCATGGTGCTCTTACAGAATGGAGGCTGGAAGGGGCAAAGTTAAGAGCCAGCCAGTTTGGTTCCTGCTGAGGACCCTATCCTGATGTTTGCAGGTGGATGTCTTCTTCATTGTGTCCTCACATGGCAGAGAGAGAAAAAAAAAAACCTCTCTAGTGCCTCTTATTACGAGGACACTAATCCAATCATTAGGGCTCCACTCTCATGACCTAATTATCCAATCTCCAAATTCCGACCCCTTGGAGTTAGAAGTTCAAAATACAAACTTTTAAAACATGCACTCCATAGCATTGAGCCACATTCTACCAGTTATTGAACAGAGGTCCTGCCCCGGGTGTGGGTGTGGTTAGGACTGAAAAGAGTTGCTGTCATAACATTGGTGAGCAGCAAAGGCTTTGAAATCAGATCAACCTGCACTCACGTTTTCTAGCAGTAAGTCTTAGGCAAATTATTTCATTGAGGTTTGTTTCTTTTTAAAAAAAAATTAAAGAATAATTTTAGGTGTCTAGTAGGATTGTTGTGGTATTTGAAGTCATTTTTGTAGAACAGAGTCTTATCTTTGGACATCTTAAATGTCCTGTAAGCAAGTGGAAGATATTAGTAAACAATGATTGTTTTAAGGTGCAAAGTAAATGATACAAAATCAAGAATAATTATCTCATTTTTTTCTGGGCTTTTCTTTGTTGGTAAATTTTTATTACATTTTCAATTTCACTTATTGTAATTGGGGTGTTTAGAATTTCTATATCGTCTTCATTTAACTTTGGTAATTTGTATGTATCTAGGAATCTGTCCATTTCTTCTGTGTTTTCCATTTTATTAGAGTACAGGTTCTCGAAGTAGGTATTGATGATGCTTTGGATTTCTCCTGGATCTGTTGTGACTTCACCTTTTTCATTCTTGATTGCATGGATTTGAGCCTTTTCTTTCCTTTTTTGATAAGGTTGGCTAAGGGCTTATTGATTTTATTTATTCTTTCGAAAAACCAACTCTTTGATTCATTAATTTTTTGTATCGTTCTCTTAGTCTCTACTGCATTGATTTCTGTTCTGATCTTTATAATTTCCTCTCTTATATGAGGTTTGGGTTTGTTATGCTCTTCTTTTTCTAGGAGCTTGAGGTTCTGCATTAGGTTATTTATTTTGAGTTCTCTCTGTTTTCCTAATATGAGCATTGACTGCTATGAATTTCTCGCATAGAACTGCTTACATTGTGTCCCATAGATTCCTGTACATTGTACTGGCATTATCATTTAGTTGTAGAGACTAATTTCTTCTTTAATTTCCTCTGTGACCCATTAGTTGTTCAGGAGGGTATTATTTAATTTCCATGTGTCTGTGAGAGTTTTTCAGTTTCTTATGTCATTGATCTCCCATTTTATTGCACTATGATCTGATAATATACAGAAAGTAACTTCAGTTCTTTTACATTTACTTACATATGTCCTATGAGCTAGCATGTGGTCTATTTTAGAGAATTACCCATGTGCAACTGAAAAGAATGTGTATTCTGATTTTGTGGGGTGGAACACTCTGTAAACATCTATTAAGTTCATTTATTCAATAGCTTGGTTCAATTCTAGAAGAACAATTATCTCTTTTAATTCAGACATTTTCTAGAGTCAGTGTCTTCAGAATGACCTTTTATAAAGAAATGAATAGGGATGAGGATTCAGCTCAGTGGCACTGTGCTTGCCTTGCAAGTGCAAGGTCCTGAGTTCAATTCCCCTGTACCAAAAAAAAAAAAAGAAAGAAAGAAATGCATAATAGCATATGTTAATCTACTTTTCCTGAACCTGAAAAAATCAAGGATGTTTTGCCAGTTAAATAAACAATGTCAAATTTAGCCCACATTGTAGCATCTGTTCAGTGTCTACAGTCAAGGAAATTAGCTCATGTATGGAATATTTCATATACTACATAATTCTATGTTTATTTTAGTGCCAAGAAGAAAATAACACTTGTCCTTAAATTTCAACTCAATATTGTATCCTCTGGGACATTAGCATTTCATTGGCTTATCCAGGGAAAGTGATGCATGAGTATAAAATTTCCTCTTTAAAATATATTTTTATTTGTCTCACATTTAGCTATTACAGTCTGTAAGAATGTATGTTTAGTCTTACATTATCTCTATGTCATGTGACTGTAAAGAGAATAGACACTATTTTATTATTCTTGAATTGTTTGAAAATCCAATAACATAATTAGTAACTAATTCAAGATTTAATGACCTATTTAAAAAACGCTTAGAAAATGATGGACTCTCAGGTGTCAAATACAAAGAAAAAATATTCAGGTTAAGATAGAATGTAGTTCTTTGGAAACAGAACCTTAAGAACTGAGTGATACAAATATGAAACCATCATAGGACAGTTATGGTCTTGTATACATTTTAAGAAAAGCTTTCAAAACATACAGGATTCTTTTTGCTTGTTCCTTTTTTAAATATAGACTTGGCTATTTTGGATAGATGTCTTTGAATAGGACTCTGCCTGTCCTTGCTTATTAAGCTAAACATGATTCTTTAGTATGGAGGAGGTAACCACTTGGTCAAAATTTTGCCTAGGGGCTGCAATACAGTAATATGAATCTGTTATTCAAATTATTGTATAATTTACACATTAAAGCATGTTACGTACATGTTTCCAAACATTGGCACTTTTTGAAATGTCAGTGCTATTTTCTGAAGTGTCTTTTTTATTTTAATAAATTTTACTTTATCCCATTTTCTGCCTCCCCTTATGCCCTCTCCCCTCCCTATGTACAAAAGCTTTGGTTCCATTTTTTTCCCTCTATTTTCACTTTTTTTTTTCTTTTCCCTTCCTTTCTTTTCCCCTCCCTTCTCCCTGTTCCCCTTCCCATTTGAACATTTCCTATACCCCTATATCTATTATACATTTCAGTCCTTATTTCCACTTTTGGTTTCTCATACCAGAGAAACAATGCGGTATTTAAACATGTGTGTCCAATTTATTTCACTTAAGAGTATGATCTCAAGGTCTATTCATTTAGCTATAAATGTCTGAAGTTCATCCTTCTTTATAGCAGAGTAGTACACCATTGTATAAAAAACCCACATCTTTATCCACTCATTGATTGACAGGCATTTTGGTGGTTTCCAAGATTTAGCAATTACAAACTGTGCCGCTATAAACATAGTTGTCCATATATTGCTGTAATATGGTGCTTTTCTTTTGGGAAGATACCAAGTAGAGGAATATCTGGGTCAAATGGAACTTCCAGTATTAGTTTTTTGAGAAATGTCCACACTGATTTCCACAGTGGTTGCACCAGTCTACACTCCTACTAACAGTGGAGAAGGATTCTTTTTTCCCCACAACCCCTCCAACGTTTGTTATTGATTTCTTGATAGCAGCTATTCTTTCTGGAGTGAGATAGAACTTCAGCATTGTTTTAATTTGCATTTCATGAATGACCAGTGATGTTGAACATTTTTTCATATATTTATTTGGTGCTTTTACTTCTTTGTTTGAGAAATGTCTGTTCTTTTCTGATGCCCATTTTTGGATTGGATTTTTAAATTGGGGGGGGGTCTAATTTTTTGAGTTATTTTTATATTCTAGATAATAGTCCTTTATTTGATGAATAGCTGGTAAAAAAAAAAAGAATTTTTGTCTCTGTATTCTGTTGGTGGTTTCTCTTGCTGTGCAAAAGTTTTTAATAAGATGAGGTCCCAGTTGTTGATTCTTTGTAGTATTTCCTGTGAGGTCTGGGTTTTGTTCATGAAGTCATTGCCTACTCCTATGTCCTCAAGCATTCTACCTATTCTCTTCCAGCAGATTTAGTGTTTCTGTTTTAATTCTTAGATATTTGATCCATTTCAATTTTAGGTTAGTGCATGGAGAAAGATATGGGTCTAGTTTCAATGTTTGACATGTGGAAGCCAGTTTTTCAATCACCATTTATTAAAGATGCTATCTTTCTTCCAGTGAAGTTGTTTGGCTCCTTTGTCAAAGATGAGGTGGCTGAGTGTGTCTGGAGTTGTTTTTGCATCTTCTAGTTTGTTCAGTTGGTCCTCATGTCTGTTCTTTTGCCAGTATCATGCTGTTTTTTTTTTTTATCACAGTTAAGTATAATTTAAAGTCAGGGATTTTGGTATCCCCTGCTTTGCCTTTGTTGCTCAGAATTGCCTTTGCTATATTCTAGGTCTCGTCTGGTTCCAAATAAGTTTTAGGGTTTTTTCCAATTCTGTCAGATATGCTGTTGGAATTTTGATTGGGATTGCATTAAATCTTGATAACAATTTTAGAAATATGCCCATTTTCACTATGTTGGCTATTCCTATCCAAGAACAAGGAATATCATTCAATTTTCTGATATCCTCTTTGATCTCCTTTTTTAGAGTACTATCGTTTTCAATGTAGAGATCTTTTACTTCCTTAGTTAGATTGATTCCTAAGTATTTCATTTTTGGGGGGATGCTATTGTGAAATGGATTGTTTCTCTAATTTCTCTCTCCATGAGTTTGTTATTCGTGTACAGGAAGACAATTGATTTTTTAGTGTTGACTTTGTATCAGCTATGCCACTGAATTTGTTATCAAATCTTGAAGTCTTCTGGTGGAGTTTTTGGGGTCTTCTATGTAGAGTATCATGTCATCTGCAAATAATGATACTCTAACTTCTTCCTTTCCTATCCTTATTCCTTTTATTTCTTTCTCTTGTCTAATTGCTCTGGCTAGTGTTTCCAGAACTGTATTGAATAAAGAGTGGTGTCAGTGGACATCCTTATCTTGTTCCTGATTTTAGAGTGAATGCTTTTCAGTTTTTTTCCATTTAGTATGATATTGGCTATTGGTTTATAGTAGATGGCTTTTATCAGATTGAGATAAAGACCATCTATACCAATTTTCTGTAGAGTTTTTAATCACAAATGGGTATGGGACCTTGTCAAAAGCTTTTTCTGCATCTATTGAGAGGATCATATAGTTTTTGTCCTTGGCTCTGTTAATATAGTGTATTATATTTATTGATTTGTCTATGTTGAACCATTTCTGCATCCCTGGGATGAATCCAACTTGATCATGGTGTATAACCTTCTTGATTATTTCCTGCATTCTCTTTGCCAGTATTTTATTGAGGATTTTTGCATCTATGTTCATTAAGGAGATTGGCCTGTAATTCTCCTTCTTGGATGGATCCTTGATTTTGGAAACAGGGTAATGCTTGCTTCCAGAAATGAATTTGAGAGTATTGCTTCCCTTTCAATTTCATTAAAGAGTTTGAGAAGTAGCCCCATTAGGTTTTCTCTAAATTTCTTGTATAATTGAGTAGTAAATCCATCAGGGCCAGGACTTTTCTTTGTTGGTAGGTTTTTAATTACATATTCAATTTCATTGACTGATATTGGTTTATTTAGAATTTCTATATCTTCAAGGACCCGAGTTCGATCCCCAGTACCAAAAAAAAGGCGGGGGGCCTGGGATTTAGCTCAGTGGTTCCACCGCCTGCCGCCAAAGCACAAGGACCAGAGTTCGATCCCCAGTACCAAAAAAAAGGCGGGGGGCCTGGGATTTAGCTCAGTGGTTCCACCGCCTGCCGCCAAAGCACAAGGACCAGAGTTCGATCCCCAGTACCAAAAAAAAAAAAAAAGAATTTCTGTATCTTCTTGACTCGGTTTTGGTAATTCATATGAATCTAGAAATTTGTTTATTTCTTCTGTATTTTCCATCCTATTAGAATACAGGTTCTCAAAGTAGGTATTGATGATCTTTTGTATTTCTGCAGGGTCTGTTGTGATTTCACCCTTTTCATTCCTAATGGCATGGATTTGAGTCTTTTCCTTTTTTCATAAGATTGGCTAAGGGTTTGTCAATTTTATTTAATCTTTCAAAGAACCCACTCTTGGATTCTTTGATTCTTTGTATTTTTTTAAATCTCCATTGCATTCATTTTTGCTCTTATTTTTATAATTTCCTCCCTTGTACAAGCTCTGGACTTGACTTGCTCTTCTTTTTCTACAATCTTGAGGTTCAACATTAGGTTGTTTATTTGAGCCCATTCTGTTTTCCTGATATGGGTATTCACTGCTATAAATTTCCCTCATAGGACTGCTTTCATTGAGTCCCACAAGTTCTGGTATGTTGTATTTTCATTATCATTTAATTGCAGAAACATTTCTTTTTTAATTTCATCTGTGACCCATTGGTTGTTCAGGAGGGGAGGGTGTTATTTAATTTCCATGTGCCTCTTTTGCTATTGATTTCCAATTTCATTGCACTATGGTCTGATAATATGCATTGGATAATTTCAATTCCTTTGCATTTACTTAATCATGTTCTATGAGCTAGTATATGGTCTATTTTGGAGAATGTCCCATATGTAGCAGAAAATAATGTGTATTATGATGTGGGGTGGAACATTCTGTAGACATCTACTAGGTCCATGTGTTCAAAAGCTTAGTTCAGTTCTAATATTTTATTGTTGACTTTTTTGTCTAGTTGATCTGTCAATTTGTGACAGTGGAGTATTGAGGTCTCCCATTACAACTATATTAGTGCTTATATGATTTTTCATATCTGTCAGTATTTGTTTTATATAGTTGGGTTCACTGCTATTTGGTGCATATATATTTATGATTGTTATCTCTTCCTCTTGGATTGTTCCCTTTACAAGGATGTAGTGACCTCCTTTGTCTTTCTTAATCAGTCTTGCCTTGAAATCCACTTTGTCTGCAAATAGAATAGCTGCCCCTGCTTTTCTCCAGATTCCTGTCACATGCAATATTGTTTTCCATCCCTTGCCTTTTAGTCTATGAATTTGTTTTTGAAATAAATGTGTTTCTTGTATACAGCATATTGTTGGATCTTGCTTCTTGATCCATTCTGTCTGTCTGTTTCTTTTGATTGATGAATTGAGACCATTAACATTGATGGTTATAAATGATATGTATTGTCTTATCTCTATCATGTTATTTTCCTGCTGTTGGCTTTTTTCTTTCCTTTTCTGTTTAATTGCTTGCCTTGCCTGGTGGATTCATTCTGTTGGGATTCATGGAATTGTAATACTTGTTGTCTCTTTCTAGAATATCTTTCAGAATACTTTGAAGTGCTGCTTTGGTAGTCATGAATTTCTTTGGTGTTCTTGGTCATTGGAGGTATCTTATTTCTCCATCAATTTTGAAGAATAGTTTTGCAGGGTACATCAATCTGGGTTGGAGGTTGTTTTCCTTTAGGGCTTGAAATATGTCACTCCAAGCTCTCCTTGATGTGAGAGTTTGTATTGAGAACTCTGCTGTGATTCTGATGGGCTTTCCTTTACAGGTGATTTATTTCTTTTCTCTAACAGCTTTTAATATTCTGTCCTTGTATTGAATTTCTGGACTGTTGAGTATTATATGCCTTAGGGAAGATTTTTGTTTTATCATGGCTAATTGGAGTCCTGTATGCCTCACTTATCTTTATGTCAAATTCTTTTTCCCTGTTTGGCAAGTTTTCTGCCTTTACTTCTGAGAACAGGTTTGTTTTTAATGCCATTTGTAGTATCTCCTGCTTTTTCATTGACTCTGATCAATCTTATGTTATTCTTTTTTCCATTATCTAGCAGCTGCTGGACTGATTTCTCATGATCCCTTGCTATTTTTAAGAATTCTCTCTTTTCATGATCACTAACCATAATGCTGTTTTCTGTATTTGACATTCTGTCCTCACACTGGCTCATTCTGCTGCACGTATTTTCAATGGAGTTTTGAAAGTCTTAGATTTCTATTTATTTATTTATTTTTGTGGTGCCGGGGATCGAACTCAGATACTTACGCTTGCGCAGCAGGTGACGAAACCACTGAGCTAAATCCCCGGCCCGGTCTTAGATTTCTATTTGAATCTGTTTCATGAATTCCATTTCTTTCCTATGCTGGGTGTTCATGGTTTCTATTTCTTTCCTATGCTGGGCATTCATGGTTTCCATCATCTTCCTGAGTTCCTCTATTTCTTATGTGTATCAGCTCTAGAATCACTAAGCATGTCCTTTATTCTGGTCACCATCTTGTAGTTATCTGGGAAATTATTTCTGTTTTGATTTTTTTAGAGCCTTGTTCATCTGCTTTGTTACTTCTGCTGTTACCACTTCAGAGAGTCTAGGTGGATGGCTTTCAGATTGTTCCACCTCATTGCCCCTGGGGTTTGGGTTTGGTGAGCTGAAAGTCTGGGAGGGTTGCATCTTATTTAAGTGTCTTCTCATTTTGTATTTCTTTTAAGTTTGATTCCTGGGTTGATGCTTATAAATTGCTTATGGTGAGTAGATTTATTACCAGTCTTCAGAACCCTTAGGAAATGACTACTTCTTAGAAGTGTCTTGCAGTTGTAGCTAGCTTTTGGGTTTTGAGACTGTTGCAAGATCTTACCTCTTCAATTTACTGAGAATGAGAAGTTTCTGCCTACTTGGCCCAGCCATCAGTTCTCTGGCACTGGCCTATAGGTTTTTCTTTTAAGACCCTATGCAATCTCAGTCTTGATATACCAGGAGGGACAACTGATTAGCACAATTATGTCACCTTGGCTAAAATAGTACAATCAGCAATACCAATAACATCAAATACAGACTAGAAAATGACAAACTGTGGTAACTATTATTTTGCTACCTTTAACCATATGAACTAGATTCGTGGTTATGTAATGAAATCTGGAACAAATCTGAAAGTTGTGTGCAATAAATAAGCTTTTAATATGGCAATTTTACCGTTAGGGAAGAAGATTTAAAAGGGGTTAGTGGGTAAAGAACAGAAGTAGAAGAAGAGAAAGAGATCAGAAGCAAAGCTGGAGGAAAAACTTTAGGGAACTGGTGAAGAAGACTGGTGAGAAAGAGAAAACCAAAAAATAAAAAACAAGAACGGGGCCGGGGATTTAGCTCAGTGTTTTCGCTGCCTGATGCGCAAGCACGAGAATCCAAGTTCGATCCCCAGTACCAAAAAAAAAAAAAACAAGAACAGAACAGAACAACCAGAAAAAAACTAGAAATCATGTTCAAACAAACAAGAAAAACCAAACAAGAAGTAGAAAAGAGGAAAAAAAGAAAAAGAAAACAAAAAACTAAAAAACGTCCAATTCAAGGTATGTCTCTGCTGTCACTGGTAGGCAGTGTGGGCAAACAAGAGTCCAGAGCTTAACGGATTCATCCCAGTAACCAGCTGCAGCTTCATGGTTGTGTAGTGGATAATCCCAGCCAACCTTCTCCTTTAGTTCCTCTGAAGTTCAGGCTGGTTTCTGGCTATGAGGCTGGAACCAGATTCCTTGAGCCTACAATAGCCTATGTAGCCTCTCCTTCCAGCTTGAACTCTGTTCCCTGGCCTCTCGCAGCACCCGCACTGAGGCATCTGGAGCCACTAGATAGAGTAGGCCCATAGCTGTTCTGAGTTCCGAGCTCAGGTGGGCCCTCTCCAAGATGACTACTGGCCAATCGCCCTTCTCCTGGGAGAGGTCTGAAACTGGATACTCGTGAGCCACTGCTATCAGCTACGTCCACTCCTCCGTTCCAATGGTACATTTCTCTGTGGAGGACTCTGGGGTCTCTAGTAATCACTGCATCTCCAGGACCTGCCTACCATTCCCATGCCATGACCTAGGCTCTGGGAGAATACTGCTTGCTACCTCCCTCCTTTTCATTAAAGTCTCTCTCTTCACTCTCCCAGTGGACTTCAATTCTCACTTCAGATCTTTCCTATGCTCTAGGGGTACACTGCCCTCTTTCTTTTCCTCCTTGTCCTGCTATGTTCCAGTGTCAGGACACCAAATCTCAGGGAGGCTCTTTCTCTGCTGCTCATCACTCTGCCATCTTCCCGGAAGTCCCCTTGAAGTGCCTTTTATCAGTTGTAACAGTTTCTGCTGGAAGCAACCAATACTCAACTAAAAATGACCTTCTGGAATACTGTAGGAGCTCTCATTGCTTCACAGACTTGGTGCTGTGGGGGTGCCTCAGGAGTCACCCATGTCACCTGGGACTCAGGCTTTGTCTGCCTTTCAGCTGTAGTATCTTTTGTTTGTTGATTACCCTCTTCAACTTTCTAGTGATGGATACAGAGTTTTCAACAATCTTTGGCACCATTATAGGAAAGAAGGGTGGAGTTTTCCTAGATATTTCTTTTCAGAGGGAGAGAAAAAATATATATATATACATATATACATATATGTATATATATATGAGCTCAACATTACCACTTCCTTCTATTTCCCTCCTGCTACCAGATTCCTTTCCCATCTTTTCTCTCCTGCTAGCAGATTCCTTAGGTCTGATTGTCTGGGTTCAGGTCACACACTCATGCTCCAGTGTAAGAGAGCCTTAGAGAAATAAGCATCAGATATTTTGACCTCTGCTATCAAAGATGGATTCTGCCAGCAGGAAAGAAAAAGGAAAATGACTGTTGGGTAGACAACTAATGGTGCCTTTTAAAGTGCCACACATACCAGGGAAAGGCCATAAATTGATATTGCATTAATATTTATTAAACTCTTACCCTGACTTAAATATAGTTTAGATCACTACACTTACTGCTTATTTATTACACCATTTTACAGTGTAGCCACTGACACAAGTTTAATAACTTACTGGAGCCCATGCAGCCTCTAAAAGGCAGAGTTGGGATTGCAATGCAAGTACTCTAAACTGGAAAGCCCAATTGCTTAATCATTTAACCACTGCTACTGTACAATTATGGCAATCCAGGATTAGCAGGAAAATGTGAATAGAAATTTATGTCATTGAAAACAGAAATGATGGCAAGTTTTAATGCATTCTTAGACTGTAGAATTTTAATACTTGTTTTGACTTTATTCCCTGCCTGATAACTAATTACAATGTTTGGCTTATTGCTATAATCTATAATAATTTATCCAAGAATAAGTAAGACATAGATGTTCTAAAATGACATTTAGGGTATATTATGACACTCAAAGAATCCATTCTTTTATTCTTGGATGAAGAAGACAAAATTCTCTGTGAAAAACTTGTTTCCAGAAATATGTCAGTAGTCTATAACTATTGCTCTTAATACACTCTTTAAAATTTTAAAATATCAATATTTTTTCATGGCTAAAAAGTATCACCTGCCGTGCATTTTTTTTTTCTAAATTATTGTGTTTTAGTAAACAATTATAGCATTATATTAAAGAATTAATTGATTTTATTTTTTCCTAGTTATATGACTAAATAATTCCTACTCAGAACACATCCTGTTATAGTACTTTCTAATAGAGTAAAAATGAAAACAGTATGTCATAAATATACACCCTAATATATTTTTCAATTTCTTACCTATGCTTTTGGGAAAATAGAGAAAATAATGAGACAAAAGGACTCACATGGGAGACACAAAAAGAATTACTGAGTAATGAAGAATAAAGAAAGAAGATCAAAAAGAGTCTCAGTGTAAGCAGGACTTTCACTGGATTTTGCAAGCAAGCCACTGCAAAACTCTTGAAATAATCACAGTAGGAGATTATTCAAGAAAACTGGGATTAAGGTAGACTGCTAGGCTCTGTGGGATATGAAAAGAGCTCTGGGGCCTTAGCTATGCCCAACTAGTTAAAGGGAAATTAGCAGTTTAAGAGATTCAAACTTACATGTCACAAGAAAAACAAGGTAGAGGAGTATTTTGACTTTGAATTCAGAGGAGAAGCAATAGAAATGAGCTCCAGTGCCCTTTGAAATACCCTGGAAGACTTAGTGCTTATTTTCTTAATTTGCCTTTCAAAGTAAGGAAAAGAGAAAAAGGATAAGAGATAGGCAGAACGAAGCTGAGATAAATTAGGAGCCAAAGGAGCCCCGCATTTATAAGGAATTATTTAAAGACTGTCAATACTTTCAATGACTAGTAAAAAATTTATATTTTTGTGACACAAATACCTCTTTCATCTCCCTATGAATTCTTCAGTGAAGTCTAAATTGCAGTCAGACATGCCTATGCTTCTTAGAAAAACTCACGACACTACACTTGAGGCAATGTAGTAGAGCACAGGAACAGCGGGTATGGCTCAAGTCAAGGGTCTGGGTGGGTGCAGAAATCTAGGAGGAAGCCTGGTCTTCCACAGGCTGCAGAATGGACATTGATAAAAGCCAATTACACTTAGATCTCTGAGGAGCAAGGAAGCCCAAGTGGACAATACTGATAGTTGTACTGATATAGGAAAAGTAATATAACTCCCGACCTGCTAGATGTCAGATACACTGAGTTTGTGTTCCCCAAAATCAAAGAATGAATTCTAGGGAACAACGTAGGTTAAGAGGAGAAAAATTTTATTGCGAGAGAGAGCTCCCGAGAAATGGGAGGGAACCTGAAAGTGCATTGCCAAAGAGCCTGTTTCTCAAAGGAAGTTTTATACAGCAAACTCATGAGGTGAGTACAAAATCATAAGGTGGATACAATGTGGGCATCAACCAATAAGATTATAAGTATAGTCATTTAGGTAATATTGATCCAATGCTGAAGCAGGTCATGTAACAAGTGTACATGAAGAGAAGGGATGGATCAGGAGGTCCTTGTCACCCATCTGGGTGACTGATGTCTATCTAGACTTTATTGGACTACGTGATACCAATTTAGTAAATTGGGGGCTGGGGATTTAGCTCAGCGGTTCCACCGCCTGCCTCGAAAGCACAAGGTCCTGAGTTCAATCCCCGGTACCAAAACCAAAAAACAAAACAAAACCAATTTAGTAAATTACTTATCCCTTTGGGAGGCATGAAGGTCTAGTCATTCTGTCTTTGTCTTGAGGCCTGGCCTTCAACAGATGCACCTCCAACTACAGTTGTAATGTGTTTTCATCCTCTGCCCTGACTCCCTCTAGGGCCTATCCCTATCTGACTGCCTATAATATTTCTACCTAATTTAGCTGTCTATAATATTAGTATTGATAATGATAGCTGTTGTTTTTTGAGACCTTATGAATGAGGCCTTATTTTATAAACTTAAACTTGGGCTATATTGTCATTTGACTACAGAGGATTATGAGTCTCAGTTAATTTTCATATCATTATGTCTCATTTTATCTCTTGTCACTCACCCTTATGTTAGGCACTTCAAGGCAAGCAAAAAAGTGTGACTTGATTCCTTCCCTTTAAAAAGCCTATAAACTAAAGGGGCTGTTATTTCACACACTCCCAAGAATAACAACAACAAAATATTTCATGGAGAGGGGAAAGGAAATTCCTAGAAAGCTGGAGGAAGACTTAAAAAAACAAGAAAACCAGGTTCAAAACTGTAGTCTGATGTCTGTCCCTCTCCACAGCCTCAGTTGCACCTGAGCAATAACGCCCAGGTGGCCTTTGCTTCCACCCTCGGCTTTTGCCTACCCACTCAGCACAGCAGCTGGAGTGCTCCTTACAAAATGATTTCGGAAAGTAAGATTGTGTCACCCTCACAGCCACAGACTGAACTCCGTGAGCTGCAAGCCACACCGGACCCATGCTCTGGAGGCAGCTCCACGCCACAGGCCCTCTGATCTCAGGGTCTGTCCACCTCAGCCCTCGCTGTGCTCACTCCCTCCAGTGCACACCAACCTCAGGCATTCTCCCCTCTGCCTTCATTATTTTAATTCCCTCAGAGAATTATATGACTCCTCCCCTCACTCCTGATAGATAATCTCACATGTCTTTCCCAGACCACCTGACACAAAATAGCAAAGCCCAACCTCCACCTTCTCGTTGTCTCCCACCTGATTAAGACTCCATAACACCTTCACTAGGAATCGCAGTTGTATTTGTTGCTCATCTCTCTCTGCCTGCTCTAGAAGGTAAATTCTGTCAAGGCAGGATTGTACACTCATTGGTTCTGTTCACTCATATCCACATTTAGAATAATTCTTGGCATCTGGAAGGAACACAGGTTAACATCTTTATTGAGATATCGTTGACAATATTTTATTTTTAATAAATGAATGAATGAATGGAGAGTGAAGTAAAAATTAAGGGGGCTGTTCCTTGCCTGAATAAGGTATATTACTGAGACTTACATGCTTGAGGATACATGCTGGCGATTGTTGAAGAAGGGAAAAAGAAGACAAATGTGTCATTAAAACAATCTTACCATTGCTTTCATAATAGTAAAAAAGAAAGTAAATGAATTGAATTTGAGGCAGGGCTTGAATAAGAGAAACAATTTAAACTAGAAAGTTTTAAGAATCTAAAATCTACATCTGTGTGGTGGTATTTTTTTAACATAGCACTTTACATTTTTTCACAAAGAATATTTAATTAATAAAAATACATCATTAACTCAATGTTTTTTCCTGAGTGCCGAAGAAAACATAAGCAAAAAAATAAATATTTTCCATGGAAGGTAAACGTGTTTAAAGTCTACAGAGTGCTTCTTTCTAGTATAAAGGTTGTACTCAAGCAGGACATCATTGCACATTCTCCACTTTTCTGATAAACTATGACAAGTGTGGCCCAAGGACCTTAGCCACATAAACATATTTCTAATACAAATCCTATACATTGGTCACACTGAGCTTAGGATATTAGTGTTTACCATAATGATTAACTGGTTCTTTACAGGCAATTCTTGCTGATTGAAACTGTTACTGACTGAGGTAAAATTAATTTTCTCTTAATTCAGAATTCATGTTTAGGTGGTGTGTTACTGTCTGTCACAGTGACAGAATACTCTAGAAAATTATTTTAAAGGAGAGAGTATTTATTTTGGCTCACAGTTTCAGAGGTTTCAGTCCATGGTCACATAGCTACATTGTTTCTGAACCTGTACTGAAGTAGAACTTCATGGCAGGGAGTGCATGGTAGAGCAAACTGCTCATTTCATGGCAGCCAGGAAGGAGGGATGGGGAGAGGGAGGGAGGAAGAGAGAGAGGGGGGGGGGAGAGAGCGAAGCGAACCAGGGACAAAATATATCCTTCAAGGACATGCCCCCACTGACTTAATTTCCTAACTAGGCCACATCTTCCATAGTTTCCAGAACCTCCCTTACCCCTATAAATTACAAAGCCTTGAATGAGTTAAATCATTGATGAGATGAGAGCCCTTATTCTCAAATTATTTCCCCAAAGACCCATCTCTGAGCACTGCTGCATGGGGGACCAAGCTTCAACACGTGAGTTTTGGGGGGGTCATTCCAGATCCAGACACAGCAGATAGTAGTTATGACATAAAGGCTCCATCAGTCATATATTAATTTCTATATCTATTGGAAATGTATGGAAGTTTGGTAGAATATTGATCTCATCTTGACCTACAGAATCAGAATTCGAACACGTGATGATTCTTAGGTTCATTCTATTTGCTGCCAAATTCCTCTGGACATTCAGACCTCCAGATAGCTGCACTTCAGAAACAGAAGGGGGAGCCCTAATACTCTAGTAGCCAGCTTTCAAGGGGTTGATCTGTTCACAGGGATGGCTGGATTTGAAGAATAGCAGAACTAAAGGAAGGAAGGAAAAAGAAAAAAGACTTGCCTTTGGAATTGGAGGCAGCAGGAGAATTTGGCAAAGACTTGGCGTCTCAAAGACTTATTGAGACCAGAGTCAGAGCAGGAATAAAACAGAAGTGGAGACTACGGAAAACACAGAGTCAAGAGCTTATGCTACTCCTAGGTGCTGTTCTCATAGTTTCTCTGGTTGTTTTTCATCTCCTTCAAACTTTCCCCTACATTTCTACCTTCTTTTTTTTTTCTTCTCTCAAAAATAATGCTGTATTCGATCTCATACATGACAGATATAACAGTATTTTATAGAAGGCAGTTTTTTATACCTGCTTTGCAAATGAAGACTATTTCATACCTTTTCCCATTTTCTTTATTGGGTTGCCATTAATACTAGTTCTTATTTTCCATTCATTTCAGCAAAATTTGGGGTGTGGTTGTGTGTGTATGTACATACACACACGAAGTAATCTGCTAAGTTACTGTCACATTGAATCACACAAAGAATATGCCATTAAGTAACTTAACCTCCTTATTTTTTATTTTTATTTTTATTTTTATTTTTATTTTTGGTACTAGGGATCAAACTCGGGACCTTGCACTTGTGAGGCAGGCGGTAGAACCACTGAGCTAAATCCTTGGCCTTAACCTCCTTACTTTAAAGGTGAAGAAACCAAGCCTCAAGAGTTTAAGTGATTGTACAACCAATATTTCCTGCTCTTTTCAGCGTACATTCTCATGATATGCACAGAATGAATTTTAGAAAAACCATAAGCTAAATGGAGTTAAATTTTAGCTTTGTATCCATGAAAAACCTCATTCAAATGATCTTCAAAAGGAATAACTACCTCTACCATGTTTTAATTTCCACAGAAGGATTCATAAGTTCCTGTGATTCATGAAGTAAAGTACATATTGAAAAAGTACATGCTTTGAAAATTATAAACCCCATACAAACATGAAAGGTTGTTTGTAATAATGTTCGGGGTTCCCAAGTCTTTATCCCACATACAATATCCAAATTCAATGCTTTCTTCTGCCCTGTAAGATTGTTTGTTCAATTTTGGAATTTTTTCAGCAGCAGGCCCTCAAGGAATTATCTCTGGGCATTGCTTGCTTTATTGACGTGCTTAATTCTGTGTTTATGTTTTATTGTATCTCACCTTTTGTTCTTGATCTCCATGCTTGGGCATGATGGTGACTCAGCGGAAAAAAACGGCTTCTCCAGCTTTGTGTGGACCATCTGCTTCACTCTGTTGCTCTGAAAATGGAAATGCGAAAAAGGTAGTACAAGAAATGCCATCAGGGCCCTTGGCAACCTCTTTTAATTTCTGTTTATATCTTGGGTTTTAGAATTTGTCTCACTTCTATTTTGGTTCATTTCATAAACATTGCATAAGCCAAAGTACCCATAAGCTTTATAGTCCAATCACACACTGTCCACACTTTTCTCTTTTAAATAGGATTGTTGAAACAAGAGACAGAAGAAAAGATCCCAAACTTTCTGACTCCTCAAGATTTCAAATCTCCTCACTTCTCAGACACTAACTAGATGGTTTATTCACTTTGCCTGGGGCTCTGCACCAGCAGCCTCTTTGAAAAGAAACAGACAGGCCTCTCTGAGGCTAAGCTGACCCACAGATTCAGACAATGAACAAAGATGTGCTTTAGATTCTTCAGTTACTGAAATTGAATAACTTTTATTTTTTGAAAGCAAGTAAAAGCAGAGTAGATTCCTAGAGTTTATATAACATTAAAATAAGTCCTTGAGAATTGTATTCACATTTTTCTTCACTTCAGGTATATTTTATTTCTCAGATATCAAAACATCTATGGACGTGACTAGTAAATACCTTTTGCATAAAAGGATAAATTATTTATTGAAAGTCATACTTTGCCAGAAGAGAACATTCTGCTCAAGAGTAACTTTTAATCATTTAGTCAAGTCAGTTTTCTCCAGCTTTTCAGTTTGGTGTCCTGTAGGGTAGGAGAGGAGAAGCAATAAGAAGAAATACTGCTGAGAGGTGAAGGCAGTAAGAAGAAATCTTCAATTGGCCTGGCTCCATGCCTGATTGCTGACAGCAGAATGGGTTTGAAAGGGCAGGGAAGAACAGAGGTGACAGGAAAGGCTTTTAGAAGTTAATGTGATTCCCAAAACATGGCCTGAAAATGAGTTAATGACTGGGAACCGAAACCGTTGGTAAAAGTAGAGTCCCATATGATAAATGTAAACATATTGTATACCTAAAATGTACCAATAAAAGAATTTAAGGAAAAATAAATAAATAAAAGATCACAAAAGGAAAAAAAAAAAGTAGAGTCCTGTAAAGTGGCCAGACTAGATAGAACCAAGACACCAAAATGAAGATAGATATGAGTAGATGTCAGCCTGGACTATCAGCGCAGGCTAAGCAAAGCCCAAATGATTCAGGTTTTAAGTCAGGTAAAGTTGGACAAGATTGCTCACTTGTGGTTGTTCTTTATAAATCCACATGCACACTGTAGCTACTATCCTCCATACTCACACCCTAACGCGGTTGTTTTTAATTGATAGCAGAAACAAATGGAGAACACTGAATGGCTGTCTTAAATTCTCTCCTCATCCAGTGAACAATTTACACAAGTATATCTAGTGGCAAGAAACACTTTCCTGATTTCTGGGGGCGGGGGGCAACTATTCTTGTGATCTGCTTCTGAGTTTAAGTTTTGAATATATTGCTTTACAGCTGGGTATAATTTTTCTTAAAAGCACGAGAGACTGGCATAAGAAAATAAACTGCCAAGAAAAGTTGAAATGAAGTGTTTTATTCTGCTGAATGAGTCACAGTTATAGGCAGACTTTTGGAATTGCCAGCCAGGGGGCTCGGCGGGGGGAGCTCACGCTGGAAATCAGTACCATAAGATAAGGCTGAGCTGCAGGGGAACAACTTTGGCAGCCACATGGTGAACGGGGATATTGCATTCCTAACACACCCAGAGAGCACCAACAGGCAACAGCTGCCTGTCAGGAGAGAGCAGGTGGAACACTGCTTGGAACAGAGGAGATAACCTGCTAGGAAACAAAAGTAGGGAGCAGCATTTTTGCACTGAAATCCAGGGCACCTTTGTGATATGGATTTATTTACTTCTGCTAACTCCATTTGTTCATTCAACATTTATTAAGCACTGACTCACCTAGATGCTGGGGAGGCAATGAACAAAACAGCCATGGCCCTTCTATCATACACCTTACCGCTGGAAGCTGTGATTACACAAATGTCTCAGTGTAACCATGCTCATGCTTCAGAGAAGAGATATCTGATGCTGTAAAAGTATGAAAGGAAGGACTTGTCCTAGTGAGAGAGCTCAGGTCAGGTTTGTAGGACAGTGCTGGAATTTGAAGGAAAACCTGGTAAAACAAAGTAAGAGAGGAACTCTGCACAGAGGGGCTAGAAGGGAAATATTCCCCTCAATATTCCTGAATGGTGCAGCTCTGACACTTTATTTCAGGTTTTGGAATTCTCCCCATTCAGCCCTTTACCTGAAGGCTTTTGCTGTGAAGGTTCCTCCCCAACCTCAGTCACTCCATCTTGGTTAAATCCTGCTCTTTCTTTTTGGCTCAGTTTAGATAGCCTTGCCTTCAGAGAATCTTTCCTGCACCCCATCTCAAACCTGGTTTAGATGTTCCCCAATGGGTTACAATTATCTCTAATGCTGACCCTTTTATAATTTATCATTGTTCCTGTTAGGTTGTGAGCTGCTTGGGGGAAAGGAGCTGAAATTTGTTCACTGATATTCTCATTGCTTCCCACAGTGCACTGAGTTACTGAGCAATAGATATTTATGAGAGGAGAGAAAGGTTTATATATGTCAGGTGATGGTAGTAATAACAATGATAGCTAATATTTATATGTCACTTACTATCCGCTAGATACTGTTGAAGGTATTAATAAAAACTTTTTTCAACTAGCCAATGAGGTGGCTATTATTTTCTGTTTTATGGAACCTATTAAGTCCCAGTTCCTCATCTGCAAAATGAAAATCATAATATTACTTACTTTATAAAATGAGGACTGCAATCAATAAGCAAATTACCTGCATGGTAAGTGCTGGTTAAATTCTGTCTGTTGTTATGATTATTTGCCTTGTCAAAGACACCAGAAGACTCCAGTTCTTAGGGAAGTGAGAACAACTTCAATCTGCCCCTGACCATGGCTGGTAGAACTGATAAGAGTCTTCATGAGAGATCATGCTGAGAGTAGGAACAGATAAATCCTTCCCTGCCTGCTACCCTTCCCTCCCCAGCAATACTCAGAGAGGGAACCATGGTAGAGAAGAGTGTGCAGGTGATCAAAAGTCTCCAATAAATAAAACTTTCCCCTTAGTGTTAGACAGTTTTTCAGTGGTTTCCACTCTGATGGTAGGCATACTTGCATAAAAAAGAAAGAGAGAGAGAGAGAGAAAGAGAGAGAGAGAGAGAAAGAATGTTCATAAGATAATTTGGTAATGTGATAGTGACAAACAATGAAATTTGGAGCCAGTTGGTCTCATTTCAACACTGATAATAAACACAACCTTGAACAAATTTTATAGACTTTCTGAGCCTCAGTTTTGTCACTCATAAAATGGCATAATAAAACCTATCACTAAATAAATATTAGTTCCTTCCCCAATAGGCTAATTATCATAATCTTTCTGATACTCAGTGTCTTTATTTGAAAAGTGCCAGCAAAAGTTATACGTATATCAGGGAATTTAAATGGGATAATTTGTAAACTATAAAGCATTACGTAGTATTCAGACATTATTAATCAGTCATAAAATATTTGTGAAGCCTACTGCATACTAAATCCAGTGGTACTGGTCAAATACATTAACTGAGGCAGGGCCTTGCCCCCAGGAGGGAATTGCTGGGGGTGCAAGAAGCCTGTTCTTCTCCTTGGTCCAGAGGGAAAATGCAACAAGGTCAGAGAAAGGCCTTGTGGCCTGCACACCATTAAGTTCCTGGCACTTGGGCCTCCCTAGGGGATATCTGATACCCTACCCCAGCTATCAGTTGATAGTTTGCCAGACTGCTTCACCCAGAGCTCCAGGGACAGGGCTGCAGAGAGGATTTCTAAATCTTCAAAATAGGGAGGAAAAGAAATCTTACAACCAACAAAAACAATGACCTGAGTACATGGAAGTAGTTGTGCTGACTGACAGGAGGCTGCCAAGGATGAGCAAAGGAAAATCACTAGAGACTCCTGTGTTTCTACTGCAAGTGGATTCATTAGTCTGAATACACTGATTCCCAGCCCAGCAAGGCAGGCATCTGCTTTTAAGTTCCTTTTGAGTTCTTTCCCTTTTCCTTCTGAGAAGATATAAAATGAGTAAAAGGTGAAAGGATTCTTGCCCAACTATGAATCAGGAGGAAGCTTAATCACAGAGGAGTCAAGCGTAGTATTGTCTTAGAGAAAAAGAACTTGTAGAGACAGGTCCCACATAGATCCACCCCAGATTTTTCAGAGAAGGAATTTCTTCATCGAATGTTCCAGACCTTCCAAGTAGAGGAAGAAACCATCTGCTTCTACATTGAACATCTGATACAATGTGCCCAGCAGTCCCCCTGTGAATGAACAGGATACTTCTTTACAACATGACCCACAGGGACAACCTAAGTCCTCTCTGCAGCCTGAAGTTTGTGACTCTTCTTGTTGCCCTAAGCCCAGAACTTCTATTCCTGGGAGCTGAAGTACAGCTTCAAGACAATGGCTATGATGGATTACTCGTTGCAATTAATCCGCAGGTACCTGAGAATCAGAATCTCATCCCAAACATTAAGGTGAGTGTCAATTCTGAATCAATGTTATGATCTCATTAGATCAGACTTGTAGGCGTCATTAAAAAGCTAACAACTGCACCTGATTTGCATTTGACTGGTACAGAGAACAGCACTTCTTAAAGATATCACCAAAAATCATGATTGTGATCAAACCAGTTTGTTCATCTAATTGTGTATAATTCAGTTCACAGAGTAATGATCTAGCTCTCTTTTTTCTTATCTGTTACTGTCGTCCTCTTTTTTTGTTGTTGTCTGTTACTGTTAATTTTCATTTTGTTGTTGTTTACCTACATGATTGTCTTGGGGATAACAGCTCATAAAACTAACATTCTATTACCGCAAAGTAAGACTGGGTATTTGGTGAATAACCATAACAGTACTTACTAGAATCATCCTGTTGGATCTCAACCCGAGGCTGAACATTCTCAGACAGAAAAGGTAAGAGTCTGTATTGAGTGCCAGAGAACAAAGCTATCTTTTCACCTGGTGTTCTGTAAATGAATGTTTCACTTGAATATAACAAGGGAGAATCATTACTCAAGAGCCTCTTTTTGGTATTGCCGGAGTGAAAGATGTATCATCATAAGGTGTGGTCATGAACATGCCTACAGATATGAAATGAAAAGGACTTGTTTTGTGAAAGCTTAAAGCCCTTTCAAAATTTTAGGATAATCACGAGGGCAAGCCTAGACACATAGTTTCCTCTCTTCCACATAATTATTAAAAATTGTTTTTTTACAAATTTTGCTCTTATGTTTTCACACAGCCAGAGAACCAAAATAGAAATGATTTACAAGTGATAAAAACGTTCTCTTTTGGTTTGTGTATAGGAAATGATAACAGAAGCTTCTTTTTACCTGTTCAATGCTACCAAGAGAAGAGTGTTTTTCAGAAATATACAGATTTTAATACCTGTCACATGGAAAGTTAATAATTACAGCAAAGTAAAACAAGAATCATATGAAAAGGTAAGAAGCCAGCATTTCATTAAATAAGCTTACCTACATTGGAAGGGAAAAAATACCAAAATATATTGTGTTATAGAGGTTAATACACAACTAATACTTCTGAGCAGTGTTATTAACAAAATGCATGGATTGTACCCCATAAACACATAAAATTATTGTGTCAGTTAAAATTTTTAAAATTAATAGAAAAAGAAAACTATGTGGAAATAAAATAAAAGAATGCAAATCACGGAGTAAAAAAATAAGTAGAATGGCATTTCCCAAGTAGCTTTTTAGAAGGCCTCTTTGTTCTGTAAGTAGCAGGATCTTTGCTGAAATTTTTGGTTGAGGACCAAGAGTCGGTTGTATCCTGCTGAGGATGAGTAGTGAAGGGAACATTTCCAATTATGAATATCTTTTTTAGTAATATGCATGTCTAGACAGAAACATAAGCCACCCACGCATATTAAAAATATGACTGTTTTCTAATAGTATGAATTATCATAATTTCACCTTAAATCAAGTCCAGGATGTTAATTTAGAGGAGTAAGGAAATAGGAAGGAAGGCCAGAAGGTTGAGGGTAGGTGGGGGAAAGGCTATCTTTTCTTTTCCAACTGAAGAAAGAACTTAAACTCAAAAGATTCTCACAATTGCCGATCATAGGTAATCACCCATAAGGTTGCCTGCCATGTACTGGTATGTACACTCCAAATAAATATTAAATATGTCTGGCCAGTGACTGTTGGAAATTAATGTGAACAAGAGCCACTCACAGCTACCGGAAGGGCCAGGAGAAGAGGCCCTGAGAACTTGGCTCGGGGATTCAGCAGTAGAGTGAGCTTGAGATCTCTAACTCCAGCTCAATCAGTATAGCTAGAACACATGACACAACTTTCCTTTTTCCTTATTTGTGTCTTTTGGTATGAATGATCCTAAGATTGTTTTCATTCTTAGCTCTCCTTTGAAGTTACTCTGAGGATTTAGATGGTATAGCAATGTAGATAGGAACCCTAAAATCCTAAAGAAGTTAAAGGAGCCTTTAAAAGCATTTGATTTATGATCAATGAAAGCATCTAGCAATGCTTACTATGGAGATAAGATAGATAAGTAAACTGGAATAAAATGGGAAGAGAACTAGTGTTATTAAACTTCAACTAAGTGCCAGGTATTTTACATATATTATTGAATTCCTATGGAGCCTGAAATTAGTTACTGTAATTGCGTTTTAGAAAATTGTATCTCACATAAGATAAGGATATTGTTCCAAGTGAAACACCTAATAAATCACAGCGCCACAATTTGAATGTCTGTTCAACTTCAAAATGCATGTTGTTTGCACTAAGCTATGGAGTTTCTTATTATCTATAAAGAGCACATTAATCAATTTGGCCTTTAGTAAAAGGGGAAGTATTAGAAACACCCAGGAGCAGAACTAGGTTACCAAAGGTAGCAATCCTGATCTTAATGGCAGGGAGAGAAATAAATAAGTCATCCATACATGAGATTATGACAAACCAGAAAGATCAGAGGAAAGAATAATCATTGAATTCTGTTTATGTATCTCATGGATTCACAATGTCAATTAACACTGAATGAATAATTATATGTACAGGGACCTTGTGAAACACTGCAGAGGACATAAGGACAAGCAAGGTATTTCTTGATCTTGTGAATCTACAGTGTGGTATAAGTAGGAATCAGGAGAGAAGAGGGAAGATTAGGAAAAGTAGATAAAATCTGAATTATTACAGTCTACAAGGTACAGCATAACCCTGAATAACCTCTGAGTATCCTATTGCATGCAGGGCATTTTTTCCTTTTTTGCTTCAGGACTAAGTTCGCAACAGAAGAGTGAGGTGGTGTCAAAGTGAAGACTATCCAAGGGCATGACCTCTCGCCTTGCAATGCCCTTGGTTTTCTAAAAATAAATAGTAATAATAATTTTTAAATTATAATAATTTGTGTTCATTGGGAAAAACCAAAACATATAGAAAGATTGAAAATATCATCTTCCTCCACTCCTCTATGTCTCACATATATACATACACATAGCATGTACGATATATACATATGGGATCTAATTGCTCCACATCCAGGCCCCTTTATTAACTTGTTTTAAGGGTTGATCTGAGACATGTTATCCTTCTTCCTAAAAATAATGAAAAGTAATGTTATATGTAAATTTCTGCTGTCTTGTTGGCTATTGGAACAGAGACTTTATTTTTGGACTTAAAATATCATGTTTTAACAATAGGAGTTTAAATGGTCACGGCATAAGATGAATTATAATTTCATTAGAATGATTGTTTTCCTGATTGAATTGGTTATAGAAATGAAAGGAAGGACAAAGCTAAAAAGAAACACATCCTCCTGCCTTCACTCATGAAATAACTCATGGTTGTTTTCAAAAGACTATAACTCTTTACAGCACGAATTTGAATAGTATACATGAATGCTCTTAAAACCTCTATTTTGTTACATTTTATAGCATTTTATAATATCAGATTTTTATAGTTTTGACTTTTGAGAATATTTTTACCTGGAAAATGGGAACTTCAAAGGAGGTAATGAAGTGCCATGGAGATTTGCCAAGCATTTGAAATAGTTTTGAAAGTGCCAAATGATTTAGTTGATATTTAGCTATGTCTATTCTAAACCCAACCTAGAAGGCATTCCTTTTCTTTTTTCTTTAACTTGTTTTTAATTTAGGGCATAATTACATCCAGTGAAATGTACAAATCTTAGGTGTACAGTTCAAAGTGCTTTAGTATACATTTATGTCACCAACATCTTAGTGGAGATACAGAGTATGACAATGTATTTCTTTCAATTTAGGCTAATGTCATAGTGACTGATTGGAATGGAGTAAATAGAGATGATCCATATACCCTACAATACAGAGGGTGTGGGAAAGAGGGGAAATATATTCATTTCACATCAAACTTTCTACTGAATGATGACTTGACAACTGCCTATGGATCGCGGGGTAAGTGCAACTAATAAAAATGGGCAGTACTATTCACAATGTTTTGTGCTGAAAGGGGCTCAGAAAACCTGAAATTTGTCAATGTCTTACTTACCACTTGGATAGAGAGGCCACATGCACATGTAAAGGTAAGAGAGAGTGAGCCAGGAAGAATTAAGTGCCTGATTAGTGGCCCAGGACAGGAGTACTCTAGGAATTCAGTGAAGGAACTTTGAGCCAAAGGTGGTCAGAACAGGTCTCACAAAGTGCTTTCAAGGTTGACATAATTTTTTTAATGGAAAGAACAAGAGATTAGTGGAGAGAATATGAATAAAGCTGTGGTTGTAGAGGAATCCAAGGCCTGTTTCAAAGGTGCAGAGAAGTAGATTCTGAGACTGGCTATAGGAGAAAATGATGAAAGTCATAGAGGAGCCAGGTGACGTGATGGATGCCAAAAATACTCCCATGATCAAGTTACCACTGACAGTTCACAAGCACAGTAGTGGCACCATCACGACATTGTTTTCAGAAGATTAATCTGGCTGTGTGATAATCTGACCCACTGAAATCAATGTGGGAGAAACTGGGTATCAGGAAGAAAATTGGGAGGAGTCCAAGAATGAGGCCATCAGACACGTGTTAGAATGGAAGCAGAAAGCCAAAAAGACATTACGAAGAGCAATAAGGACTCCCTATGTGGCAGGAATTCTGGGCTGTCTTGCTGAAAGGTTCAACCTCTGGTTGGATATCAATGGCTGGAGCTTGGGAAAAAAGTCAGGATCACAGGTCTGCAGACTCTGGGCAGGCAGGCTGCGAGTGAGATCTGAGTAAGAAACAGTGAGAAGAGATCAGCTGGTCAAGGGAGAACTTTCTCAAACTTATTTTTTTTAATTTATAGTAGTGCCTTTCAAGTAATGTTTCAAAGTTTTAACCTATTTGAATCTAAATAGATTTTGTTATTTTCTGTATAGTTAGCAGGAAGTGCAGCTTCATGTTATGAAACATTATTATACCTTTATAAAGCCCTGTAAATGATTTTTCCCCCCTGGTTATCATAAGGTGCAGATAATCCTGCACCAACAGATGACATAATCAGTGCTTCTAAATTCCGTGTTAGGCACAAACTCCTCTTAATACTTTCAGCTGGGTCTGTTCTCCTCCCTTCCCCTCTCCTCCTTTGTCCCAAGATCCCCAAATTGCACAATAGGACCCAGCCTGAGTCAATTCAGAAAATGCTCCCTGGGCTTCCAGAACTTAAAATAATTCAGAAAAAAAGAAATATGTGCTTTGCAAGAGTAGTGCATGTGGAAAACTTCTATGAGGAAGTAAATTCTGGTCTTAACTTTGCAGGAAATATAGGATTTAGAAAGGTAAAATATAAAGAATTTGATGCCTAGGATGGAGTTTTTCCATGAAATAAGAGCTGGAAATAAACATAAACATGAATAATAAAAGATACAGGAGGGTGAAAACTGGAGAGGGAATTCTGCCAAGTTTTTTTGTCCCCCCACCCCACCCCGTTTCAATCATTGTTATAAATAGGAGAATTACTTGCAAGAAAAAAAAAAAAACACAGGCATGTTTGGATGGCACAGACTTGAGATGGGGAGAGCTTTATTTGCTCTCCTGGATATACTTTTTCCTGTTTCCCCAGGCCCTGAATTTATAGGCCTCTCTGAAGCCCAATAGAAACCTGTTAGACAGCTTCACTGGGGAATGAGATGATATGGGACTCTTCACTACCTTTCAATAGATGTAGAACTAAATCGCTGCTTTGCATTTACAGGACCATTAATGCTTTCATGTTGTGTGTTTTTTATGATTGTACAGAGTAGGACGAGAAGAAATGGGAGAGGAAAGTGGGAGAAGGAAATGTATTTCAGTTCTTTCAAATAGGATATACTGTGTAGTCAAGTGAGGCTTCATCTTCCTGATCAGTCAGGCCCTTTGCTGAGATTTTAGGAACTTCCTCTCTCTTCCACAGGCAGAGTGTTTGTCCATGAATGGGCCCATTTCCGTTGGGGTGTGTTTGATGAATATAACAATGATAAACCTTTCTACATAGATGGCCAAAATGAAATTAAAGTAACAGGGTTAGTATTTTTTATGTTTATTATGTATTTGACTCTAAAATTAATGAATGTATTATACATTTCAAAAAATAGAAGAAAGCATTTTGAATGTTTTTACCATAAAGAAATGATAAACTTTTGAGGAGGTAGATGTTTTTACTGATTTAAATGTCACATGATCTGAAAAAATAATAAAATTAAATCTATAATGGCAACTGAAACTTAATAAGAGATCCTTTCATTTTAAAAAACTTTATTGCATTTTTAAGAAAAATGGGTAAATATATGGTTAAATATCAAAAAAATATAAAAAGTTATATTCTCAGCTGTCTTTATTCTATCACTGTCTTCATTTTGTTCCCTTTCATCAACTCTAAATAGCCATTTTGATTAATATTTTCTTGATTTATAGTATTTCTTCAGAAAAAATTAAATAAATATGAATATACATTTTCCTCACCTTTTTTTAAGTTGTTGCACGGTGTTTCATTGTGTGGATATCCCATAATTTGTTCAATAGATTAAATCTCATCTTTTGTTATTACCAATAACACTGCAAGATATAATGCTACGCATATGCCATTTCTAATTATGCAGGCAGAACTATATATCTATTGAATTCTTCCAAGAATTACTGTGTCAGAGGATACCCTTAAGTGTAATTTGACAGATAGTCACTGATTGCTCTCCTGAAAGTGACACTTATCACTCCCATTGACAACATTTGAGATCACTTATTGAGGAAGAAATTTTTTAAATTCCATCGTTGTATGATCATTCCCTTCTTTTCTTGATATCCAGGACACGAACCCAAAGGAACATTGACTCAAGATTTTGCTGCTTATGCCCTTGCTTGGGATTCCCAAAGTTCCTCTAGATTTCCTGGTATCTTTCGATTTGATTCTGGTTGTTAAAATCTTCAGCAACACACAACCCTTTCATTGACATAAAATGCTTTACAATCAAGTGGCATGCATTTTTAAATTAACAAACTTTCTTAATAGAGCAGTTTTTGAAATTTTTTATGTGTATTTAGCAAGCTACACTACCTGGAATAAATTATTATCTAAGCTAAGTCAACAAGAAATATAAGTACTTCTAAAACAGAACCAATTTCCAGTTTCTCCTTCTTTTTTAGGTGTTCATCAGACATTACAGGCATTTTTGTTTGTGAAAAAGGCCTTTGCCCCCACGAAAATTGTATTATTAGTAAGCTTTTCAAAGAAGGATGTACATTCCTCTACAATAGCACCCAAAATGCAACTGCATCAATAATGTTCATGCAAAGTTTATCTTCTGTAAGTATGTCCTTGGAATGACAAACTCCTATCAGATTTCATCTCTTCCCAAAATGAACTGACATGTTTTCAATATTTAAAATACAAGACAATTAAGATTCTTTACACTAGCGCTTGTTGGACCTTAGGGCTCATTTAGTTTCTATTCTGTGTATTAAAAAGCAGAGGCCCTCCAAGATGATCAGCAAATTTAAATTTCTTTAGAAAAGTGATAATTTGCTTTCCAAAGAAGGTGATTTTACAAAAGGACTCTAGAGGTCACAAAATAAATTGTTCACATAGTGGTGTTCCTGTACCCTTTCATAGGAAAGTGTTTTAGGTTAATGAGAAGAAGAAAACAGATGATTGTGTTTTCCTGATTTGAGGTAGCAAATCATTTTATATTATAATTGCATTTGCCAATTCTCTTTGTTTTGCATAGCTTAAAACTTGAAAAGAAATTTAAGGTATCACTTGCATCCTCTAGCTGTCTCATTTTCTCTCTGAAGGAAGCAAACAGAATAGCCAAATTCTCAGCAGAGGCCTGCTCTGAAAGCATGGAGTCAGAAAGGAGGGAGTTGGATAACTCAGAGATTTAGAGGAATCAGCCTTTATGACCTGGTGTATCTATCCAACTTCACAAAGACCTGAAAGTCACACCTGTGGGTCTTCTCTCCGAGGGGCTGGGAGCATTGTGGACACGTGGCTATGAGGAGTTTCCTCTTTGTTTTCACAGCTGACCAATTGGCATTGAAATGCTGCTTTTTTTGTTTAAGATTGTTTTTTCTCTCAGCCTGGTTTTAGACAAGGCTAGGAGGCATTTGTAACTTTAAGGTGATTTTTCATATTTCTCATGCTGTATATTATACTTTTAATTTATAGCTTTCATATCTGAAGCCAATCTAATTCCAGATATTTAATTCATATTATTTTGTGACTAGGTACAATCTTTGTAATCCTTTAAAAGACCTACTCAAAAAACATCCAGCTATAATTTTGCAATCTCCTAGCCACAATCATGAAATGTAGGGAAAAAGACCTAAATACAACAAAACAAGTTCTGCTCCTGCCTCACACCCTCCTAAGAAGCTCATGTCTTGAGCAGGTATTAACTTCCCCGAGCTTCAGCTTCCTCTTCTATGAATTAGAAATAGGACTAGAGTCTATAAGTGTTCTAGTTCTAAGTTCCCATGACTTAGCAAGAAGTCTAGGTGTTTGTAGAAATGGAACTACTGGGAACAGGTGGTGATACATTACTTTGCAATGCAAACCATACCTTTAAGTGGGATGCTGACACTGATTTATTATTTTTGTTAAGTGCAATAGAGCTGTATTTCTAAATGAAAAGTTTTGGGAAGTAGATTTAAGTTGCCTTTCCTCTTATCCTACTCTTACAGGGATCAATATTTGAAGTAGATCATAAAATAAACATCCATAAATAAAGGTGCAGAGGTCATTTAATATGACTCCAAAGAATAGGCTGGCCAAGATAATATCTCTTGGGGTGTTTCCTTAATACAATATCACTCTAAGAAAGGAGGGAGATTGTTTTTTTAAGACCAAGATAAATATACATGGTCTGTTGTCTGTTATCCCAGTACAAATAAACTTTATGATAGAATTTGTCCTCACTAGCACAAGGATGCCACTGTTTCAAGCAAAGGGTGTCAAGGTTTATTGGTAAGCTTGATGTCCTTTTTGAAGGAAAGAAATACATGAATGTAGCATTTTCATTGTTTTTCTTTCAGCTCACCTTTCCTTAACCTACAGTGGCTTGAGAATGAGAAATGTGTCTGGGAAATGTGTCTGCTCTTACTCTCTGATGGACTCTGCTCTTTTTGCAGGTGGTTGAGTTCTGTAACACAAATACCCATAACCAAGAAGCTCCAAACTTACAGAACCAAATGTGCAGCCTGAGAAGTGCCTGGGACGTTATTATGGGTTCCTCTGACTTTAGTCACAGTTTTCCCATGAATGGGACTGAGCTTCCACCTCCTCCCACATTCTCTGTTGTACAGGATGGTGACAAGGTGGTCTGTTTAGTGCTGGATGTGTCTAGCAAGATGGCAGAGGTAACATTTTGAAACAAAATTATTGTAAATCATTCATCATTTTTCAATTCTTTTCATTTTTAGGGTTAAGGATGATGGTTAGGGAGACAAAAGTTCAAAATAGTTAAAAACATTTTATTTGGTGGAGAATAGGAGGAACAAATTCAGAATTCGGCCCAGAAATCAAAAAATAAAATCCAGAGATCATTTCTAATCATTGTTTTTTAACTGATTCTAACTTTTTCAATCAAGACCCTTTGCTAAAACTCTGACATGTAAAATAATCACTCACTGGTGAACATCATTGCTTCAGATAGTAGACTGAACTTGCAGGGAGCACGTGTGTCCACTATGCATGTTTTTCGTGTCATTGTGTACAGTTTTCTGGCAATCTGGAAGCCTCCTGGAAACCCACTCTGGAAAACTCCAGCTCTCAGAGAATGATTAAAGGCTTAGTGTCTGGAATCAGGCAGATATGTTTTAAGTCTTGATTCCTTCTATTGCTTGCTATGTAAGCAAGATGACCTCTTTGAATTAGTTTTCTCATCTTTAAAATAGATACAATGATATCTAGTTTCATGAGAGTCAACTGTCAAATTTTTAGGAGACTTGCAAGCCAGTTGTTAAGCACAGCCATTATTAAAAATTGAACTGTGGGGCTAGGGTGTAGCTTAATGGTGACAGTATGCCCCAGAACCACACAAAAATTAAACTATTTAATCTTACAATAAATAAAATATATTAGAAAAAAGTGCTAAATGCTCAAAACTCATCACTTCCTAACCTACTATTGATTACACGGTTATCTATGTTCAGGGTTGGAAAATTATTCCCACGTGCCAAGGTTGCCCACTATCCATCTTTGAATGGCTTACAAGCTAAGAGTGGTTTTACACCTTAAGTGGTTAAGGAAGAAAATCAAGAGATTATTTTATGACACATGAAAATTATATTAAATTTCAGGGTCCGTAAGTAGAGTTTTATTAGAACACAGCAACTCATTTATTATATATCCATGGCTACTTCAGTGCTATAATATCAGAGTTAATCACGTGGAAAAGAGAACTTATGGCCCACAAAATCTAAAATTTTTACTATCTGGCCCTTTATAAAACATGTCTGCTAACACCTGATCTATACTGATAAGGTTTTCTCTGTCCTATTGTATTTGTGTGTATCCCTTTCCACTTCTGCAGTCACTGATATCACAACCTGAAATCATCCATGCTAGTAATACTTATCCAATAGAAACTGGCAATTGCTACAAATCAAGTCTCTTTCTTTAAACCAGAAAGCCAGTTATTAAATATTTAATAGCATACTCACTACCTATGTTATAGAATCATCGAGGAAGCATAGATGAGACAATAAATATAAAATTTTGGGTTAATAATTAATAATAAGTGCTTGTTGGGGAGAAATTTTATCTTGTTTTACTCTCTGGATCAATGATTCTGGGATATTTACCTTTTTTGGCTTGTCTCTAAAATACTAGGAACTCCACTAATACAAGTCGGCATCTGGATAGTTTTGTCATGTTGCTTAACTGCAGTTTACCAGAGCGTGATTTTCTCAAATGTATTCTTTGTGTAATTTACACAGTATTGGCATTCTGCCTCTAATGAGTAAGAATGAATGGAAAGAGAAAGATAATTGTACTCAAGAGAAGACTTGAAATAAGCAGAAGAGAAATAAACGCAAAGTAACAAACTCACGGCCAAATAACCTTCCTTCCCTTTCCCTACTAAAACTGTCACTGAACTATGGTGGGCATTTGGCAATGAATTAAAAATGAGTAGAATCTGAGGTATCTATGGAACATTATATTGGTGTTGTGTACTAAGAAGTATGAAGTGCAAGTCTGGATGCTAAGGGAAATGCCTATGTTGGAGACAGAGATCAGTCATCCCTAAATGAAACTCACCATGTGCTCCTTTCTCTTCCTCCACAGCCTTCAAAACAAGAGACCCTAATGAGTTAATTGGTAGCATTATCTGCCCAAACCTTGGCACTAACATTACTGTGGAGTTGGTTAGTAGCTCACAATGATATGCAATTTCCAGGTACAAATCTCAGTTGAACCTCATAGCAATTCTAATTCAATAATCAAGAAATATATTATTATTTCCACTTTACAACTTCAGTATCCAGCCTAAAACATCACCATACCAGAGAGTAGCAGCAGGATAGACTGCTACTCCTCTCCATGATCTGGTCTCTTTATAAGGTCTACTCTTACCTGGACTGAATTTTAAAAGAAGCAATTATAAACCTAATCTCAGATGGTTCCATGTATCTTTGAATTCTAAGCTGGAGAGAAATAGTGACAATATACGTTTTTAATTACAAAGAGCTTGTTCCAAATCAGTCCCTCTTCCTACAGAAGCAGGGTTTTCTGGGGCCTACAATTAATCAGAAAGTATTCTAGCATTATGTCACTCTTTGTAACTCAAAATTATTATGCAATGTCTCTAAAGAATTGTAACTCAAAATTATTATGCAATGTCTCTAAAGAATTAGAATTTGATCATTGAGTTACTTAGTCATACTTTTGTCTACCAATCAAATGTTGTCACTTTTCTTTTTTCTGTTTTGGGACATAGGCTGACAGACTCCTTCGACTGCAACAAGCAGCTGAATTTTACTTGATGCGGATTGTGGAAATTCATACTTTTGTGGGCATTGTCAATTTCAACAGCAAAGGAGAGATCAGAGCCCAGTTACACCAAATTAACAGTGATGATGACCGAAAGCTTCTGGTTTCTTATCTGCCTACTACTGTGTCAGCTGAAGCAGAAACTAGCATCTGTTCAGGACTTAAGAAAGGATTTGAGGTATAGTACAGTAACCTAAAATTTGATCACCATCAGTATCCTTGTAGCTGAGGTTCCTTCTAATGAGGGAAGATCTGCTACAGTGTGGTCACAGCCTCAGTATGGAGTAAAGATAGATCATCTTTAAAGTCAGGGACAAAGTCATAGTCACCACTGTACTCAGCAAAGTACTTGGCATGTAATTGTTGCTTAGCAAATGCTTATTGAAGAAATGACTATATAAATGAACACAACACCCAACACCGAGGGACTTAAACATCATATGGACAATTTCTTAACTGTCTCTGTTTATTCTGGGACATCTCAGTTGTGGCCATTGTTAACCCTGGATTTTCTAGTCAAAATCAATATGTCTGGTTCCTGACTATAGTCATACTAGACCTTAAGTGTATGGGAATCAATTAAGGTCAGAGGCATATTTTAGGAATGATACTTTGTCTAAATAAGCATCTGGGATGTAGTCCTGTGTTAAGTACAGTTATCTGATAGCAAGCAAGACATAAGTGTGGTTGTCGCTGTATATAGCCAAGTGGCTCTCAACCAAGGCTGTCTATGGAACCACCTAAACAAGAAAATACTTAGAGGTTGGGGTTATGTAGCAGTGGTAGAACACACACTTAGCATGCTTAAGGCTCTGGGTTCACTCTCCAGCACCAAAACAACAAAACTGATGCCTGGGTCTCATGCCCAGTTACTCTAATTTCATTGATATGGGATCTCCCCATCTAATTCCAGTGTGTAGCCAAGGTTGAGAACATCTGCTCTAAGCCCTTTTATTAGTCACTTGGTAGACTTCAGAGGCAAGGCTGTCCTACGGTCCTGTACCCTATTTCCTCTGTGATGGACACTTATGAGCACTATGAACACATCAAAGTGGTTTAAACAGGAAAAGTCCCCAACCACAAGTAAACTGGCACTGGCATGCAGGGTGACAAGTGCTGTGATGGGAAGAGGTGAGAGCTGAATCAGAGAGGGCCTGGAGTATAAGGAGCTGCAGAGGACATCAGAGGCATTCTAGGGAATTTAGAATGAGAGTGAATTCTTGTGCTCAATAAGAAAATGTGTGATCTACATTTCTTTCCCGATGACTGATACTTTTGTTCAGGTGGTTGAAAAGCTGAATGGAAAAACTTCTGGCTCTGTGATGATATTAGTGACCAGTGGGACCCATGAGCACATCAGTAACTGCTTGCCCACCGTGCTCAGCAGCGGTGCAACCATTCATTCCATAGCCCTAGGGTCCTCGGAGGCTGGAAAACTGGAGGAATTATCACATCGCACAGGTAATAATTTCTGAAAACTAATTTTTTTTTTTGGTACCAGGGATCGAACTCGGATCCTTGTGCTTGCACAGCAGGCGGCAAAACCACTGGGCTAAATCCCCAGCCCTAAAAACTAATTTTTGAGAGCATTTCTTTAAAGTTGAATATCCAAAGTACAACCATGAAACTCAGATTATATGGCTTAATTTAAAAAAAAATAGAAAAGACTTTCTTAAAAACTACACAAATCATTACTAAAATTATGAAATGACTAAAATAATTGCTAAAATCAGTCATACAATTTTATTATATTCAATAAAAATGTGTATGCTGATTTACCATTGAAATTTAGAATGTATTAAATTATATTTTAAAAGTGATTTCAGAATATAAATGTAAATATAGAATAATATAAGTAGATAGCAATTACCCTAGATCATCTAGAAATTACCTTGATCCCAAAGCTATTTAATAAACATTTATTGAGTTCTTACATAGTTGACAGAGAACAGGCTGCTTACCATGTGGCTCTATAGGATGTCAGGGAAAGTGAGTTGAACATTGCTCCTACTTCCCTAAAATTAACACTCTAATGCCAAAGAATATTTGTTGGAAAAGGCATCACACTTTATTTTTTGTTTTATTTTATCCATTTAAAGTTAATGTTCCAATCATGTATTTCAGGTGGCTTAAAGTTCTATGTTCCAGATAAATCAAACTCTAATAGCATGGTGGATGCTTTCAGTAGAATTTCCTTTGGCACTGGAGACATTTTTCAGCAAAGCATTCAGGTCAGTATTTCCTCCGTGTTATATTTACATTTTGGTAGGGAAATGGGGGAGAGAAAAAGAGAAAGTGAGGAATAAGTTGATTGTTTTATTTGCTTTATTTGAAAAATTAACAAGGGCTGGGGGAATAGCTCAGTGTTAGAGCATTTGCCCAGCATGTGCGAAGCCCTGGGTTCAATCCTTAACACTGCAAGAAAAAAGAAAAAAGATTCCTTTAAGTTAAAAAAAAGTAACAGTCTGAGTTCTTGGTGTCTTGAATGCTAGGCTTTCTACCTGAGGTCTTTACTTTTGAGTTCTAGGTGATATTTTCTGTAATTACAGTACTAGTTCAGTTTTTCAAAGGTGTTTGAGATAACTTGCTTTTTCTTTGTGGCTCAAAATGTAGGTAAATGAGGGAGCAGGATGGAGGCAGGTCCAGGAGAAAAATAAGAACCATGAATTTGGTTCCATAATAACTTTCCACCAACCAGACTATATTTATTTTTTGCTTCTTTACTGTCTTTGAAGCATCAGCTAGTTCATTAAATTCTAAAAATTTCTAAATAGCTTTTTACCCACAACTTTCTTGATTGTGGTCACAAAAAAACTTCCTCTAATCAAGCCATTTTTAAAAGGACCAATTTTTTCTAAGCAGTTTAAAGATATTTTGTACATAACTGAATAATGTTTCAAAAATTTTTATCTGTAGTTTGCTCACAGATGGTGAGTGAACTTGCCAAGTTAATAACTTATGTAAACAATGAACTCAGTACATTATTGTTAGAAAATATTTAACATGAAGATTATATGTACATAGTAAAGGCAATAACCAGAGTCTTGTTGCTAGAAGTAAAAAAAGAAAAGAAAAAGCCCCAATGCACACTATAATCAAGCTCTCAGAGGTTAAAGAGAAGATTGACAAGGCACCAAGAAAAGCAAAATGTAGGCGTTTGTCCCAATTTGCATGACAGCAGACTTCTCAGCAGAAATCTTAGGGCCAGCAAAAAAGTGGCATGAGATTTTTCATAGTACTGAAGGAAAAATAAAAGGGCCAACCAAGAATCTTGGACCCAGTGAAGCTCCTCTTAGGAATGAAAGAAAGATAAAGACATTCCCAAACTTAGCTGAAAGAATAGATGTCCACCAGACCTCTCCTATAAGAAAGGCTAAAGGGAATTCCTCCAAAGATAGAAATGTTAATGAGGAAGAGGAAAATATCAAAACGTATAAAATTCACTGCTAGAAGTAATAACATAGACAAATTCAAACTGCTGTAATATGGCAAGCATGATAAGCCAGTCATATCTTTAGAATAGACTAAAAGTAAGTCAATCAAAATAATCACTATATTAATATGTCAAGAGATAAGCAATATAGACAGATGTAAAATGAGACATCAAAAATTCACAATGTCAGGAAGAAGAAGCAAAAGTGTGGAATTTTTTCTTTTAGTATGTTTTCACTTTGTCTCTTTTCTTATATTTATAATCACATTATTTTGCTATCATTTCAAAACAGGTTATAACCAAAAGAAGTTTTTTGTAAGCCTCATAGTAACAAAACAAAAATCCGTAACAGTCAAAACAAGATAATTAGCAAGGAATCAAGCCACTATTAGAGTAAATCACTTAACCGTAAAGAGCCTGTAAGAGAGAGAAAAGAGTGCAAGAAATTACAATAAAATTAAAAAATAAGTTACAAGATGGGGTAATAAGACCTTACCTATCAATAATTACTTTATGTGTAAATAGGTTACATTCTCCAATTAAAAGACAGAGTTACTAAATGGGTTAAAAAATCAAGACTCTTGGGCTGGGGATTTAGCTCAGTGGTTCTGCCACTGGCCACGCAAGTGCAAGGTCCCGGGTTCAATCCCTGGTACCAGAAAAACAAATCAAGACCCTTCTCTGTGTTGTTTATAAGAAGTCCCTTTGACCTCTAAAGACACACACAGACTGAGAGAAGAGGGCTAGAATAAGATACTCTATGCAAATGGAAGGAATTCAAAGGAAAGCAGGAGCCAAACTTACATCACATTAAGTATATTTTAAATCAAAAGGAATTAAAAATAGACAAGGAATGTCTTTATATAATGATAAAAGGGTCAATTCAGCAAGAGGAAATATATATATATATATATATATATATTTATATATATACAGAGTACTCAAATATTCATAGACCTAAAAGAGAGATAGACCCCCCAATACAATAATAGCAGGGGATTTGACATTCTACTTTCATTAATGGACTGACCATCCAGGTAGAAGGTCAACAAGCAAACAGCAATATTAAAGCATATATTATGGACCAAATGGACCTAAGAGACATCTAAAGAATATTTCACACAACTGCAAAATACACATTCTTTTCAACAGCATGTGGAACATTCTCCAGGGTAGAGTATATGATAGACCACAAAACAAATCTCAACACATCTTGAAAAATTAAAATCACGATGAATATCTTTTATAATCACTATGCAATAAGACTAGAAATCAATAACAAGAAAAACTTTGAAAACTATACATATATATGGAAATTAAATAACTTACTCTTGAACAACCAATGGATCAAAGAAGATATCAAGCAGAAAATTAAATACTTTGGTGAAACAAATAAAAATGGAAGCACAACATGCTCAAACTTATGGGTTACGACAAAAACAGTACCAAGAAGGAAGTTTGTGGCAAAAAAAACTTATATCAGAAAAACACAGAAAGATCCCAAATAAACAATCTATTACTAGATCTCAAGGAGTTAGAAAAACAAGAAGAAACCAAACCAAAAATTAGTAGAAGGAAAAAAATAAACATCAGTCTGGAGGCATGACTCCTTGTAGGGTTCCTGCCTAGCGTATATAAAGCCCTTGATTCAATCCTCAGAACATCAATATAAGCAAAAACAAAAACAAGAAAAAAGCACCAATTAAAAAAGGGGTTGGTTCTTCTAAAATAATGAAAAATAAATAGTCAAACCCTTGGCTTTACTAGGAAAGAAGATTCAAATAAATAAAATAAGAGCTGAAAAAGAAGACACTGCAACTGACACCACAGAAATACAAAGATTGATGGAAATTATATAAAATAATTTAAAAATAAATTAAATAATTTAAAAATAAATAAATTAAAAATAGAACTACCACATGGTCTAGCAATCCCACACTACTGGGTGTTTATACAAATGAAATGAAATGATGTATGTCAAAAAGACATGTACACTCATGTGTCGATTGGAGATTATTCATAGCAGCAAAGAAATGGGAACAATCTCAGTGTCCATAAACTGATAAATATATAATATATAAGAAAACATAGTACATATATATCCTGGAATGCTATTAGGCATAAAAAGCCTACCATTCATGACAGCTGAGTGGATCTGGAAATCATGGTATTAAATGAAATAAGCCAGGCACAGAAAAAGAAGTACTGCGTGACCTCACTCGTACTTGGAATATGGGAATGGATCTCATAGAAGTCGGAGTAGAATGGAGATTACCAGAGACTGGGGAGAGTAGAGGGGATGGAGAGAGGAAGAAAGGTTTATCAGTGGGTAAATTTTAGTTAGATGGAAATAATAAGTTCTAGTGTGCTATGGCACAGTAGGGTGACAATAGATTATAATAATGTGCTTTCTATTTCAGAAACCTAGAAGAAAGAATTTTGAACGTTTTCACCATAAAAATGATGAATTAGGAGATAGATATGCTTAATCTGATTTAAACATTATATAATGCATACCTTATTGAAATATCACATGATATTCCTAGAATATGTATAATTTTTATGTTTTTATCTATGAGTTAAAAGTACATTCAAATTAGAAAGTAAAAATGTGAATTATGAATGACAATACATAAGATATATTGTAATTGGCTTTCCTGCTGATAGTTCCCAATAATCTTTATATTTTATTTCCTTTTAATACAGATAAAAAGAATTGTCAAAAAACAAATTTAACGTAAAATATACTTAATATGGTCTCAAATTAGCCTTCACATTCACAATGTTGGCTGCCTCTCCCTAGTTGCTAAGACATCATCAGTCCCTTGAAACTCAGGGCAGGAGCAACCTCTAAAGCTCATTCTGCAGCCCAGGGTCCAGCACAGAGTGCAAAACATAGTTGGCAGCCGGCAAACACTTGTTAAATTGGTTTGAACAAATAATCCATAATACTTTTGGTGCCATCTGCCAATATAATTTTACATGGTGTCTCAGTCTGAGCAATTTTACAAAGCGTTCCTAATGTGTTTAACAAAAATAAAATTTCAAAGTTATTCACAGAATTGTACCCATTGTGAATACACAGTGATTAAATGCAAGGTCTCTAGAGTTAGCCTGGTTAGGTTTTATCCTAGTTCCACCTTTCTGGTGTGTGACCCTGGGAAAATTGCTTCTCTAAGCTTCCGTCTTCTCATCTGGGCAGATAGTGATAGTACTTATTTCAGAAGGTTTTCATGAAAATCAAGTGATGCATGTAGTACAGTGTCAGCCATATGTACACACTCTGTACACTGTGTGCACACGTACACAATCTCATATACAGTTCATTGTGAATGGCTAATAATTTGTTTCATTATACCAAAAAGTAAAATTAAATATACCAAAATGAAAATTTTATATTTCTCATTAAAATCTGTCAGAGTATCTGGATATATTATATACAAATTAAAACAATTTAAACACATTCACAAATAAAAGTTTTAAAAAGCTTATTAAAATTGTCTTTGATTTGGATGAGAGATAATACAAGAACAGCTAAATTATTCTTCACAAAGAATAATGAAGTAACACTTGCATTAACTATAACAAAATATTTTAATAACTATTTACATAATATATAGTATGTAAAATGATTTATGTAAATATAGTAAATGTCAGAACTAAATGATTTTTTGTCAATTTATTTTTGTGATTAAAGAAAAAGAGGGAATGACTAGAACATTTTACATATATATTCTCTTTAACAGCTTGAAAGCATGAGTGAAAATGTTAAACCTTACCATCAACTGATAAGCACTGTAAATGTGGATAACAGTGTTGGAAACGACACTGTTTTTCTAATCACATGGCAGACCAGTGGTCCCCCTGAGATTGTGTTATTTGATCCTACTGGAAGAAAATACTACACAAATAATTTTACCACCAGTCTAGCTTCTCAAACAGCTAGCCTTTGCATTCCAGGAACTGCCAAGGTAGGTGTTATGATCTTGTTTATTATGACAACATTTGGCCAAGTATATAACTTTCAACTGAACACAATTAGATGCATTTTATAAAAGAAATTTTATTCTGATATATGAAAGCTTTGCAGTTATGAAAACCTTTTGTTAGTGCTAAAAGTTAAAGGGGAGCAAATAAGCTATATTCAAAACTTTAAATATTGACTGGATAAAAGTTTCTCATGTCAACAATGAAAATTAATATTTTCAGTAGTTGTACAAATAACTTCTGTAGCTTACATTTTTCTTTACATAATCCATACATTTCTATAAGCTTAGGAAAAATTCTGTATCTAGAATTTATAAGATGAGCAATGTAATGCATGTGCTTTTGAGTACCTTTTTTATGTGGAGGTTCCTGTCATACAGCTGTTAGTAATGGTACAATTCCAAAACAAAAATAGGTAGAGAGATCTCAGGGCTTGAATCAGATGTCACTGGAAAATGAGGAAGCACAGGAAGAAGGCTGTGCTGGGTGTGACAGCATCTGAACTCCCCGCCTTGACGCCTTGCTTTCCTCTGATGGTTCCTGCTGTTACCTCTGGGATTTAACAAGGAGCAGCAGCAGGAATCAGGAAGAAATCTGTATATAGCTTAATTGCAAGGACATGTTTTGATGCATTGAAATCTCAGCCTTTTCCTTCACACTTTCTTTCGAGGATTTCTTCCAGGTAGTCTAGGAAGGCAAGAGAGTGGTGTGTAGCAATATTTCTTATTTTTAGTAAAAGAAAATGATTTATTTGAAGGTGGGGAGAGGGGAAGAGAGAGAGAGGACAGAAAGCTATTCTGGGTGAGTAGAGAGTATTCAAAAGCTGATTATTCGTGGATTTCTTGTCTGCAGCTCCTTTTATTGAGATCAGTATGACTGTAAATTACTCCACACAGACCTTGTAACATCCTGACCTACCAAAAATAGATCTTTTCTTGGTCCCTAACAGTTCCTTATTTTCGTTGTTTGAGGTTTCTTGGACTGGAGGTTTGGGAGGAGTGAAGGGAAATAAGAATATTATTGTCCCTAGTCCAGTGTATCTACATAAATCCTAACAGCCCACTTAATTTGCTATAAATTTCTCAGTAGTGAAAAGGAATAAAAACACTTAACCTCTTTTCAGGTAAAGGGGCCCAGATTAATATTTGCAAAGAACTTTGATCTGGATGCTGCTACTGTTATGTGCTAAAAATATGAATCAAAATGTATCCTCCCTCCTCCAAATAAACCCACATTATAATTCCCTGAAGTTACTTAACAGTAACAGTGGCTTGTTAGCCATCATTTAACCAATATTACTTTTTCTGACATCCTTTTACAGTATTTTGAAAAATACAACATCAACAAACCAAAAACCCTAAAGTCTTAGATAGATCCTGCAAAATTAAGTGTTCATTTTTTTCATCACACTTCACCAAACAAAAAGTGTTTGTTTTGCAGCCTGGGCCCTGGACTTACTCCCTGAACAACACCCACCATTCTCCTCAACTCCTGACAGTGACAGTGGCCTCCCGCGCCTCCAGCTCCGCTGTGCCCCCAGCCACTGTAGAAGTCTTTGTGGAAAAAGACAGCACTCATTTTCCTGACCCTGTGATGATTTATGCAAATGTGAGAAAGGGGTTTTATCCCATTCTTAATGCTACTGTCACTGCTGTGATTGAGCCAGAGACTGGAGATCCTGTTATGCTGAAACTTTTTGATGATGGAGCAGGTAACAAGAGAGGAATGATGTTTTTACATGTGCTTTAAGAGCTGTCACATCATGATGAGTTTGCACCGATGTGAAGCTTATCTGTAAAATTTTAAAATTCTTTTTCTTATTTGGTCATATCATACTCTCAAATTCTCATAGAATTACTGACATACTAAGGATGTATGGGCTAACCTGGGGAAAAATAGTGTCAGGGAGGCTCCTCAGAGGGGCTATGCCAGAGCGAAAGTGTGGGAGGAAGCCACTTGACACCTAAATCTTGGCTTCCACATGGCCAGCAAAACTGGCCACAGTCACTTAATGAGATCACACCGAAATAGGTGTATGCGCATTTATGACATGCCCATTATCTTCTCAAGTTTCAGAATTCCAAGAGACAGGAGAGACCAGTGGGAATCAGGAGGACTTTAGTTCAGGTTTTAGGTGAACACAGGCTCAGAAGTCTCCTGTCCAAAGGAAATGTGCTGAGCAAACAGAAGTTCCAGCTTCTATACATTTTGTCCAAGGGTTTGGTCTTTCTAGTAACTAGCAAGGAATTTACAGCAACAGAACAAGGACAGACAATTTTGTAACTTAGCCTTGAAAGAAGACAGAGCCTTATGAATCATAGGAGAACAGGGCGTCATAAACTTTGTTTATGGGACATAGTTGTCAATTTTATCTGTATCAGAACAAGGAGTTACAGCTACAGGGGAGAAAGGGATGATGGGGGGTTATTGCCCAAGGCTGGGAAGGACTTGTTTTTCATTAAGTCCTGCTTCACTCAGAGTGACCAGCTTTATTCACTGCAGCAATCAGACCTGACAACTCAAAAGAGCAAACAAAAACCAACAAGGGAAATGCAGTGATAGTTAACCCATATTTTCCTTTTGGACCCAGTTTTGAAAAAAAAAAAATGGAAAATTGAACTTTTGACTCATGAGATAACCCTAGATCAGTAATGGTAAACCTTTGGCACACATATTATTGTGTTTTTCTTTTAAGACAAAAGATGTTAATGTATGAGTTGTTTTTTTCTAAACTAAAAATCTCAGTATTCAGGTTTAATTGCAGTGTTGGTACTTTGCAATGAATACATGGATTTTAGGTTGCAGTTTGGGCACTTGGTCTCTAAAAGGTTCACCATCACTGCCCTAGATTATTCTTTAGCCACGTAATGAGGTTAACAAGAGGACAAGCCCTTCTCTAGTACAACCAGGGCCAGTGACTTAGTTCCAAAAAGACTAGATCAGCAAGCTAGTGGAATCCAGAAGATTTCCCTTACCACTAGGAAAACAAAGTAAATCAAGAAAACTCTACTGTGAATCTCTCATTCTGCACAATAGAATTTGAAGCCCCCTTGGTATGGTGTATGGAGAGCACAGTATCAGGCCAGGCAGACAGTGGCTGTTGGACTCCTTCTGAGTAACATTTTTTGACTTCTAAAAACAAACTCATTTGTCATTCCACTTTTCCTGTTTCGTGTTCTGTTCTTTTCCTAAACTAAATTCTCAGAATGATAATGATCCTTAAAGTCTGCATTGCTGTCTTCAAATTACATATCTTTGCTCTGTTATTTCAAAGTTCGGTTTTTTGGTTTTTTTCGAGATTCTTGGGTTTGGCACTCCACCATGGCAATCGTGTACGACATTTATGAACAGAAGTCTATTTAGAGGACTTTAGCTCAATTCTGCTGTGGAGGGATACCAGAGAAGTCTTCTTTGCCTGTTGAAATGAGTCCAAATGGACTCTCATGTTCTGATTGCTTATGAATGACCCTACCTTTCATTTTTTTGTATATGGTTCAAAAATCCACTTTGCAGAATGTTTCTCCCTTGCTTCAGCCTATGAGCTGACCTGGAGAGCAGATCATGCTGTCTTAGGGAAAATCACCTGATTGAACTCAATAGGCTCTTATATTTATTTCCTGGGAAAATTCATTTGTTTGTTATCTAAATTTATAAACTAGTAAAAGAAACAATAAAAACTATTTTAAGTGTTTTATTATACCACATTCACACTTAGAGAATAAGTTTTTAGAGGTTAAAGAATCACAAAAGGAAATTATGGAGCTATTGAATTTTAAATCACCAGTTATACCCATGGTAACATATACTAAAATGGAAAAATTGAGGGGGGATATTATTTTAATAGCTTTTAAAATATTAGCAATCAACTATGATGGCAAGTGTTGACACTGACTTTTTGTCTACATATACAGGTGCTGATGTCATTAAAAATGATGGAATTTACTCGAGGTATTTTTTCTCCTTTGCTGTAAGTGGTAGATATAGCTTGAAAGTGCATGTCAGTCACTCTCCCAGCATAAGCACCCTAGCCCACTCTATCGCAGGAAGTCATGCTCTGTATGTACCGGGTTACATAGTGAATGGTAAGAATCATCAGCACTGTTAACTTGTGATATCATTTCATGTATATATCTCTGGTGTGTGTGTGTGTGTGTGTGTGTGAGAGAGAGAGAGAGAGAGAGAGAGAGAGAGAGGAAGGAGAGAGAGAAGATAAAAAGGAATTTCAAAACTTTATGTAAGTTAATCCATAATTCATTGACCACCTTGTCAGTCTCATTTATAACAAAAAAGGATAATTTCTTTAGCTAATTCCTACCCTCATTTTAGTAATTATTTTGACCTTTCTCTTGTGACTGTTTTGACAGAGTCAGTACTATATATATTTATTGAGATTTCTAAGTTCCAGCTCTTATATTTCCTCTGTAGAGGTTTAGGCAAAAGAAAGAAGCAAAAATTTGTCAACAGCTGAAAGAAGCAAGCTTCTGGCTCAAATAATCTACACAGGAAGTGGGTTCCTGAATAAATATGAGTTTGGATGTTACAGACATCTGTGGGATTCCTGAAGAGATTCTGTTTCTCTTCAAGATGAAAAAAATCCCAGATGAATAGGAGATAGACATCTTTAATTTTTTAACACTATTATGTTAGTTCCTCATAGAGAGCAGTAGTTGGAATATCACAGACAATGTATCATGCTGTAGTCTCTCTAAAAACAGTCTCAAAAAACATTTCGAAGCATTTTAATGATGATGAGTATTACTCATTATTTCAGCAGTTACAACCCATCATCTGGACTATTCCATAACATGATTCTGTATTTTTCTGTTCTATTCATACTTCACACTAGAAGCTAATCAGGGTGCTACAGCGGATTTGCATTTCCTGGTGTTTTTTTGTGTTACCTGGTAGACAATTTCACTCTCACTTATATTTACAATAATTGGGATTGCTTAAAAACCAATGTAAATCAATTTGCAAGGTAACATGGTTTTATTGCATAGATATGATGTTATATCTAGATAAAATACTTCATTTCCAAATAAATATTCTGTTTTTTATTAATGCATAACATTTTTGCAGGCCTACTAGGTGACAGGTTAGGAACTTGGCACACCAAGTAGAAGACCTGATTCTCATCAAGGAGCTTGCAAGCCCCTGACTCAATTGAGTACCTTTCCAAAACCCATAAGTTTAAAGGATGCAAATATCAGTACCTAGTGTGCAGTCTGACTTGAAATGTTCAACTGTGCTTTTGTTTTGGTATTTCATATAGGCCTTATAGCACAGAAAAGAAAACCTTAGGGCTCTCATGACATGCCTACTGTTCATAGCATTCACTCTATTAGCTCACTTCCAGGTGATGACTTTGAGCGCACACTTCTCTGAAAAAGTGGGAGCTACTCTTATTTTCATACCACCAAACCTCCAGACAGAGCAGCATCTGCACCTCCCTCTCCTCCCCTGAGGCCACTGCCTCTGCTGGGTGTGCTCTGCACCCTGGAGAGCCCATGAGAGCTCTCCCCTTTGCATTCCCTCTCTACTGTCCTCTCTGGGCACCATTCAAGCACACACCCATATTAAAAATTAGTCACCTGCGAGCTATCACCTCTCTATTTCTATCATTTTCTCCCGAAATTAACCAAAACCTCACAACTGTACTTTCTCACCTCCTATTTACTATTCTGCTCCCTGCAATCTGACTTCCACCCAAATGTTCCATTGGAATTTCTCTGGCCCTAATTGCCAATGGCCGCCCTCCCACTAAATCCAAAGGAAACACTTCAGACCTCATTTTTCTTGACCTCAGTGGTATTACACAGAGACTGCTATTTCCCCGTTTCTATGACCCCACAGTCTCCTGGCTATCTCTTATTCTCTGGAATATTTGTCAGCCTCTTTTTCCAGCTCCTTCTTTCTTAACAGGCCTCTAAATGTTGGAAAGTCTCAGCGCTCACTCCTGACCTTCTCACTCTACTGACTGGAGCCAAACTACATGAGATTGAGCTATGTGACTTTGATTAAGTTGCTTAGCTTCTATGTCTCAGTTTCATCATCTATAAAAATGGAAGCAATAACTGTACCCTACTCATAGCTTTGCTGACAAAATGAAATATTTGTTATACACAAGGTTCTTAAAAAAGTGCTTGGCATAGAGTCACTCAGTAAATACTATTTATCATTATAATTAAAATTACTATTAGGTAATCTCCTTAATCTACACAGCTTTAACAGTATCTAAATGCCTAGAACCTCCATATTCAAATTCATCATCCACTTTTGCTGACTTTTTTCTCCAAAATGCACCTTACCATCTCTCACTACTATCACCTGTCCCAAGCTGCTTTCTTCTCTCATCTGCACCATTAGGTGGCTCTCTAAGAGGCCCCCTTGCTTGTTGTGCTCCTTCATGAACTTCTGCCTCCTGTCTCATCTAAACTCCTTTCCTCTCCTCTTCTTCCTGCTCTCGGCTCCCCTCCCCTCCCCTCTCCTTCCTCCCTCCCTCCCTTTGTCTTTCTTTCTTTCTTTCTTTCTTTCTTTCTTTCTTTCCTTCCTTCCTTCCTTCCTTCTTTCTTTCTTTCCTTTTTTCTGTTTTTGTTTTTGTTTTTTTTACTGGGAATGAAACCTAGGGCCTCAGGCATCCTAGGCAAGCACTCTGAACACAAATCAGGCACACAAGCTTAAATATTAAATAGAAACTGGGAGATTGAGATAGATCTTTTGCAAATAGGCAGGGGACCAAGGGAGGGGGCCATAAAGAGAATTAAGATGTGCTGTGTACTTGTAGCAGCCACCACAAAGAACGTAATCATTATCTATTTCAAACACGTACTAATAAAAATAAAAACAAAACAAACAAAAAAGCTCTTCTGACCTCAGAATTTTCACACAAACTGTACCCGTTGCCTGAGATATTGTTTACCTGGATGATATTTTAACCTTTAGAAAATCTTTGAGTGTGATATCACTCTAAATTATGTATTTGAGCTATTTTCTTTCGAAATACCACAATTTGTCAGTGTATATTACTAATACAATTTATTCCATGAGGAATTGTTTTCTTCTGTCTGTAATTACTGGCATAGCATATCCACTCAGTACTTACAGAATGAATGAATGAATTATTGAATAAACTCAGGTATTCTAAACAAGTAGTTTTTTTAAAAAAAGTTTTGCAAAAGTCTCTTGATAATCTGTCAGGAACAAGATATTCAGGAGATTGGTAATTCGTTGCCTGCCTATGCTTTTCTTTTGGGCCCAGATAACATTCAGATGAATGCTCCAAGGAAATCAGCACACAGAAGTGAAGGAGAGCAAAAGTGGGCCTTGAGCAGAGTAAGCTCAGGGGGCTCCTTTTCAGTGCGAGGAGTTCCAGATGGTTCCCATCCTGACGTCTTCCCACCGTGCAAAATTATTGACCTGGAAGCTGTAAAGATGGAAGAGGAAGTGATTCTATCTTGGACAGCACCAGGAGAAGACTTTGATCAGGGTCAGGGTAGGTTTGGTGGCTTCATTATCTATTTTTCCACAAGACAACATTGCTAAAAATGAAGTCAGGAGTTAGTGGGGTGAAAATAACTTGGGGATTTAGAGCCCAAAAAGCTGCAGAGCGCTGTCATGAAAGGCTCTGAGTTGCTCATAATGCTTGACATCCTGGAGCCCAGGAATGAGAGTGAGTCAGCTGCCACAGGAGTAGAGAGGCCAGGGTAGACTCACTGCAATCACACAGAAACCTTGATTGGAGACATGCACACCACACAGGTTGGTGGTCTCTTCAGCAGAAATGAAGTTTGTTACTATGGAATCTATATTTCCAAATACTTACAGTGACTATTTTTCTGAAAATTCACTAGCCAATACTTACAAGTCAGGTTTAGAGAACTATTTCCCATGACTGAAAAAAACTTGGTGCCCTCTCCTCTCCTGCTCTAGTCATCATTTCTGTGATAAAGGCTGAGAGGAGTTATCTAATCCAGGGCTTTCTCACTTTTTCTTGGATGAACATTGATGAGAACCTACTCCTACTCTCCCTTCTCTAAGGCCTGTGCTAACTTTTGAGCTTCCATCTATGCCATTTTTTTCCAGATTTTTATCCAATTACTACAATGCCTTTTATTAAGAAACTTTTATTTTTCTCCTATTAATTTGAATTCTATTTTATACTAAATTTCTGAATTTGGCCTAATTTTGAATATAAGTCCATTCATGTACTAGTCCATGGTAGTTTAGTTATTGAGGCATTATACTATTTTTATATCTGGTAGAATCTGTCTTTTTGAACTATATTTTAGACTCAACCTGGCTATTTTTATTATTTATTTTCCATATAAACTTTGCAAAAAGCTTCACTAGTTAAAGCAAGCATTGAAAGCATTTTTAATAAATATCACAAAATTTACATCACCATAATAAAAACATTATAATGTTAATCTTAATCTCAGAAAACATAAATCCTCTTGCTCACCTTTTAGTATGACTATGTAGTGTTTTAAAGTTTGACTCTTATTTATTTTTCTTGTTATGTTTATTCCCAGATATTTTAACTTTTTTGTTGCTATTCTCTCTCATTAGTCATTACTAATAAACTATGAAACTTACTTAAGGTGACTTCTTCCCATTTATGTTTTTAATTTCAGCTGCAAGTTATGAAATAAGAATAAGTAAAAGCCTACAGAATATTCAAGATGACTTTAACAATGCCATTTTGGTGAATACATCAAAGCTAAATCCTCAGCAGGCTGGTACCAGAGAGATATTTACATTCTTACCCAGACGTTTTACAAGTGAACTCGAACATCGACCTGAAAGAGGAACACAAGAAAACTACAGAATTTATTTGGCCATTAGAGCAACGGATAGGAACTCTTTAAAGTCTGCTGTATCTAACATTGCCCAGGTGTCTCGGTCTAGTTCTCCAAACTCTGCTTCTGTTCCTGGCAGAGATCATCTTATAGTGAAAGGAGTTTTAACAGCAATGAGTTTGATAGGAACCATTTGCCTTGTTATAATTGTAACATATTATATTTTAAACAAGAAAAAGAGCAGTCAAGGAAGAGAGTGGGACAAAATTACTATGAACAAATGTACAGAGTATCTTCCTTCTTAGTTTTATGACCCCTGGGCTTTACATTTTGCAAAAACATAACAATAAATTGAAATGAACATCAAATTGTATAAAGTGCATTGGATTTTTGTGTAATATGGATCATAGTTTTATATATAATACTCATTTTTGGATGAGAAATTAGAAAATAGTCTTAGTTATGGAAAACTAATAAAGATTATTCTTCACAGTAATGTCTTTAAAGGCAAGGGCAAAGTTGAGTCAGGGTCAAGAAAAGCTTGTTTTATTGAAGTGGAAAAATAGCTCCAAGTATAGGAAAGGGAGTTAGATTCTGAATTATGCAGTATAACTGTCTATATGAACCAATTGTTTAGTTACTTTGATTAATTTTTCATTTGTCCTTATCTGTGCAGAACAGATTGCTTGTTTATGACAAATGATCAAGCTGCATTTTTTATATGAAGCCCCAATTGTAAAATTCTTTATCTCTTGTCATTTCATTAAATGTACTATGGATCAAATCCCACCACTAATGCTCAAAGGGACCTTTTTTAAGAGTAAGAGGCAACCTTAAGATGTGGTTATTATCCTTGTCCTTTCAGACTGGTTTTGTAACAAAGCTTTATTGAATTTATTGTTTATAAGTTTCTACTCCCATCAAAGCAGTTTTCCAAGTTATTGCCCTGGGGATAATTGAATGAAAATGGTTCTCATTCTCATAAAGCTTTAAAGAATGAAAGACGAGGTTCTCAGCTTATTTTAAGAAGTATGTAGACAATACAGTTTTATTCAATCTCCACTGAAGAAGAGGTCAGGGGGAGAGACTGATCTTTAGAAATGACTATCATGTTCTCTTCTTTGGTTAAATAAAAGTCTAAATCCTTTTTCCATCAAGGGCAAAGGAAAGGGGAAGCATATGTCACAAGGAAATAAAAATTATCTTCCTATAATTTTACTTGCTGGTATTTTGTTAAAGATACTTGAATCATTTGGTTTTTAAAACTGGAGAGCTTAAAGCTTTATTGAATAAGTTTAAATAATAATGTAGAAGTGATCTCAGTTTTATAACCAGGACCTGTTAAGAATGAAAACTATGATATTTTGAAAGGTAAGTAGAGAAATGTGACCTCGGACAAAAAGGAAGGAAAAGCTTGAAGCCCTGAGTGGAGAGACATGGTACAAGGCTGGGGAGAAAAACAAACAGTGAGGTTCCCCATCCAGCCTGCTTCCTTGTAGCGCTACTACAGCACATGTCTGGCCTGTTACACTCTAAGTCTCAGTGCCTAAATTTTGGCACATGACAGCTGCGATCCATGCAGCCTGGTTCCAACCCCCCCGGAGGTAACTTCTGGTATGGCCATTTACCCCTGCTGGCCTGGAATTTGTTTCTCTATGATTTCAAACATGGCTGGTAAGATACAGAGAAAAGGTTGTGATCAGTTTCAAGTCCTCAAATATTTTCCTCATTTTACAGACAGAAGGATGAAAAGTTAAGTGAATAATTTGAAGTTTTGTGCTGATGAATGGCAGAGCTACAGAGAAGAGGAGCCAGGTTCTCAGACTACTCCTTCACACTGCCTGCTTGAGAAGGAATGGAAAGATGCTGGGGATTGTGCCTAGAATACTTAGCTCTTTAAAGATCAGATACCAGGCCATGGATGTAGCTTAGTGGCATCTTGCCTGCCTGGCAAGCACAAAGTCTTGAGTTTGATACCTAGTATCAAAAAAAGAAAAACAGAAAGAAAAAGAAAAAAAAATCAGATAGCAGGAGAGCAAATCTAGCTTCAAAGGAATTGGTTTCTTTTTGTGCATATTTGCTCTTTAGTTCTTTTTTCCATTTAGTGAATACAAGGATAGAGGAAGCGGACTAAAGTCTAGAAATTGGTGAACTATAAGAAGAGGCAAAACTAAGGGATATCAAAGATATAAAAAGTTTCAACCATAACAAGGTAGAAAGAGTGATCTTGTGAAGGGGGTATGGTAAACAATGTTCAGTGTTGTGAGGGTGTGAAAGCATTAGACAAAAAAGACGTAAATGTGAGGAAATAGGATTTAGAGACCCTAGTAATCAATAGAACAGAATCACTGTAAAGGCCCTCCTGATCCTTAATAAAAAATAGAAACAGAATAATTGGGGCAAGGAGAATGAGGAACTTTTCCCATTTGTCACTGGTGCAACACCAGATGAACAATGATATCATTGAAGATTTGATTCAAGATTACAAGATGATGATGTATGTGAGTTAGATGCTCAGTTGTCTTGGAATACAATTCTAGGAAATGAAGGTGGGTTGAGGATGTAGCTAGGTGATACAGCACTTGCCTAGTATACTTACAGCTTTGGTTTCAACCACCAAAAAGAAAAAGGAATGAATGCAATATATATAGATGATATTATCTTCAAATGCCAGAATAATCATTGCTCTGCAATAAATATAAATTTGTTATGAAAATTCAAAAAAATTCAAGAAAATATTTCCCCATTTCTGCCCAATTCTTTTAGTGACAGTACAGTAAGATTAAATTTCAGCGGTGGAGAGATAAAAGTAGTATGTAGCTCATTTTTAAGGGTGGTTGATATAGTTTATACACAAGTAGGCTACTGTTTATGTGGGCACTGTTGATTGCCCCCAAATATCTTTGCACTTGGATTTTAATACATTAAATCTACAGAAATGTTTTTACTTATGATTATTTTTCATAATGTAACTATTCTTGGAAGAAGTGAGCCCTAGATACATCATTCATTTTAAAATATGACAAATTTAATAATATTAATGGTGAGGTTGTTCAATCAACTAATCCTTTTGATGATAATATAACTCTGGACACAATAGAAAACAAAATTCTTAAATACACTGGACTCTTGACAAAGGCAGGCAGAACTAGAAAAGGGAAGAAACCCAGGCGAAGTGCATGCTTAACCAGCTTTCTTTTGGAGGCTCTGCCCAGTTGGCTTGGTCCATCTAGACAGGATTCACATGGAAGTCAGCAATCTTACTGGTTTGAGAAACCAGAAGTAGTAGTCCTAGATTGCCAGGATATTTAGAAATTGAGGGAGAAAATCCAAGAATGGAGGCAACCACAAAAGGAAAATTTCCCCACCCACATTCTCTTAACCTTTGGATGAGTCCTGAGCTAAACGAATCTAGTGGAAAATGAGAGCTGAGAAAATGAGCTGAACAAAGATTTCAGCTTCTGCTTAGTTCTTGACAGAAAAGGTTTAGAATTTAATTCCACTTTTATTAGAGGGGAATGGTAAGCACTGTGGGTTTCCACTGGAACTCCAGAACATCCACAAAAGGGATGAGGACCTTATCCCCAGAACAAGAGTTATGCCCTGGAACTCTAGGCAAATCTTAGATAAATTGGCTCTGACAAAGCCTAAAATGAAGTTTCCACAAAATCAGGGTGATTCACTAACAATTTACTACCAGAACATAACTCAGAGAAAGAAAACATAATACAGAGACCCTACAACATACCATCCAGTATGTAGTAAACAATGCTAGATATGCCAACAAGCAGGAAATCTGTCAGTATTGGAAGAGTCAAAATTATCCAGATCTGAAGTGGAAAACAAAACTCAAAAAGTATTAAGAAGTGAGTGGTGCCAGGTGGGACTCTTAAAAGGTCATTAGATCGGGCTGGGGATTTAGCTCAGTGGTTCTGCTGCCTACCTTGAAAGTGCAAGGACCTGAGTTCGATCCCCAGTACAAAAAAAAAAAACAAAAAAACTTGATTAGGTCAAGAGTGCTCTGCCATCATTAATGGATTAATGAATTATCTCAAGAGAGGGCCTTGAAATAAAAGCCACATCAAAGGGCCGAGGATTAGCTCAGTGGTACCACACCTTCCTCGCAAGCACAAGGTCCTGAGTTCGATCAGAAAAATGAAAAAAAAAAGCCACATTGGTTTTATATCACCATGTGATGTCCTCTTCCACGTTGATGCCACAAGAAAGCCAAGCAGATGATAGCGCCATGTGTTTGGATTTCAAAACCTGTTGAACTAGGAGCAAAATAAATCTCCGCTTTTTATAAATTATTCAGTTTGTGGAATTCAGTTGTATCAATACAAAACAGATTAAGACAAGGGATTCATTTTCAAAGTTTATAAGGAACTCAACTCCATATCAAGAAAAAACAGTTGTATTTTTCAAAATGGATAAAGGTGGGCATAGTGGCACATGTCTGTAATGCCAGCAATTGGAAGGCTGAGACAAGAGTATTGCAAATTTAAGGCCATCCTGAGCCACACAGCAAGTTCAGTGCCACCCTGGACTATATAGAAAAATCCTGACTCAAAACAGATAAATGGACAAAATACCTGAACAGACATTTCTAAAAGGAGACATATAAACAGCCAACAGGTATATGAAAAAGTGTTCAACATTGCTAATCATCAGGGAAATGCACAGCAAAAGTATACTAAGATATCACTTCACACTTGTTAGAATAGCTAACACCAAAAAGATAAGAGACAATCAATACTGGTTAAGTATATGGAATAAAAGAAATAACTATATATTGTGAGTGAGAATGTAAATTAGTACAGCCATTATTGAAAATAGTATGGAGGTTCCTCAAAATAATAATAGGACTTTCATATGATCCAACAATCCCACTGGTGGATATATATCCAGGAAATAAAATCAGTATGTCAAAGAAATATGTGCATTCCCATGTTAATAGTATTACTCACAATAGCCAAGATATGAAACCAACCTAAGTCTATTAAGGGTGGTTGGAAAAAATGAAGTATATAAACACTATGGAATATCATCCAGCCATAAAAATAAAATCCCTTGATTTATGACCATATAAATGAACCTGCAGAACAGTATGTTATGTGAAATAAACCAGCCACAGAGAAATAAGTGCTGCATTGTCTCACTCATATGTGGGATCAAAAAAAGTTGATGTTTCATGGATCAAGAGAGTAGGATAGTGGTTACCAGGGGCTTGGGTGGTTGGTGGGGTGTAAGAGATATGAAGAAATGAGAAAATGTTGGTCAAAAGATATATAATTTGAGGTCATCCTTTGTTGATCAAAGGACATTTAATTTGCATTAGGTAGATGGACTACTAACAAATATCCAAATATAGAGAGACAGAAGGTAGACAAGTGATCACCTGGAGTCAGGGTCTTAAAGAAAAAGTTGGGAATGGGGGCAGAGAGAAGTAGAGAATGACTACTAATGATTTGTGGAGCTTTTTTTATGGCTGATGAAAACATTCTAAAATTGATTGTATTCAACTCTGTGAACCAACTAAAAACTACTGGATTGTATTCTTTAAATGGGTGGATTGTAAGATATGTGAATTATTCTCAGTAAAGCTACTTTTCAGAAAAGAGAAAGAAAAATTCACCTGGTGAGAAAACAAAGGAGGATGTATATAAATTCGGTGGCTGCTGCACTGTGTATAAAGATTTGTTAAGGCAAACTCCAAAAATAAACCAAACAAACAAGGAATAGAGGCAAAAAAATTTCAAATGAGAAGTGGGCTCTGAAAGAAAGGAGAACCTGACTTCTCCTTGTGTATCATAAGAAGTTGAAAAAGTATGGAGCAGGCTCAAAGAGACAGAAAATGAAATGTGAAAGTTAGAGACACAAAAAGCAGCGTACATGATGACAGAGAAGCACTCAAGGACTCCACACATAATATGTGGAGGTAACAAGATCTTATGCCCAAGGTCCAAGAAATGTTTCCAGCTAAATCCGTCCTGCTCCTGGATTGGACAGCTCTTATCAGAGAGATGGTTCCTGGGATGGGTGGAGAGGAACCCAGACGGTAACCAATGTTATTTCCATCTGCCTGCCAGATACCGGATGCTGAGTCTTATCAAAAAGCTGTTATCTTTCCCTATGCCAATGTCATTGAGAGTTCTACCTAACTTCTTCCAGCCTTTATGAACAAAACCTCAGTAGCACGGGAACTAGCACAAAGAATCAACAACTGGGACTTCATCTTATTAAAAAACTTCTGCACTCCAAGAGAAACTTAACAACAGAGCTAAGAGACAACCTACAATATGGGAAGAAATTTTTAGCAGCTGTACCCCAGACAAATGTCTACTATCTAGAATATATAAAGAATTGAAAAAAAATCAGACCCCCCCCCCCAAAT
>NW_004624742.1:11120352-11176671 GCF_000247695.1 Heterocephalus glaber | reverse complement strand
AATTAATATATAAATTAAAAAAAATATTTTAAAAACCTGTTATCTGAGAACAGTTGTCTGAAGAGCATAGCAAGGAGGAAGTGACCCAATACAATGGGTAGTGTTTTCTATCTCCCTGGCTCCAGGAAGCAGTAGCGATATAATGAACAACCCTCCAAAAGGAATAACTTATAAATTGATTTCACCTTATTTCACATCAATGTAGGAAAGAAGCAAGAATATTAAGAAGATAAAAGGTGAAAAAAAGTGAAATGGAAGGGTAAAGAAAAAGACGGAATAAACTAAAAGTAGACAAGACAGGATTACTATTAAATTACTTCATTGGGATTTTGAAGTGATGCTTTTTGGTATTTTTGTTTTTATTTGTATATTTATTTCAATAATAAAAATACTGTCATTGTGAAAAGCATTGATGTTGAAGTGAGATGCAATAAATAAAACAAATGGGAAATAAATGGGACACCTTTGTACATATACTTTTATAAACCTGTGTGAACTTGTCCCTTGTATATTTAACCTTGTGCACCTTGTATATCCGTAGAATAAATTCCTAGTAGTGGAAGTGCTAGGTTAAAGCTAGAAGCAGTTAAATTTTAATAAATACTTCCCTCTGAAACATCTGTATTATTTTTTCTCATCAATAATGAATGTCTTTTGCTTCATGACTCTAATGTTACTAAAGGCAGTAATGAAATGGAAATGTAGGAGAAATCAGGCTGTGCATGGGAAAGAACTTCAAATTGACTCTTAAACATTTGAGTCCTTAAATTAAATCTTCAGCATTCTTGTTTGATGACATCTGATGTAAAGCCTTAGCTTGCTCCATTTTGTTGGCTTTTCTCCTGTCTATTCTTACAAAGTTAAGCACTGGGTAAGTGGGAGGAAAGGAGTATTTTAAAGACACTTAGCTTATTGAATAAATTCTATGTGTCAAGCATCATATTAGCCATGCTATATTTGTTTTCTTTTTAAATTTTCAATATTAAAAATATAGCAGTATATCACAGATAATATCATAACAGAAGCGGTATTATTAGAGACAGAGAAGATGTACTGCACCTGGCACAGTAGTATATTACGTAGCTGTAATCCTAACTACTTAGGCGGCTGAAGCCTTTCTCAAATTTTTAAATAATAATTTTGTAGGGCTGGGGATTTAGCTCAGTGGTTCCAGTGCCTGCCTTGCAAGCACAAGGTCCCAAGTTCGATCCCCGGTACCAAATAATAATAATAACAATAATAATAATAATTTTGTGAAAAGCTTGGTACATAGCTCAGTGTGAAGGCTCTCTGATCAATCCCCAGTAATGTGCATACACACACACACACACACACACACACACACACACACACATGGGCAAGGGACAGCTAAGTATGTAGCTCAGTGGTATAGCATTTAACCAACATTCATAAGGTTCTAGAACCACAAAAAAGAAAGATAGATCATAAACCTCAATGTTAAAGGTAAAACAATAAAATGTATAGAATATAATATTATATAATTTCTTAATGAACTTGGGAAAGCTGTCTTATATATGACAAAAAAGCCACTACACATAAAAGAGAAGATTAAATTAGACGTTACTAAAAAAGTAATTATGTTTATCCAGGGATCCCATTCATTAAGGCAAGCCATCAACTGAAGGAGACACTTATAATACATAGATCAAGCAAAAGACTTAGTATCCAGAATATATAAATATATTTTATACATCACTAAGAAAAAGACAACGTAATTAAAATCAGATTTAAATAGCCATTTCACAAAAGAAGATACTCAAATAATAAAGAAGTATATGAAAATATGCTTTAAAATATTAGCAATCAGGGATTGCTAAATAAATAAAAAATGCAGAGCAATATGGGTATCCTAGAATGGATAAAATTAGAAAGACTGACAGTTGAAAGGGTGGAAGTGAAACAATCATTTTGAAAAGTGTTTGACAGACCCAAACATTAGTTAAAGATGGTAAAAGGGGGCAGCAGCACTAGAAACAGGGACCCCTGTAATAGGGGTCACACGCTGGGGAAGAGAGATTGAATTTAACTACTGCCCCAATAAGAACGTGTTGAGATTTATAATCAAAGAGTAGGGTGGTGTCAGTGGAAAGAAAATCACTAAAAGGAAGCATCAGGATAAGATACAGGGTTTCTTGGGCTGGGGATTTAGCTCAGTGGTTTCGCCGCCTGCTGTGCAAGCTCAAGGACCTGAGTTCTAGCCCCCGTACCAAAAAAAAAAAGATACAGGGTTTCTGGCTGAGCTACCTTGTTAGGATTACTGTGGAAGGAAGGCCAGGGTAACAGGATACTGAAGGTGGTCAACTCGAGACCCCCAGGTGAACAAACAACCGATAAGCCAAAACGCTGGCTAGGGGAGGGAAACAGGCGATGAAGGAGGGAGATGATCAATACCTATAATGGCCTTGGGACCGGCCGTAGCAGCAAGTACCTGCCTTATGTAATTTAGGAAATTGTGATTAACCATCAATTTGAAGGAGATTCTATCAATGATTTGACTTGTAACTTTTCTAAGGGAACAAGTGAGACACTTTGCACTCACCAAAACAAAAGCAAACCCTACATTATAATATTGGATGGAGCTGGACATGGCAAAAGTGAGTCTGAGCTATTCAAAGAGAGACTCATCTTAATGAACGTACTAGAGTCATTTTAATGAACAACCTCCGATCTGGTCCCCCCATATATGAGAACCCCAGTCACCTCCATCATTACCCATTCCTTGCAGATGCCAGTGGTTTTGCTGCCTGAGGCCAACCTGGCAGCCTTTGGAATCACTGGCCTTTCACACACGACAGGTCATGGATCTTCCTTTCCACCCAACTGCTGGAGGGGTTGAATGACACAGCCAGGAAGTTTAGGAGAATTAGAACCTGTGAAAGATGAGAAGGAGCCAGAGTTCCCTTCTCCTCCCTCCAGGGGACAGCTCCAGGCATGGTTCCTTTTTCCACCCTTAGGAGACAACCCCTAAGGGAAGGTAGTTCCCCTTGCAGGCTGATCTGCTGGATCTCCCTGGTGTATGGCATTGGACAGTTTATTAACACTTCTTTCACTGCCTCTCAGCACTCCCTGGTTCATTTTCCCTTCCCCTCATGTTCTTGCTGTGGAATTAACTCTTCAATAAACCATTAGATTATAAGCTTTGACTGAGGCTTGCTTTTCTAGGGAACTCAAACAATGACACATATTGCTGGGCATCTAGATACTTTTGAATCTACATTTTAAAATTTGGTATGTATAATACATTTATTCATTTTTTATATGAAAGCATCTAGAGAACCACTTCATCATTTTGTACTTCTTTATTTCAATGCTTCATTTTTAATTACTGAAGTTCATGTTAGCAGTAAGTACTTATTTAATTTTATGAACCAGTGAATGTCAAAGAAAAGGGAAAGACAAGATGAAATAGATGTCTACCACTACCTGAAGACAAAAGTAAATTTGGATAAGAGATATTTCCAAATACTTTGAATACAGAAATGTGGGTTTTCATTTGGGGTTTGGCAAACTTAAGCATCTATACAGTAGCTGACAATCTACAATTCATATTCTCAGAGAATATGAATTTCACATTTAATTTCAGCAAAATAAGTTAATATTATTAATTTAAACTTTATTGACTGTTGGGAGATGTGGAATAAAGAGGAGAGGGCTGATGAGGAAACTTGAAGGAGTTTGCTTTACAAAGTGGGATAGAAATTTTATCTTTTCTTTCTAATATAAAGTAATACATACTATCAATATTACTTGCTAATGCTTCTGGTGGATTGTCTAAAGGGAACACCAAGAGCTGCTGAGGTTATGTCAAGTTAGAGGAGAATAACAATAAAGACAACCATCAGTTATAATTAGATATCGAACATGCAAAATTAAGCCTCTGTTGGGCAGGGTTAGCAAGGGTTGGTGGTGGCGCTGGGTGGGTGAGTTTTCCTGGCTGGACAAACATTTGTAAGTAAACACATCCTTCAGTGTGTTAGGGATGAGTATTTCCAGGGAACTGCGTATGGGCTTCCCCACCCTCAAAAAACATCTGGCACAGCTGAAGGCAAACCCAACAATCCTTCTACATCGAAACACTTGAAAAGTACACAACTTGGTTAAGCAATAGCTGTTTTCATACTGAAGACAAATGCAATAATGAAACATTTCAGGTCAAGAGGTTAAAGTCCTGTGATAAACCACCTTTGATAAGTTGGAAAAATTGTGTGCATATTTTCATATATATAGGAGTAAGGAAAGTCCTCTCCCTAAGCAACATCGTCCAAAGTAGGATGTGCAGCCATGAGATCATTTAAGAGTTCTCTCTTCATCTTGGTCCTTCACTTTCTAGAAGGGGCCCTGAACAATTCCCTCATTCAGCTGAATAACAATGGCTATGAAGGAATTGTCATTGCAATTGACCCCACTGTGCCAGAAGATGAAGGACTCATTCAACAAATAAAGGCAAGTTCAAAGTTATACTTATTTATGCTTTGATAATGATCAATAGTAATGATCGTAACCAGCACAATATAGTGAACATAAATTCTCTCATTCTAGGTACATGACACTGGTAAGTTAATTTTTTATGTGTGAGTCTCAGTTTTTTCATGTGTGAAATGGAAATAATAACCCTTAACCATCAGAGTTCTTGTGAGGGATGAAATGAACACAGTGCACATAACTCAGCTCCATCATTGTCATTTAAGGAAGGATGCCTGTATTACTGACAGTGAGTTATTTCACTGAAAATGACTTCATTCTACACTGAAGCAGAGTCAGCTTCATTTGGCACATAATGTGAGATGCACAAAGGGGTATTTCTTTGCCTGATTTTACCACGGGCACATATCAGGCTCTCTTTTATTCTCCTAGTTGTAATCCCCTTCCCTATGATGCCAAATAAGAGCCCAGGATGCAAGCTCTGAGTTAAGAACAACCTGGAGCCTTCTGGGGAAGGAAATTGCATTTTGTCAACCCAGAAGCAAGGGTCATCTCAAGTCTGCTGAGGGCCAGCACCTCACCTTATTTCCTCTTTGGTGGGAGAAGGGAGACAATTAGATGCTTGGGGTTCTGGCAAAGGCATCCAAACTCTTGTTGAGCTGGAGGGATTAGAGGTCTTATACAACTGCAAACCACTAGAAATAAGAGAAAAAAGCCTTTTGAAAGAATGTGGAAGTAGCACATCCAGAAGCAGTATTGCATAAAGAATAAGAGTAATCTGTAAAATGGGAATGATAAAAAAATAGGATGTTATGAGGATAGAATAAAAAAATGCATGCATATAAAAGGAAACTGGGTGGAGAGTAAATAGGAAATCTGTACAATTTTTTGCAAGTCTGAAATCATCTGAAAACTTTAAAAATACCTTTAAAATACATCATATATATATATATATATATATATATAGCTCTATAAATAGTAGACATACTCACCAATCACATGTACCATTTTTATATCTCTAGATGGAAAGTGAATAATAGTACAAGGGCTCAGAGGTTCCTCTCCTAAAAATTTGGAGAAAGAACCATCACTACTTGTAAGGGGTTTTTTAGTCCTCACGCCATAGTTTCTGATTTCCTTCCTGTTCACTGACTGCTTCTTCTGACTCTTCTTTGTTGTCTCCTCCTCTGCCCACCTGGAAGTGCTAGAGCTCCCCTCCTTCCTCCATCAACACTCGCTGTCGGTCCTAGCAGACCCAATCCTCCCCAACCCCCTCTAGAGCAATCATTTGCAAGACTCGCACTACTATTTGGTCAAAATCCACCTCAGAGAGCCAGCACAGGCATTTAACATCATGGCTCTTTCATTTTAGAGAAATAAAGTTACATGTAATTAGAAAATATGTAGTATGCCATCTCCCTGTATCCACTTCTTAATACTATACTAAAAATGAAAGCCATCATAAAATGTAGTATTAAATTTAGTTTAATTTGGTACTAAATCCCAAAATTATTATAAGATTTGCCAAGGGTTGAGGTCATACTCACTTTGACTTTCTCTCTACTGCTGTTTGCTAAATCTCAATTTCTTCCTGAATTGTTCACTGATCCCCAAGAAAAGACATGCAATAGAATTACTAGGTGACATTTAACAAGAACTTACTTGTGCTTAGAAAGCACCATTCCTAGTGTATCACATGTTTGATTGCATTTGTTCCTAGCATCAACCTTATCAGGTAGTCACTATAATATTTCCCATTTAATAAATGGGGTAATTAGGACTCAGGATTAGAAAGTGTCCAAGTGGTCGAGCCAAGATTAGTGTCTTCTTCTAGCATCTGGATTGCCTACCACTACACTATGTCACAGAGTATGTGGTAAATGCTGAGAAGGTTTAGCTGCTATTATTAATAATGCTATCTCCACATTTCCCCTTCCCATCCAGTCTTTCCAAAGGTAAAATAGAGGTGTAAATTTAAAGGTTTGGTGTCCTAGTCTATTTTCAGTCATAATTGTTTGTTTCAGTATGTTTTCTTTCTTCCTAGGACATGGTCACTGAGGCATCTCCATACCTGTTTGAAGCTACAGAGAAAAGATTTTACTTCAAAAGTGTTTCCATTTTGATTCCTCAAAACTGGAAGACAAAACCTGACTATGTGAAACCAAAACTTGAGACCTACAAAAATGTGAGAATACCAAGTTCCTTTTTCACAGTTATTTTTCTTCTGTGATCCAGATTTTTTTTAAAAAATTAAAACCCTCCTGAATCAAATGGAATTGTTTGAAAATACTCCAGTGTAGTTGCTGAAATGTTGTGGTGATTAAAAAACAAACAACTTTTTTTTTAAACCTCAGGCTGATGTTCTGGTTGAACCTAATCAACCAGGTAATGAAGAGCCCTATACTGAGCAGGTTGGAAAGTGTGGAGATAAAGGTGAAAGAATTCATTTCACTCCTGACTTCTTAGCGGGAAAGATGTTGAATCAATATGGACTCCAAGGTATTGGCACAAATAAAATGTTCTATTATATCACTCATAATCCAATAATTGTATTTTCAAAGTGAATATGTAATAGTAGTATCTTTGTGAATTAGCCCATATAAGCTAAATAAACTGACAAAGCATGTTTTTTTGTGTAAAATTCAGAACAAAGCATTTCCCAGCTATACCTTATTATTTTGCATATATGTGTAAATGTAGTATTTTAATTTAGAAATTATCATAGTATCAGCTTATAACTATAAAATAGTTTAATACAGTATGTAGTGTTAGCTTTCTATAGATCTGTGAGGGACCTAAATGAAACCTCCTACCTGCAACTCGGGTGTCAGCCACCAGAGGGTGTAGATTCACGGTGCTGGTGTTTTCAGACCAGTGCTTTGTAATTACAAACAGCTCCTGTTAAATGTGGACCCTGACTCAGCAGGCACCAGAAGAGACCCAGGGCCTGGGGGGTACTGACACTCCTGGTTTCTGTGCCACACTCTTGAGTAGCATGCAGAGTATCCTTCAGCATTCAAAAGCCTGCTACTAAAAAAAGTCCAGTTTTCTTTTGCAAAATAAAACCCTATCATTCCTACGTGAGCTTTACCCAGCAATCTTTCAAGGAAATATTGAAATAAACAAGAAACAAGTATATATATATAATGTGATTTTGAAGTATAATAAAATATATTGGTTAATAAATAATTGTGTTGAATTGATTTACCTAGCTGCCCCATCCCACTCCTGAGTCCCTTCCATCCACCATGGCACATCTTTATGATGTCCCCTTTCTGTGTTGTGGCTCCACTCCTACACCGTCACAGTCTGACCTTACCTGTAAGAAGCCATCAGCTGTTCCCCCAGCGCCTACTGAATAAAGTCTCAATCCTTAGTGTCCCATATCAGGGCTCCCTTAGTATGCCACGCTCATATAACTCTCCAGATGCAGCCTACCTTGGAATTTACAATTCAGAAAAACTAAACTGTACCTAAATTACCAAGATCCATCCAAACTTAACAGATATTTAACCAGATGCCTATTAATTTCAAGATACCATGTGCTCAGACATGACAGTGAAGGAGTCATACTGCCTGTCCTTATAAGACAGGTGTCTGGTGTGGGAGACTAGGAAGGAAGCAGCAACGACCATACTATCTAAGTGTCCTAATGGAATATATTGAAAGCTTAAAGGAGAGCACCTGGTCTAGCCTGAGCATGTCAGGAAAGGCTTGTAGGCAGACAGAAGCTTCACTTTGAAACAACAGTGGGAGTTAGCCTGGCAGAGACAGGGAAAGGATATTCCACCAAGAAGAAAACTGTGACAAGAACCGGAGATGAACAAGAAGACATGATGCATGAAGCATGATGTGGCCTAGAATACAGAAGCTCAGGAATTCATCTCAATGATAGAGTTTCAGAAGTGGGTGGGGAACAGCAAGAAATATGGCTGCAGAAAGGAGCAAGACCTGAAACATCAGGTACATCATCTCCCTTGCTAAAGAGTTGGATCTGGCACCATGAGGCATTTCATTTATTGGATCTTGCCTGTTTCCTACCCAACCACGGGCTGTGTGGGGAAGGGTCAGTGTCTCTTCCTTGTGTGAATAACTGCCTGGCACATACTAGGTGCCTGATTAACATTTGATAAACGAAAATGAGTATTTATGCTTTACAGAAGTGTACGTTTGTCATATTAGATCACTCTTCAGAAATCAAACCTCTAATGTAAAAAATAAAATAAAATAAAACTTAGCTGGAGATAGTGGTGCATGCCTGTAATCCCAGCACTCTGGAGACTGAGGCAGGAGGATTGCAGTGGGTTTGAGGCCATCCTGGGGAACATAGTGAATTCAAGGCTAGCCTGAGACTACATAGTGAGACCCTGTCTCAGGAAAAAAAAAAACTGTCAAAACATAATAAACATTTGGAAGAGCTGCTTTCTGCTCTAACCAGGTTATCTTACCATTCTTATTGTACTCAGATGTCTAAAATATTTTCTCACAGGCAGGGTCTTTGTCCATGAATGGGCTCATCTACGATGGGGAGTGTTTGATGAATACAATAATGATGAGAAATTCTACTTATTAAAAAACAAACCTGAAGCAGTAAGGTATGTGCATTTGGACTTCATCTTTGTCAAACTATTTTAAATTACAGCCAGTTTCTTCTTGAATTGGTTACTTTAAAATCAGTCTTTGTATTTTTTTTAATTCATTCTCTCAATGCATTCTTTTTGATTTCAACAAAACTACTGCTTCGCATTCTTTTGAGTGCATCAGTTAATTGAAATCTCTACTTTGCAACTATAAATCATTTGCCCCTTTGAAAAATAATAGTGTGACAACTATAATAAGTCCATGGGCGCCATGTGTAGTGTCTGTCTCCCTGCCCCAGAATCACTGATGTAAGGAGAGCTGATGGGGCTCAAGACAAAACGATATAGTGTGTGGACTTTGTCAGTACAAGTGGGTCTGGGGGCGACTGGAACTTACCTGAAAGACAAGCAGATATCAAAACAAAGCAAAAAAATCTTCACAGTTTGAATTAAACAAACACAAGGCCCAGTAGGATCTTCCAGCAATCCAAAAATGTAATGTTAGGTAGGAAGGAGCTATAGTATATCAAGGAAAGCAAAAAATAAATGAGTATTCAAAAAGTCTCAAAATCAACTTGACAAAATTACACATTTATTCATGAATTAAAAAGTAATAACCTCCTTTGGAAAAATAAAAGTTGGTACAACACCCTTTCTGCTTCCAGTCTGTCTGGACTGATGATTCCTTAAGGAGGTTGCTCAGCTTTGGTTCATTATTAGCCTTGACTTGGTACAGTCATTGTCAAGGGGGCTGCAGTGGGCTCAGGCCTCAACTTGACCTCCCACATGAATGCTGCTGTTCTCCACATTTCTCTGTCATTCTTACATTCAAGCTCTTTAAGTATTGTCTGCCCCATTACATTGTCCCTCATCATTGGTGCTCTTCAGCCATAAGTGGACACTAGGTATAATACTAAGTCCACACACAGCCTCTCAGATTCCTTCAGCTGTGACAGCCACATCCCAGGGTCACTTCCATGATATAACACATGCTGGTTGACCTTTCAGATCTCAGCCAATGAGCACTATTTCAAACCCAACATCTGCCTGTCTCACTTCCCTTTTCTAAGCTTCCAGATAATGAAGACACTGTATCTTTCTTTGAAAGAAAGGCTGATTCACACATCTTCCTTTCTGAGATATTCTAGAAATATTCATATATCAGCATGTTCTTCCTTCCACAGTAACTATGTATACTACATTGGCAAAGCTAATATGATGGTCATGTCCTCTTAAAAATAAATTTTATAATAACACACTAATAATATGTATTGCTTCTTACCTTCCAAACTTTTAAATTATTCTTTAGGCCTAGAAGCAATCACCAAAATGACAGTACTTCCTAAAACAGAAGGTTACTCCCTGAATTTGACATGACATCTGTGAAAACCAAGTCTATACCCTATTTCATGAAGAAACACTAGACACATTCCCAGGAATGAGATAAAGATGGCCACACTTATCCAGATTTGTTTAAGAAGTTGTAGTTATGCAGTAACATGTGAAACTTGGGAGGTACTAAAATGGAACAGACAGAAAAGAAGAGAAAAAGGGCTTTTATGCAGATGATGCATAGTCCATTTACAAAGCCCAAGGGAATAAGTTGAAATTAAAATCAACAAGGTAGCTGGGCATGGTGGCATGCACCTGTAATCCCACCACTTGGAAGGTCAAGGAAGGAAGATTGCTGTGAGTTTGAGGCCAGCCTGGGCTACATAGCAAGACCCTGCATCAAAAATAAATAAATAAATAAACAAACAAATACATAAATACAACAAGGTGACCAGATACAAAATAAACAGTCAAATTGCTTTTCAATGAATTAGCAGTAATTACTTCAAAAATACAATGGAAAAAATACTCTACTTAAGGTAGCAATTCAGTAAAAAAACTCTTAGAAATGTGAAAGATGTATTTGAAGAAATTATAAATTCTTTCCAAAACACTTAAAAGAAAATCAAGATAAATTAAGAAACTTTTAATTCATGAAAGACACAAATTCAATGAAGATTCATATGTAGATTTTATGAAACTTTAGTAAAAAAAAATAAAATAAATTTTTATCTCATTTCAAAAATCCTAGAGTTTATTCAACTGAGATAACTTTTGAAAAAATCATAATAAAGGGAACTTTTACCTATCAAATTTTTAATATACTATAAGACTAAAAACAATATGATTTACAGTCATTTACATGTATGAGTCACTATTTAATATAGTTTGAATTCCAAATCTATGAGAAAAGAAAGGAATTCATAAGATAGGAGGAAAATTTTTAATTGTATGGAAAAAATTAACAGATCTTTCAACTGGGTAGACTCATTAAATGTAAAAATAAAATTATAATGCAAACTGGAATAATATAAACAAGTATCAAGTGCCTGCATAGTGAAGCTCTTTCGAAGCATTTGGGAACTGGAAAAAGACATAATTAAGAGACTGGCCAGCTGTACTAGAACATTCTTGTAATCCCAGCTGAGGCAGGAGGATTTCAAGTTTGAGCCCAGCCTGGGCAACTTAACAAGAACTTTTCTTAAAATAAGATTTTTTAAAATGGCTGAGATGTAGCTCAGTAGTAGAAGCCTTGCCTAAAATGTGTGAGGCCTTTGGTTCAATCTCCAGTACAAGGAGAAAAAAAATACATATATATATTTATGATATGTATGATATATATATGATATATATAATTAAAAGAACAAAGGAAGATAAATGTCACTACATATAAATTAAAATTTTTGTTGAACACAAATCAAACATAAACTAAATAAAAAGGTTAAAAAGCAGAAAATGATATTTATCAAAAGAAAAATAAAAGCTTTTTGAAGCCTAGAATTGAAACATATTAAGAACTCTTGAATCCTGTAAGAAAAATCGGCAAAAGAGAAGAATATATAATTCATAAAAGAAGAAATAAAAATGGCCAATAAACATATAATGTTCATACTTACTAGTAACCAAAGAGATGCAAATTGAACAAAAAAAGAGATTCATCTATTACCTAGAAAGTTATTGTCACAGGGTTGATAGTGCCCACAAATAGTTGTTAGAGCATAAATTTGGTCAATCAACTTTTCTGGCAAGAGATTTGGGTGCTACATACCAAATCTTTTTTTTCTGTTTTTTTACCCAATAATTTCATGTTTAAAAATCCATTTTAAGGAAATAATAGAACAACCCAAATCAACAGGCTTTAAGACGTTTAAACTTTAGATCTGATAATTTGCTCTGGGAATTAATTGTATGACAAACTTGAAAATATAATCAAAACTTATTGTAAAATTTTGCTTATTCGTTAGTGTTTTATTTTTAGTGTTGACAAGTTAGGGGAGAAATTAAATAAAGTATGCTGAATTTATATTGTAGTATCAAAAGGTGAAATTATAAAAATCACATTTTGAAAGAATATTAAATTTTAGAACATACTAACATACTAAATTTTTTAAAAGCAGAAAACAGCTATCTGTGCAATATAATACTGTTTTGTAGAATGAGATGGAAATGCTTCAACATGTTAACAGTAGTTTATTTCTGATGGTGAAACATGGTTTTTTCTTGTACTTTCTTTTTCTTCCTTTTACTTTTTATGATTTTTTCCAAATATTCTATAATATTCATGTACTGTTTATATAATCAAAACTAATTAAAAAATAAAAGATGGGGAAAATAACTCCATTTATAACAACAAAGTTCATAGCATATAAAAATTTTACAATATCCATGAACATAAAGGGTCTATGCAAAACTGTGTGAAATAAACTAATTGAAAAAAGCAAATTAAACAGGAAATGTCAGCACATCTCTTGGAGAAAACAAAGAGGGCTCCTGATTTTCAAGGGTCCAGAATAGATTAGGAGGCGGCTAAAGACTTTGATCCTTGTAAATGTTGATAGCAGCCATAGCCAGACTTAGTTTTCTGCTGCATAAAAATAAACTCTGATACCGAGGGGTCCCCTCAGATACTTTCTACCAAGCAGAAATGACTTTTAATGAAAATTCAGTAATTTTGCTAAAGGCACGTATTTGTTTCTTGAATTATAAAAAGAAATCATAGACAAGCAACTTATCAGAAACTGAACATAGTCTACCTCTTTGAAATGATTACATTGCCTAAATAGCTAACCTTAATCTATTTTCAGATGTTCAGCAGATATTACTGGAAAATATGAAGAAGTTAAGTGCCAGGGGGGCAGTTGTGTTGTAGGACGACCATGCAGTTTTGACAAAGTAACAGGACTGTATAAAGAGGGATGTGAGTTCATACCACATAAGCAACAGACTGTGAAGACTTCCATAATGTTTGCACAAAGTATTGATTCTGTAAGTACCTTATTTTTCCCCCCAGACTCTTACCAATTTAGTAAGGCTTTTCCTTTGTCCTCCAATGGAAGATTGAATTTCAGAGAACATTTTTTGGAGAAATTATCAGCTTTAAGGAAAAATCAACAGCTGATTCTTTCTGAGACAAACTGGGAGCACAAAATCAGGGATAAAGTCATAGCATTCCTAGTATTCTGTCCTACGTACATTCTTTCTTCTGCATCATCTTTCTTCTATCAGCTTTTAATTTGTAAGTGCTTAGAATTACTTCAGCTACTCTTACCTTCATGCAAACACAAAAACTTTTAGTTAAATAAGACGTTTACCCAGGAAGATTAGGTGGTTCTTTTCATTAGTTAAGAATGAAAATAATGAACAATAGTCCTTACTTCAACTTCCAAAAAACTCTTTTCTGCTTGCGTATTTGCCTTTAATTGTCAACCAAAACTTTCTATCATTTAAAGATCACTAATACTCTTAGGGAGTTCTTTCATAATTTTAGTAGCTTTAAACAGTGTAAAAATACTGTTTTGGTTTGGTTTGATTTGATTTGTTGAAATAGGGTTTTGCTACGCTGACCTTGAACTTGGGATCTATCTGCATCAGCTTCCTGAGTGCTGGGATAACAGATGTGCACCATCATGGCAGGCTTACTGCTTGTTTTCAATGATCAAGTAGTCATAAATGAACTTCACTATCCATATTAATGTTAAATATATACATCAGCAAATTTCCACAAGATAAAATGAAATGCATCAGCTACTTGACTTTAGTGGGGAGTCCTTTTTATCTTCTAGTATCCTACATAAAATTAAGTTTTCCCAGTGGAATAGAGGGTGATATAATTTACCAGAGTCTATCAATAACAATGTGATGTAATTTTAAAAATCTGATGAACTACGGCTCACCAGGCCTCTCTCTCAATCTGTCTTTTTAGTCCACTCCCAGACCTATTAAGAAACTTTCAGGAAGGGCTCAGAAAATATACAGATGATCTTTAACTTATGGTGGGGCTAAGTATCCCAAAAAACTCATTTTAAATTGAAAATAATGTAATTTGAGAATTGATTTAATACTCCGAACTTACAGGGCATCGTAGCTTCGCAATGTAGTGAGCCAAAGTATGGGCTGTTTATGAGCTGCTGGACTGGGAACCATGGCTCACTGCCACTCTTCCAGCATCTTGAGAGAATATCTCATTCAGGAAAGGACGAAAATACAAAGTACAGTTTTTACTGAATATCTGCCCCTGTTGCACCACCAAAGTTGAAAAATCATAAGATGTACCACTGGAAGTCAAGAGCCATGGATGTTTTAAATTAGCTACCGAGTTAAATTTGATGTAGCTTTAGGGAATTCTGGTTGAGGTTCACGTAAAAGTTTTTCAGGTTTCCTTGTTAAAAACTAGCCATACTGATAATATGGGAACACTACCAAAACTGATGAGGTGGAAAATGAAAATACAGAGAAAAGTAAGTGTTTTACAAGTAATGATTACTTTCTAAATCATTAAACTCCCAGATATGTAAGATTTTTAATTGAATGATAATATTATACAGCCACTGAGAGGAGGAACTAGGTTATTCCTTCTTTGTATATTGAGCTTCCCTTTTTAGTTCCCCAAATGCTATGGACATAAACACCAAGAAAATAAAAAGGAACCACTTTCTACTGGCTGTTAGTAATGACCCTGTTGCATGTATTTTTATGTTATTCTTGCATAATAAACATCATCATTTTGTAGATTAAAGAATTGAGGAGTAAAAGCAACAAACTTAATATTGAGCTTTTTTCCCCTAACACTGAGTGTTTATTATGTGTTAGACACAGGACCAAATTTTGAGAAAGTAAAATTTAATGAGAAAGATTTCTTAAATATATGGTTTTATAGCCCAATGCGTGCACCACAATGTAAAAAAGACCTTAGTGAAGTTTCTACATTGTACTGTAAGCTCACGAATTGTTAATTAGAAATTCTCTGAGGAAGGACAGAAAATGAGAAAGCATTTCAGAAGTGACCTTCCGGCTGAAACACAAGGTAGATATATACAGTGCAGGAGAGCCACAAGGAACTTCTTGTCCAAGTATCATGAGCAGAGGCACTGGGCTAAAGAAGTCTGGCACATATGGGGACTAATAGGAAATAGTGGGAGAAAATAGATACCAGGAATGTGTAGCCAGAATGAGAACAAAGAGTGAAACAAAAATGTAAATTATGGAGATTGCTGTTTACTATGTGAAGGAGTCCGGCTTATGGTATGTGAGAAATGATAAACCTCAAAAGGATTTAATGTACAAAAGTAAGAAGGAAGACACCTCAGGCAGCTGTGGGGTGGACCAATGGGAGGAAAAACAATACGGAAAATTCAGACAGGAAATTACAGTAGTCTGAAGGAGGGACTCTGAGGGCTTAGATCATGAAAATTCCATTAGAAAACGAGAAATAATGATGAATTGGAGAGATGGTGAAATGTATTGATTTTAGTTATTTTGTAGTGGGGGAGGAAGGCAGCAAAACTTTCAGTTTCCAGATACAGGCAACTGGAGGTTAGTGGGGACATCAAGTTAGGTAATACACGAGGAGAAGGAGCAGTGTTGGAGAAAAGTGAGAGATCATTTATGAACATGTAGCGTTACAGAGCCAGAGGGACACCAAGTGGATCTCAGAGAGCTGGAATGATGGATGTTGAAAGTTGGAACGAGGGGTATTGGTCAATGAGTGGTAGGTAAGAAAGTGAAGTTTACTGGTGCAAGGAGGGAGGAAGAAGATAGTATCAGGAGAGGAGTGCAGAAAAGTGTGGTGAGAAGAGAGCTGTGATGACTTGGAACTGCAAGCCTGAGGATTACAAAGGAGGTAAATGGATTTCTACCTACAGTAGAAACAGTAGAAACTACCTAGTGTAGGTAAATGGATTTCTGAGAGGCACTAAAGGTACGTTGAAGTGGAAGACATGGTGTGAGGTGGCAGCTCCAAATTATGGCTAAGATTTTCCCCAGAATCCTCTGTAGTAGTTGTGGTGTAGAGCCATGGTGAGAGGTTAGCAAGGCAGACTGGGAAAAAAGAGATGGGAATTTAAATTATTTGATATTTTTAAAAGTAATTTATTGTTAACTGTATTATTTTATTGACAATTTCAGGTGGTTGGGTTCTGTACGGAAAAAAATCACAATAAAGTAGCCCCAAACATGCAAAACCAAAAATGTAACCTCCGGAGCACATGGGATGTGATCAGCGATTCTGAGGACTTTAAGAAAACCACTCCTATGACGACAGACCCACCCAATCCCACCTTCTCATTGCTGCAGATTGGACAAAGAATTGTGTGTTTAGTCCTTGATAAATCTGGAAGCATGGCGGTACGTTCACTGAGCCTTAGTCTTTCCTGGGTCCCTCATAAATATGTGTATGATATGAACTGGAATACAACTTTGAACTGGCTGGAAATAAATACATCCCCAGAATTAGAACAGTTACAATATCACTGTCATCAGACCTGCCCACCTTACTTCATTCCACAGAGATTTGGCATCAGTTGCCTTATTTACCAAATTAACCTGGTTTTAATTTATGAGCAAAGATTTGATAAGTTACATAAACTTAATTTTTTAAATGTTTCATTGACATTATGTACTTCTATAGGTCTATAATTCTATATAGGACGTATCTAGAACTACTACTAAACCATTGTATTTTAATAATTGTGTTATCTGGCTTTATCTTTTGCTGTTTACGCAAAAGTTCTAAAATTTTACCCAAAGATGCTCCTAAATACAAATGGAAAATTTCCCCCATAAGATATGCCTCAAGCGAACTGCTTGTCGTTTACTCTTTCTCAAGGCAGCCGCTTCAAAGCATCCTCTAATTTGCTCAGTGATTAGTCTGTTCATTTAAACCCAACATGACTACTTTTCCTCTTGTCCATTCAGAATGATGACCGGCTTAACAGAATGAATCAAGCAGTCAAGCTTTTCCTGCTGCATACGGTGGAGTACGGGTCCTGGGTTGGAATGGTGATATTTGACAGTCAAGCCAAAGTACAGAGTGAACTCAAACAGATAACCAGCAACACAGACAGAGACGCACTCATCCAAAGCTTACCCACAGTAGCTTCCGGAGGGACATTTATCTGCTCTGGGCTTCGATCAGCATTTACTGTGAGACATGTTATCCTATTGTGGTTTGCCAATGTTTGCAATTTTTTTTCCTAAGAAATGTTTCCAGTGTTTCCACATTTGCCTTGGATCTAATTGAATTAGAAAACCAAGAGCAAAGCAGTGGTTCAAATGATGGAAAGACATAGGCCCCCAACTCTTATTAACTCATTTATTCATGATTTTGTTCTTTTTGCCATCTGTATAGTCATGCTTTTTCTGCACATATGCTTGCACTCATGGTATTCATGGTGGCCTTCTACATGCCAGGTATAGTGCTAGGCACTAAGGGTACCATGAAAGCCTGGGTGAGGTGCATTAACTATATTAGTAACACAAATAAGTGTATACTCATGAACTGTAATGAGTGCCGTGAAAGAAAAGTACACAAGGGTCTAAAAGTATCTTCTGTGGAAAAAAAAATCTATAAATATAGTGAAATTGTGAGGCAGCTGGACATGCCAAAGGACATCTTTTGGGGGGAAGAAAATGACTTGTTGAAGCAGCAGGCCCTAGGAACTTTAACTGTGATTGTATTAGGGTCATATCTAAAGAGCTCACTGGACCATCCCCCAGTTAGACATCAGCGTCTCCCCATCTTCAAGAAAATTTGATGTAAATTTTCTATCTAATATTTACTACTTTCATTGTAAATCTACTACCTACCTTTCCAGGGTTAAGCAGCAGAGCCTCTTCCAGGTATCCTGCATTTAAGCAAATCAAATCACCTGTCCTTCAGAGCGTCCACACCTTTGGCAGGCTGGCTCCTCAGCTAGAGTATGTTTGCACCTTAATTTGCATCTCAAATCATACCTGCCCTCAGCAAACCATCACAGGCATCATACACTTATTGGCATCATTTCTGATGCTTTCTTCTGTGTAGGAATATCTCTTTCTGAATCCTATAACATTTTTATTTAAAAACATCTCTTAAGACTTCTGGGCTCACCTGTCTAATTATTTAATCATGTATTTCAGCCAAGCAAAACTTCTTTAGAGACAGGATTTAATCTTTTTATTTCCCAGTCTGCTGACTTAGTATCATTTATATAGGAAGTTCATTGTTAATAAAATTGAACTGAGTTATTTGATACACTAATAACACCTAATGTTTAATTGCTCCAAATAATCTATATTTATGTAGGGGCTGTTTAGCCACATGGAACAGAACAGCAGGCTGAATGAATTGCGCTGGCCTAATGCTTCAGAACCTCACAACACCTTTGGCAGGTCTACCTTCTGCCTGCTCTTTGGGCACTACACACATATTGATAGGTGTTGGAGCTGTTACAGCTCCCAAAGAGGCTTCAGGAATATGTAGTTTCCAGGTCACATAGTTAGAAGTGGACACTGGACATGACCATTTCCTCAACACTTTGGCCCTTTCACTCCGCCTTGAAGATCAGTTCACTGAGAGTACTTTGTATTGTATACATAGATGCAAAACCCTCCTCCAGACCAGGAGTGTGGACCCTGTGCATACCTGGGTTCTGCTGCCTCTGCCATCACCCAAACTATGATTAAAGGCATGAAGGAGGGAAGAACACTGACAATGAAATTGCTGGTGTGCTGTACTGAACTCCTGCTGTACAGATCCCAGCTGGCATGGTGGCAAGCAGAGAATTTCTGATTCTGCATTTTTCATTCAGATGGGTGAGAGAGTGTGAGGGATGCAGCTGGAATTTAGACTGCTTCTCCTCCTGGTGGAGGCTGGGTGTGGGGTGAAGGAGCTTGTGTGACTTGTGAGAGGCGAAGGGCCTTGGAGCTCACATTGCCCTCCAGATCCCTGCTGGTCCCTGCTGCAGAACCTGGTCAGGTCTGTCCTGACCCCTGCAGTGGTGCCTGCAGAGGTGGTAAGAGCACCTGCTTGTTCTCTAGGTGTGGCCAGAGTCCAGTGGTCCTCCTTGGCCAGTTCCACCAGCACAGCAGAGTCTAGACAGCCCAGGTCCTCCAACAGGTCCCAGTCAGGCTGCTCAGACCTCAGCCCTTTGGCAGGATCATTTTCCACACCTGCTGACTTTCCGCTCAGTCTTCCTTATGGCAGATGAGGGAACATCTTCCTATTTCCCCTGACACACAGCACTGATGGGGAATGAGACAAGGGCGTCCACACTGGCCATTTCTCTAGCCTCTCAGGCCCTGAGCTTGGTCAGACCAAGGCCTCAACTGTAGCTGGCCAGCTCCTGGGCCTTGGCTCTGTTCCATGGCCACAGTCCCAGTTCTGCCCTCTCCTCGTGTCATCACGGCTGCCTTGTGTGCTGGCCTTTTCTCAGAGTTCACATAGGGAGGGAGACAGAAGGTTCCTCTTTCCTCAGCTTTCCCTTCAACCTTCTGAGGTTTTCATCCAGATTCTCAAGCAGCACTTAGGCCTGATTGCTTGTTTTCCCTACCTCAGGGTCTTTCCTTCCAGTCATTTAGGGGAACAATGGACTCCTACCTTCGTCTCCTTAAATGGGTCACATATTCTTTTTTCTAACTTTTCTTCCATCACAATCTTATTATGTAAAATTAATTAATAATATTAATAATGGTGGCAGAACCAAGGATAGTTGAGACATAACAATCATAGGACAACTAGGAACTCAGGATTAATAGGAACAAAATACTTTGTTTTAATTAGAAGACTATGAAAAAAATTTAACTACTCCTATAATCTGGGAATAACCAGCCAGAACCAATGCCAGCCATAAACAGCTGCTTATTGTCAGAATGGTGAATATCATACAAGTTAAAATCTTCCCTGGGTCCAGTATCCTACAAATAACCTGTATTGTGAAGATGTTTTCAGAAGGGACGTTGGAACCTCTACAAGTACATCCAGGAGAGATCGGGTGAAGAAAATGAGAAAAATTTTTGCTGCTTCTCCAGTGCTGTCCATCCCCAGAAGTGCCCTCACCCCACAGAGTCCTTTTCTGTAGGAGGCCAACCAAGAGGAAAAACAATTGCCAAATTCCATGAAGCTGGGCATAGTGGTACCCAACTGTAATACCAGAACGCTAGGAGGCTGAGGAAAGGGAATCACAACTTTGAGCCAAGCCTGGGCAGCTTACTGACTTATCTCAAAACACTAGGGGAGTATAGCTTAGTGTGAAGGGCCTGGGTTCAGTCCAGGGGGAAAGAAAGAGAGAGAGAGAAAGAGAGAAAGGGAGAGACTGGTTCATTCATGTTGTTGGTGCCATAAAATCATGTCACATGATGTGATCATTTATGCATATCAAAAGTGTACCAATTAAATTAATTTAAAAAAGAAAAACAGGCCCATAAGCACTCCCACGAAGTTCTGTTTATTGCTCCTGGAATTTCTCCACTTGTCCCTTATAGAGAGAGTTTTTACATACCCCAATAATCCTGGTCCCGAATTATGTCTTTAGGTGATTAGGAAGAAATACCCGACAGACGGCTCTGATATTGTGCTGCTGACCGACGGGGAAGACAACACTATCAGCGGGTGCTTTAATGAAGTGAAAGAAAGTGGAGTCATCATCCACACAGTCGCCTTGGGGCTCTCTGCAGCTGAAGAGCTAGAGCATCTGTCTCAGATGACAGGTGAGGGATGAGTGAATGAGACCTGCTGTGTTGTCTCTCCCACTGGACTGAAAGCTCCATGCATTGGAGAGGAGAGGGACTTGGGATGAAAAGAGATGGGAGTGATCTTCTTGACCAACTAGTTGTCCTTCCCCCATTAGCCATGAGAATGAACTCTATCCATTTATCTTAACAACTTGGGCTAGGACTAGGGCAGTCTGGAGAAGATAGGTCAAGCAAGCATGGCACCTTAGTGAGGGCTCAGGGCTGCTTTCTTTCCCAGCACCTTATAAGAACTAAGAGGAATCTAATAGATTAACCAGGGCCACTTACTTTCAGTTGACAATGGCCAAGAGAGCCAAGGGAGACAGGTGACAAGCCACTGACTACGTACCACTGCAATACAAGTGTTATATTAGCAATGCAAAGTACTATAAGGCACAGAAAAGGTAGAATTTAACTTTTCCTGGGAAAGAAGGTCCTGGGGAGGAGAGCAAGGAGTAACATGAAAGGGCAAAGACCCTGATGAACAAAACAGAACGTTGCTCCGTACTGTATCATATAATGTAGTTTATCTATAAAGCATTAATGCATCATGTGTCTAACTCCCATGAACAGATGGGTTAACTAGATCCCATGTGTCTCTGGCTACTTTAGCAGAGTAGGTAAGCACAGTCTTTCTCTTTTACTTAGGTACGGATGGTATGAAAGATATAAATTATTATACTGAGCTGCCTTCTGGGGCAACTTGGATAAGATTTTAATAGCTGAAATATGATTTCACATTAACTGGGTTAGTTATGCTTATTCTAAATAGCCCAAGACTGGCAAGCTTGGTGCATAATCTTATTTTTACTATGTACCCTACTTTTCTATAATTATCCCTTTTTGTACTGGTATTTCTTGCTGTGGTCACCTGCACATCTTACTTGAGTTAGAAGAAAACTCTAGAACTGAGTGTGATAGAGTTACATCTCAAGCATAAACCAGTCTCCGGTGACTGATGGACACAGCAGTATAGATGATGGACACAGCAGTATAGAAGGCGGCCTTCTTGCCTCAGGGTGCAGTTCCTGATGCAGAGCCCCTGGAGGTGGCCTTCTGCTAGACTCCAAGTTTAGCTCCTCCCCCCATCACTCCCTCCCTCCCTACTCCTTTTTACTTGAGAGCCTTCTCTCCCTAAATCACATGAGCCCAAATGCCCAAGAGAGGCTTAATGAATTCTCTCATGTGCAAGTGCATGATTTTTAAAATGTAGATTTTATAGTATCAATTTTAGCTTCTCAGTCAAGGCTGCTATGCATATAGTTGAAGTAGCTAGATGACAGAGATACTGCTAAAGCTTTATTTACTAGTATTAAAAATGTAGTAACAACTTCTAAGTTAATTTGTGCATACGTTTGATGTTAATCTATTTTTACTTTAATAACCCAATTAAATATTTATTTTATGTATTCTGCCATTTTAGCGACAGCTAAAATGTTGCAAACACTTGCTTTCTGGAAAATAACCTCTGCTAATGTAATTGTGTTTTAGGAGGTCTACAGACATATGCTTCTGATGAAACTCAAAACAATGGCCTCATTGATGCTTTCGGGGCCCTTTCCTCAGGAAATGGAGCTATCTCTCAGCGCTCCATCCAGGTAGGAATTTTTCCTCCTTGGTTTTTTGTGTTTATATTTAATCATAGCCAAGATAAAAAATTTCATGGTTAAAAGTTTTAAGTTCTATATTCCTCTAGTATTGCATTAAAATGAAAATAGAAGGTTCAGTTTGATATTAGACATTATTCCTAAAATGCAACAGTACACAATTAATGTTTACTTGCTTAGAAATAAAGCTAAATGAATTCCTCTAGAAATCAGCAATAGGTCCAAAAATTAACATCTGCTAGCAAGCACCCAAAGCACTATAATTGTCTCAGAATTTTCTTCACAGTAAATCATCTCATTACAAATTTTCTGGGATATGTGTTCAGGGATTATTTGCTGTTTTTTTCCATTACCTCAAATCTCTAATATTTGCCAAGATTGTCACATAACACAGGGGAAGCACTTTGCACTGTAGAAAGTCCACGGTGTCCATTCAGATGCCTGCAGTTCAGTCCTTGGTCTGTCATTAACTCCAACCAGAAGCCAAGCCTGTCTAGGTATGAACTAGAAAATGTCCATGACCCCATCTGGTTCTAGAGTTTCCAGAAAACCAAATTATCTTTCAGAATTCTTGGGACTATTTTTAAGAGGACAAATGTATTTTAAAATACTCATTGTAGTAGTTGCACACATTACTTACATGAGTTTTTTAACTAGAGAGAATAAATAATCAATAATGACATTAGTGTAAATTATATTATTATACAATTAATTATTTTATTATAAAAGTTTGGGTAAAGGTAAAAGAATATGAGAATGTCCAAGTCTAAATGTCACATTTCAAAACCATAGACTTTTGGGTCTACTGATATAACATTTATTCAATCTAGGAAGACAGTGACCATACCGATCTGGGCTATCCTTGATCAGATTTAGAGAATTAAACTCAAGAGCCTGGTTTGGAAATGAAAGGAAAATGTCTCAGAAAAGTAATTTCCTAATGAAATGACAAACTCACAGGCAGTTTTAGGAATTGTTTTTATATAAATAAATTTAACAGGGTTAGGAGAAATGATCAGGACTCACCAACCTGCCACAAGAAGCAGATCTAAGGGCCCTTCATATCCTAGATCATTAATAATCTACATGTGAAACTAAGAAACCTGGCTCCATGACCAGGCCACTCTATCTTCTAAATTAATAATTAATAATTAATAATATCTAGGAGATAATTCTCAAAATCACATTTTCTACAGAAGGCTGATTAATCCTTCCCCACTCCAATCCCTGCTCTGAAGTTCCTCTATTCCAAAAAACAAATCCACCTTGGTCATCAACATATTTCATCTATCTTCATAGGGACAATGGGGATGGTCAGCATAGCAATTAGTTATTTGTAATTTAAATAATTTATGTGTGGGTGAAAATAAGTCAGAGACAATCCTTGTAAGGTTTATAGTTAGTAAATGTGATTAGCCATGTACTCTCATAACTTTAAGATAAGTGTAATGTGATGGACATCAGAGACTGAGAAATAAAAAGCTAAGAGAGTTCACAGGAAGAAGAAGTGTTGTACAAGTAATAAATGACGTGAACATCAAAGGAAGTTTCATGGCGAAAGTGATTGGAGAGAGGTATTGGGATTGAACCCAAGACCTTAGCACTGAGCTACACCCCCACCTCCTTTTTATTTCTCTTGAGACAAGATCTCACTAAGTCACTAAATTGCCCAGGCTTGGCTCGAATTTACAATCCTCCTGCCTCGGCTTCCCAGAGTGCTGAGGTTACAAGCTTCTGACAGCATGCCCAGCTGAGAAAGTGATAGTTGACTTCAATTTTTAAGGATAAGTAAGGTTTAGACAAATGGAGAGAAATGTAAAGATTTCTAGGAAAAGCAGAGAGTGCAAAGTTATAGATTTATAATAGGGATTTTTTTAAAGTTAGGGATTTATTAAAGTTAGAGATTCATAAGGATCCTTTTAGAAAGTGCTCTTGTTTTCATAGAAAATTGTGGACACTAAGACTAGAAAAATAATTTAGAACTGGATCATAATAGTTGTAAGCACCAAACCAAGGACTTGGGCATCACTGATGGCTTTTTAATGGGCACTTGGGAGTGGGGAGAAGTGGGAAAGACCGTGAGATGTGAGCTGTGTTCTCTAGAAGGTAAAGAGTTGTTTTCTTAACAGCTGGAAAGTAAGGGATCAACCCTTGAGAACCTTCAGTGGATGAATGGCACAGTGATTGTGGATAGCACAGTGGGAAAAGACACTTTATTTCTTATCACCTGGACAAAAAAGGAGCCCCAAATTTTTCTCTGGGATCCCAGTGGAACAAGACAGAATGGCTTTGTAGTGGACAAAGCCACCAAACTGGCCTACCTCCAAATCCCAGATATCGCTAAGGTATGGAGACAGGTTTTTTTCCCCCCTTCTCATAATCTGAAAAGATAAAACAAAGTTTTAACAGAATAATTATGACTTTTTAAATGTTGGTAGTTGCTAAGAGGAGGGTAAGTATTGAATCAAGAAGAAAATGGTAGAAATATCTCCATCCAGTGGAAAATGACTCTGTTTGCCATCAGGTCAAAAGAAAGGAAATTGATGATGTTTTGTCCAAATACTAAAAGGAGAATCTTCATATTACATAGCATTGAAGATGGAAAACAATCCTTGAAGTTTTGACAACACGAAAAGAGTTTCCTCTACCTTAGAAATCCATCTCTTGGAAAACCAAGGCAATGATATATGAAGGCACAGCTTTTAGACCTCATTTTCTCTGGTTGGGACCTTCTCGACTATGGGGACCATGTAGTCTGCTCAAATATTATGAAAGTTGCTTTGGCTGACCAAGTGTCAAGGATGCCCACATCTTAGATATGGATATGTTTGCAACACACTGTGTCAACAGGCTTTTCCTATAGGTGACACTGAAGTCAAGCCTTTGTCACACTGTAACTCATTGGAAATGTCTGCATCTATTTTGGCCAGGTTGGCATTTGGAAATACAGTCTGCAAGCAAGCTCACAAACTCTCACTCTGACTGTCACCTCTCGCGCATCGAGTGCCACCCTGCCTCCAATTACAGTGACCTCCAGAACGAACAAGGACACAGGCAAATTCCCCAGTCCTATGATAGTTTATGCAAATATTCGCCAAGGAATCTCACAGATTCTCAGGGCCAGTGTCACAGCTGTGATTGAATCGGCCAGTGGAAAAACAGTCACCTTGGAATTACTGGACAATGGAGCAGGTAACCATCCAAAAAATTGGAAAACATATTTTTGTTTTTCCAAGAAGCAACGAGGGAATTGCAGAAGGGTATGGGTCTGGTGAGGGAGCCCAGCTGTGGTCTCGTGGGGGGCTGGCTGGAAGAATCCTCTGTGTCCCCATAATTCCTGCATTCCAAAACGCTGGAAAACATGGAGAAGGGCTTGCCTTCACTTTTGCAAAACCAAAATGCATTAGCGGCTGGAGCTCAATAGGCTCAGAGACTCTAGAGAGATTTTAGACCCCCAAACTAAAAGAAGATAAATTAATAGATTATTTTGTTAGATATTCTCTCTCTCTGTCTCTCTCTCTCTCTTTCTCTGATTCCCTTCCTTCCTCTCTCTCTCTCTACACACACACATATACACACACAATGCATATATATGTATATGCATATGTATATATAAGCATATATAGAGATATATAGATATATATATCTTCATCTTTATGTTTACCATACACTTTTAGACATTATTATTCCTACATTAGAGTGAATAAATGGAAGCTTTCATATTTAAAAAATAGCAGCAATGGATCCCAGCACACTTCTGCATGATTACTATGTCTATGCAGACTCTATGTTAGCTTGTTCCCAAAGTCAAATCTCTGCCCATTATTCTTGTATTCAAGAAACCTACCAGAGAGAGAAAAAGAATTCTACATTTCTTTTCAGAAGAAACATGTCTGCTTACCATGATGCAAATATCCTTATTAAAATGAATTTCCCAGCTAAATCTACCTTGAAAAGTCAGGAATTTTATTGAATATATAATATTTTTTCTTCCCTAGTCATATACGGTAATTTTATTCTGGTTGAACAAATACTTACTGAATAGTTATCTTGTGCTATGTTGGGTGTAACAGAGACACATGACATGATCTCTAATTTTCAAAAAGAATGAATAATTCAGGAAAATAGACATACAAAACTACACACACACACACACACACACACACACACCACACACAGTGGTAAAATAAGAAGTAGGCCTAATTCTTAGCACAATCAAATCTTAAGGACTTTTGGAGATAATGCTGATTTCTCTTTGCTTTGAGAAATGCTAATCCATATATGAACTGGAAATATATGAATGCCCAGATACCTTTAAAACATTCATTATATCCTTCATTTTCCTGTCCAGGTGCTGATGCTACTAAGAATGACGGTGTCTACTCCAGGTATTTTACAGGTTATGATACAAATGGAAGATACAGTGTGAAAATATGGGCTCTGGGAGGAATTAATACAGCCAGACAGAGAGCAGTGTTCCAGGCAAACGGAGCCATGTACATGTCTGGCTGGATTGAGAACGGTAAGCAACTTGGCTTAAGTAAAAGGCTTAGAAACAGGAGGAAACCATTAAGTCTGGGAGGCAGAATGATTCAGGATTAATTTAGGGTTTCTCAACCTTGGCACTATTGGCATTTGGGGCCAGACAACCTTTTGCTGTTGGGCACTGTGCAGTGTACTGTCGATTATGCAGCAACATCCCTGGCCTCCCCTCACCAAGATGTCAGTAGCAGCCCCCACTCATGACAGTAAAAAATGTTCCCAGACAGCATCCATTGTTCTCTAAAGAGACAAAATAGTTGAAAACCACTTGATAAAACATAGTTTTTTACTATCTTGGTACAAATCCTAGCCCTCTACCAAATAAAATGTAAAATTTCTTTGTGCTTCGCTTTTCTCTGTTGTAGAGATAATAATGATAACTGCTCATTTGATGGTAGTGAGGAATAAACAGGGAAATATATCTAGTGTCTTGCTGCTAGAAAATATTGTTTAATAAGTGATTTTATTGTATTTTAAAACTTTAAAATATTTTGTAATGAAGCTCATTTCACTGATATTAACAATTCCACAAAATAAAAATATAATTTAGAGTTTATTGTGTACATCAATATTATCATAAGCCTGCTGTCTCCCTTTCCTGCCTTCTTCCTGCTCAGACCAAAGAGGACAGTAGACAAATCTGATACTGGCCAGCACACTGAGCCCACATGTAACCAGATGGGAAAATTATGCCTATGAAATAGATAATTCCATACCACTCTTGTTGCAAAAACCTGCCCTGGATAAGTGCAGGAATTGGGATGAAGAGTGAGTCCAATAGGTTCTAGGCCTTGCTTTCCATCCATCTCCATTGTGTCTTGGGCAGGCCTCTTCTTGTCACTCAATGGAGAAAGAGAAGAGCTTCTCCAAGAAGCTTCCCCATGTCCTCTTTTCTTGGGTCAAAGAGGACTCTGGGATATATGGTGTCCTATCAGCAAGGATGATCATAGGAAAAGCATGCTTTAAAAGATACCTGTCTTAGTTACTCTCATGGCTGGAACAGAATATCCAACAGCCACAAGTTAAAGGAGGAAAGGTTTATTTTAGCTCACACTTTGTAGAGGTTTCAGTCATAGTCATCTGGCTCTAAGGCAGGGTAGAATGGCAGAAGAGCATGGCAGAGGAGAAGCAGACCATGGCAGGGCGGGCAGCAGGCAGCAGCCTTCTGTCTTCTTTCCCTTTTTATTCTATCCAGGCTACAAGCCTATTGGTTGGTGCCACTCATTCCCGGGGTGAGTCTTCCCTCTTCAGGAACCCCATCATCCACACCTGGAACTATGCTAAATAAATCAGTGAACAAATTCAATAACACACACCCATGGTCCAAAGCCCATCTGTAAGTGCATGAAGTTTTGGTGGGAGATCTAGATATAACCCATAACAATACCTTTGCATCCAAGACACTTTCATATATTTCATCATATTTTATTACTGTTTTCCCTTCCTGAGTTAGGAAGAAAATTTAGGAGAGGACAGGGTTAGTGACAAAATTTAGCCTTAGCCTTAGCTCAGTGTTTAATTACATCAGTGTAATTACATCATTCTCCTAAATACCTCTTTCACAGACAGAGAAGTAGAGCCAGAGCATTTGTTTGAATCCAAAGATTACTTTTATACAAGAAGAATGTGAAGAAAATTGGGATTGTTACAAGAACAAAGTTCCCATGAATTTATTGAGTAAATTGGAAGTCTTTCAGAAGTATAAAATGTTGGAACTCTTAACATAAAACATTTAATGAGAAATTGTAATCAAACAAGGAAGATAAAACACAAGTATGGAGAAAGTGAAAGAAGGATGCTTAGAACAAATAATCAAGGAAACTCTTGAAGGCCTAGATGATTCATTATTAACAAAATGGGAAAGATCATGAAGCTCACAGTATTGTTTATCTGGGTGAGAGATTTCTTAAAGAAATCAGGCTTAAAACAGAAGCAATATTTAAACTGACCTTGCGGAAAGCCAAGATCAGGGTTGGCAAAAAATGAAAAATAGATAATTACAGAGCAAAAGTTATGAAAATAGCCTTGCAAAAGGTTTTTCACTAAATCTGAAAGTATCTGTGAGATAAAGAAATGTCATTCTTTTTTTTTCTCTGATGCAACCTGATTTGAGGTCTCATACATGAGTTGCTGAAGTGAACACTGACTTGGGATGGGGTCTTGTCACCAAATATTTAATAGAAATTTCATCTGTGGGAGAAAAGAAGAGTTGGAAGAGGGTTATCCAATAAGAACTAGAGGGAAGTACAGCCATTTAGTGGTGTTGCTTACCATATTTTGAATAATCTTTTAATACAGGTGAAATAAAATTGAATCCACCAAGACCTGAAAATAATAAGACTCAAAACAAACAAGTGTGCTTCAGCAGAACATCTTTAGGAGGTTCATTTGTAGCCTCTGATGTCCCAAGTGCTCCCATCCCTGACCTCTTTCCACCTTGTCAAATCACTGACCTGAGGGCAAAGATCTATGGGTACAGTCTCATCAATCTGACCTGGACAGCTCCTGGCGATGATTATGATCATGGACAAGGTAAGCTGAGCAGTGTGGACTCTGTCAAGTTTACCAGCCAAGCAGTGGTACAGAAGGAAGTGAGGAAGGAAGGTGTGTGGGAATGCAGGATGGGGCAGAGGGCATGGGATTCTTGGATATTCTCTGAAATAAAAGGAAAAGGGTTTTAAAGGAGAGAAAAGATGGCCTACTTGAGGAACACAACTTCAAAGAGAAGAAGTTTATTATGGCTCACAGTTTCAAAAGTTTCCATAGCTCCCAGGAAGAATCCACATGGTGGAAGGGTCTGCCACAGAGGAAAGCCTTTCATGTCATCTTGGCCAAGAAACACAGGGAGAAGAGAGGAGCCAGGGAGAGAGACACACTTCCAGGTCAGGCCACCAGTGATCCGCCTCTTCTAAGGAGGTCACACCTCTCAACAGGACATGCAGCACTATTAGAACAGCATCCTCATGATCCAATCACTTTCCAAACACATGAGGATTTGGGGACCGTTTTAGACCTAAGCCATAACAGGGAATAAGAGATTTCAGCCAAGAAAGGCAAACCTTAGGGTTTTTTTCTCAAATTATTCCCTTGCCAAATTATCCTAGGAAACCCCACTTTTCAGTAGTGTTCTCTGGAGAAGGACTAGGAATAGAGTATAAGTATCTATGGAGCAGAAATGTCCTTTTGGAGAAGTCTCAGGTCCTGCCAGACTCTGCCTCTCAAAAGGTGATCTATGTATAGCAGCATAGGCATCACGGGGACACTTGTTAGAAATGCAGAACCTCCAGCCCCACCTCAGGTCTAATGAACTAGAGCCTGCATTGTAAGATCTCTGGGTGATTTGTATGCACATTAACATTTAAAAAGCATTGGTATCAAAATCTCCTTTATAAATAATAAAACAATAAGCAATAAATAAACAACCTCTTCTCTCTGCCAGAAATATTGAGGAAAGTTTTAAGGCATGACCAGTACAATTTTATATTCATCTTTTTTTCAGGATTTACAAATAAGAATATAGAAGAAACATTAATCATTGACAATATGAACCATTGATTTCACTTATTCATTGAAACCTTATGGGATGGTGATATAATTTCTAATTGACTGTTAACAATTATAATGTGAGAATTACAAGTCATATTTTCCCTTTTTCTTTATAGCTTCCAAGTATATCATTCGAATAAGTACAAGTATTCTTGATCTCAGAGACAAGTTCAATGATGCAGTTCAAGTGAACACGAATGATCTCATACCAAAGGAGGCCAACTCTGAGGAAATCTTTGTGTTTAAACCAGAAAACATCACTTTTGAAAATGTCACAGATCTTTTCATTGCTATTCAGGCTGTTGATAAGGTCAATCTGGAATCAGAAATATCCAACATTGCCCGAGTGTCCTTATTTATTCCTTCTGCTCCAGAGACACCTAGTCCGGATGACACTTCTGCTCCTTGCCCTAATGTTAGTATCAACAGCACCATTCCTGGCATTCACATTTTAAAAATTATGTGGAAGTGGATAGGGGAATTGCAGCTGACCCTGGCCTAACACTGAGTTTTCATGCGACGAGCAAAATAAATCATCCAGGCTATTGATTATAACATTTTCTAAATTATATTTTAGGCTTCCTGCAGGGGGCAATATAATAAAATGCTAAACAAGTAGGAACATAGGAGTATAAATGTATTCTCTCCATTGGAATCCAAAAATTTAATCATTGCTCAGTCTTTTAATAATGATTTGAATTCTAGATAAAAGAAGTGCTTGTATCAATACATGAGAGTATGTTTTAATTTATTTTTAAGAAGCTTTGCCTGCTAAAAAGGACATGCAATTGTTGTTCATCTAATGAGTAGCTAAAGGATTTTGTTTACTTTTGAAGGATGCCAGAAATGCCCAAGGTAAATTATTTAAATGTAAAAGACATAACTTGTAATGTATGGGATTTGGAATATGTTTTTATGTTGCTAGATTTGAGCAAGGATAATGCATTTAAGGAAGTCCTGAAAGAAATAACTACATGAAGTTTCCACAGACACAGACATGTGTGCTAGGTGCATGAAATTACAAATCAGTGATGCTCAAGGGATTGCATTTAGAGCAAGGCCTTACAATCTAAGGGTTAAAAAGCAGAAGACAACCACTACCATTATCACCCCGCTGGCCAGGCGGTAGGGTGGGGATGAGGTGAGCAGGGTTTCAAGATCATGGCCAAGAAGAGAACAGTGTGACATTCTTGTTATCATTTTTCATTATTTTATCTGATAATGATGATGGGCACCATTACTGGACTTCTGCTAAGCTCCAGGCACTAAGTGCTACACATATTCACACCCAGTCACTCTTCTAATATTTGGGGCTTCTTGGGCAAGAGTACATAAGAAGATCTAGATACTGTGTGGCTAAATATGCAGTCATAATAAATTAAGATAATAAGCTCATAATACTGACAAATATATCTTCATACTGAACTGGAAAGCCAGGTTCACATTTAAAATTCTTAGAAACCTCTCAGTGTCACATTGGAACATAGCAGCTGTGGAGATGAACAGGAGAGATACCCCCTTTTCTTCCTGCCCGTCTCCATCCACAGTCCAAATCCCAAGGGGCTCATGTCCATGAGTATGGCTCCATCAGTCCACACACCATATCGACAGTTGCCCTTTGGCCATCTCTCCAGCCTGGAGGTGCGCACACCTTTGATCCTCTCTGCTCTAGTGAGACCCGATCCTGGTCCCAAAGTCAGCTCTGGCCTATGCAGACCACAGAATGAGGATCGGTTACCTGTGAGGGAACCTCAGTTCATGCATCTGAAGTATGTCCTATAATTGAAGGTCCCTCAAAGGATAGGCACATCCCTTTGGCCCTGTGGATTTGTCACTCCATCAAAGGAGGACATAACTTGGGGAGCCTTATGCAAAATGAAACTTCAAGACCTCTTTATCAAATGGTAGGAAAAGAGTAAAGTGAAAGCTAATAAGATGTAGAATTTTTTTTATTTCTTCCACAATGCTTTTCTTGTTGTGTTTTTTGTTAGCCATTTAATATTGCTCTAGGTAAAGAAATATTATAATTTTAAAGAATCATACAAATATCATCATTTGTTTTTATATTATGCAATGACAGTTTTAAATACAGATGTAACTTAACTTGCATGATGAATATACATACAATATGTATTTTGTAGATTATACATACCTGTGTGCTTTGCTTTGCCAGAACAATGAAAGCATAGCATAAAACATACTACCAATTCCCTCTGCTTTTGGCTTGCTGATGAGTTAGAAAGGGCTGACTGTAAAGGGGACCATTTTGTCCTATCTTTCTCTTTCCTTCTATGTCTTTTCACAGGTATTTGGCTGATATAGAGGAGTAACAGAAAAGAAAAGCGCATTCTTTGTAGTTTATGGTTCTTAGAATGTCACTGCATTCTTTCTGTATTTGAAGAAAGTTTTTGTTTGAACTGAAAGTGTGTTGTCTCTGGCTGTCAGGGAGCCTGGTTTTCCATCAAGAATACGATGTGCTCGCCTTGCATTGTGGGACTCTCTGAGCTCCCACGCACTGTGGGTTCACCTGAATTCTGGGCACAAACAATGCCAGAAACCTGTTTGCAAATGGCATAGCAGGGAACACTGAACACACACACACACGCGCGCGCGCACACACACACATGCACGCGCACACATGTATCTCCTCCACTTACGTTCTCCATGGTCCCATAGCACTTCCCTTATAAAACAAACATTCAAAAATAAAGTTATTAAGAATTTCAAGACAGCCACAGCAGAGCATTCAAGCAAGCACAGGACTGTTCTGAGAAGAGGGTCAGATGTGATGGCCCAGGTCTGTTGTTCACAAAGCCAGTCCTGGAGGAGGCACAGCCAGGGAAGGGCCAGAGCAGGGCCCTCTAAAAGGAAGGCATGTCCTATCAAAAAGCTGCAGAGTTGGACAACTAAGGCTTAGATCTGAATACTCTGCCTGCAATCTCATCTACTATGTGATGGAAGCTGTATTATCTCCCTGGAAACAGAAGCCCAGTCATGTGACCCAAGCCAATGTTACACACAGCTCAGATTCTCAGTTGTTCTGTTCCTCATAGCCAAGAAACATTTTCAAGTTATTTCACTGACAGGCTGGCTCCAGAAACAGAGTTATAATTATACTCATGCCATTCACAAGATATTGGCTTGATGAAGTCAACTACTACAGAAGTAATAATGATTATACTATTCAGACTAATATTTACTTTTATGAGAGAATAGCTAGTATTTACTGAGCATCTACTATGTGCTAGATGATCCTCTAAGAGCTTCTGTTAGAATATCTTACTTTTCTTCACAGAAATTCTATGAGGTCAGCAATATTTTTATGCACATTTAACAAATCAGAAAGCTGAGGGAAAGAGTGATTCAACAAATTGAGTAAGGCCGTATAACCAGTTAGTGACAAAGTCAACTTGTTCAACTAGGGCAGTTCTGCTACTTTGAACCATCTCTCCACATGAATGATGTCTATGCCAGCAAAGCCCACTAGCAGGCAGGTGGAAGCAAAGTCATTCATCCTGAAAGGACAGTCAGTAGGATACTGACTATTTGTAGGATACTACAACCAGGACTTTAATAACATTTTAATTTATGTGATGAAAATAACTAAATACATATTAGCCACTTTTTCTTGTATTTTGCTTTTTAGAAAATAATTTGTAAATACTTTTATTATAGACCTAATTCTTTACCATGTGGCCAAAACCCCACACGCAGGAAACATTCCATGAGGTTCCATATGAGGAAACATTTTATATTTAACTGGGTATCCTGTGTACCTTCCTTATCTACCCTTCAGGTACAGTCAGGAACCAGGAAATAAATGGAAAGCCCCACTGACTCAAAGAAGGGATTGTTCTCAACATTGACTTTAGCTTTGTGCGTCAATCAAATTTTCTAACTTAACATACATGGTTAGTTGCCTAGTTTGCTTGTTTGTTTTGTTTTCTGTTTTTATGCTGGATAATGTGTTCATGAAACTTGACAATTTAGCACAACAAAGTTAATCTAGTTTGTTTTGTTGTTCTGTTTTATTTGTGGAGTGAATCAAAGCTATGAGGTAACTCATGTGTCAGGTATATATACCAACTAGTGAATCAGTGGTTCTGAGTAATAAGCAGTGACAAAGTTAACCAAGAATAACAAGCAGAAGATCCTAAGCACTAGGATTTATGCTTATCAATTTTCTTATCTCAGAATAAGAGTATCTTTCTTAATTTTCTGTGTGCTCTGAGAAATCTCAGTGATTGGGAACGACGCCAACAAATCTGTGTTACCAAAATAAATTATTTTTACTTTTCAAACTAACAAAAGTATCTTTAAATGTTAATACTAATGAGTGCAGTGAGGTGTATGCTGTCAAATGCTGTCTCATGGACTACAAATAAGTACTGTCTTTCTTGAAAAAACTGATAATTGCAAGGCCCGTAAAAATGCTTACTTCTTGATGCATCAGTTTGTGTCCGGACATACCCATAAAGAAATAACTTTGCTGATAAAGATGTTCTTAGCAACATTATTTTAAAATGCTAAATTAAAAATGATCTTAATATTTGATAATGAGTAAATTATGATATGTTCATATGATGAAATTCTAGCCAATCATTTAAAATGGATTTCATTAAATACAATAAGATGCTTAAAAATATATCTCTTCACTAGTTACGTAACATTAGGCAAGTTAACTTATTTCTCTCTACAACTTATTTCTCTGTGCTTGGTACAGAGGAAATACTAAGTCAATGTTAATTATTTTATCACCTCTATCATCATCTTCATTCTCACTCCAAAACAGTTTTTGGTGGATTTCTTAAAATGTCCAGTTTTTAAATTTTAAAATATGTAGTTTGATCTTAATGGTTTAAGAAATATTGTGTGGGCATGTTTGGGCGTGTGTGTGTATGTGTGTGTGTGCACATATGTGTTTACATGTAAAATAACAAGTAATTAAAAATTTCTTCTTTAAACCCTACAATATTTTCCATTTTTAAAATAACAAATGTATTATTTATTATCAGAACAGAAGTTTTTCGATATAATACTGAATGTGTATAATACATTGAGAAAGGATTTATTCTGCTTGGTATATCTTCTTTTAGAAAGATAAGTATGAAAATAGCTAAAATTAGGCTTTGAGACTAAATGAGTTACACTTCACTATCTGGAAAATTCAGTGACATTATTTATTTCTGATTAATGTCAGACAATGAGACTACAAACAGTAACAAAGGATATCAAATTGCCTGAGACTGCTTCATCCTGATCATCCTAGATAGCAGCCTGCTGCTTGATACCTAGGTGTTTTCACCTGGCACCATATCAAATTTCAGGAAATTATCCCCTGGAATGTCCCAGAATTTTTTCTAGATTGAAAGAGTTCCCCATAAAAGTCTGATTCTGTATTGCTTCCTAGATAATCTGTAGTCTGAGCTAGTTCAGAGTTCTCTCACGGACTTACTTCCTGAAAGAGCAACAATTTAGCTACTGTCCTGTAAATTTTCCAACTAATAAAGAGGGCCCTCAGCTACTGTAATTTCATTACAATTCAGGCTACTGTAATTTCACTACAATTCAAATGTATAATCTGTTCTTTGGAAACAGTACAACCATATATTCTGAGAGTAAACGGGAAATGCTTCAATAGGCTTAACAAGCTATATCTCTTTAAATTTCTGCATCAGATTGCAGCTCATAGAACAATTCAAGCCCCTCAGTATTCATTTCTTTAGTCTGTTACAAGACGGTTCCTCTTTCTTTCATTTCTTACTTCTATGACTAAGTGGTACACAAACAAGAGGAGAATCTGCTGGGACTCACCCAATAGGAGTGACCACCTTTCCATGGTGTTAGTATTGTCTTCCTAAAGTAGCAGAAAGTGAGAAACCCAAAGTATAAATAATTTAAATAGCAAAATAAAAGAGAGATGATGGGAAACAAGGAGGTAGATCTTGCGGAAATGGGAAGAGGGTCTGGGGATGGGGGAAAGAGGTACAGGAGAGATGAAAGGGGAAGTAAAAGATCAAGGTGTGATATGCATATGTACCAACTCCCCATGGTTACAGTAGGTATTATGTATCACAAACATACCAATAAAAATAATAAAGTAACACAAGGCATTAGATATCTATAAGAGCTTTCAATAGGGCAGATGCACACACTCTCATTTGCCAATATAAAAAAGTTTTTGTTATCTAAAAATAAACCTTTCAGTTCTCCATTTTTCTTTGTGTATCAATGAATCCTTCAAAAAGTTTTGTGTCTTTAAAATTTATTAGCCTAAGTTGTTCTATTTTCTTTTGTATGAAATCATTAAATAAATTTATCTTAAAGATTTGATTCTCAAATTGGGAGATCTGGTATCTTGCTGAATCTTCCTCACCATGGGCTAGATGGTATAAGAACCAAATGAGATTTTTGGATCTGAATCCTGAAAGTGATTTCAGATACTCTAAATTTTTATGCCTGTCTTAAAAGAAAAAAATCTAAAACGATTTAAATCATTAACACAAAAAGTAACACTACTAAAAAAAATTATCATGTTTTGATTTAATCCATCAACAATAAGTCACAAAAACAACTCTGTAAAAAGTCAATAGTCCGCTGAAACTGTCTTCCATCCTTTGGGGGTCTGTAATCAACCTTTGTTTTGAATGTGGACAAAGACACTGCCTGATGTTTTAAAAAATCTTGATATGCAGAGAAGATAAAAAGAATGATTAATTCTTGGGAATATTTCTTCCATCCACCAAAGAACAAATTATTTGGTGTCAAAAAGCATTTTCTAGATCTCACCTGCAACTCAAAGGAAGAGGAGATTGGTGAATATAAGAAACCTGTTACTAATTTGATATGCGAATAAACCCTTACCTTTGTTCTTTCCAGGAAAAGCACTCACAACATTGTGCACAGCATAGTATGGAAGGCCCAGCATCTCACACATGCTGAAAGGGTGACACAAGTTACTCTTACACAAGCCCAGAAATGTGTAGATACCACCCTAGGACCATCCCAGGAGCGTTCATGGTCAGGGTCCAACTGTTAGATCAGGATCATCCGGGGAAAACATAATGAGAGTGAGGCCCAGGGACAGAGAGACATTGGTATAGAAATGGGGACTTCCAGGAGCAAGCACTAAATCTCTGGTGTTTGAGATAAGAGAAATTATATTGGTTATAAAAATGATAAAGGAAGTTGAAATGTGTATTTCTTTGCACATGTGACAATCTGTCCCAGAGAAAAACAGTGAATATTTCTCGGTGAAATTTTCTCAAAAAGAACATTCTGAAACTTTTCATAATATTTTACTTAAGATCATCTTGCAAGTATATTCTTGAGATACCTCCTGCTACAACCCAAAATCAGTGCTAACTTTCCCAGCCTCAGGAGAAATAAGAGAATAGCTATTTCTGATTAATGCATCCCGTGCTTCTCAAACTTGAATGTGCACACAACTCACTTGGGGAGCTGGTTAAAATTTGAATGAGCTACTGCAGAGGATGCCAAGGACTTCACTTTGAAAAGCAAGGATTGTGACTCTAGTAAACCTGCCAATCTGACCTTGCCTTCCGTGCTACAGTTGATCCACCCAGCAGCGGCGCCTGACTCAGGCAGATGCATCTTCTGATTACAGTTGATTCATTCATTGGGAATGGGCACCTGACTCATTCAGGGCTTGTCAGTGCTCTTCTCTGGGACCTTTTGAACCATAAACAGTATATCAGTGTCTCTGTGGCAACAGAGCTATGTGTCATGATGTTCAGGTTTAGTCTCTACATTTTTCCTGCTAAAAAAGAAATACTGACATAAAAATGAAGCCAGTAAGTCAAGAGATGGGCAGAAACCTGGCTACATCCATGTTTCTAGTTTCCCCAGTTCTCACTGAACCTGCTTTAGGGGCAGCCTTGCCTTTGCAGTGCCATGTGAGACTTGTTCAATATTCTTTATGTACAAAGTATGGTTGAAAAGTACGGTGAATGTTTAACTTTTAAAAAAATTTATTACAGTAAAAGACATGTTGCCATTAGTTTTCCTCAAAGACTCCCCCTCACTTCAAATACATTTATTCCATCATTTTTGCAGCTCAGGGAGTCTTCCTTTGTGAGTGTCTTTAGTTACATTTTTGTGGTTCCCTTGATGTCCCAGATCTACTGTTTTTGATCATTTTGACTTTGGGGAAGAGCAGAAGTTGCATGGAGCCAGATCTTGTGAATAAAGTGGGTGATGACATGCTATAATGTTTTTACAAGCTGACCTTTCTGTTGGATGGCACTCAGCAGCAGCATTTTCCCTATTTTTTAATCACACCTCATAAAAACACTCATGAAAGAGAACTTCTAGAACTCCTTCAGAAGGTGGCAAGAACAATGGGATATTGTTCCATTGTTCCAAAGTGGGGGGAGTATTTTGAGGGGGATTAGTGGCAATGTGACTTTTAGTGTAATGGACTTTTTAAATTTAAGCATTCATCATATATTTTAATCATGCCTTGTATATATAAACTTATTGGAGTTGGTTTTCTGTCACATGGAACCGAGTGCCACCTAAATACAATACTCATACAATGAATTTTTTATTTCAGAAAATAGCTTATCTTAATTCCTCTTTTCCCATGAGCTAAATAATCATTCACTGAAATGTTATACACAGAATCTACTTCCTAAATTTTTATTTCTCAACTTGTTGACTGAGTCTACCACTGTCTAGCACTTGAAACATGATATTTGTGGATAAATTTACTTTTAATTGAGTATAATTCATACTATAAAGGAGGTACCATACTAGTGGCTAGTTTCATATGATCCTTGCCCTTCCAGTGGCTAATGGTTTAGTAGAGAAGACAAATAAGCAAACTAATTTAATATGATCTCACATATCACAGGAGCAAAAAGGAAAAAGCATCATGGAAGACTAATTTGAAGGATAAACAGAAAAAAAAGAAAAAAAAAATTCCAGGTAGAAAGAACCAAAGAGGCAAAGGCGTAGAAATAAAAGATGAAGTGTTCCATTTAGAAAAGTTCAAATATTCTGGCCCAAAGAAGAGAAGACAGGAAGGTAAGAAGTGAGGAGAAATTGATCTTGTGCAATAGCGAGGAAAGGTCTAAAGGAGCAGGGGAAGTGGGAGGGGTAGGGCAAAGAAAAGAAGAGAAAAGAAAAAATATGAGAAAAGGAAAAAAATGGAAACAAAGACTTTGTAAATAAGGAAGGGAGGAGGGGGTGAGGGAGGGCAGGGGAATGGGGAAAAAATAAGAACCAAGATACATCATGTACAGGTACAAGATCCCAATGATGAACGTAATTGTATTGTATACCTAAAATGTACCAATAAACTTAAAGAAGAAAAAAAAAAAAAGAAGTGAGGAGACAATGGCAAGGTATCCAGGCTACAAACCAAGGAGAGCTATGACGTGCCAAAAACACTTCATCCTGTAGGCAGTGCATAGGGACCGTGGGAAGCAGCAACAAGGTCATGTTTGTTTTTAGAAACTATGCTGAAAAATATATTGGCAAAATTCAGAATAGAGACAAAAAGAGTTCTGTTAGGGACAGATTGCAATCTTTGAGCAGCGAAGTACTGTGTAAGGGTAATAATAAAAATAAAATTTTTCAGTATCAACTATGTTATTACCTGTTAAAAATAGCTCACCTTTCTTTCTTTCTTTCTTTCTTTTAATCTTTTTTTGGTACCGGGGATCGAATTCTGGTCCTTGCACTTGTGCAGCAGGCAGCGAAACCACTGAGCTAAATCCCCGGCCCCTTTCTTAATTTATTTTATACATATATAATTTTGGAATTGCTGTAACATTATGTTTTTACATGTATCTCTACAGACAACATTATTTTTGTATCTTTTAAAAATCTAAGCTGTGAGTTTCTATCTTACTAAAAGTCAGTTTAAACCAGTCCACATAGGCTTAATTTTTAAGAATGATTTTTGCCATCTTCTTTCACATTTTCCATTTTATGGATTTTCTTTTTTGTTTTTTCCATTTCCTTCTTTTCCTAACTTCTACTGTATAGCTTGAATTTTACTCTGCTGGTTTGAATCTCTAACAATATGATTTTATTCTTCTTTCTCAATTTATAGCCTAGTCTTATATTTATTAGCCATTCATTTATTTTTATACTAATAGAATTCTAAAACTTGCCAAAGGCTGCATTTCACTCATCCCATTATCTTCCAATAGAAATGCCTTAATAGACTCTTGTCTCTCTATAGACTTCAATATCCACCTGTCTCACATTGGTTTTTTCCAACAGTAAACCATTCATAGAATAGTTTAGTAGATTTTTGTTGTTACTAGTTGCTTCTTTAGACAATACATTTTTTAAATTACTGGAAAGAAAAATTTTAAATTATTTACTGATATTTGTTTCCCATATTTTCTTGGTTCTTAGATTTATTTTGCTTCTTGCTGGAAAATTCCCTTCAATTATACTTTCAACATGTGTGCAAAGTGGTCAGAGGCCTAGAATTCTTACATTATTTTCATCTCACTTTATCAGATATGCCTCATTTAACAACTTACCTGTTTAACAAGTGTTCAGATTTATGACAGAGGTGTGCTGTTCAGACTTATGATGCATCACTTGGACTTACCACCTGTCTTTTTTTAGTACCATTCTTTACATCTTGTTTATAGAGCCTCAATGTCTGGGTTGTTTTGTACATTACACCTTGTGTATACAGAACCATACTTTTTGCTGATTGTACTATGCAGTATAGTAGTATAGTTTTATGCTCTCTTGTACATTACAGTACTGCATGTAAGAGTTATGCAAAAAAAGCCATCAAGTTGCAGTTTCCCTGACCATTCCTCTGTTCTGAATATTGTAATGTACTTACTGTATACAGTTCCTTATTTAGAGACCTATTTACTTAATGGCCCAGTTGCAGAACATAGCCTGGTCATTAAATGAAGAATGTCTATAGTTGTTATAATTAAAAATACCAAATTTTTCTTTTGACATTTTGGAAACATTATTCCACTGCTTCTTGTACCTAGGGTTGTGGCTGAGATGTGTGCTTGTTCATCCTCAGCATCCAGAGGATAACTGAAACCATGTGCAGGAGTGAGATCACCAACTGGAACAGGGAGCCAAAAATAAAGTGTTGAGAAGGGCCAACTTTTAAGGGGGGATAAAGAAAGAGACATTGTGAACCAGACTGGAAAGGAACAGTCAGAGATTTGTAAATACAATCAGAAGTTTGTCATGAAAACCAAAGGCAATTTCAAAAAAGAAGTGATCATGACATTAAATATTACAAGAAGGTCAAATAACATAAGTATGCCAAATTGTTCATTGCATGAAACAATACATCCTGTTTAATGTTTTTTTTCTTTTTAAAATGAAAAAAAGTTTTTATTATTTTCAGATTCTGGTGAGAGTGTATAGAGAGAAGTAAGAAGCCAGGAGAGAAGAAAATACACAAAGGAGAGGAACAATTAATGTATCCTCAAAGTACTGGATAAGAATGGAGGATAAAGACCACAAGTGCATGGAGATTAACCTTTAAAACAGTATTATGGCCAGATGTGGTGGCACACACATGTAATCGCAGCACTCAGGAAGGTTGAGACAGGAGGGTCCTGAGTTTGAACCCAGCTTGGACAACTTAATGACTTGGAGAGAACATTTCTCAAAAAAAAAAAAAAAAAAGGAACAGAGGATATAGCTCAGGGCACAGGTTCAATCTCCAGTACTGAGAAAAAAGTATAATCATGCTTGAGGAAAGAACAAGTTCATATAGAGACAGATTTTTAGATGTGAATGAAAGTATTTGGAGGAGACTTCATATCTAGAAGCTTCTTTTCCTTGTGAAATAGGAACCAAGGACTTTTGCTGATAGGTAATAAATGAGGTGAATTAATACAATAGTAACCATAGTATTGTGACTATTAATAATACCAGTAAAGAGTAGTAGTAATTAATATTGGTCCACTTTCATTAGTGGTATTGGATATCCTTTCAGAGCACACCAAAGAATAGAAATATTTGCTTAAAGCAAATAATTAGATATGCTCATTTATTCCCCAGAGCCATAACAAAAATAGACTTGAGAGAAGAAATGTTGCTTTCATTCTCTTCCTTAGTTACATAACAGAATATATTGCTTTGACTGTACTTTTAAGGACCTATTATATTTTCCCTTTAAAGTTATGAGAAGAAAAGAGGTTTGATGAGGGACTGGTAAGAACCTACAAGATAGGGAAAAATTTGGTCTCAACTCAAATTTTTGTAACTCTAAATTCTACAATTAAGGTTAAAAAAACTGGCTAATAAAGTTTTAAAAGTTAAAGAATGATGAGGGAGCAAAGTTTTAGTCCTTATATTGATTTCCTAGGGCTGCCGTAACAAAGTACCACAAACTAGGTGGAAGGAATGTATGGTCTCAGGACTGGAGACCAGAAGTCCAAAATTCAGGTGTGGGCAAGGCTGGTTCCTTTTGAGAAGTGTGAAGGAGAATCTATTCTGTGCTTCTCTCTTGAAACTTCCAGTGGTTTGCTGGCAATCTTTGGCATTCTTGGGCTGTGTATATACCACTGTCTCCCACGTTCAGGTTTTCATAAGTGTTTCCTTGTTTAAGGGTCTGTGTCTAAAGTTTTCCTTTTATAAGGACATTGGCCATACTGGAATAGGGGCCCACCTTACGCAGGTATGGTATCATCTTAACTAATCACATCTGTAATAGCTCTATTTCCAAATAAGGCCACATTCTGAGGTATTAAGCGTTTGAATTCAACCTATGAATTTTGGGGGAGAACATGTTTCAACTTATACAATACTTTTTCAGACTTTCAAAAGAGTTTCCAGAAACTATTTCCAAACAAACCATTTCAAAACTTTTCAGAGAGCAAAATGTAACCTATGAGATTTCAAACTTGCAGTCCATGATTATTTGCTTTGCTTTTGTTTCTTTTTCCTGTTTCTTCTGCTAATGGGAAGGAGGGCAAGGATGAGTAGGAAGAGCTGTGTATATGAACACCTGGAAGAAAGGTGCTGGAAGCCTAAAGGAAAAAAATGTAAACAGAACTGGTCTACACAGGATGGAGATTGATGTAGAACATCATGGTGGGGAGTGCATGGTGGAGCAAAATTACTCACCTCACAGCAGCCAAGAAGCAAAGAGAGAGAGTGGAAGGGGCCAGAGTAATGACATCTGCTTCAAGGGTATAGCCCCAGTGACCTAACTTCCATCTACTTGGGCCCACATTTTAAAGACTCCACCATCTCCCAATGGTGCCATAGGGCTATTCACCCAGCCTTTACCACATGGTATGTTAATGTTAATGATTAACTATATAATTTATCAATTGCATTTTTAAAAATCTAGAAACAAATTTTAAAACATTTTATAATATGTTGTTGTCATTACTTATGAAGCTTTTACCTTTTGAGGAAATTTACTTTTAAGAAGATATAGACTAGGTACTTTATTTACTCATATTTGAAACTCACTTTGCCAAAAGAAAGTTAAGATTGATTTTCCTCTGAAAATCTTCTAAATAAAATATCTCAAAGTAAACAGGAAGAGAAAAATATATGTACTCTATCTAGAGTACATATCTAGAGGGAAAATCTGTCATATAAACAATGTATTTCTCTAAATAAGGAGCTCCATAATGACTCTGAATTTTATTACTTTGGTGCAACATGCATGTAGAAAAAAGCAAAACAAGCAGCCCAACCAATGATTACTTAGGCAAGTATTTCACTGAAAGAGGAACCTCTCCTCCCAATCACCTTCTTCAGTTGGTAAGGATTAAGCAAGAACAAGAGCAGAATCTGAGCAGGCTTTACAAGAATAATTAGAAAGCCATAACACAGCATGAGTACACAAGCTAACTGAACCAAGAACCAAGGCCATGCCTACTAAGGCAATGCAAAGATGTGAATACCTAACAAAGAAAATACATCAAGCATGAAGGATTATGAGGGTGGCAAGCCAATAAGCCTATTTTACTTTATAGGTCATTGGTACTAATGTATTTGTATCCAAGTCAAACTAATAAAGCCAATGTATAACAACAATGGTTAATGTGGTAAATACCAGTGCTTTTCAAAATGGAATGTGCATATGAAACTTAGGAATCCTGTTAAAATGTAGATTCTGATTCATTAGGTCTAGGGTAGTGCTTGAGATGCTGCATTTCTAGTAAGTTCTCATGTGCTTATTAGATGCAAATGCAGCTGGTCCATAGACAGCACTTCTAATAACATGATAAACAATCAAATCTGGAAAATTAGATAGAAAGTGAAATCTTTTGGAAATTTTGGTGAAATTTTTTCCTTTTCTAATGAAAGAATAGACATTTTTAGGCTTACAATTTTCCTCTGCTTAATAGCATATATACAGGGCCTGTGACTACAGCAGTCATCTTGTGATTATGAGTAAAACGTCTTCAATCCAAGGTCATGGGGGGAAAAATTATAGAAAGAACCTATTGATGCCACATTAAACCACTCCACCAGCCCTGGGCTGCTCTGTAGGGAAAATACACCACATTTGATTAAGCTACTGTTAGATTTTATAAATGAAAACACTCTAATGAATGTGTAGGGCAGAGGTACTAATGTGTGACAAAATTGCTCACAAGATAGGGAAAGGAAGGAGGAGTAAAATCATGTGTCCATGATTATAGCATCATACAGAGTCTTTTCAGTGCCCTAAAAATGTCCTATGTCTGACTATTCATTCCTCCCCCAACTCAAATGTGGAAACAGCTAATGTTTTTACTTCTCAAAAATTTTGCCTCTTTCATAATGCCAAATATTTGGCTCATACAGTACATATATCTTATCAGTATCAGTTGTATAGTTTTTGTAGTTGTCATATAGTACTTGGATATTCCTTTCTTTCTTTCTTTCTTTTTTGAAACAGGGTATCTCTATGTAGTTCAGACTGGCCTTGAACTCATTTTGTAGCCCAGGGTGGCTCCAAATTCATGACAATTTTCCTGCCTCAGCCTCTCTAGTCCTGCAATTACTATCAGGTGTCACCACATCCAGCAGTACTTCGATATTCTGTTGTGTTTTTGTTCTGTTTTTAGTCTTTATTGTCATTGGTTTTCAGTTTGGGAGGTTTGATTGATATAATCTTGAACTCAGAGCTTCTTTTCTCAGTTGTGTCCAGTCTACTGATAAGCCTACCAAAGGCATTCTTTATTTCAGTTACTGTATTTTATCTCTAGTATTTCCTTTCTATTCTTAGCATTTCAACTCTGATTACAATGTTCATCTGCACATACTATCTATATTATTCATTAGCACCTACAGTATACTAATCACTGTTGTTTTAAATTCCCAGTCTGACAATTCCAATATTCCTGCCATGTGTAGTTCTGATGCTCTCTCTGTCATATCAAATTATTTATGACTTTTAACATTCCTTGAAATATTTTCTTGAAAGCTGGGCATGAAGCACTGCATAAAAGGAATGGCAGGAAATGGGTGTTCAGTTATGCAGGAGTAAGACATGAGTAAAAGGAGAAAATGTTCTATAATCTTCAGATTAGGTGTCACCTTTAAGTGAGCCTCTTTATGCCCCTGAACTGTGATTATCACATGAATATCTCAGGGATTTTTTCCTCCTCCTCAAGTGGGACAGGATGACTCTGGCTTGGGCATTTCCCTTCTCCATGTGGAAGACTAGAGCTGCAGGCCTTAGGTATTTCCTTTTCCCCAAGTCAGATAGGCTCTGGTGAACCCCCAGCAAGTTAGGCTCTGGGTAACTACTTTCTTCCAAGAGTAGTCTTTGTTAAGAACTGAGTTCTCTGGAATATTTCAAAATAGTTCTGCTTTCCCTCCCCCTAGTGGAAACACGAGCTTGTTTGTTTGTTTGTTTTTCCAGTATTCACTATGAGAATTCGGTCAGGATCTTCAAGGTAACACTCACAAAAGGATGGGAACCCCCATGATTGTGTCCCCTGGAGTTTTAAATTCTCAGACTTGTGCACACTGAGCCTGTAGGATTTCATCAATCACTTTAGATTAACTTATCTTGGCACAAGTTCTCAGTGTGGTTTAGGCTCACAACTGCCCCAGTAAAAACTTCCTGTGTTCCCCAGGCTATCTCTCCCTTCTTGAGGACAGCAGTTTTCCCGGTGTTCTCCTCTGTCTTCTAGATACAAGAAGAGTTACTGATTTTCCAGTCTGTTTAGCATTTTACTTGTTAGGACAGAGTGACAACTTCCAGACTCCTTACATGCAGAACCCAAACAGAAGTTAATATCAAGGTTTTTCAGAAACAATCCATTGTTTTTTTTAAATGTAAAAGATGCTAGGATATATTTCCCTGACATGTACAAAACAATACCCACTTGTATTTGCTGAGCACTTATCATATGTCAGCCTATAGTCTAAGTGTCCTACATTTAATTCACTTATATTTTAAAAGTCTTTGTAGAAAGCTTTATTATCCCCCCCTCTGAGAAAATTATGGCACAGGGAGGTTAATGATATTCATCCACATCGTAAATGATGAAGATGACATTTCAGCTCAAACAGCAAATCTTCAAATCCTTGTGCTTTCAACTGCTTTGTCTTATTGCTGTATTCCAAGATAAAAATCCTTGTATCAACAGCTTGGAAAATGAGTGCATATGTGCATATTAATTTGAATTCCCATCCCAGTAAATTTGAGTTTCCCAGGGCACTTCATCCACAGGTTGCAAATCACTCTCCTTTACCCAGTGTTGTCATTAACATTTCCAACTTCTCATATACATATTAGAAACATTTGAAAACATGAAATCTCAATTTTAGAGTCATGTATTTAACATAGTCATGAATAGCTATGAATATAAGCAATCACTTCTTGAAGCAAACATTCTGTGAGGTGTGATAGAGTCTAGGGCGTCATGCATCTAGCTCATCATGTTCAATTATTATAATTCATTCTCTTTTATCTATGCTTCCATCATATCATAGCATATAAGGTATGATTTAAAAAACTATGGACAATGTTTAAAAGTTTTTTTTAAAAAACTTTTAAACATTACAGTAAAAGACACAGTGCCACTAATATTCAAAATATTCCCCCTTGCTTTGAACATCCTTATCCCATTATTGTTGCCACTTTTTGAAGCAGTTCTGGAAGGCCTTTTTCACGAGTCCTTTTGTTGTTGTTGTTGTTACCAGAGATTGAACTTGGGACCTTGCGCTTGCGAGGCAGGCAGCAGAACCACTGAGCTAAATCCCCGGCCCTCATGAATCCCTTTAGTTGTAACTGTCTGGCTTCCCTGATGTCCTGAATATGATTAAAATGTTTATCTTTCATGGTCATTTTGACTTTGAAGAAGAGCCAAAAAGTCATACAGTGCCAAATCTGGTGAAAAAGGTGGTTGAGGACACACCATAATGTTTTATGAGCCAGTCTTTCTGTTGGATGGTGCTTGGCAGCAGCATTCACTGTATTTTTTTAATCACACTTTAAAAAGACACTCATGAAAAAGGCCTTCCACAAATGCTTCAGAAAGTAGCAAGAATGGTAGGATAAGAGTGTTCAAGATGATGAGGAGGGCCAGGAATTTGGCTCAGTGGCTCTGCCCCTGCCTGGCAAGCAGAAGGTCCTGAGTTCGATCCCTGTTAACCCCCCTCCCCCCCGCCAAAAGATGATTTTGTGATTTTGGCCACTCTTTCAACACAATTCTGATATGTGTTCTCCTTAATAATAGAATAGAATAGAGTAATAAAATATTGAAATCCTGTCTACTCTTTAAGACCCAGCTTAAATGACATTATTTCTCAACCCTGTCACCAGCCCTGACTCACTCTAGGAATCACTAACATGTGATTCCCCATGCCATTTCTTCTTGCTATTATATACTTTTATTATGGCACTCATCTGATTATATGATAGGTCTTCCCTGGTCAGTCCCCTTCACTAAACTTCAAATTGCCTGAGGGAAACAACTTCTTAATTTTTTGAGCTTATCTCAAAACATATGTTCCATAAATACTTAAGGGATTTGTCTAAAGACTATATGAGCTATTATATGTTTTCCCCAGAAAATAATTCTACTTCTCCATAATTACAGAAATTTAGATCTACTGGACAAAGAAGGGAAAGTTGTAAAATATGCAAGAATTAGATTTTTCACTGGTACTTTAATCATTTGTTTTTAATATTCTTCCTCAGATACAAGGTAGACCAACCATGAATTGGATCTGTACCAGTGGAAATGATGTGTTCTCAAGGAATATAGCATAAGGGTTATGAAAATGATTTAGAGTCAGGCCAGGGTTTCCATTTAGTTCTGACACATACTGACTGTGTGATTTCAAGTAAGATATTAATGCTCATTTTTCTCATTTGTAACATGAGAAATGCTATCCATTTATGGAGTTGTGAGGATAAAATGAGTTAATATATGTAAACAATGCTATGTAGTGCTTGGCACACAATGAATGCTTAATAAATATTATTTGATAAATTAGACATGACACCATGTGTTAGGTTGCTTTCACAAGAAGCAGAACTTGAGATAAGGATTTGTGATAACCAATTTACAAAAGAAGCTCGCAGGGAAAAATGGTAAGAAAGTAGCGGGAAAGGACAACAAAAGAACAACCAGTGAGGCAATGTCAGGCTGACCCACAGATACCTCTGTTACACCTTAGAACTTGTCCTAACCTGAAGTAAAGGCACTGAGGTTTCAGATCTCTCTACTGCCAGTCATTGGCTCAGGACCAGCTCCACGTATAAGCTAACTTTGAGCTGTCTTCATGAATCAGCTTCAGTTGCCTAAGCACAATTCTCTAAAGAAGAGTTGTAGGTATTGGGTCATTGGAAGCAAAGTCATGTTTGAGCAAGGAGCCTTAACAAGCACATAAGAACAATAAAATGGATAGGAAAGGACACATGTACAGCAACATATCTCAAGGTGCACTTAACCAGATATAATATAACTACCCACACTAGAGACAGACAGGTTCTAATCTCATCTCTTTCCCTTCCTGGCAATATGAATGAATTGGGATAATGTAACATCTGTATGTCTCTGTTTTACAACTTATAGAAGGGGGGTGCTAATACCTGTTTCAAAGAGTGATTATGAAAACTAAATGAGTTAATAATGTAAAATAGCTATGATTACCTGACATATTGATATACTCAGTAAATACTAACACGCAGAATCTCCCATTTATTGCACACTCACTATTGTACAGTAACAAGAGAGCAAAGTCTCTGACATCACACTAGTTCATAAAACCTGCCTCAATAAAGGGAAAAGAACCAAAATCATCCCATGTATACTTTCAGATAATTGCTCTTACAAACTAGAAATCAATCACAAAAGAAACTACAAAAATTTTATAAACACCTGGACACTAAATAACATGCTCCTAAACAGTCAATGCATCACAGAAGAAATGAAGGAAGAAATTCAACAGTTCCTACAATCAAATGACAATGATAGTACAACATATCTGGGAAAAAAATTGACAGCTATTCCTCAGAGGACTAATATCTAGAATATAGGAAGAATTTTAAAAAATATGAAGTCTTCAAAATAAAGACCCAATCAAAGCATGGGCAAATGAAATAAATAGATACTTCAAAGAACAAGCACACATGACCAATAAATACATGAAGAAATGCTCAACATCACTGGCCATTAGAAAAAGGTAAATTAAAACAACACTGAAATTCCATCTTACCCCAAGAAAGGTATAAATGTATGAGGTCTATTTTGGAGAAAGTTCCACTGCTGCTGAGAAAAATGTGTATTCTATTGTTGTTGTGTGGAATACTCTATAGATAGCTACTAAGTTCATGTATTCAAAGGTGTAGTTCAGCTCTGATATTTTGTCATTAAATTTTTGTTTGGTTGATCTATCTCTTTGTGAAAGTGGAGTTTTGAAGTCACCCACTATGATTGTATTGGGGTTTATTTGGTCTTTTATGTCCAGCAGTGTTTGTTCTATGATATTAAGTATGCTGATTTTCAATGGATAAATATTTACAATTGTTATCTCTTTGTGTTGAATTGTTCCTTTAACTAATATGTAGTGGCCATCCTTGTCTCTTCTGATCTGTTTTAGCTTGAAGTTTACCTTTTCTGAGGATAAATTTGCTACCCTGTATTCTTTCAGACTCCTGGCACGTGGAATATTGTTTTCCATTCTTTGGTTTTAGTCAATGATTTTCTTTTTTACTAGATGAGTTTCTTGAATGCAACAGGCTGTTGAATTCTTTTCTTCTCTTACTTTTTTCTTTTTTTGATCTACTCTGTGAATATGTGTCTTTTAATTAGGGAATTGAAGACATTTGCATTGAGAGTTATTACTGGAGTTGTTGACTGATTCCTATCATTGCCATTTTTTTCTGTTGTTGACTTCTTTATTTTTCCTTTTGTGTTTAATTTCTCATCTTACTTGATATATTCATTCCATCTGATTTTTTGTTGTTGTTGGCTTCATTGTCTCTGATATTCTTGAATAGTTTTTTGGGATGCTGGTTTGATGTTCATGTATCTCTTAAGCTGTTCTTTGTTGTGGAATGTCCTTTTTTCTTCATCATTTTGAAAGATAATTTTGCAGGATATTTTAATCTTGATTAGAAGTTATTTACTTATAGGGCTTGAAATGCTTTACCCTTGGCCTGTAAAGTTTTTGTTGAGAAGTCTGCTATAATACTAATGGTTTTACATTTATCTGTGATTTTTTGCTTTTTATCTGACAGTTTTTAAGATTCTATCTTTTCATCTGGAATCTTGACTGTCATGTGTCATGGGGAGCATCTTTTCTCATCTTCATTATTTGGTGTTCTGTAAGCCTTGATTGAATGTATGTTGAAATCTTTCCTCAGACTTGGTAAGTTTCTGCTATGGTTTCCGTAAACAGATTTTTTATTACATGTGTGGTCTCTTTTAATTTCTAGCTCCAATTATCCTTAGGTTAGTCTTTTTAGAATCATCTAGTAGCATTTGGATGAATTCTTCTTGTTCTCTTAACATTTTCAAGGCTTCTCTGAATAAATTGTCATAAATTTCCATTTTGTCCTCAATTTCTGAAACCTCGTCTTCACTTTGGTTATTTTTGCTCTTTATAAAATCTATAGAATTTTTTTTTCCTTTGGGATTTCTGTTTGGCACTTTTCTGTAGAATCTATATCTTTGGTACATTTGTCATTCATGTTTTAAACAGCTGTGGTCAGTTTTTTATTTGTTTCTCCCATATTCTCATTGGTCATTTTGTTTGTTTGTTGCACTGTCTTTTGGTTAGGTCCTCTTTGGACTCACTGAGGGTTTTGGGGGGCATTTTTTAGGGTTTTTTTTTTTTAAAAACATCTTTAATCATTTCATACAGCTAGGCTACCTGGTGTTTTCTTTCCTCTCAGTATAAATTGGATCATCTGCTTTGGGAGAGTTGAGAGTCTTTGGGGAAATTTTGTTGCTTTGTTTTTTCATCTTTTTTGTGTGCTGAGCGTTGAGGTCAAATACAGTAAAGAGAGTTTGTTGTTGACATGAGGATCTCTTCAGTTAGGATCTGCTTTCCAGTGATGTGATCTTGGCTTTACAATGTTTTCCCAGAGATGCTGTTCATCCCTTTAAGCTATGCTATTTAATTGGGTTGAACCCTGTCACATGTTCTCCAGCAATTCCACTTATAGGCATTTATCTTTTGTGGGACTGAGATTCTGATCTATAAATCCTTAGTTCTGCATTTGTGAAAGTCAAAGTAACAGGGTTTTTTTGTCATGTCAAACTGTTTTCTTTTTAAGATTCTTAGATAATCTATCAAGGATCTACTTAGCAATTTGTCAGAATGCTGCAAAAGAGACTGCCAATTGGACACAAGACCAGGAGGCCTGTAAAGCTGTCAGACTGAGCCTTGGGCATGTCTTCAGGTGCTGCTGCTTCTCTGGCACTAGTACTTGGCTGCAGCTGGTCCTGGCAGACTCACACCTGGGAAGCCAGGGTCTGTCCTGTTTAATCTCATGATTCCAAGGCCCTGGGATGTTAACTTTGTGTGCAGCCTTGAACATATCCAAAAACAAAGGATCAAGGAGTGTTGTGGGTGCCAGGCCGTGACAGCAGCACAGCTGAGACCACTGCCAGCCAAGAAATTCTTTAATAGTCATGTATTAAAATATTTTTGTAGCATTGGCTAAGCTTACATCTTCTAAGAATAAATGGATGTCCTGAGTTCAGGATATAGGAAGAGTAACAAAAGAAGTAGAATAACAGCCAGAGAGAGTCTAGAGGACCTTTTGTAGCATTGGCCAGTAGGAAGTCATGACAGGAGAACACAATTGACTAAAAGTCAGATATCTTCAGTCCAGGTTTTCCCATTAAGAAGTTGTTTTACTTGAACATCAGTATTCTCAACTCCAAATCTGTGGTTGTCTCTAAGAAAGTTTCCAGAGAAAAATTCTCAAAATTTTGTTATGTAGCTATGCAAAACATCAACCTTTCATCCAGAATCTAGAGGATTTCCTGTGTGGAAAAATCCCTTTATGGTACAAAGGGTAGAGAAGTCCAGAAAAGAGAAGTGAGAGGCTGGATTGCTAAGGGAAGCTTCAAGAAATAAACAGCACTAGAAAACTGAGTGTGTCCAAGGATATAATAGTGGGAAGTAAAAATAATTTTTCACGAAACATACATAGATCACTTCGACAAGAAGATACAATTTATTATAGGTAGTATCTGGAGATAAAACTGGAAATGGTAGGTAGAAATGAGATTGTTGTAAGTTCTAAATAGCAAGTAAAGGATTGTCCTGCCAAAGGTAATGATTAGCTCTTGAAAAATTTGAAAAGAAAATGTGGTATCATGCATAAGACAACTTGGTGATGTGGAAGATAAATCAGAGCCAGGATATACTGCTAGCTAAGAAAACTTTTAAAATGCTGCCATATTGCCCAGTGGTAGAAAAAAATTCTTGAAAATTGAATCATTTGGTTAATACCTTAAAGAGAGCTGTAGACCTGAGCACAGTCCTCTAACAGTGACAGAAATTAGAATCATCACCCACACTCCAACCCCATGAAGAGAACTTGTACGGAGGAGGTAGCTATCCTTTTGTTTATGTCAGCCTATGTAACTCTTTATAGACATAATTACCTCCCCTGATGGCTTTGAGTGTGCCAGTTTGAGATGAAGAGTAGGAAAGAGTGAAGTACTGCTTTGCAGAATAGAAAGTATTGGATTTCTAAGAACTGAGCATAATAAGAAAGGAGGAAGAAGAGAAGAAAGGGAAGAAAGGGAGAAATATCACACTAAGAAGAACAAGAGAAAGAAAGAAAGAAAAAAGAAAGAAAGAAAGAAAGAAAGAAAGAAAGAAAGAAAGAAAGAAAGAAAGAAAGAAAGAAAGAGAGGCTGATGAGCAGTCCTTAATAAGAGAGTGTCCCAACTGTAAAATGCTATGTGATTTCACATTGTTCCCAGTTTAGTGTGTTGGGATTTTAAGTTGGCCAAACACAGCCATTTCTCTTTCAGAGTTTGGAACTTATTGCAAAGAGGCATAGGAGTCAGGCAGATGATCAAAATATTAGTAGTAAAGTATACATGATGAAGTAAAACTAACAAGTTTGATCTAACCTAAAGCCATAATTGAGACTTCTAATGCTTCTCCTGAGGTCTGGAATTCAGAAACACATTCCCTCTGCCCTACAAAAACATTGTCTAAAAAAAGATGTTTATCTAACTAGGTCCAAATGTAATCACCCTTCCCATTAACTGAATGCAAGTGGTAAGGAAAGAGAGACTAGTTTCCAAATTTGCCTATAAAAGGCAGGACAGAGCCTGACCCTTGTGCATTCAGGAATCCATAGCAGGAAATACACCTTGCCAACAGAGAGATCCAAATAGGTGGGGAAGAAGCAAAGCCTCACATAATAAATTCCAAACTATTTACATCCTAGGTTCTGTGTTAATGATGAGTATCTTGTAACAATTAAGATCCAGAGTTTCACTCAGAAAAATTGTCAAAAGGTGGGTAATTCAGCTTCATGGTTCAAAATAACCTGCAGTGAGATGTTAAAAATGCAAAAGAATAAAAACAACAACAATAAAACACCCTATTTTCTACATGTGGGATACTATTCTCCCTCTGAGGAATATGTAAGGAACTTTTCTCACAATAAATTTAACATGAGAAAACACAAATCCACTTATTTATGGCCTTTGGGAAAAAAATGTTACCGAGGCAATAAGATGTCTGAGAATTATTAATACAATAAAAGTTAGTTCTTCTAAGACCTCAAATGTTCATTCAATATGTCAATACTATATCATAGAATCTTTTAATGTTATCTACTGAAATCAGCTATTTTTCTTTTAACATACAGAAACTGTTCATCTTAATGAGAATCAGTGTGATATTTCATTACATGCACACAGTTTCCACTGATCATTTTTAAGTGAAGTATTTTTATCATTATAATTATTTTTTGATTTATGATCTAATAAGTAAACATAAAAAAATCTATATTTTGAAGTTGAATATTTGTATGTGCAATGATGACTTTATACAGAAAACAATGCATGGTAATTATATTTGCAAAAATAAAATATTTACCAGTTTTGTATTATAGAGTGGATCAACCTAAATCTCTTATTAAAAGTTAAAGTAAAACTGAATATGATCAGACCGCTCCCAGGGCAGAGGAGGTGAGCCAATCCCAATGCCCAGGAGGAGGCTCCCCAGCCTCATTTCACCACTCCCAGGGCAGAGGAGGTGAGCTGCGTTGGCACCTGCAGCACTGACCCCACCCCCGTGGAACTGAAAAGACATGTAAACAAGCCTCCAAAACAGACTTCCAGATCACCTACAACAACCCCAAAGGGAAACCAGATGAAACAATCTGATAGTCAATCACCTGGAGTCCCTGAACTGGCAACAAAAGAGGATCTGGAAAAAATGAAATCAGAAATAATTTCTCACGTAACAGCAGAGATTGTGCCCATAGGAAAAGACACGATTAATAAATCTAGAGAGGACACAGGTAAAAAAAAATAGAGGAGCAGAGGAACATGATGGAATCCCAACATAGAAAACAAATGGAATCCATAAAACAGATGCAAGCAGATTTGCAGGAGGTTAAAAACTCCATTGAAAGTTTATGCGACAGAATGAGCCAATGTGAGGACAGAATTTCAGATCTAGGAGATAAGATTGCAATTAGTGACCAGGAAAAGAAAAATTTCTTTAAAATAGTAAGGAACCATGAGAAATCAATCCAGCAGCTGCTAGATAATGCAAAGAAGAATAACTTAAGGCTAATCAGAGTCAATAAAAAAACAGGAGAGAGTGCAGGCGGCATAAAAAAACTGTTCACAGAAGTGATGGCAAAAAACTTCCCAAGCAGGGGAAAAGAACTTGACATACAGATAAGTGAGGCATATAGGACTCCAACTCAACTTGATCAAAAAAAATCTACACATAGGCATAGGATAGTTAAGATTCAGAAACCCAACAGAAGAACAAAATTCTACAAGCAGTGAGAGAAAAGAAACAAATCACATACAAAGGAAAGTCCATCAGAATCATAGCAGACTTCTCAATGCAAACCCTCAAGGCAAGAAGAGCTTGGAGTGATGTATTGCAAGCCCTAAAGT
>NW_004624742.1:11086553-11118236 GCF_000247695.1 Heterocephalus glaber | reverse complement strand
AAAAAAATGGAAACAAAGCTTTTGCAAATAGGGAAGGGTAGAGGGGGTGAAGGGAGGGCAGGGGAAGGGGAAAAAAATAAGAACCAAGATACTCATGTAATAGTACAAGATCCCAATGATGAATGTAACTGTATTTTATACTAAAATGTACCAATAAACTTAATGGGAAAAAAATTTTAAAAAATTAGTATGATCAGATCTGAAATTAGCATAGAGTATTCAAGGATACTGGGAAGATTTTAGCAAAATAGTCTTAGCATTAAATGTGCTAATTACTCCTAATTTGGTATAGAATTAGAGAGGAAACCAAAAGAAATTAAATGTATAAACTACATACAAACAAATGTCAAATACAAAACAAAAGAGATAGTGTAGACTTAAAAACTGTGTACTAAAACGTGTGGAATATGGCCAAAATAGTACTCAATGAATTTGTTCTAACATTTATTCTTTTTTTGATTATTGTTAGTTTATGTTTGCAGTATCTAATTATTATATTCTTTGTGGGGAGTTGGTACATGAACATAATCAATTCCTTTTCATCCCCTTCTCCTCCCCTCCCTTTATCAGTCAGTCCACTAGCCAAAAATAGTTTCCTAAGTACAAACTTTATGTGATGGAAGTCAGCTTGGTGCTTGAAATCACCACCCTAGAGTTATGTAAGAGGCAGAGAGCAATAGGAGGGGAGGTCAACAAGGGAACCAGGGCAAGACTGCAGAATACACGTTTGCTGATATCCCATCCGCTATCCACTCCAGGTCATCTCAATTTTCCTATGGTTGCCAGTGCAACAGCTCCATGCAATTCTATGAATGCACGATTATTCTGCAGTGTTCTTGAGGGGGTGGAAGGAGGGCATATGGTGCAGCCTGAGAAGGCAGAGTCTGGGCTCCTACGATAAAAGACTCTATCTTAAGGATGTGGCCAAAATTTCAAAATTATGTTCTCTTATCTGAATTCTTAAAGACAGTTGCTGTGTTCTATTTGTTTGTTTGTTTGTTTGTTTGTTTGTTAGAGGATCCTCTTTTTGGGTTCTTATGTATCCTGATTGATTTTCCCTTAGAATACTATATTCTTGATTTATCATCCTAACTCCTGAACTAATTCCTTTTCTTCTTTTTAAACTGGTTACACTATTTACTTCATAAAACAATGTTGCTTTCTTATGAGATGGTTAAATTCCTGAGCCCTGAATAAGAAAACTAAGACTAGAATATGATTCTGTCATTCACTATCTGTGTGATTTTGGCAAGTTTTAAACTCTGCATGTCTCAGATTCTCTATACATAAAAAGATTCTCCATATATAAAAAGAAGATAATATACCATATACCAAACCAGGAAGGGTTAAGCGAGATAATCTGTACCCTTGTAAATATTGATTAAAAGTTAACTATAAATGTTACTCATGCTGCCTTAACAGTAACCAAGGTACCAGTTGTTTTTGTTATGCACAGATATAAAACAAATTCTATTCATACTATACTAGACAGGATTTTTTAATTTAATAATTTGAATTTATCAAATCTTCTTAAATTTATCAAAGCCATTAAAATTTTTGTGTTTAAATATATCTACTTCATTTGGTGTTACTTATACTTAATGACCTTATATTCTCTTACATTACCTATATCATTGTTTAGGTGAAAAATAACCTAGGTAATAATTAAATTGTTTTGTAAAACTGAGGTACATCATTATTATGTCTGTTCAATTTATTATGAACATAGGAAGATGTATACTGAACTGGCTTATAATTCATGAAATGAGATGTTCAATCTTCACATTACACTCTACGCAAATTATAAAATCTATGTCTGCATTTAGGAAATTAATAAAAATTAGGAAGTATGAAAAAGTATCAGGAAGAAAATGCAGTGCATCTTATAAAATATTCCATTTCTATTATGTCCCTTTGATCACTTAATTTTCAGTAACATGCAATAAATTACAGTGTAAGTTTAAGTCACATATTTTCCATATGTGTAATAACATTGACCTTTATACAGTCTACATCTCATACTCAGCAACAGAGATAATTTTTAGGAGTATATATACATGGAGAAAAACAAGGTACAGAAATGCCTCTTGAATATCTCAAAGGGAACAATGGGGTTATTCAGAGCCCTTGCTTCCCTCTTAGTCCTATGCCTGCTGCAGGGCTCCAACGCTTCCCTAGTGCAGCTGAATGGCAATGGCTATGAAGACATCATTATTGCTATAGACCCTGCTGTTCCAGAAGATGGAGAGATAATTGAACAAATAAAGGTAAGGAGAAAGGGTGTTTGGTTTGAATTATGAAGAAAAAGTACTGACTGATTATTTTGGAGCTCTGAATGCTGCAGGAAGTTTAGAATCAGCTTGGTGCAGTGCAGACAGTGCTGGAGGGACAGAAGGAGATGGATGGAGTCCTGGGCAGGGTTCCACCCCGTTTCACCACAAGACCGAAGACAGGCTCAAGTCTTCCCTGAGCCTCAGCTTCCGCATCTGCAAATTAGCTCTTGGCCTCATATGATGTAAATATTGAATGCTCCTGGCATGTTGGTGTAGAGAATAGTGAATTAAAGAGAAAAAGGCCTCTGATCTCATAGACTACAATTAATAAAAAGGAATAAATTGCCAGGTGAGATGGTAGTAGGTTGCTGTGGAGTACATAAATCAGGAAAGGAGGACACAGAGTGTGAAGTGTGGCTGGAATAAGAGAATGGTGTCTGGGCAGAGACCGACATGAGTGAGGAAGAGGCCCTTGGAAGCCTGCAGGATGGGAAGAGCACGGAGGTGAGAGCCTGCTTGATGTGACAAAGGAAACAATGGTGAATGAGCAGAAGGAAAGGTTGGGGGAGCTGAAGTTGGTGAAGCGGCAGTGCCCCGACCACTGGGAAGACTTGGGCTTTTACAGGAGATGTGTGCTCTCGTGCGTGTTCTGGGGTCACCATGCCTGAGGCAGACGAAAATGGCGAAGGGTTTGCACTTCCCTCATCCTGTATAAACACTGTGGCCTCATAGAGGTGCAGAAGGACCAGATAGGGAGCGTGGACAGGTGAGAAGTGGTGGTGACTGGGGCAGGGAAGTCATGGTAGAGATCGATAAAGTTTGTGACTCTGAACATATTTTGAGGGTGTCATAGGCAATATTTCCTGAGGGTTTCGATATGTGTGGGGTCGGCTAGGGAGGGAGGAAGTGTAAGAGTTAAGCAGGCTTCAAAAATTTTGCCTGATCCCTTGGAAAGATGGAACAATCATCAACTGGGAAGAAAAGACTAAAAGTGGAAAAAATTTGGTAGTTTGCAAATCTAGATTTAGTATATTTGTAAGTAGATGTGCTTATCAGACATTCATAGAGATTGAAATAAGAATCTGAATTCAGGATAAAAACTTGTATGTAGATAAAAATTTGAAAGTCATCAACATGAAGGTGATAGGAGTGCACAGATGTCAGGAAGTACAGTAGAGTTAAGAGAAAGGCTCTAGGACTGACCCAAAGATTCCAATTTTCTAATTTTTTCTCACTTTGTTCCAAAAATAGTATTCCATGTAGTATAGATATTGCTATTCCAGCTACATGATTATTTTCCCTTTTCCTGACCTCAACACCTAACAATTCCTTACATTTGATTCCTCCTCTCCTGAGTCCTGATAATCACTGTTCACACCTTCTAAGGTACAGTTGAGACCTGGTGAATCCGTGGATGCCATTTATCACTCATGCTTTATAAATGCTGTTGTAGCACAGAACTGTTTGTTTATTGGTACCTTTTGACTTCCAGAAAAAAATGAAGATTACTTTTAGTGGTTTGAGGAGCAGACAGCACAGGTGATTCTGAGTGATAGACTTTCAGTGTTCAGAGCAAAAATCAGTTTCAACCCAGATATCAGTATTTTATAGAATTGTTTTTAAGGCAAAAAATTTCTTAACATGGACCTCTTTTGAATGGTACAAGTAGAAACTGAATTCTATTTTTTGCAGATATGCCTTGATTTCACAATGTTTCTTTTTTTAAAATTAATTTTATTGGTACATTTTAGGTATTCAATATAATTACATTCATCATTGGTGATTTGTACCTTTACATGATGTATCTTGATTCTTATTTTTGCCCCATTCCCCTGCCCTCCCTTCAACCCCTCCATCCCTCCCTATTTACAAAAATTTTGTTTCTATTTTTTCATTTTCTCATTTTAATTCCATTCCCTTCTTTCCTTTCCCCTACCCCTCCCACTTCCCCTTCCCCTTTGTGCCTTTCTTCCTATTTCACATTATCTATTATACATTTTGATCCTTATTTATATTTTCAGTTTCTCATACCAGAGAAACTATTTACACATGTGTGTGTCCTATTTATTTCACTTAAGAATATTGCCTCAATGTGCATCCATTTACTATAAATGTCTTTAATTACTCATTCTGTATGGCTGAGTAGTACTCCATTTTACATATTTAAAAAGAAACCCACACATTTTCTTTATCCAATCTCCAGTTGATGAGCACTTGGGCTGTTTCCAAGTTTTAGCTATTACAAACTTTGCTGCTATGAACATGGGTGCACATATATCACTGTGGTATGATTCTTTTAATTCTTTTGGGAAGATACCTAGCAGGGGACTAGCTGGGTCAAATGAGACAATGTTTCTTGATGTTCACCTTTGTACAAAGTATTTGCATTTATATCAAGTAACCTTGAGATATACTATGATTCACATTATACGGAAAAAACAGGGGTTCTTAAAAGCCCAATGATTTTGTCAAGGTCACATCAAGTAGGATAGTCAGAAAAAAAAAGAATGATAGGAAGGAAGGAAAGGAAGGAAGCACAGAGGGAAAAGAAGAAAGGAAAGGAAGGAAAAGCATAGAAAAGAAAAAAGCAGAGAAAAATCTTGTATCCTTAGGAAAGAAATGGAATTCTCTCATCTGTCTTACGTCAGTCCATCCCATTCTGGAGCTCGCCACAGCTCCTTTCCTCATTCCCTCCTAGTCCTTTTGGCCTTCAGTTCTTTGAACTCTGGCCTTCTGACTCATGGTTCTGAACCCAATCAGTTTACTGATTTTGTGTAGTAAATATGAGTCAACACATTGGACTCTTCTTAAAGAGAGCCCTGAATGAAGCCTAGGAATTTCTAAAGAACAGCTCTGTTGTAGGATCATGTTGAAGTAGTAAGCATCATGGAGGAGAAGCCTGTCGACCCTGGAGTCTGGGATGCTCCAGCAAGATGAAGAAGATGACATCATAATCTATTACCTAGGATTTGTCAATTATCTGATGGGCTTGATAACATAGAACAGATCATCCTAAATGCCTTTCACCCAACTATTTCTTTTTATAAGTTTTAGTTTATTAGTACACGTGTGTGTATTACGTAAGGTTCACATTCCTTGTGGGGAGTTGGTACATGTACATAATACATCTTAATTCCTTTTTCATTCCCTTTCCTTTTCCTACCTCCCCCCTCAACCCATCCCTTGAGCCCCTAATTTCTTTTTTTTTTTTTTGAGGAGGGTATTTGTAGTACATAAGGTTTCCATTCCTTGTGTAGAGTTGGTACTACATGTACCATGTACATAACACATCCCAATTCCTTCTTCTCATCTCTGATCTCTTCCCTCCCTCCATCTCTTGATCCCTGTGAGAACAGTCTAGCTCCCTACTCCTATTATCTATCTTTTATTTTAGTCTTCACCCAACTATTTCTCCCAACAAATAGTAAGCTGTAAAGAGGGGCAATTTCTCTTATTCATCATGCTAAATTTAGGTTCAAAATTATTTTCAGCTTAGTGGCATAGTAACAGTTTTGTGATCAAAACTGTATTTCTTCTATGCACTTTTCTATAACTGCACTCATCATATTCCCAACCCAGGTACCTCTCCTGTGAGAGGGGTAGGGAGAGGAAAACTCCTCCTAATACCAATTTCTACAGACTGTTTTCCTTAGCCTGCATCAGCTAAAGCGTTCTTCACCCAGATTTCTTCTATCAGAAATGATATCAGTTTTAGGACTGCTGATGTACAGAGTACATTCTTTCTGCCAAACATAAACACAAGTAGTGTAGCAATGGCCCATGAAGAGGTGAAGAAACTGAGTTTTGTACTACAAAAATCAAGCAAGATCTGCTACCCAAAAAGTGCTAACACCGCCAATGGAACCAAGGAAATGATTCCAAAGTCCATGTACATATTTATATTAATCAGCTCCTCTGTGTTAGTTATTTTTCTCTCATTCCTGAGACAAAATACCCAACACCCAAAGTTAAAAGGGAGGAGGTTTATTTTGCTTATAGTTTGTAGAGGTTTCAGTCCATAATCAGCTGGCTCTGAGTCTGGGATGGCAAACAAGCATCACAGAGGAGAAACAATAGAGCACACACAAGGTAGCAAAGGCAACAAGGGAGTTACCAGCATCTTTCTGCCCCTTTTATCTTATTCAGACTACTTAGGACAAGTAGCACTCACACCCTTAATCCTAGTGCCCTTGAGCCTGGCATTGCATCATGAATCAGTTCCAGCTTCACACACTCTAGATCAAGCCTATGACCACATGAGGCTTTGGGGGGACATCTAGTCCCAAACCATAACATCCTCTAAACCCCAAGCAGAGACAGTTGCCTTCAGAGGAAAAAGGAATGAAGGCCAAAGAGCTTTTCATTGAGCAGGATGAACTGATAGTTCAGGCTTGACAGGTGGTAGATCTGCTATTGTGGGCTATTGTGTTCATAAGTCAGTTGCTCTTGAATTAACAATTAAAGGTGGGAAATGCCTGAGATGAACCACTCCTCCCTTAATCCACTCTAACTGAACTGCTCCCACACACTTTTTCCCTTTGGTAATAGGCAATGGTAACCACAGCATCTACTTACCTGTTTGAAGCCACGGAAAAAAGATTTTTTTTCAAAAATGTGTCTATATTGATTCCTGAGTCTTGGGAGGGAAATCCTCAATACAGGAGGCCAAAACATGAGAGCTACAAACACGTAAGTGCCAAAATCTTCTCTAAGAAAAAGGAATGTTTTCTGATGCTTCCTAGTTTTGCAACAGATTCATTGTTTCTGATTCATTCTAACTAAATATTGTCATTTCTGTCCTCAGCATTTAACAACCTTTTTCAACATTCTCAGGCTGATGTTGTAGTTGCACCACCCACCCTTCCAGGCAGAGATGAACCTTACACCAGGCAGTTCACAGAATGCGGAGAAAGAGCAGAATACATTCATTTCACTCCTGACTTCATTCTGGGCAAAAAACAAAATGAATATGGACCATCAGGTAGGACATTTAGTCATAACATCTATTTTATTTTTTTGGTACCAGGGATTGAACTCAGGTCCTTGCACTTGCAAGGCAGGTGGCGGAACCACTGAGCTAAATCCCCAGCCCAAAACATCTAATTTTTAACCAGCAGGTTTGCCCCCAGGTCAAGTGAGAAGACTTAGGATCCAGAAACCCAAGGTTGTAATGCTGGCTCTTCTGTGTATTAGTTTTGTGTGAACTACACAAGTGAACTTGTTTATCAAAATTAATTCCCATCTAAATGTGAATAAAGGAATTCTTACATTTTGCAATTTTTTGAACTAGATAAATACATTTATGCATTTATGTAAACACATTTAATACATTTATGTAAATACATTTAATGCAATGGGTAATGAATGATGTCTTCCGAAATTTGGCCTGAGAGCAGAAATAATAACTATTTTCTTAAGGCATACTTTTTAGATTTGATTTTCCAGATCTCCACAGCTGGATATTAATTACTCAAGTGCCAGCTCCATAGATTTCAAGTGTGTAGTACACTGGAAACAGCCATGATATCAGTTACTTGTCAAGAGAAAATATTCATAGGCTGTAAATTGCTGACTTAATTATGTAAACATTTGTTTGTGGCAGATGGAATTATTTCTTATTTGGACCTACTAAAACTGCAGTTTCGTCTAGTTCAATCTAAATGTTAAGGCCATTTTTTAAACTTAAAGCATATAAATTTTATAAAGCAAATTATTGATAAGGATAGCCAATTCATATGTCACTATTCAGTAAAAAGTTTTATGAACCCCCATACCTCAGGATCATTTCTCCCCTCTTGATGCCACTGAAGTGAGCATTCATTCATTCTCTTGTCTCTGCCAAAGCTCACCTAGCCCTGATCATCATTGCCAAATTGTTCCTCCTGCCAACCTGAAAGCTCCATATCCCTTCCCATGCCAATCCTACATCTCCCCTACATCTTATCCTGACCAGTTTTGTTTTCCGTGGCCCCTCTATCCTTTGCACCCCCCAAGCCATTCCTTCTTTCTACCTAGCATCTCCAGCAAACAGTGCAGTTCCCCCACCACTCTTATGCTTAGCATTTATTTGACTTCTAAATCTCCAATACTTAATGACTCAGGCGGTCTCTGTCTCCTGTCTCCAGCTGTTACAGAAAATGACTTTTCCAATTTTTACGGCCAACGACCTCATCTGTGCTCTTGATCTTGCCCCACACTTCAGTCCTATTTCATTGCCAACAGGTCCTGCCCTTCCTCTTAGACAGGGCTTTATTCCATCAGGTGATCTATGTGTTTGTAAAACTCACATTTTGGAAACCATGACCTAAAAAGCTCAAGTTTTTGGAAAAGTAAGATGAGGAGGAAAGCCCTCAAAATCTATGCAGTTTTGTAATAATTCTAACAACAATGAGAATAGGTCCCTAGAAAGATTACTTGGAACAGTCAAGCAGCAACTTTGTGTGGCTAGAGGCTGCCATTGCTGATATTAAGAGTGTACAAACACACACACATGCACACGCACACACAAGAATGCTACTAGGATAGGAACAAATTAGCCAGAAATGAGACATCGATGTCCACGGGAATAGAATTCTCAATCTGAGGGGCTGCTTTTCTGGTGTACACGGGAGGCAGAGCAGGCTGAGGGGAGCAAGTCTGAGATTGGACTTGTGTAAGAAGAAAGCAGCAATTTTACGTTGTCTCCAAATAAGCTAAATTCCTGTTGCAGTAGATGACATGACTTTATGCTTCCATGCGAAGGTTATTGTCCCACTGTCACTTACCTGGCTTTGTTTACCAAAAAAAAAAAATTAAACCATTAATTTTAAAGTGTAGTGTGTAAAGAAATAATTTAGAGAACTTGCTACAGCGTAGACTCCCGATCAGTAGCTTTCAGGTGTGCTTGAGACTGCATTTCCAGCAAGCTTCCAGGAGATACTGATGTCCCTGCACTGGGCCGCATTCCAAGTAGGAAGGGCACAGAGTTCACCTCTGTGAACTCCTTGACTGTCTCCCCTATTACTGATATTTCTGCTCTGCTTTCAGATCTCCTATGAGGTTATTTGAGGTAGGGAAACACAATGCTGCAGAACCAGCTTTGTTTTCAGTCTTCCACTGTCTCCATTTCCATTTCTTCTGAAGTTTTCCCGCACATTGTTAAAACAAAATTTCTGTTTATTTTTCTGTATCTCAAGCTGTGGATTCACTTTTCTTCTTTCATTCTCTGGAAATTCTTGTGAAAAATGTTTTATTCTAACTCCTTCTCTGAAAACATCTCCAAGTTAAAGACTACTTTGTATCATACACATCTTTATATTTGTTAATACCACATACTGCACTTAATATTGAAAATACTGTTTTATATAAATAATGTTTATATATATGGTGAATGAATCACTTCATTTTTAAATTCTCAAAAGCCTATATGGCCTACAATAGTGTTTCTCGATCTTTTCTTCACTCTCAAACTTGTCAGGACCATTTTTAGAAATTTTTTCCTAGATTCATTCACAGCATATCTTAAAACAATAGAATTACTGTGTATCTGATTATGTTACTGATAGGGTTCAAGTTTGGAGATCCATAAACCATTGTAATATTTAAGACCTTCCAATCTTCAAAGACAGAAGCCCAAATCCTAGTCCATTCTAATCATAGGATATATTCCATGCATGTTTTATTGATTCAATATGTTGTAGAGTAAAAAGATAATATATGAGGTAACAAGATAATGTTATGTAGTGCAACAAGCTCCTTTTATAAACAAAAATATAAATATGAATTATGGAAACCTAAATATAAATATTTTTGTAACTGAAAGATCTTAAAATTTTTGAGATTTTGGTCCCTTGAATTTTGGTTACGTGTTTGAAATGTTCCCCCACAGGGAGGCTGCTTGTCCACGAGTGGACCCATCTCCGCTGGGGAGTGTTTGATGAATACAATGAAGATGAGCCTTTCTACATCGGCAAGTCAAAGAAAATTGAAGCCACAAGGTAAGGCTACTTAAATTCTCTTAGATAATCTCAGTCTTTTAATTGGTTTTATTCTCTTTACTCTGATTTGTTATAAATTACCAACATTTTTGCCTGCTCTAATGAAGATGATAGATGCAATATCACAAAATTGCTTTCATTTTTAGAAAGATTATCATAATCCAACTAGTTGTCTATTTAAAGTACACATAACTTCAATGGGAAGCATCTATTGACAATTTGACACATTTCATACCTGCCTACCATAGCTGCCAGAACTCATTTTGACTGAACACGTACATCATGTAGATGGACTTTCTGTACACTGGATGAAGATTCAAGTTGTTCCCATTACACCAAGAATGAACAAAAAGTAGTTAAGTACTGCTGAATGGTTAAGCAGCTTCAAGAAGCTAATTAGGAAGTTCTTGGAGCTATGAAAGTCCATGTTAAAATATTAATCTAGCATCATGGTTAATAATAAACTGTCTTATAAATTCTGAGATAGCGAAAGCAAGATTGGAGAGTCCATTTAAAATTAGGGGCCATTAACCTCATAATGTTATGTCCTGCTGGGGTTTAAGGAATTGTCAATAATGTACAAGCTGGAAAGCACACAGGTTCAATGAAACCCTTTCTCTACCCAGTTGTGCGAGTTTTTAGGAATATATTTTGAAAAGTGTTACATTGATTACATTTGTTTATGTCATATGCTTCCAAATAGCTTTTTCTCCTCTATGATATTCTTCATGATGGTTCAAATAGATGCCGCCATTATACTAACTAAGTTTGGAGAATAGTAGCATAGACATATTTAAGAGACTCCCTAAGGATTGAAGGAGATCTAGTCATCGTTTTCTGACTTTTAAATGAAAATCTATGGGAGAGATGAGTCATAGTCACATCCCAGCATATCTGCCGTAATATCTGCCGCCTATTGCCGATTCCATACAAGCACATGTTGGAAATGCTGCCATCATTCTTTATTCCACTGTCATTTTTTTACAGCTCCTCACTCTTTGCTTCCAGTCGCATTTCTTTTCAGATAAGAATGTCTTGAATAATTAAAACACTTGTAGCTCTGCTTTGTCCCACTTTTGGGGGAGGGTATATCTGTTTGAGAAATGTGCAGAGAACTTTGGAGAAAGTGGTTTCACAAGTTCCCTTATCCATGTGCCTGCAGTGCATTCACCAACATAAGGCCAGCAGGAGAGATCTGTGAGCAAGACCCTAGCAGCTTTAATTACATCCGAGAACTCAGTCACATATGGCACTTAAATGTTTCCATTTTACCCTCTTAAAAAATAAATGAGTGTTTTGATAGGAATTCTTAAAATTTGTTATGAGCATAAGAAGTAAATGGAACACACAAAAGAAACACCTTGATGTAAACATTATCATGAACAGAAGCTCTTAAGATTTTAAGAAGTATTAATGACTAAGTTGCCTAAATGATTAACTGTCACATATTTTCAGGTGTTCCACAGGTATCTCTGGGACAAACAGTGTTTATACCTGTCAAGGAGGTAGCTGTGTGACTAGAAGATGCAGAATAGATTCTGCCACAAAATTGTATGAAAAAGATTGTCAGTTCTTCCCTGATAAAGTTCAAACAGAAAAGGCTTCCATAATGTTTATGCAAAGTATTGATTCTGTAAGTATGCCGATCCTTGCTTTCAGAATTCATAATCAAAGCACATATCTGATTCTAATTGTTTCTTTTGTGGTTATGTTGATTGAATCCAGCCCCTTGAACATGTTAGGCATGCACTGTACTCATAGTGTTACATCCTCTACCCCCAACATATCTGATTTTAAAGTGTGTCCAGATACCAGGAGGATTAAATGTACTAATATAGAATTCTTTAGTCCTTGGACGAGACATTGTAAGCACTCAACTAATGTTTCATACTGTTACCACTTTGCTAGGTTTACATTAGTATAATACTGATTTGCATTAATTATATTTCATTCAATTAAAGCATATTTGCAGGACATGTTAATTTTTTCAGATTTATAGTGAAGTATTTTAATGTATTTTATAGTGAAATTATTTTTTTTATCTTGTCAACTTTCTAGGTTGCTAAATTCTGCAATGAGAAAAACCATAACCAAGAAGCTCCAAGTCTACAAAACCTGAAGTGCAATTACAGAAGTACATGGGAAGTGATCAGTGAGTCTGAGGATTTTAACAGAGCTATGCCTATGACAGGATTACCCTCTCCACCTGCCTTCTCCTTGCTGAGGATCAATGAGAGAATTGTGTGTCTAGTGCTTGATAAATCTGGAAGCATGAGTGTAAGTTTGGACCCATTTTTTCTGGGTATAGAAATGGGGATAATTGGCTCCTAGGAACACACTATACTCTACCTGTACCTGGATTATTTCAAATGCATGGTGGCATAAAGTACCACCATTTCTTGTGATCATGATCTCAAGACACTGGAAAACAAAAAAACCCTATTTCAGTGTAAAAGATGTCACTAGAATTAAAAAGAGCTTACCCGAGTGTTCCCATTTTTTCCCAAGAAGATGGATGGTTTACTGCAGAGAGTTTAAAGTCAAGCTTTATTTCAAAGGTCAGAAGTAGAGAATGAAAATTAAAATATTGTTGAACTGTGACCCTTTTTTAAAAATGCCTGAGAAACATGAGAATTGGTGGCTGCTAAATTCCGTTCCTAGTTTTAAAAAGATCAATCAGCAGTATTCCTAACATAGCACTATCTTATTTGTACCATCTGTATGAGTGACTTCTTCATGCTCCAAGTAACTAACAAAACATCACCATAAAGAATATATGGATAGATGCAGCCATGCCTTCCATTATCACTCAGTGAATGGCAGTCATTGCTCTGGGCTCTGAAAAGACAGATCCATGTCTGGAAATTTCATAGTTCAATAGAGAATGTTTTCTTTCCATTCTCCATTACCTGGTTAAGTCACACTTATTCCTCCAAAATTCAAGAGGAACTCATCTCTTCCAGGAGATAGACTGGGCTTACTGACTGTTACAGGCCCCTTATTTATTCCCAACATATTCCTCTACCTATCTCTATTATAGCATATAATTTTGAAACTACACATGTTCCTGCCAAATCGAGTGGGACATTCTCTAGGAACTGGATGCTCACCAGATGCATCTTTGTAGCCTTCATAACCTGGAACAGAGATTAGCACATAGGGTTGATCAATAAGTTTAATTGTTGCAATGAATGAACTACAAACAATGCAATATGATAAAACACTGAGAAAAATGATACAGTTGAAGCTAAAAAGCATGCTGAGACCAGAATAATTTCAGGCAATGGGGGAAATGTAGTTATTAAAAAGGACAAAAAATGATATAGATTAATGAATTGAGCCACAGTAACACAGGATTTCAAAAAGGCCAGCACAGGGCTGACACATACTCGTGATCCAGGAAATGTCACTAAGGAGAGGAGAGCTTCCTGACAGGGAGAAGATGAGCAGTTCCCTCTTGACAAGGTGATGGTAGATCCAGGTTCAAAGACAGAGCAAAGTGGTAGACAGCCTCCAACATGGCAGTGTAGGAGTTCCTCACAGTGATTTGACCCAGAGGGAAATTTCAGTACTGTTTGTGAGAAGGTGCCACCGAGGAGTAGGATGATGAGGGACTAGAGAAGATAAATGTATGAGATGTACATCCTGGGAAATCACCTAGGAAAATGGGTTGCAATAACTTTAAAAATGACTAGTTCCTGTTAATTTTACAAAACATTGGCTTTCAGTGTGGTATTTTCATACATCATATTTTGATCATATCCCATATAATCATTATCCTCCTGTTTATCCCCTCCCCCTTATTTTCTTCCCTTTGGGTCTCTCTTATACTTTCATACTTCTGTACCTTTTATTTTGTTTGTTTTAAAATCCATACAAAAGGGAAAACGTGATATTTGTCTTTCTGAGTCTGGCATATTTTGCTTAACATCACAAAATCTAGTTCCATCTATTTCCTGTAATAGACGTAGTTTCATTCCTCTTTATGGTTGAGTAATATGTATATATACCTTATTTTCTACTCATCCATTGTTGGACGCCAAGGCTGGTTCCATATCTTGGCTGTTGTAAATTATGCTGCAAAAGCACGGGTATTTAGGCATCACTATAGTATGCTGATTTTAATTCCTTCTGGCATCTAGCAAGGAGTGGTATACTTGTGTCAAATAGTAGTTCTACTTTTAGTTTTTAAAAGAACCTCCATATGGAATTTTCTGAGCACCATTTGTTAAAGAAGCTGTCTTTTCTCCAATGCATGTTTTTGGCCCCTTTGTCAAACCCAGGTGGCTTTAGTTGTGTATGTTTCTGAGTCCTCTGTTGTACTGCATTGGTCTACATGTTTATTTTTGTGCCAGTAGCATGTTGTTTTTTTAAATATATCTTTGTAATATAATTTGATGACTCCAGCCTTACACTTCTGGCTCAGAATTGCATTAGCTATTCTGACTCTTTTGTGTTTTCAGATGAATTTAGGATTATTTCTTCTAGTTCTATGAAGAATAGCATTGGCATTTTGATGGAGATTGAATTGAATCTATAGCTCACTTTTGGAATATGACCATTTCAGCAATATTAATTCTGTCAATCCATAAACATGGAAGGTCTTTCCATCTCCAAATGTCTTCTTCAGTTTCTTATCTTCTTTCAAATTTTCGTAGTAGAAGACTTTCACCTCCTTGGTTAGGTTGATCGCTAGGTAAATTTTTTTGAAGCTATTATAAATGGAATTATGTTCCTGAGTTCTGCAGCTGTTTCATTATTGGTCTATAGAAAAGCTATTAATTTTTGAATCTTGATTTTGTATCCTGTTATTTTGCTGAATTTATTTACCAGATCTAAAAGTCTTTCAGTGGAGGCCTTACGGCCTTCCGAGTATAGGATCATATCATCTGCAAATAAGGATAATTTGGGGTTTTTTCCTATCCTATTTGTATCCCTTTTATTTCTTCTCTTGCCTAATTGTTCTGGCTAAAATTTCATGTGCCATATTAATAGGAGTGGTGAGAATGAATATTCTTATTTCATACCTGATTGTAGAAGAATGGGTTCAATTTTCCCCTGTTCAGTATGAGGTTGGTGGTATGAATCTTGACAGGTAACCAAAGAACCAATTACAATCAAATCATTGGTGAGTAAATTGTAGGAAAAAGGAGTAGAAGAGAAAAGGGGAGGTAGGAGATGGGGTTCTCAGAATTCAGCCTCAGCTCACATAAGTTTTGCACTTGGGGTAGACTGTCCTCAGTGAATGAGGAAATTTCAACTCTGATTGAAGTCCAAAATATCTTGGTTTCACTGGTGAACATTGGTGACTTCATTTTAGGATAGCAGGCACAGAGGCTACGAATGTACATAGAGGACCTCTAACGTGTGAATCATGACCTCCATTTTTAAATCAATCTCTATCCTAGCTTCCATCTCTCACTTGAGTGTTTAGCAGCCAGAAATCATCTCTAGTTTAAAAGTATGAGCTCCTTACTAAACTATGTGTGTCCCTTAGTACACATAACTATATTTTTCTACTTTATCAATTGAAAAAAGAAAATTGATTTTTTTCAATAATACCAATTACCATTGAAAAATTTTTACCAATCAATTGTATATACTCATTATGTGTGATGCTACCTTTTCTTTCTTTTTTGGTACCGGGGATCGAACTTGGGACTTTGCACTTTCGAGGCAGGCGCTGAAACCACTGAGCTAAATCCCCGGCCCATGTGTGATGCTATCTTTATTTGAAAACTATTTGATCGTTTTCTTGTTCTTTTTTTATTCAGCTTGAAAACCGCCTGAATCGAATGAATCAAGCAGCAAAACATTTCCTGCTGCAGACTGTGGAAAACGGTTCCTGGGTAGGAATGGTTCAATTTGATAGTACTGCAAACATTAACAGTGAGTTAATACAAATAAGAAGCAACAGCGAAAGAGACACCCTCGTGAAGAGCTTGCCTACACAAGCTATTGGAGGAACTTCCATCTGCACTGGAATTAAAACTGCATTTCAGGTAAAAATCATAATGTTAAATAAATGATAATAATACTATAATTTTTTGAATTTATCTTGAATTACACACTTCTTTGCTGTACGTGTTAGCTGTGTCTTTGTTGCTCATCTATCCCTCGGTCTCTAACCCAAATCTTGGTAAATATTAAATTGAACTCAATTCTTTCCATGAATGGAGGAACTATGCAGTTCCCACCGCAGTGACTCACACATTGTAAGCACTCAGTGAATAAACTAATACAAGAAATTGAGAAGTGAAGAAAGAGAGCTCAACTTGGATTTTCATTTTGCACTCTAATATGTAGGAGAAATGTGATGGGGATGTTATATTACTGCCATAAATGTTTGAAAGCCTTTCTCTATTTTTCAATTTGGTTTCAATGCATATTTGAATGTATTTTTCATATATATGTCACTTTGACTCACCATGTGAGAAATTTCTAATGAGGACAGTGAATTTTTTCTCTGATACCAACTTCATTAGGGATTTCTACATCTCAAACCCTCTTCTACAAATCTACGAATACCTCTATTCCAAGTCCAAGGAAGCCACTGGTGATCTGGCATTTTTTCTCTTTTGGCTTGGGATCAGTTTCTCAAAATGGTCCTCAAGGAAGCCATTACAATTAAAGCAATCAGAGAAAATAAAACATAATTGCAATTTTGAGACAAATTCTTTTTATCCTGTAAATGGACAGCTAGATTCAGAACCCTGACTTTTTAAACTGTTGGAATTTTATAAGAAAAGGATTCAAGCTACAAGCAGAACTCAATAAATATTATTCATTTGGTCTTTGATCAACACTAATATGCTTACTTTAGTGCTTGTTACTGCTAAAGGTAAATTAATAGTTATGTAATAACTCCCTAACTTCACCATGTTTAGAACTAAGCTTATCTTTCACTTACAAGCATGCTGGGGATTTGCTATTTTGGAATCTATAATGTTTTATGTTAAGGTGGATTATTAATGTGTCTAGCTATATGTACCACAGACTTTATATAGTGAAGGCCTCTCAGAGGATAGTCAAGACAAAAAAAGTATTTATAGCCACATCTTATAAATGTATTTTGGTTATCAGAACCACCTGAGTTTCCTAGGCTGAGAGGGCACCCTTGATTAATGTAGGCAGCATTTTCCAAAGCCCTGCTCCCACCAGTGTTCATTTGAATCAATATTCCCTGCATCATGAAGGTAGGAAAAAATTAATGTTTCAGATCCTCTAGGACAACTAGATGTGTTGGTCCATGCCTGTAATCCCAGCACTCTGGGAGGGTGAGTCAGACAGAAAACAAGTTTGAGCCCAAATGAAGTAACTTAGAGAGACCTTGTCCCAAAATAAGAAGTAAAATGGGCTGGGGATATAGTTCAGTATAATGACCCTGGTTCAATCTTCAGTACAAAAAAAAAGAAAAGATAACCCAGATATTGTTATTGTAGATTACATGATTTTAAAACAAAGACTCTCTCTTCTATTCTACACATTTATTTTTCTCTGCATTTTTCTACTTTTACATTGATCTGTTTGATCTACAATGGTAATTGTGTCTGAATTCTGTTTGCAGGTGATTAGAAACAAAGACTTCCAATTAGATGGGTCTGAAATAGTGCTGCTGACTGATGGGGAAGACAGTACAGCAAGCACCTGTATTAATGAAGTGAAAGAAAGCGGGGCCATCATTCATTTCATTGCTCTGGGACCACAAGCTGATCAAGCAGTAATACAGATGAGCAATGTAACAGGTTGAAATATGGTTTACATATTCCAGGCTTTTGATAGGAATGTGTCTATGTCTTGGTTGATAACTGCACTTTCTTTTGAGCTCCTGCTCTGAGGCTGCTGTGCCAGGAACTGGAGATGACACCCAGTCTCTGTTCTCATGGTACTCAGAGACAAGTTGTATAGAAAGACAAATAAAACTGCTAATCAAATCACACAACCAGATAAGATTTCTTCATAACATAGGAATATAGATTAACACCAGTATTCTGTTTCTGATTAACTTTGTCTCCAAAATCTAAGTGCTAACTTTGTTAAAACTGTACCTTTAATAAAAATGAATACTGCTATAAAGGACTGTGTAGACTGTGAGCTTAAATACACAAAATTGTAACATATTCTTTCATTGTCTGATTATTTGATATATTTAATCTAGTTGAGATTTTGATATTGAGGTATTAAGATATCTTTTCCTTCCTAGTTATGAGATTTTATATTAGCATTTTAGAATTAATCTTTCCAGAATACTTTGTACTTCAATCAGAGCTGAAATTGCCACATTCCCTGAGTTCTAGTCTAGCTGTCTGACATGGATCTCTTTTAATAGTACATACTGAAACTATGACTCTCTTTAAACTGTTGCCTTATTAATCACTGAAATGTGTAAACACTTATTTTCTAGGAATTAACCTAGCTCGTGCATTTACATTTTAGGAGGAAATCATTTTTATGCTTCAGATAATGCTGAGAACAATGGACTCATTGATGCTTTTGCAGCCCTTACATCAGAAAATGCTGATCCCAGTCAGAAGTCGATTCAGGTGAGAGTTCCCACGGCTAGGGATTTTGTGCTTGCATTTACCACAACTGAGAAAAATAATTTGGTTGCTTTTATAATCTTTTCAAAGTGAAATTTTAATTAAAATCAAAATCTGAAATAGATATAATTCTTTACATATAATCAGATTAAGTCGTGAAATGAGAGTAAATTATGCCAAGAAATAGGAAACCATTTTTTTCATATTGCCATAAAGTTTAGTTGAAAAGTAGCATCAAAATCTAGTAATACCAATTTTTCACCAAAACTAGACTTTGTCCAAAATAAACCACCCAATTTTTTAAAAATGTCATGCTTCCAAGCTTGCCTTACCCTTTACTGTTGTGACATAGTTTTGACAAATGAACTCAAGCATCTTGTTTGGAAAGGAAAGGACTGTACCTTGGAAATAAATACAAATATAGGGCAAGTAGTTATTGCATCTCTGCAAGCTTAAGGCTTCTTTCCTCACTTCAACAACTTTTTTCACGGGCTTTTTATTTTATTTACATCTTTCTGAACTTAATTCTTTTCTGACTTGTGTCTCAATAGCATCACCATTTATCTATGATTTCAAAACTTTGATTAAACTTTGGTTAGTAATTCATACCTCATGTATGATATCAGCACAGCCTGCTTCTATCAAAATATGTTTTACAGAAATGTTTCTCTTCTTTCCAGGTCACTCTGTCTTTGTCATATTTCTTAATGACAAGATTTCTGTCTTCTGTTTTCCATTTTATCAAAGCTTTTGCTGTATTAAAATGTGCCATGACCACCTAAACAAGTCTATTTTCCTCTACTTCCCAGCAATGAGTGCAGAAATTACAGGACGTGGACTTAGCATATGTACAGACTGATTTGGAGATCTAATCTGTGGATTTACCCTGTAATAGGTTAAAAATTTCATCTGAGATCTGGCCTGTCAGTGAATAGGAGAAAAAAATCAAAAAGTTTGGGTCATTTCTGAGATTTTTCAACCTGGTTGATAGAGAGAATAATACTTACTGTGTGAAATTGACTAGGAGGAAGAACTGGGTTTTTTGGAAGAGCTGATTTTGAGAATATTATTATGTACTCAGTTGTCCCTTTAATAATTTTGAATGGATGATAGTAACTCCAAATGGAATATCCCTAGGACATTTAAAAGTATAAAAACAGAGTATAGGGAATCAGCTTGAAAGTAGACTGTTATTTAGCCAAATGATGCCATATGTGATAAATGTATACATTTTTATCATTAAAAAAATAAAGTACAGTGGACTTAGAAACTCTATCAGTTCTTGAGGGCTGATTGTACAGCTGAGATCTGGATGGTTATCTGGGTACACGCTATAGATAACAAGAAGCAGATGAATCTTCCATTAACCTAATTAAGCCAAGTTGTTTGTATGTCAGGCTGGTTGTAACTTCAGGGTCCACTGTAATTCACCAAAAACATTGGCTTTCCTACACTAAATGCTATCAACAAAGGCTTGAATGACTTCGAAGGTCCTAACTTTTCCTTTCATTCTTCTTAGGATATCATCTTTCACACATCTGTTTGCCCTTTTCTTGAACACATTTACTGTCCAGTTTCTCACTATCTTTTGTGAAAAATTATTTCAAGATTTCACCTCAAGAAAATATCCTTGAAAACTTGTCTCAATTATTTATTAGTTCTAATTTTATATGTGAGGCCCTCCCTGTGTCTTATTTGTCTTAGTTACTTTCTCATAGCTGAGACACAATACCCAACACTCACAGCTCTAAGGAGGAAAGGTTTATTTTGGCTCACAGTTTATACAGGTTTAAGTCCATAGTCAGCTTACTCCAAAGCAGGGTAGCGTGGCAAAGGAGCATGACAGGGGAGAAAGCTCATGGCATGACAGGCAGGAAGCAGAAGGTGATCAAGAGAGAAGGGAAGGAGATATACCTTTCCACCCACACACCCAGTGACCCATCTCTTCCCGACATCACATTTAATATAAACTGCTCAGTGGTCTAATCCACCGATGAGAATCACACCCCATGATCCAATCTCCTCCCAAAGCCCCATCTATGATCACGTGAGGCTTTTGGGGGAACATCTAGATATAAACCACTACATTCCCTCTCTGACGCCCTGAAGACTCATGTGCATCTCTTTATGCAAAATCCATTCAGTCCATCCCTAAGAATTGGCAAAGTCCTAATAGTTTCATCATTGCTGAAAAGTCCCAGTCCTAAGTCTTCTCTGAGATTTAAGGCAAATTTGGCTGTGAGCCCCTGTACAATCAAAAGAAAGTATTTCCAAGAAACAAAAGCACAGGGTAAACATTTCCAATCCAAAAAGGAGGAATAAGGGGAATAGAGAGGAATAGCACCAAAGCAAACAGCAGGGCAAACATTAAATCCTATAACATTAAATCCGCGACAAGCACCCTGGGCAAATAGTGGTGAGACGTGAACTCCAAGAGCTTGGGTGGCCCTGTCCCTGTGGCACTGTTATTGGTTATAACTATCATTGCCTCTCTGTCTTGTGTCAGCTTTTCTCACTACTGGTGGCTTTCCTCAGATACTCCACATTCCTGGCTTCTCCAGTTTTCTGGGCCCTCTTTTGCACTTTGAGCTTCACACTCACTGGTTTACAAACTACCTTCTCAGGGACACACTGCCTGGCCTCTCAGGCCTTCTGATATCTTGGTGGAAGCCTTCCTTATCCTCAAAATTCTTGCATTCTGCATGCACATCAAACCAGCACTAGTGGTTGGCGCTGAGATCTACCTTCATTTTGAGCAGTAGCAGAGCCTTTTTGCATCATGCTGGGGTTGCAGAGGCATCTGAGTACCTGGATGGCTGAGCATGGTAAACTGAATCCTGAGGAATTAATTTTCCTTTCCTAGACTTCCCACCATTCTGCAGCATGGTCTGCTGGGGCTCTCTTCTCAAAGCCAAGTTTTTCACCTTTGCAATTTGAGCCTGCAGAAGGTGGGGCCTTACTGGCTCCTCACATTCCCTCAAGGCATTTTTTTTTATTGTCCTGTTGCAAAGTACTTGGCTTTTTTTCAATACTAATCTTTTCAGCAACCAAGCTCTTCCCTGCTCCATCTTTGCAGGGACCAACTTTTGCAGAGCTTCCTCTCTGGCTAAACTAAAAATCTTCTGCTGAGCTGTTTGCTCTCAATTATCAGTGTAGAGCTGGCTAAAAGGCCCCCAAATGGTACTCAAGCCACAGCCTGAATGTTTGCTTGCCTTAAAATTTTCTCTGCCAGATTAATTTATTCACCACCCTTAAACTCAATCTTCCTCAAAGTCTTAGGACATGAGCAAAATGCAGACAAGGTTTTCCACCAAAGCGTAACACATATGACCTGGAGTCCAACTACCAATGTAGTCCTTGTCCACAAATGGAACTGCCTGAGCTTGGTCTTTCTATCAGCTGCATTTCTATCAGCAAGCTGGTGTCCTGATCTCCAACCAGAATCTCCTATCATGCTTGGCTCACAGCATTCTAGGGCTCCTTCTTCAACCAGCATCTCCAAATTTTTCAAACTCCTCCTCTAAGCCAGCTCCAAAGGTGGCTGAACCACAGTGTCAGGCAAGGTCATAGCGATGACCCCACTCCTCTAGCACCAGAATTTGTCTTAGTTTCTTCCCATTGCTGAGACAACATACTCAACACCCACAACTCTAAGGAAGAAAAAAGTTTGTTCTGATTCACAGTTTGTAGACGTTTCAGTCCATAGTCAGCTGTGGCTCACGTCCATGTACCCAGTGACCCCTCTCCTCCCGACATCATATTTGGCTACAAACTCATCAGTGGAACAATCCAGTGATGAGTATTACACCCCCATGGTCTAGTCACCTACCCATAGCCCCATCCATGAGCACATGAGGTTTTGAGGGCTCATGTGGATATAAACCATGACACTACTCAAATACTCTTCTCCGTAAATATCCATTGAAAGTAATGAAAAGTAAACTGAGGGTAATTCACACACACACCACACTATAGCTAATCTTTCTCTGTTACTGTACCTCCCTTTAATACTAAAGACTATAGTGGATATTTTCCTAGAAAACTATAGCAAAAATGATAGAATCATATTTCCATCTATGAAATCCATGTTCCTGCTGTAAGGCTTTTATTATACAGAGTCTTCCTTCAGTGCCTATAGTTCCTCTCTTTCTGGCTGACAGTTGTTGCATCTCAGTCAGGTTTTGGAAAGATCACAAGTTTAAGGTATGCCATATATAAGCTTGTTTTCAGAAAATAAATTGCGAATCATCTTTAAAAGAAAAAAGAATAATAAAATTAAATAGAATAAAAGAATTCTTGTCTGTATTCATTAATTTTTAAAATATATTTAAACAGCTTGAAAGTAGAGGATTAAAACTGAACGATAATGCCTGGATGAATGACACCGTGGTAATTGATAGCACTGTGGGAAAGGACACGTTCTTTCTCATCACCTGGATGGTGCAGCCTCCCAGTATCTCTCTCTGGGATCCCAGTGGAACACTGACAGCAGGTTTCGCTCTGGACTCTGCTTCCAGAATGGCCTATCTCAGTATCCCAGGAAATGCACAGGTAAGTACTCACCTTTTAGACTTCCTCTGCCTTTTTAAAGTTGAAAACTATTTAAAGCCATATATGTGAATGCCAATAATTATATAAAACATGAAATTAATACAAAATACTATGTAATCTCCATGTTGTATGATTCTGAAAGTACTAAAGGCAAGAAAAAGGAGAAAAGAGCTCATGTATCAGGTAGAAGGAAGAGAAAGTAGTCCAAGAATAATTCTACAGAGGAAGTATGGGAAGAGTCTGAGCAACTCAATGTGCAGATTTTCCTTAAAGTTAATGAACAAGGCCAAAACCAAGGCAAACTTGCAAAATGTATTTTTCCAGTTGAGATGTCATACAGTATAGACACCATGCATGCCACTAGTCGGGGTGCACTGCCTGAACTGTCTCAATTTACACCTTTTTAAAATCTCAAAAACATCAACCACCTGTTTATTCTACTCCATGCCTCTATGATGTATTTTAGAACTGCATAATCAGATCACAGAAAATAGCTCGACAATGGATACTATTTTTCCACTGAACATTGTAGGTGGGCACTTGGACTTACAGCCTTCAAGCCAAAGCGAACTCAGAAATACTCACTATTACAATAACTTCTCGGGCAGCAAATTCTGCTGTGCTTCCTATCACAGTGAATGCGAAAATGAATAAAGATACAAACAGCTTCCCCAGCCCCATGATTGTTTATGCAGAAGTTCAACAAGGGTTTGTACCCATTCTTGGAGCCAGTGTGACTGCTGTCATTGAATCAAACAGTGGAAACACTGAAGTTCTGGAACTTTTGGACAACGGTGCAGGTAATTCACAGGCTTTATGAATGAGCCCATGTTTTCATTACTCAGGGTATGTAATGGGTCCCTGTTGCAGTGTTGGGCAGTAACACAGGAACTCAACAAATTGAGGGAGATTATGGAGGAATAGAAGGGCCAGCAGAAAATTTTATCAGGTAAAACCTATAAAGTGCTTAGCAAGTGTGTTCCACATGGCCAGATGGGGCTAAGAGGTAGAACCTGGGACTCTGGCAGGGAAAGGGAGAGAAGCAGGTGTAATTTCTGACAGTGGGAACAAATACAAATACAGTCCTAAAAGATGCATCCTAGGGACACTTAGAACTGCCACAAAAGAGGAAGCCTCATCACTGAGGCATTAGATACCACATCTGACTGGCAGGAAACAAGGAACAGTGCTGGCCATTATCTGTCTTCCTGTTGTGTATGGGTAAACTTCTCCAGGGTTTGGATTTTCCAGGAAACTGAAACTTAGATTAAAAATTCAGTGGGGGGGGGGCTCAGGAGTGGGGGGCAGATTTAGCTCAGTGGTTTTGCCGCCTGCTGCGCAAGCACAAGGTCCCGAGTTCAATCACCGATAACAACAACAACAACAACAAAAATTCAGTGAACAATATAATTTATTCTGTTATGTTATAGTGGTATCTTCAACTACAGTTGGCAAATTGTTCTCTGGTGTACTTCAATGTCTTTTTCTATAACTATTCCTTCCCTTATGTACAAAACTATTATACAACATTAAAACTTACCTGCATGTTGTTTAATTTCTTGGCATTTTGTCAGATGAATATTTGGCTAATTGTGAAATTAGCTGATTTAGAATGCCTTTACCTAAGTAGGTATTACTGATTAACAATGGCTTAGAGCAGGCAGTCTTACACTTTAGTGCAGAGATGGCGAACCTTTTAGAGATGAGTGCCCAAACTGCAACCCAAAGCCCACTTCTTTATCACAAAATGCCAACACTGCAAATAAACCTGAATACTGAGGTTTTAGTTTAGAAAAAACAATGCAAACATTAACATCTATTGTCTTAAAAGTAAAACAAATAACACAGATGCCATAGGTTCCCCACCACTGCTTTAGTGTGTAAAGGAATCATCTGGAGGCTTTGTTGAAACATACTTCTGAGGCTTTCCCTAGATAGTCTGGGAAATTAGCACATCTAAAAGTCTCTAGTTCTAAGCAATACTGATAATGCTTGTCCAAGAGCTGTGCCACACTTGTTTAAGATCCTCTGACATAGAATGTTAAATGTGCTTGGAAATATAATTAGCAATTTAATAGATGACTCCAATGCTTGTCACAAAGTATACAGTACTCTCAAGCTCTCCCAAATTTTTCTTTAATAGTAATAGTGTTTTCCTCTGCCAGACTAAAGAGTTAATGTATGAGGATAACAAGAGCAGAGAAAAGTAAAAAGGAATTGCTGAAGATAAGGTAAAAGGAGAACTTTCAGTTGAGGATACGAAAACCTAAATTCTCCAAAGGATAGTTTTTTTCATAGTTAGATTGATACAGAGGGACAGCACAATTAATTTCATAATATAAGCAAACCATTGGCAGAGAAATGGTAAGAGGTACACTATAAACTATACAAATTGATAAGGGACAGAAAAATGTGATGTGTAACTATTTATTATAAGTACACAAATAAAAATGTGTGTATATATGTTACATAGGTATAAATATATAGATACTAAAACTCAAAGGCATCAATTCATCAGCATATTGTTTTAGCAGAGCATTACAGAAATATTCTCCAGAGGATTGCTCCCAAAATACCTCACTCAATCTAGAGGATATACTTATTGAGGCCAATGGTTGTCATAGAAAATGCATGCATTTATTGTTTTATTTACAATAATAATTTATTGTTTTACTTGTGATAATTTTTTTTCCATTTCTACAACTAGGTGCTGATGCATTCAAAGAGGATGGGGTCTACTCCAGGTACTTTACAGGTTATTCAGAAAATGGCAGATACAGCTTAAAAGTCCAGGCTCATGGAGGAACAAACACTGCCGGGCAAAGCTTACAGCATCCACTGAGTAGAGCCGCTTATATACCAGGATGGGTGGTGAATGGTGAGTACTTCATCATACCTGAAACCAGTGACAACTGGAATAATATTTGGAATTGATATGACTGAGGTGGGGGTACATTTTATAACTTAACTTTACAATTCAATATAGATTTCCTAGTTCTGAAATGAAATTCTCCAAATTTGCTTCCAAATTCATCTTTGGAAAAAGGTCAGGCACTTAGTAAGTACACCAAAATGCCAGCTAGTATTATGTTGCTTTGGAACACCTTAATGATATCAATAATAATATGCCCAATTTTCAGCTCCGGACAGAGGAAACAATTTAATATATTATGAGCATTATTATAGAAAGAGGCAGGATTTATCCTTCAGATTATACATATTATAACATTAAATATTTATTTGGAATGTTTTACTAGGTCAAAAGAAAAAAATATGTAGAGTAAGGTGATGCCGAGCATGCACACTGCATTCTTTCCTGCCCTTCCTTTTTCTGGTCCCTTATCTTGTGACTGTTCAGGGCTTTTGCCAGCAGTTGCAATACCATTAGCATTTGCAGCAGGGAAAGAAGGACCTGGCCAAGTGGTTGGAAGGGAACTCCAATGATTTTCCCAGGTATATTTCTAGCTTGGAGATAATTTGAGAAAAAAAGAAACAGTCATTAAAGGGTAGATATTTAATTTTATAATATTATTCTCATTTAGTACAGTCTTCATTCCAAAGCAATTTGTTATCTATATTTATCATACAACATCCTATTTCGGCTACTAATGACAGAATCCCCACATCAATTTGAAGCTTAATATTGTGTCATAAGACTTAGCAAAAATGTATCTGTGTGTATAGAAGAAAGAAAAAGACAAATGAGATAAGGGAAGTGATTCATTATGCTGTAAAAATACCAGTTCCTTTTTGCCCATTTTAAACTAGAGATTATTTAATGTAGGGAAAATTGAAGGAAACCCACCAAGACCTGAAGCTGATGAGAATACTCAGACAATTTTGGAGAATTTCAGCAGAACAGCATCTGGAGGTGCATTTGTGGTATCAGAATTTCCAAGTACTCCCTTCACTGACCCGTACCCACCAAGTCAAATCACAGACCTGGATGCCACATCTGAAGGAGAAGAGATCACTCTAACATGGACAGCACCAGGAGAGAATTTTGATGTTGGAAAAGGTAGGAACAAAGTGTCATGTGGTTTATTCACGTGGTAAAAAAAAAGCTCTTTGCAAAAGGAAGGGTGTAAAGGAAAGGTGGGTTAAGAGAGAACAGTATCTAACTGGTAGTTCAGCAAACTTTAAAATCTGATATTTTTAATCAATCAAACATGACACATTTTACCCAGGCCCTACTTCCTATGCAAACGTAGTAGCATTTGGCAGAATTTAAAAGTGAAGATGTAGCTTTTATTAAAAACACCTATGTCTTCTGATATAAGGATATACTTTGCATAACTAAAGAATATCTTAGAGAATAAATGGGAAGAAATTTAATATGACATGCTACAATTACTAAACTAATTGTAACTTTTTTTCTTAGTTCAACGATATATCATAAGGATAAGTGGAAATATGATTGACCTAAGAGATAATTTTGAAGATGCTCTTCAAGTTAACACTACTGACCTGTTACCAAAGGAGGCCAACTCCAAGGAAGCCTTTACATTTAAACCAGGAAATATCCCAGAGGAAAATGCAACCCACATATTCATTGCCATTCAAAGCGTAGACCAAAGCAATTTGACATCAGAAGTGTCCAACATTGCACAAGTGGCTTTGTTTATTCCTCAAGCAGATCCTAGTCCTGATGAAAATTATTACTCTGGAGTTAATGTTTTTGCTGTGGTGTTGTCAGTAGTACTGTCTATTGTAGTTGTAAGTATTATCTTAAGTACCATTATTTGTGTCATAAAAAAGAAAAAATCTTCAAGCAGACTTGGAACAAAGTTTTAAAGAGCCAAATAACACAAGTAAAAGATATTTTAAATTCATCCAGTGAGCTCGTGAATTATAAATAATATTAAGAGGGCTAGAAAAGATATTTTGGTATAAATAAGTACCCCGTGGATATGTGAAAAAACTATTAATACTAAGTTTAATAATTTTTTCACTCATTAATGTATTTATCATAAATAGTGATGAATAAAGATTTTTTATATTGATTTTTAGTTGTGCATTATTTTGCGATGAACTTTTTTTGAAATTATGCTCAAATTTCATAAAGAAGTTAAAATTGGCCAACTGAGTACTCAAAATACATGTGGGAAAAAAGGAAATAATATTTGGGAAGAATTAATTTGGTATTGGTGATATTAGTATTAATTGATGATATTCACTGAAAATCTCCAAATATACACTCTCATTGTTGAGTTCATGTTTACTGCAATTTGTGCTTATGAAGACAACAGTAAAATAAAATCAGATACTACTTGTCAAACCGTAGTTTTTCCTGATTTCAATTCAATATGAATATTAGTCTCTTAATTCTTAAAAGCCACACCTACCTATGTACTTTCTTTTTATCACAGGAATTACTGAAGCTACTATCCATTGACTTTATTTTCAGAGAGAAAACATAAAATATACTTAAAACGTATTTTAATTCATCATTCAGGGTCATAATCCTGGAGTTACAGCCATATTAATGAGTGAGATCAATTAAAGAAAGAATACAATCTTATAAGTCTATCATCAAGCCAGATGTGCTAGAGCCTGCCTCTAATCTCAGTGCTCAGGAGGCTGAGGCAGGATGATCACCTTCAGTTCAAGGCCAGTCTGGGTTACATAGTAAGTTCAAGGCCAGCTTGGACTACATAGTGAGACCCTGTCTAAAAAAAGTAATGAGTCTATCACATGACAATAAGTCTATTGTTGTAAACAATATGGGGTTTTTTTCCTTCCAATTGCTGGTTTTCATACATTGCACAAGGAATTTTACCTCCTTAACCCAACAAGGTACTGGACAGAAACTAAACAAAGGTATCCACTTATTTATTTCCTTAACTCAGTAATTTTGGCAGGAATCATTTGCTGGTTTGTAAGTCAACTAAAATGAAGATCATAGAAGCTGAGCCCAGGGGTCACTTTTAACAATTTTCCAAAACTTGGAAACAGCCCAAGTGCCCATCAACTGGAAACTGGATAAAGAAGATGTGGGGTTTTTTATAAAATGGAGTACTACTCAGCCATAAAGAATATGAAACTAGAGTCATTTATAGCTAAATGGATGCACATTGAGGCCATACTCTTAAGTGAAATAAATAGGACACACATGTGTAAATACCGAATAGTTTCTCTAGTGTGAGAAACTGAAAGTGTAAATAAGGGTTAAAATGATTAAATGGAAATGTGAAATAGGAAGAAAAGATCCAAAGGGACAGGGGAAGTGGGAGGGGAAGGGGAAAGGGAAAGAAGGGAAAGGAAAAATTATGAGAAAAGAAAAAAAAATGGAAACAAAGTCTATGTAAATAGGGAAGGGAGGAGGGGGTCAAGGGCCCACAGGTAATGGGGAAAATATAAGAACCAAGATACATCATGTACAGGCACAAGCACCCAGTGATAAATGTAAACGTATTGTATACCTAAAATGTACCAATAAAAGAATTTAAGGAAAAAGAAAAACAATTTTCCAATGTAGGCTACACTTTGACCTGATACAAGTAATTTGGCTTGATTAACAGTGTTGACAGAAAGGGATTATAGTTTAAAATGTAAATGATAAAAGATCAAGGGAGGAAGAAATTTGTGAGAGACTCCTGATTATCAGGAAGACTGGACTTGTTCCCACAGCATTCAGAGAAGAAGCTGCATACCAGGCATTTGGAGGCTGTGCTTTTGACACAGAAGTTCTAAGGGCAGTGTTGGTTCTTCTAGCAGGTAACACTTGTTCAGCCAGGGCAAAAATGTAGAAAAGGATTAAATGTTAGAAACCTGGCCTTTTACCAGAGAAGAATCAAGGCCTGAAAGTTTTATTGGCAAGAGAACTTAAAAGTCAGAATTTCTGTGTCCTTCCCATTCATCCACCCATAACTCCTATAACAAGTTTAGCAGGCTGGGTATTTCCCTCTCTGACTCTCCAGTGCAATAATTATATTCAGGTGGCTCCAAATAGTGGGCTGTCCCCCTACCCAGGTCAGGGCCTGATGTAGTTCTATTTCTAGGCCTCCTTTGAATAGCTAGGTATGAATAAGTAAGGATAAGAAAAACAAATGTTTATTATGGATGTAATCAGGACAGGATGCATACTTTTCTTTTTGTACATGTTTGCAGTACATAATGATTACATTGATTGGGGGAAGTTGGTCCATGTACATAACACATCTGGATTCTTTTTTCATCACCTTCCCCTCCACTTCCCTCCCTTTCCCTCTATCTCTTAGGCCCCTTCCCTTTGTAAAAGACCTGTCTCCTTACTTCTGGTTATCTTTTCTTTTACTCTTTGTTTTGATTTTGGCTTTCTCATATAAAGGAAACTGGGTGATATTTAAGCTCAAGTGTCTATTCATTAAAATTAACATTATGGTCTCAAGATGCATCCATTTTCTCAAAAATGACCCAGGTTTATCCTTCTTTATGAGAATAGTACTCCATTGTGTATAAATGCCATATTTTCTTTATTCATTCATCTGTTCATGGACTGCTGCTGATTTTTTTCAATGCTGCTTTCAAAATTTAGCTATTATGAATTGTACTATGATAACTATGAGTATGCATGTATTACTGTAATATGATATATTTGCCCTTTTGGAAGGGTCAAATGGAATTTCTATTTTTACCTTTTGAGGTATTTCCATACTGATTTCCCTAATGGTTGCACTAGTTCACATTTCCACCAGCGACATAGAGGGTACCTTTTTCCCTGCAGCTTCTCCAGCATTCATTATTTGATTTTGTCATGAGAGCTATGCTTTCTGAAGTAAGGTGGAATCTACTATGTTCTTTTAATTTGCATTTCTTTAATTGCCAGAGATGTCAAATACCTTTTCATGTATTTATGGGCCACTTGTAATTCTTCTGAGAGATGTCTATCAATTTCAGTTGCCCATTTTTCGATTGGGTCTTTTATTTAGGGAAGTCGATTTTTTAACCCTTAAGAAATGCTAGATATTAGTCCTATGACCTAGAAATAGTAGGCAAAAATATTTTCCCATTCTGTAGGTTGCCACTTTACACTGATGGTTGTTTTTTTGGCTGTGCAGAAGCTTTTCAATTTGAGATTATACCATTCATTGATTCTTGATACTAATTCATGTGCCCTTAGGATTTTGGTCAGAAGGTCCTTGCCTATACCTATGTCTTCAAGAATTTTACCTATTCCATCTTAAAGCAGATTAAATGTTTTTGGTTTTTTTTAAATTTTATTTTATTGGTACATTGCAGGTATACAATATAATGACATTCACCATTGGAAATTTGCACAGTTACATAATCACTCTTGGTTCTTATTTTTTCCCTTTCCCCTGCTGTCCCTTCAAACCCTCCATCCCTCCCTATTTGCAAAGA
>NW_004624742.1:11069289-11085482 GCF_000247695.1 Heterocephalus glaber | reverse complement strand
ATTTTAGTTTAGTGCATGGTGAGAGATATAGGTCTAGTTTTAATCTTTGGCAAGTTGAAAACCAATTTTTCCAGCACCATTTATTAATGAGGCTAACTTTCCTCTAGTGAGCATTTTTGGCTCCTTTGTCAAGATGAGGTAGCTGAGTGCATCAGGAGTTGTTTCTGCATCTTCTAATGTGTTCCACTGGTCCTCAGCTCTCTTTCTTTGCCAGTACCATGCTGTTTTTATCACAGTAGCTTTGTACTATAGTTTCAAGTTGGGGATTGTAATACCCCCTGCCATCTCTCTGTTATCTAGAATTGCTTTGGCTATTCTGGGTCTCTTGTTTTCCAAATGAATTTTTGGATTGTTTTCTCAAGGTCTATGAAGTATGCTACAAGGATTTCAATTGGGATTGCAATGAATCTATACAGCAGTTTTGGAAGTATGACCATTTTCACTATGTTGATCCTTCCTACCCAGGAGCAAGGGATGTCTTTCCATTTTCTGATATCCTCTTCAATCTCACTTTTCAGAGTGCTATAGTTTTCAGAGAAGTCTTTGATTGCTTCTTTTCTTTGGTTGCTTTTGATTTGTAGGTATTTCAGTATTTTGCATGCTATTTTGAAAGGAACTGTTTGCCATATTTCTCTTCCTGTGAGTCTGTCATTCGTGTAGAGGAAAGCTATTGATTTTTGTATGTTGACCTTGAATATAGCTACTTTAATGAATTTGGTTATTAAGTCTAGAAGACTTTTGGTGGAGTTCTTGGGGTCTTCTATATGGAGTATTATGTCATCTGCAAATAATGACAATTTGACTTCTTCATTTTCTAACTTTATTCCTTTTATTTCTTTCTCTTGTCTAATTGCTATGGCTAATGTTTCCAAAACTATATTGCACAAGAGCAGTGATAATGGACAACCTTGTCTTGTTCCTGATTTTAGTGTGAAGGATTTCAGTTTTTGACCATTTAGTATGATACTGGCTGTTGGCCTTTCATAAAATGGCTTTTATCAGATTTAGGTAGAGACGATCTATTCCAATTTTTTGTAGGGTTTTTATCATAAATGCCTGTTGGATTTTGTCAAATGTTTTTCTGCATCTACAGAGATAATCATATGGTTTTTGTCCTTGGCTCTATTGATATAGTGTATTACATTTATTGATTTGCGTATGTTGAACCATCCCTGCATCCCTGGAATGAATCCCATTTGGTCAGGGTGTATGATCTTCTTGATAATCTTCTGCATTCTATCTGACAGTATCTTATTAAGGATTTTTGCATCTATGTTCATTAGTGAGATTGGCCTATAGTTCTCTTTTTCAGTTGGGTCTCTCTCTGCTTTGGGCATCAAGATGATGCTTGCTTCCAGGAATGAATTTGGGAGTATTGCTTCCTTTTCAATTTCATTGAAGAGTTTAAACAGCAAGGGCAGTAGTTCCTCCCTAAATGTCTTGTAGAAATCAGCAGTGATGACATCAGGACCTGGGCTTTTCTTAGTTGGTAAGGTTTCAATTACATTTTCAATTTCATTGATTGATATTGGGTTGTTTAGAATTTTTAGGTCTTCTTTGTTCAACTTTGGTAATTCATATGTATCTAGGAATCTGTCCATTTCTTCTGTGTTTTTCATGTTATTGGCGTATAGGTTCTCAAAGTAGATATGTATGATCCTCTCAATTTCTGCTGGGTCTGTTGTAATTTCACCCTTTTCATTCCTAATTGCATGGATTTGATCCTTTTGTTTCCTTTTCTGATAAGGATGGCTAAGGGTTTGTCAATTTTGTTTATTCTTTTGAAGAACCAACTCTTGGCTTCATTGATCTTTTGTATTGTTCCCTTAGGCTACATTGCATTGATTTTTGCTCTGATTTTTATAATTTCCTCCCTCGTATGAGCTTTGGATTTGTCCTGCTCTTCTTTTTCTAGAAGCTTGAGGTTGAGCATCAGGTTGTTTAATTGGGCTTGCTCTGTTTTCCTAATATGAGTATTCACTGCTATGAATTTCCCTCATAAGACTGCTTTCATTGTGTCCCTTAGATTTGGATAGGTTGTATTGTCATTATCATTTAATTGAAAGAACTGTCTGATTTCTTCTTTAATTTCCTCTGTGCCCTATTGGTTATTCAGAAGTGTGTTGTTCAATTTCCATGTGTTTATGAAATTTTTGCAGTTTCTTTTGCTATTTATCTCCTATTTCATGGCAGTATTGTCTGATAATATACAGGGGATAACTTCAATTCCTTTGCACTTACCTAAACATGTTCTATGAGCGAGTATGTGGTCTATTTTGGAGAATGACCCATGTGCAATTGAAAAGAATGTGTATTCTAGGGAAAGGAAAAATTATGAGAAAAGAAAATAAATGGAAACAAAGTCTATGTAAATAGGGAAGGGTGGAGGGGGTGCGGGGTGCACAGGTAATGGGGAAAAAAATAAGAACCAAGATACATCATGTACAGGTACAAGCACCCAATGATAAATGTAAAAGTATTATTTACCTAAAATGTGCCAATAAAAGAATTTAAGGAAAAGAAAAAAGAATGTGTATTCTGATTTTGTGGGGTGGAACTCCCTGTAAACATCTGATAAGTTCATTTGTTCAAGAGTTTGATTGAGTTTCAGTATTTCATTGTTTGTTTTTTGTCGAGTTGATCTATTTCTTTGTGACAGTGGGGTATTGAGGTCCCCCACTACTATTGTATTAATGCTTATATGATTTTTCTTGTCCATTAGTATTTGTTTTATATAGTTGGGTACACTAGTGTTTGGTGCATAGATATTTATGATTGTCATCTCTTCCTCTTGAATTGTTCCCTTTACAAGGATGTAGTATCCTTCTTTGTCTGTCTTAATCAGTGTTGGTTTGAAATCCACTTGATCTGCAAAGAAGATAGCTACTCCTGCTTTTTTTTGAGTTCCTGTCACATGAAGTATTGTTTTCCACCCTTTAACTTTCAGTCTATGAGTTTCATTTTGAATTAAGTGTTTTTTGTATGCAGCATATTGTTGGATCTTGCTTCTTGACCCATTCTGCCAGTCTATTTCTTTTGATTGGTGAGTCGAGACCATTCACATTGATGGTTATAACTGTTACCTATTGACTTATCCTTGTGAAGACTTTTTCTTTTTGTTGAATTCTCCCCGTTTGTGTTTAATTTCTTGTCATGTCTGATGGATTCATTCTTCTGGGCTTCCTGGGGTTGTGATCCACATTGTCTTTTCCTAGGATATTGTCTAAAATTTTTGGAGTGCTGGTTTGGTATTCATGAAGTTCCTAAGGTGCTCTTTGCCATGAAAGTATCTTATTTCACCATCCGTTTTGAAAGACAATTTTGTAGGTTACATCAATCTGGGTTGGAGGCTGTTTTCCTTTTGGGCTTGCAATATGCCACTTCAAGCTCTTCTTGCCTTGAGGGTTTGATTGAGAAGTCTGCTGTGATTCTGATGGGCTTTCCTTTGTATGTGATTTATTTCTTTTCTCTAACTGCTTGAAGAACTTTGTCCTTCAGTTGGGTTTCTGGAATCTTAACAATTATACCCCTATGTGTAGATTTTTTTTGATCAAGGTGAGTTGGAGTCCTATATGCCTCACTTATCTGTATGTCAAGTTCTTTTCCCTTATTTGGGAAGTTTTCCAGCATCACTTCTGTGAACAGTTTTCTTATGTCATCTGCACACTCTCCTATTTCTTTGTTGACTCCAATCAGTCTTATGTTGTTCTTCTTTGCATTGTCTAGCAGCTGCTGGATTGATTTCTCATGGTCCCTTACTATTTTAAAGAAATTTTGCTTTCCTGGTCACTAATTGCAATCTTATCTTCTATATCTGAAATTCTGTCCTCACATTGGCTCATTGTGCTGCATAGACTTTCAGTGGAGTTTTTAATCTCCTGGAAATCTGTTTGCATCTGTTTTATGGATTCTATTTGTTTCCTATGTTGGGATTCCACCATATTCCTCAGCTCCTCTATTTTATCTGTGTCCTCTCTAGATCTATTAATCATGTCTTGCACTATGGGCACAATCTCTGCTGTTATGTGAGAAATTATTTCTGATTTCATTTTTTCCAGATCCTCTTTTGTTGCTAGTTCAGGGAGTCCAGGTGGTAGAGTATCAGTTTTCCCTCTCGTTTCCCTTTGGGGTTGTTGTAGGTGATCTGGAAGTCTGGTTTTGAGGCTTGTTTACATGTCTTCTCATTTCGATAGGGGGGTGCTGCTGGCGCCCATGCAGCTCACCTCCTCTGTGCTGGGAGTGGTGGTACATTGGCCTGGAAGCCTCCTCCTCTGCAGTGGGAGTTGTTGCATGTTGACCCAGAAGCCTCGTCTTCTGTGCTGGGAGCAGTGGCACATCGACCAGGAAGAATCCTCCTCTGTGCTGGGAGCGGTGGTATATTGGCCTGGAAGCCTCTAAATGTTTTTGTTGTAACATTAAGAACTTTGATAAATTTTTATTTAAGTTTAGTACATAGTGAGAGATATTAGACTAGTTTCAATCATCTACATGTCCATAGCCAATTTTCCCAGCATCATTTGTTAAAAAGGCCATCTTTCCTCCAGTATATGTTTTTAGTCCCTTTGTCAATAATCAGATAGTTGAATGGGAGGACAGGCTATATGCTTTGTGTTGCCTAGTCAAAATAAAAAGGAAAATTCTCCATTAAAAAATTAATAGAAATTTCAGGATACCAATAGCAAAACCAGAACTGAGTTCAGAGCCATTCTAAGCACAGAGACCTGAACAACTGCACAACCCCATGCCTACAAAACTAGCCCTGTCTCTACCACAGGAAAAACTAACAACAGTGGTTGTACCATAAAGTGTCCTCAGGAGCTATCCATTTAAGCCACATAATACTGTTCATGATCTCAGAGTTAGTCTAGTTAATCATGTGAAAGTACCAGGGTTAGTAAGAAACCTTAGGTATAACAACTCTGGCAGGGAATCTAGAAGCAGAAAATCAATCTAAGCTGTCCCGTAAGGATGAAAGGAGCCATATGTGAAAGATCACAGCACCTACAACAATCTCAGACAGTCAAATTCTTCAGGGTAGAGCCAGCAGCAATATAAGGGGATGCTATCTCTGGACACAGGCAGTCTAAACACCTGCCCTAACAGGTTTGTCCATGTTGCAGTACTGAGAAGTGATATACAATCACAGTTTCAGTTGCTCAGCCATGAATGAGGGAAATGCCATCCTATGCCTCTACTCATGCAATGATGACTGCTGTTACAGGACAGAGTGCCCAAGAGAACTTGTGTAAATGCTTGGGCCCAATGTGGTGCCTGATGAATAATCATAGCAGCATAAAAAGAGCACAGCTCCAAGTAACACAGAAATTATGGAGGTCAATTGCAGCACTCCCCCAAAAAGCTAATTCTGCTCTCTGGTACCCAAAGTGGACTTTAAAGATGTACATATCCTGTTATTCATGACCTTATGTAGTCCTTTCCCTCATTGGATCTGTACTGGCTGCATGATTTGCCTTAATTAAAAGAATGTAGCAGATATGACAGATTTTTCCACTTTTGTGTTCTTAGGGACCCTAATCTGACCTTTCAAATTTCAACTATGCTAACGGAAAGCACTGGAGACTCTGTAACTACCAAGAAAAGTAGCTTTTGGATTTAAGCTTTTGGATTTTTCCATTTATAGTCACCTAACTCTGATCATAAATAGGAAAGGAACTTCCCTTTAAACCCAACAGAATCATGAAGAAAATAAAATTATTGTGGTTTTAAGTTACTAGGTTTTGGAATTGTTTTGTCCACAAGACTAGATCAGCATAACTGATAATAGAAATTCCACCCAGAAAACATAGCCACTGTGACTACTGAACAGGAAATTTATCATAAGAGTTAAGATGAGGAAGTAAAGGACTAAAGAAAGGAATTGGAGTACCAGGAAAAGTCCAGTGAGCCTATCTGCAGCACTGGAGGTGATGTCAGATGTTGGATGTTGGGTCTAGACACATCTAGGAACAGGACTGGGACTGCAAAGGGGCTACTGTAGAAGTCTGTGGACTTCTGCATAGCTACCACCTCTGTGGGGTTGTTGCCAAGTATCCTATGGTGACCCTGGGGCCATTGTAGGTCAGCTCAGTCAGGCTTCAGGAAGAAGAGTCAAACATGAAGCAAAGAACAGCAAGGTCACCAGCCCACTTGCATCTGTTTCTTACAGCCTCTTATCACCCACCTTCAGACAGTTTTGGCTGCTGCTTTACTTCCTCCTTCCAATTTCAAGTCCATTATTCTTTTGGCCAGCTCTACCAGAAAATTCTAAGGTTTCTAGAAGACACAGGTCTGATTTATCCAAGTTGCCTGAGCAAAGCCACTACAATCACAGAAGTGTGGAACTGTGTCAAACTGTGGATAACAACAAATTTCCTCATGTGCTAGTGAGGGGCTCTATCTGTCCTCAGCCAAATAAAAAGGCAGCAAGTTAGAAGCTCCAAGCTTCTGTGATATGGTGGACACTCGGTCCACACTGGTGGCATTGACAGAGAACTTTTAGCCCACCCCCATGCAGAACTGTGGAGTCATGTGTTACTGTGTCCAATTATTCATTTTAATCTCTATCTTATAAAACTTTTGTCCTACTTGTTTGCTGGTTCAGTAATGAGCCTAAGTAAAAAGAATTTAGAATAAAACCACAAGATTATTACTTCACACCTGTCAAAATGGTATCAAAAACATCCTCACATGTGTTGGCAAGGATGTGGAGGAAAAGTAACCCTGATACACTGTTCATAGGAATATAAATTAGTACCAGTATGGAGATTCTTTTAAAAATAAAAAATACAACTACCATATTTTTAGGCTTTGGATCTTATATATCCCCCAAAAGCCAAGGTGTTAAAGACTTGGTCACATGCCAGTGGCACTATTGGGAGATGGCAGAATCTTTAAGATTTGGGGCCTAATGGGAGAAAGTTAGGTCATTGTGGTCATGTCCTTGAAATCAATAACAAGATCCCAGTTCCTTCCCCTCTCTCTTCTTGCAGTCACCATAAGGTAGACAGGCTTCTTCTACCATGGCCTCCCACCATGATATACTTTGCCACCATAGGACTACAGAACCAAGCAATCATGGACCAAAATATCTGAAACCATGTGCCAAAATAAAGCTTTCCTCCTCAAATGTCATTTTTCTTGGGTATTTTGACTCAGTGACAAAAAGACAAGTAACACATGTTGCCCAGTAATTCCACTACTAGGTATACATCACGGGAAAGAAATCATATATTGAAGAGGAACCTGTACTCCTATGTTTACCACAGCATTATTTAGAGCAGCCAAATGGTAGAAACAACCTAAGTGTCCATCAACAGATGCATGGATAAGGAAAAGCAGCACATATTCATGTTGGAGTACTATTTAGCCTTTAAAAAGAATTCTATCATTGCAACAACATGGATAAACCTGGAGGACACTATGGTAAGTGAAATACCCCAGGAACAGAAAGGTAAATTCCAAGTGATTTCACTTATATGTGGAATCTAAAAAGGTTGAACTCAAAATGAAAGAGTAAACTGGTGGCTACCAGTGGCTGGGGATTCAGGGAATTGGGGAGATGTTGCCCAAGGGATACAAAATTGGAGTTTGACAGAAGGACTATGTTCAAGTGATATATATTGTACATTATGTTAACTACAGTTAATAACAATGTATTGTATAATTGAAATTGCTGAGAGAATAAAATTTAAATGCTCTAGCCTCAAAAAGATAAATATATAAAGTAATTAATACACTGATTACCTCCACTGAGCCATCCTGTAGCATATATACACTAAACATCATTGTTGTACACCATAAATATATGAAATTTTAAATATAAATGTTTGTTTGTTTATTTATTTATTTATTTATTTTGGTGCCGGGATCAAACTCAGGACCTTGCATTTGCAAGGCAGGCAGGGGAACCACTGAGCTAAACCTCCAGCCCTTAAATATAAACGAAAAGAAAATTCTTTCCAAAGAAAAATTTAGTCCAGTTCTCCTGAAGGTACAGCCTAGCCAAAAGACAGTAAACACATCACAAGATATAAGTAATTAGAAGTTTCAAAGTGTTTTAACCTCATTTAATGAAGCATTTTTCCATGAAATTCATCAATTTTCTAGGCAAAAAAATCCTCAACTTATCAGCATAATGCCCTTCCACTGAGTAACAGATTTCCTGGACTTATACATTTTTGCCCTCAAGAAGGGACCCTTGCTATTATATTGTCAAAATGAACATACTCCCAAAACTGATACACAGATTAACACAATTCCAATCAAAAATATTGGCACTTCTCAAAGAACTAGAGAAAAAAAATTTAAATCCATATGAACCAAAAGAGACTAAGAATAAAAAAAAAATCAATCCTGGGCAACCAGAGTAAAGCAGGAGGTATCACACACCTGACTTCAAGTTATACTACAAAGCAACCATGACAAAAATGGCATGGTATTGCCAAAAAAAAAACAAAACAAAAAACCGACATGTTGATCAATAGAACAGAAGAGATAATACAAATATTTCTGCAGACACATTTAGCTATTTGATCTTTGACAAAAGGATCAAAACATACATTGAAGGAAAGATAGCCTATTCAAACAATTGGTGCTGGGAAAATTGGGTATCTGTTTGCAGTGTTTGAAGCTGAATCCATATCTCTCACATGTGCTAAGCTAAAATAAAAATAGATCAAGGATCTAAACATTAAAAGAGAAACAATGACCCTACTGGAAGATAAAATATGTAAAACACTGGAGGTGGAGGTGAGGTGTAGGCAAGGACTTTCTGAACAGAACTCCAAATGCATAAGAAGTATGAGCAAGATTAACAAATTGGATTATATCAAATTAAAAAGCTTCTGCACAGCAAAGGAAACAATCAGGAGAGTGAAGAAACAGTCTACAGAATGGGATAAACTTTTGCCACCTATTCCTCAGAAAAGAACTAATATTTAGAATATATAAAATCTCAAAAAGGAGACGAGGTGCAGAGCGGCGGAGTGCAGCGGTAGGGATTCGGATTCATGTCTTGCCAACCAATCGGGGGAGGATCACGCCAGTGCCCAGGTCCCAGGAACCGTTGTCTTGTTCCTTCACTCATCGCCCATGCTCTCAGCCTCGTCTGGAAGGACAGGAGTTTTGGATTAAGCATATCCTCAAGGACAAGAATGCACCCTTCAAGCAATGTAGTTATATATCCACGAAGAATGGAAAGAGATGTCCCAGTGCTGCCCCAAAGCCAGAGAAGAAAGATGGTATGTCCTTCTGTGCTGATCATGCCCGAAGGAATGCCCTAGTGCTTCATGCTCAAATGAAGAAGACCAACCCAGGGCCTATGGGTGAAACTCTGTTGTGCCAGCTGAGTTCATATGCTAAGACAGAGTTGGGATCTCAGACTCCAGAAAGTAGCCGTAGTGAAGCCAGCTGAATACTGGATGAAGACAGATGGAGTGATGGAGACCAGGAACCCATTACTGTGGATCAGACATGGAGAGGTTACCCTGACAGTGAAGCTGATAGCATAGACAGTGATCAAGAAGATCCCCTAAAACATGCTGGTGTGTGCACAGCAGAAGTGGCCCTGATTACGAGTGAAAAGTTAATTCGTTTGCAGTCTTTATACATAGATCAGTTTAAACGACTTCAGCATTTGCTTAAGAAGAAGCAGCGCCGGTACTTACATAACCGCAAAGTGGGACATGAAGCTCTAGACAGCAGTCTCTAGACTGGCCCAGAGGGACTCCGGCGGTATCGCCAGCGCTGTGGAGTGGAAGCCTTACTACACAGGCAACTGAAGGAACGCAGAATGCAGGCCACGGATGGTGCTGCCCAGCAGGCCCATACCACTGGTTCCAGTCAGAGGTGTTTGGCCTTCATGGATGATGTTCGTTGTTCCAATCAGTCTCTTCCAATGACCAGACACTGCCTTACCCATATTTGTCAGGATACAAATCAAGTTCTTTTCAAATGCTACCAGGGATCTGAAGAGGTCCCCTGCAACAAAGCAGTTCCTGTAAGCCTCTCTGAGGATCCCTGCTGTCCACTGCATTTCCAGTTGCCTCCTCAGATGTATAAGCCCGAGCAGGACTTGGATGTTGTGGGTGATGGTATGCAGTGTTCTCCTTCACCCTTGCTTTTTGATCCTTCACTAACCCTTGAAGATCATTCAGTCAAAGAAATTGCTGAAGGCTCAGTGGATATATTGAGCCAGGTGCAGATGGCTGGAGATGGGTGCAGATCCCAGGGATCTTGAAATTCTGAGAAAGTCTGTGTGCCATTGCCTCAAAGTGGATTGGCTACTGCAAATGGGAAACCAGAACCCACTTCTATCAGCTGACAGTTTGTTCTAGGAACTATTTGATTTGGTGGATTTGAATTTCCCGTTCTTCAAATAAGTGTCTCTGATCACCTCTTAACTTAAATGGGGCAACTCTGCCTTGTTTTCCTTCTGGGTTAGAGAGTGCTACAGTCAAATAAAAGCTAAATCTGGGGAGAATGGGTCAGTAGTGTCCAAAAGCTGTGGGTTTCTTCCTGCTGTGGGCAAGGAGAGGTCATCCCTATCTCTGGTATTGAATGAATGTTTGAGACTTTGCCTACTGGGAAAAACATCTTTGGAATGGTGTTTCCTAAGTCACGGGCAAGAATCCACATAGATAACTAGACGGGGCCTGTGTTTAAGAATGGTGCTTTTGAATATTGGTGGTCCCAGCGTCTGGTTATGTACCCAAAGGCCTGCATTTTAGCTTCTCTTACCATCCGCTTAATCTGGCACTCTGAACCTTTTCCCCAACTGAACTCTGACTTTCATGCTCTGAGAAAATATCCCACAGGACTGGGCCCTCCTTAACCAATCTACCTTCCTTCCAATCTATGTAAATTTCTGCGGTGGCTATCTTATGTAAAATACAGTAAAAATTTATTGTACATAGTTTCTATTAAATGTTAAAACATGAAAAAAAATAAAATAAAATCTCAAAAAAGTTAGGCCATCCAAAACAAAAGATGTAATTTTTAAAAAGTGGGCAATAAAATGAATAGATGCATTTTAAAAGAAGAACAAATGATCGATAAACATATGAAAAAAATGTTTAACATCTCTCGCCATTAGAGAAATGCAAATTAAAATGACACAATGATTTCATGATACTAGAAAGAATGGCAATCATCAAGAAACCAAATAACAAATGCTGACATGGCTGCTGTAAAAAAAGAACCCTTATACATTGTTGATGGGAATGTAAACTAGTACATCCAGTATGGAGATTTCTCAAAGAACTAAATTAGAAATTCTGTTTGACACAGCTATGCCCCTTCTAGGTATCTTCCAAAAAGAGTTAAGACATCATATTACAGTGATAGATGCACAGCAATGTTTGGTTGGTTTTTTTTTTTTTGGTACTGAGGATCAAACTCAGGACCTTGCACTTGCAAGGCAGGCACGCTGTCACTGAGGTAAATCCCTGGCCCCGACACAGCAATGTTTATAGCAGAACAATTCATAGTAGCTTAATCCTGGAAGCAGCCTATATTTTCATCAACAGATGAATGGATAAAGAAAATGTGGTATATATACATAATAAAATACTATTTGGCTGTAAAGGATAAATTTGAGTCATTTGTTGGAAAATGGATACACCTGGAAAATATAGTATTATACAATTGGATGGTATAATATATACACCTCAAAAATATATGTTAAGTGAAATAAATCAGATGCTCAAGCTTAAATACCATGTAGCATTTCTCATTTGAGTAAGGCAAAGTATAAATAAAGAGCAAAATAAAGGATCGATGGAAGAAAGCAGGGAGATAGATCATTTGCAAACAGGAAGGGGTCCAAGAGAAAGAGGGCAAGGGGAGGGGAGAAAGGAAAAGTAAAATGATTTAAGATGTGTCATGTATGTGTACCAAATATGTACAATGAATGTAAACATTATATGTCATAAACATAATCTAAAATAATAATAATAATAATAATAATAACAACAAAAATGGGAAAAGGTTGTCTAGGGATGCAGGGAAGGAGGGAAGTGTGGAGGATAAGGGGAATAAAAAAGAATCAAAATGTGTTATACACATGTACATACTTCCTAAAGTGAATATAAACTTTGTATATTGCAAACATGTACTAATTAAAATTTTAAAAATAAAGATGGATAATTTAGTTCTATAAAAAATAAAATAAGACATCATGAATAAGTCTTTTCTACTTGAAAAGATTTTGGAAACTATGACAACTTTATAAACTTTTATCCCATTTGTATTTACTTAATCTCATTTTTAGTAAGTGTGGTTGAATTTGTCCTTAAACAAACCTAGCCATTGAAAGAGGTGAGGAAATACCTCTCCAAAATAAGTTGCTTTTGGAATGTTCACTACTTTGAGCTACAGGAACTTGAAAAATACCAAAATTAAGAGTGTAGCTTTCTGAATTACCACAAGCTGCTAGACAGATCCACCAAAAGGAATGCTATTGTTATCAATCCTCTCCCTAGGAAGTTTCAGCAACCAAGGAAGATTGACTTTCATCACAGGAGAAACTCAAGACAGATCTTGTCACAAACTATTATCTGTCCCCCTAAGAACCCATTCATTTTTACTCCAAATAATTTATTTTGAGGATGAATCGCTTCTTCATTGCCTGACCATTATACTAGATAGTGATGAGTTCTGTCTGAATAGCAAATAAAGGATTTTCCTACCAAAGATAATGATCTACTCTTGCAGACTTTGACAAAGGAAATGTGGTATTAAAGGTAAGACAGCTTGGTGATATGGACTGTAAAGCAAAGCCAGAATATTCTGTTGGCCACAAAATCTTTAAGAAAGCTGCCAAATTGCCTATTTGTGGATGGAAGAATTTTGAAAATTGAATTTTTTGTACCATTTGGTTAATACTGTAAAGAGATTGATGGATCACAGCACAGTCCTCTAGAAGGAATAATCTCCCTCATCCAACTCCATGAAGAAAACCTGCAGGGAGGTAGGTATGTTCTTTATAGACCTGGTAACCTCTCCTTGACAGGTTTGAGTGTCCAAGTTTGGGGGGAGAGGCAGGAAAGAGCTGAAGTACTACTTTGCAGCCTAAAGAAAAAGCATTTGGAGTTCCAGGAACTTAACAATGCAAGAAGTAAAAGGAAGAAGAAAAAAAAGGGAAGGTAGAGAGAAACTGGACACTAAGGAAGAAGAGCCAATGAGAAATTCTTGTGGTAGAGTGTCCCAAGAATGTACAACAGTATGTGATTTCACATTGTTCTTTGTTTAGTGTACTGGGGCTTTAAATTGGCAAAAACAAAGACACAGCCATCGCCCTTTCAGAGTTTGGAGCTGATTTCCACACTGACACAGGGGTCAAGCAAATGATCAAAATATTAGCTTTATATATGGTGAGGTAAAACTAACAAGAGTGATCTGACCCAAAGCCAAAATTGGGATTTCTAGTGGTTTTCCTCACATCTAGAAGTCAGAAAGACACACCCTTTGCACTCCAAATTAGATGAAAAATAGATACTTATCCACTAGGTCAAAGGAACCAATACCTACCCCAACCCCATTAATTAGAAGCTGTTGTTAGGGAAAGAGCCTGGTTTCCAGATCTTGCTCCAGAAGTTAGGATAGGGCCTGACCCATGTATGCAGCACAGGAGTCCAAGCAGGACAGGCACATTACCAACAGAAAGATCCAAAGACATGGAAGAAGAAGCCAAATGTCATACAATTAACTCCAAGCTATTACATCCCAAGTTCTGTGTTGAGGTGAATAACTCAGGATAACTGAAATAGAGATTATCTTCAGAAAAATGTAAAAGGGTGAGTAACTTAGCATTACAGTTCAGAAAGAAACACTAGTTTTATAATTAAAAATTTTACAAACATGCCTTCACTAAAATGAGAAATGAAATATAGACCACATGACTACATCAACTATAATCCAAGTATTATAGAAGACAAGATTGCAATTAGTGACCAGGAAAAGAAAGCTTTCCTTAAAATTGTAAGGGACCATGAGAAATCAATCCAGCAGCTGCTAGACGATGGAAAGAAGAATAACATAAGACTGATTGGAGACAATGAAGAAACAGGAGAGTGCAGACGGCATAAAGAAAACTGTTCACAGAAGTGATGGCAGAAAATTTCCCAAGCAGGGGAAAAGAACTTGACATACAGATAAGTGAGGTATATAGGACTACAAATAGCCTTGATCAAAAAAAATCTACACAAAGGCATATAATTGTTAAGATTCCAGAAACCCAACAGAAGAACAAACTACTACAAGCAGTTAGAGAAAAGAAACAAATCACATACAAAGGAAAGCCCATCAGAAACACAGCAGACTTCTCAATGCAAATCATCAAGGCAAGAAGAGGCCTTCTGTCCCACCGCTTGTGTCCAGAGGAAGGGGCTTCTGAGCCACCGTCCCACTTCACCTGGTATAGAGGAAGGGGCTTCCCAGCCACCATCACTCCCACTGCTCCCAGCCCAGAGGAAAGGGCTTTTGGGCTGCCTTCTGTCCCACTGCTCCCAGCCCAGAGGAAGGGGCTTCTGGGCCACCATCCCTACTGCAGCTCCCAGCCCCTGTCCCACCTCTCCCAGCTCAGAGGAGGTGATCCAGGTGGGTGCCAACAGCACCCCCCCCCAGTCAAAATGAGAAAACATGTAAATAAGCCTCAAAACCAGACTTCAAGATCACCTACAACAACTCCAAAGGGAAATGAGATGAAACACTCTGATACTCAACCACCTGGGCCCACTGAACTGGAAACAACAGGGGATCTGGAAAAAAATGAAATCAGAAATAATTTCTCAGATAACAGGAGAAATTGTGCCCCTAGTGCAAGACATGATTAATAAATCTAGAGAGGAGCTGAGGAACAGGATGGAATCCCAACATAGGAAACAAATGGAATCCATAAAAAAGATGTAAATAGATTTCCAGGAAATGAAAACTCCATTGAAAGTCTACACAGCAGAATGAGCCAATGTGAGGACAGAATTTCAGATACAGAAGATAAGATTGCAATTAATGACCAGGAAAAGAAAAATTGCTTCAAAATTATAAGGGAACATGAGAAATCAGGGCAAGAAGAGCTTGGAGTGATGTATTTCAAGCACTAAAGGAAAACAACCTCCAACACAGATTGATGTACCCTGCAAAACTATCTTTCAAAATTGACGGTGAAACAAGATACTTTCATGACAAAGAGCACCTTAGGAACTTTATGAATACCAAACCAGCATTTAAAAATATTTTAGCCCATATCCTAGGAAAAGACAACAAGGATCACAACCCCAGGAAGCCCTGCAAAACAATCCATTGAGCACAACAAAAAATTAAATGCAAAGAGGGAGAATCCAATAAAAAGAAAAAGTCATGACAACTGTAACTCAATATGTATCAGTTATAACCATCAATGTTATTGGTCTCAACTCACCAATCAAAAGTAGACTGGCAGAATGGGTCAAGAAGCAAGATCCAACAATATACTTCTTACAAGAAACACACTTAATTCAAAAAGAAACTCAAAGACTGAAAGTTAAAGGGTAGAAAACAATACTCCATGTGATGGGAACTCCAAAAAAAGCAGGAGTAGCTATCCTCTTTGCAGATCAAGTAGATTTTAAACCAACACTGATTAAGAGAGACAAAGAAGGTCACTATATCCTTGTAAAGGGAACAATCCAAGGAGAAGAGATGACAATCATAAATATGCACCAAACACTAGTGCACCCAACTATATAAAACAAATACTAACAGATGTGAAAAATCATATAAGCACTAATACAAGAGTAGTGCAGGACCTCAATACCCCACTGTCACAAATAGATAGATCAACTAGACAAAAAACAAGCAACAAAACACTAGAACGCAACCAAACTCTAGAACAAATGAACTTATCAGATGTTTACAGAGTGTTCCACCCCACAAAATCAGAATAAAATTCTTTTCAGCTACATATGGGTTGTTCTCCAAAATAGACCACATACTCGCTCATAGAACATATATAGGTAAGTGCAAAGGAATTGAAGTTCTCCGCTGTATATTATCAGACCATAGTGCGATGAAATTGGAGATCCATGGCAAAAGAAAACACAAAAATTTCATAAACACATAGAAATTGAACAAAACACTTCTGAATAACAAATGAGTCACAGAGGAAATTAATGAAATCAGACAGTTCCTTCAATTAAATGACAATGACAATACAACAT
>NW_004624742.1:11024210-11055706 GCF_000247695.1 Heterocephalus glaber | reverse complement strand
CCAATTTCATCGCACTATGGTCTGATAATATACAGGGGATAACTTCAATTCCTTTGCACTTACTTAAATATATTCTATGAGTGAGTATGTGGTTTATTTTGGAGAACAACCCATATGCAGCTGAAAAGAATACGTATTCTGATTTTGTGGGGTGTAACACTCTGTAAACATCTGTTAAGTTCATTTGTTGAAGAGTTCAATTGAGTTCTAGTATTTCATTGCTTATTTTTTGTCTAGATGAACTATCTATTTCTGACAGTGGGTTATTGAGGTCCTCCACTACTATTGTATTAGTGCATATATGATTTTTCATGTCTGTTAGTATTTGTTTTATGTAGTTGGGTGCACTAGCGTTTGGTGCATATATATTTATGATTGTCATCTCTTCCTCTTGGATTTTTCCCTTTACAAGGATATAGTGTCCTTCTTTGTCTCTCTCAATCAATGTGGGTTTGAAATCTACTTTTTCTGCAAAGAGGATAGCTACTCCTGTTTTTTTTCAGGTTCTCATCTCATGGATTATTGTTTTCCACCCTTTAACTTTCAATCTATCAGTTTCTTTTTGAATTAAGTGTATTTCTTGTATGCAGCATATTGTTGGATTTTGCTTCTTGACCCATTCTGCTGGTCTTTTTCTTTTGATTGGTGAATTGAGACCATTAACATTGATGGTTATAACCGATACTTATTGACTTATCATTGTCATGACTTTTCCTTTTTATTGGATTCTCCCCTGTTTGTGTTTAGTTTCTTGTCATGCCCAATGGATTTATTCTGCTGGGCCTCCTGGGGTTGTGATCCTCATTGTCTTTTCCTAAGATATTGTCTAAAAGTTTTTGGAGTGCTGATTTGGTATTCATGAAGTTCTTGAGGTGCTCTTTGACATGAAAGTATCTTATTTCTCCATAAATTTTGAAAGATAGTTTTGCAGGGTACATCAATCTGGGTTGGAGGCTATTTTCCTTTAGGGCTTAGAATACATCACTCCAAGCTCTTCTTGCCTTGGGGATTTGCATTTAGAAGTCTGCTATGATTCTGATGGACTTTCCTTTGTATGTGATTTGTTTCTTTTCTCTAAGTGCTTGTAGAACTTTTTTCTTCTTTTGAGTTTCTGGAATCTTAACAATTATATGCCTATGTGTAGATTTTTTTGATCAAGGCTATTTGGATTCCTATATGCCTCACTTATCTGTATCTCAAGTTTTTTTCCCTGCTTGGGAAGTTTTCTGCCATTACTTCTGCAAAGAGTTTTTTTTATGCCATCTGCACTCTCTCCTGTTTCTTCATTGACTCCAATCAGTCTTATGTTGAATCTTCTTTCCATCATCTAGCAGCTGCTGGATTCATTTCTCGTTGTCCCTTATAATTTTGAAACAATTTTCTTTTCCTGGCCACTAATTGCAATCTTATCTTCTATATCTGAAATTCTGCCCTCACATTGGTTCCTTCTGATGTACAGACTTTCAGTGGAGTTTTTAATCTCCTGGAAATCTGTTTGCATCTGTTTCATGGATTCCATTTGTTTCCTATGTTGGGATTCTATCATGTTCCTCAGCTCCTCTATTTTTTTATGTGTGTCCTCTGTACATTTATTAATCATGTCTTGCACTATGGAAACAATCTCTCCTGTTATGTGAGAAATTATTTCTGGTTTCATTTTTTCCAGATTCTCTTTTGTTGCCAGTTCAGGAAGTCCAGGTGGTTGAGTATCAGAGTGTTCCATCTCATTTCCCTTTGGGGTTGCTGTAGGTGATCTGGAAATCTGGTTTTGAGACTTGATGTGTCTTTTATTTAATATCCTAGTTGGCTTTAAAAAGATAAAATTCTGAGAAGGAATTTAGAGGGGATACTATAGGAATTTTGCTTAGAAAACATTTGAGAAACATTATTAACCACTCTAAGTTATCCCAGGAGATGGCATCCACTGATAGAGTCTCTGAAATCTCTCCACAGCCTATAAACACTTCACTATCCAAGACAGTCACTTGCAGACTCCTAATCCACAACCCACATAATCACACAAAGAAACCTTACTTCAATTTTTCAATCTATAACTGATTTTGAACCATCAAACACAATTTTCTTTCATATCCATAGAACTACCACTCCAAACAATAATAACATGTTGATACCTAAATGTCAAAAGGAAAGAAAAAAAGAGAAGAAAAGAAAAAGAAAAAAACGTATCCTTAGGAAAGAAGTGGAATTCTTTCATCTGTCTTAGGTCATTCCATCCTATTTTGGAGCTCTCCAAAGCTACTTTCCTCATTCCCCATTTGTCCTTTCTGCCTTTATATCTCTGAACTACATCCTTCAGATTCATGGTTCTGAACCCATTTAATTTGTTGATTTGGTACAGTAAATGTCAAAACAAGGGACTCTTAAAGAGAATCAGGAAGAGAGCCTTGGAACTACTAAAGAACAGTTCAGTTGTGGGCTTGTGTTAGAGCAGTAAGCATCAAGGGGGAGCCTGTCTTGAAAAACAGTGTAGACTGGGATGATTCACCAAGATGAAGAAGCTGAAATGATCATCCATCACTTAGGATTCCTCAAATATTCAGTGGATTTGATCACATAGAACAGATCACCCTAAGTGCTTTTTATCCATCTAGATGATATCCCACTAGAAAATAAGCTTTAAGGAGAGTCAATTTATCTTATTCACCATGCTCATTTCAGGTTCATAGCTTTTCCAGTTTGATGGCAGAGTAATACCTCTGTGATAAAAACTTTATTTCTTCTGCACAATTTTCCCTAACTGTAGCCATCGGGCACTTACCCAAGTTACTCCTCCTAGTAGTAGGGTAAGGAGAAGTAAGTTCCACCTAATACCAGTTCCTACAGACTGTTCCTCAGCTACATCAGCTAAAGCTGTTCTTCACCCAGACTTCTTCTATCAGAAATGATAACAGATTTAGGACTGCTGATGTGCATAGTATATTCCTTCTTTGTGCTAAAAATAAAGGTAAGTAATGAAGGATCCATGAAAAGGTGAGGAAACTGAATTTCAGAGCACTACAAAAATCAAGCAAGATCTGCTACCCAGAAAGTGCTAACAGCACCCTTGGGACTAAGTAAATGACTCCAAAGTCCATGTACATATTTATAGTAACAAACTTTTCTGAACACCATGCCTAAGCAGCTGCCTTTTGAAGTAAAAGATCTAAAGACTAACAAGATTTTCATCATGCAGGATGAAGTGATAAAAAAGGATTGGCAGGTGGCAGAGCTGGGATTATGGGCAGAGACCCTACTCATAGCTCAGTTGCTTCTGTATTAACTAACAATGTATTAACTCGCACTCAACTGACCTCATATACTTTTTTCCTTCCATGATAGGCTATGGTGACCACAGCATCTAATTACCTGTTTGAAGCCACAGAAAAGAGATTTTTTTTCAAAAATGTATCTGTATTGATTCCTGACACTTGGGAGGGAAAACCTCAATACAGGAGGCCAAGATATGAGAGCTACACACAGGTAAGTGTTAAAATTATCTCCAACAGAAAGGAGTATTTCATGATGCTTCTTAGATTTTTCACAGATGGATTGTTTCAAACTTGTTCTCACTAAATATCGTCATTTCTGCTCTTAATGTTTTCATAATCTTTTTCAACATTCTCAGGCTGATGTTATAGTTGCACCACCGACCCTCCAGGGCAAAGATGAACCTTATACCAGGCAGTTCACAGAATGTGGAGAAAAAGCAGAATATATTCATTTCACTCCTGACTTTGTACGAGGAAAAAAACAAGATGAATATGGGCCATTAGGTAGGAAATTTGGTCAAAACATTTGATTTTCAACAAGAAAATCTGTTCCCAGGTTCAAATCCTGATTCTTCTGTATATTAGATATGTGTGAAATCAAAGATGTATCTTCTCAGACCTTATTTCTGTCCAAATATGAATAGAAGAGTCCTACATTATAGAATTTTTAAAATAGAAAATTATTTAATTACACAATATAGTGTATAACAGTGCCCTGAGAAATTTAGACAGAGAGCAGGAACAATAAATGTTAAGACATACTTTTAGTTTCCAAGTTTCAAGTTTTCCATAGTAAGATATTAATTAGTTTCATGCCAGCTTCCTGGATTCCAGATGTACAATAAGCTGGAAACAGCCACAATACCAGTTACCTGTCAAGAGAAAAATTCAGAGGAGGTTAGTAACTGCTACGATTATTTAAACTTTCTGTTTGAGGCAAACAAAACTGTCTATAATTCATCATTTGGACCTATTAAAATTGCAATTTCATCTACTTCAATCTAAATATCAAGATTACTTGTTCAATTAAATGAAATCATATTATTTTTAAAAGACAAATTATAGATAAAGGCCAATTCATGTATCATTATTCACTAAAAACTTTCATGACCCCCCATACACCAGACTCATCTCCAAATGCCTGTTAAGTGAACATTCATGGAGTCTCTTGTCTCTGCCATAGCTCAACCAGCACTAGTCAACTTGAATTTGTTCCTCATTCCCATCTTGAAACCTCCATATTTCCTCCCATTGCAATCTTACATCCTCCCCAGATTTTATCCCTACCAAGTTTGTCTCCTTGCCCTCTAACCTTTTGCATCCTCTTCACTGTTCTTTCTTGCTACCTGGCATGTCCAGAAAACTCTTCAACCATAAGTACAAATGATTCAATTCCCCTACCACTCTCATGCTTAGCGCTTGTTTGACTTACTCAATCTCTAGTACTGAATGATTCAGCTGGGCTCTATCTCCTCTATATCCACAGAAGAGGAAGACTTTTCCAATTTTTAAGGCCAATCCCCCCATCTGAGCTCTTGATCATTCTTCATATCCCACATCTCAGTCTTATCTGAGGACAGATTCTGCCCTTCCTCTTAGGAGTCTTTATTATATAAGGTGATGTGTGTGTTTGTGAAAAAAAGACATTCTGCAAACCATGCCCTAAAACAACAAAGCTTTTGGAAAAATAAGATGAAAAGTAAAGCCCCCAAAATCTATATAATTTGTAATGATTATGGTAAAAAGAAAACAGTGAGAATAGGTCCCTAGAATGATCATTTGGACCCCTAAGGCAGCAACTCTGGGTGTCTGGAGACTACTACAGCATGTGCATAACACACATTAGAAATGAGACGAAAGTAGCCCAAAATAAGACAAGATGTAGATGGGAACAGAATTCTACATCTTTTCGGGTGAGTCTGGGAAGCAGGCCAGGTTGAGGAGAGAGCAGATCTGGAAGCAGACATGGCTAAGAAGGCAGCCGCAGGTGCAGCAGTTTCATACTGTCTTCGGGTCAGCTAAGTTCCTGTTGTAGTAGTTGACATGAGCGGTTTCCTCCTCCATGAAAGTTATCCCACTCCCACTAACTTGACTTGGTTTTCACAGAACATTACCAGCAATTTTAAATTTTAAAGTATAAAGTAATAACTTAAGGATCTTGTTATAATGCAGACTCTGATTCAATAGGTTTCGAGTAGGCCAGAAACTGCTTCTCCAACAAGTTTCCAAGCTGTTGCCCCTGCCTCAGACCACATTCAGGGTAGCAAGGGCTTAGAGGAGAAACATGACTTCTCTTCCCTATTACTAATAGTTCCCTCCTATTTTCAGATCTCATATGAGGTTATCTGAGCTGAGGAAACACACATTACAGCAGAACTGACTTCCAGCTCTCCCTCTCCATTTCTGTTTCCTCTCAAGTTATTCCCAATACTGCTAAAACAAGAATTCTGCTTGTTTCTTCTTTCTGCATCTCAAACTGGTTTCACTTTTATTTCATTCATCTGGAAATTTCTATAAAAAATGTTTTATTCCAACTCTTCTCAAAACATCTCCAAGTGAAAGACTGTATGTTCATATTTTTAATGCCTAGAATTCCACTTAATGTATATAACTAAAAATACTAAAATACTAATTGTTTTATATAAATAATGTTTATATATACTACAAATGAGTCACTTCATTTTGACAATTCCCAAATCCTATACAGTGTATAATAGTGTTTCTCAATCGTTCTTTTCATTGGCAACTTCAGCAAGACCATTTTTAGACATTTTTATCCTTGTTACAGCCACATAATATCTCAAAATAACAGAATTATTATATAAAGTTGAAGTTTGAAGAGTAAGAACTTTTGATTCCTTTGGACACAAACCCAAATCCCAGCCTACTGTGACAATAGTATATATTCCACAAATTTTTATTGATTAAACTGTTGTAGAGTAAAATTATAATACATGAGGTAAAAATACAATGCTATCTAATGCAATAGGTTCCTTTTATATATGAAAATATAAATGGTTAGGAGTTATGGAAAACCTAAATCTAAATATATCTGTGACTGCAAGATCTTAAAATTTTTGAGATATGGGATTTGTCATTTGAATGTTGGTCACAATATTTTCCCACAGGGAGGCTGTTTGTCCATGAGTGGGCCCATCTCCGCTGGGGAGTGTTTGATGAATACAATGAAGATGAGCCTTTCTACAGCGCCAAGTCAAAGAAAATTGAAGCCACAAGGCAAGGCTACTTAAATTCTCCTAACACAATATCAGACTTTTACCAAATTTTATTTTTTAACCTGACTTATTATAAATGATAATCACTCATGTCTGACCTGAAGCAGATGACAGATGCAATATCACAAAACTGCTTTTACTTTGTTAGAAAATTTCTCTTCAAGTAGCTAGTTATCTATTTAAAATACACATTACTTCAATGGCAAGCATTTTTTGGCAATTTTACACATTTTACACTTGCCTGCCATACCTGCCAGAACTCACTTTGAAGCTATGCACAATGCAGGTGGACTTACTATACATTTGGAGATCAAAATCAGTCCATTTTGGTTAAAATCAGTCTAAAATGGTTAAGTACTACTGAATTGTTTAGAACTTAACTGGTGAATTACTGCATAAAATCAAGTGGCTTCAAAGAGCCAACCAAGAACTTCTTGGAGATTTTTACAGGTCAGTTTAAAATATTGATCTAGCATTGCAGTTAATAATAAACTGTTCTTTAAATTATGAGATCAAGAGAGCAAGCCTGATGGGAGGGATCCATTTAAAGTAGGGTGCCATCAGCAACTTGTGGTACATGTCCTGTTACGATTAAAGAATTGTCACTAATTTGCAAATTAAAAGGAATATGATTTCAATGAAAACTGCTTCTCTGCCCCGTTGCACCAGGTCTTAGGGACGTATTTTGTTTATTGTTTTTTGTTTTTCTGAGACAGGGTTTCACTATGTACTTCAGGCTGATCTTAAACTCACTTATTTAGCCCAGGCTGGCCTCAAACATATGTCAATCCTCCTGCATCAGCCTCCCAAGTGCTGGGATTACAGGTGTGTGGCACCACATCCAGATAGGGACATATTTTGAAAAGTATTACATTGATTACGCTTTTTAAGCCATATCTGCCCAAATGGTTTTTTCAGCCCTAAAATATTCATCATGAGTGTTCATATAGATGGCAACATTATGTTAACTAAGTTTGGGGGAATAGAAGAATAGACATATTTAAGAGACTCCCTAAGGACTGAAGGAGATCTAGTCATAGTTTTCTGACTTTCACATGAAAACCTATGGAGGAGATGAGACATAGTCACATCCCAGCATATCTGCCATAATATCTGCCGCCTATTGCCAATTCCATACAAGCACATGTTGTAATGCCTCCATCAATATTTATTCTATTGTCATTTTTTACAGCTCCTCACTCTTTGCTTCCAGTCACATTTCTTTCTGGATAAGAAGGTCTTGAACAGGGGGCGGGGATTTAGCTCAGTTGCACCGTGCCTGCCTCACAAGCGCAAGGTCCTGAGTTCCATCCCTGGATCCAAAAAAAAGAATGTCTTGAATAATCAAAACACTTGTGGCTTTGCCTTTTCCCATTTTGGAGGGATATCTGCTTAAGAAGTGTGCAGAGAATGTAGTACCCAGAGGAAATGGTTTCACAAGTTCCTTTATCCAGGTGCCTGTAGTGCATTCACCAACATAAGGCCAGCAGGAGAGATCTGTGAGCAAGACCCTAGCAGCTTTAATTACATCCGAGAACTCAGTCAAGTATAGCACTTAAATGTTTCCATTTTGCCCTCTTAAAAAATAAATGATTGCTTTGATTGGACCTCTTAAAATTTGTTATGAGCATAGGAAGTAAATGGAACACACAAAAGAAACACCTTGATGTAAACATTATCATGAACAGAAGCACTTAAGATTTTAAGAAGTATTAATGACTAAGTTGCCTAAATGATTAACTGTCACATATTTTCAGGTGTTCCACAGGCATCTCTGGGACAAACAGTGTTTATACCTGTCAAGGAGGTAGCTGTGTGACTAAAAGATGCAGAATAGATTCTGCCACAAAATTGTATGAAAAAGATTGTCAGTTCTTCCCTGATAAAGTTCAAATAGAAAAAGCTTCCATAATGTTTATGCAAAGCATTGATTCTGTAAGTATGCCAATCCTTGCTTTCAGAATTTATAATCGAAGCATATGTATGATTTTATTTAATTATTTATTTTGTGGTGCTGGTGATTGAATCCAGGCCTTTCCACATGCTAGGTACGCACTCTACCTAACAGTGTTGCACTTCTAGGCCCCAATTGTCCGATTTTAAAATATGTATCCAGATGACATGAGGATTAAATACATCAATATAGAATTTGTTAGTCATTGGCTGACACATGGTAAGCATTTAACTAGTGTCACCTCTTGTTACTATTATGGTCAGCCTACTTTAATACTGACTTGTGTTAATTATATTTCATCCAATAAAAGTATATTTGTAGAACATAATCTAAATCATTCAGGTTTATAGTTAGGTTTTCTATTATGTGGTAGAGTAAAATTATTTTTTCATTTAATCAACCTTCTAGGTTGTTGAATTCTGCAATGAAAAAAACCATAACCGAGAAGCTCCAAGTCTGCAAAACCTAAAGTGCAATTACAGAAGTACCTGGGAAGTGATCAGCAATTCTGAGGACTTTAAATCCACCACACCAATGGTGGCACCACCTCCTCCACCTGCCTTCTCATTGCTGAGGATCAGTGAAAGAATTGTGTGCCTCGTTCTTGATAAGTCTGGAAGCATGGGTGTAAGTTCAACGGGCCCATTTTTCTGGGTATAGCATAGGGGGTGATTAAATGCTAGGAACACACTGTACTCTACCTGTACCTGGATTGCTCCAAATCATGGTGATAGAGTGGTGGAGAGCCTCAAATATGGACTTTCAGGAATTTTTCACTGTGATTTGGTTCCAGGAATTCAGAGGGAAATTTGGATATGGGTCATGGGTAGGTACCACCAAGGAGCATAGTGCAGGGAATGGAGAAGGCAAATGGATGAGGCAGTGTACATCCTGGGCAGTCACCTAGGAAAGAGGGATGCAAGTATCTTCTAATTTTTATTTAGTGCCCGTTAATTTTCAAAAACATTGGATTTCAGTGTGATATTTTCATACATGCATGTAACATATTTTGATAATATCCATGCCCCTATTACCTTCCTTTTCAACCCTTTGACCTTCTATTATTCCTTCCTCTCATGTCTACTTTTGTTTCTCTTTTTGTTTTCAATTCCACATATGGAAGAAAAGATATCTTTCTGATCTGGCTTATTTTGCTTAACACAAGGCTTTCTAGTTGCATACATTTTCCTGCAAATGACATAATTTTATTCTTTGTGGCTGAACAATACTCGATTTTATACAGAGTATATACCACATTTTTTATCCATTCATCCATAGTTGGGCATGTAGGCTGGTTCCATACCTTGATTATTGTGAACTCTATTGTGACTCTCTATGGTATGATAACTTTAATACCTTTAGGTATATACCAAGGCAAAGTATAGCTGGGTCATGCACTACTTCTATTTTTATTTTTTTGAGGACCCTCTATACTGATTACCATAGTAGCTGTACTAACTTATATTCCCTCTGATAGTATAAAAGGTTTCCTAATTTTTGCCTCATTAGCATTTGTTATTTTTTGTATTCTTGGTGATAGCCATTCTGACTGAGGTGATATACAATCTCAATGTAGTTTGGATTTGCATTTTCCCAATGGCTAAAGATGGTAAGTATTTTTCATATGTTTAGTAGCCATTTATGTTTCCTTTGAGAATTATCTGTTCAATTCACATGCCCAATATTCTAGATATTAATGCTCTGTCAGAAGAGTAGGTAGAAAAGATTATTTCCCATTCTATAGACTTTTTCTTCAATCTATTGTTTCCTTTGCAGTGCCAAAACTTCTTAATGTAATATTGTCTCATTATTGGAGTCCTATCCAGAAATACTTTTCCTATGCCCATGGATTTAAGTGTTTCTGGTTTTTTTTTCTTAGCACTTTCAAAGCTTCAGGTCTTATTATAGGTCTTTGATTTGTTTTGAATTGATCTTTGTACAGGATGAATTGTTGGAATCTAGTTTAAATTCTCTACTTGTGGTTATGCAATTTTCTAAGCACCATCTGTTAAAGAGATGTCTGTTTTCCAATTTATGTTTTTGTCACCTTTGTCAAGAATCATGGCTGAAGTTATGTGAATATATTTCTATTTCATTGGTCTGTGAGTCTATTTTTGTTCCAATACCATGCTGTCTTCATTACTGTGACTTTCTAGTATAGTTTGAAATCAAGTATTGCTATGCCGCCTGACTTGCTCTTTTTACTCAGGATGGCTTTGGCTATTCTGAGTCTTCTGTGTCTTTACAAGAATTTTAGCAGGTTTTTTTCTCATTCTACTATGAATATCAGTGGTATTTTGACAGGAATTGCCCTGAATCTGTAGAGCATTTTGGGTAATATGGCCATTTTAATAAGATTAATTCTGCAAATCTGTAAATGTAAAAATCTTTCCATCTCTTTCTGTTTTCTTCAATCATTTATCTTTTTAAATGTTTACTGTAGAGGTCTTTCAATTCCTTGGTTAGACTGATTCCTAGGATAAATTTTAAATTATTGTTAATGGAATTATTTTCCTGACTTCTTTCTTAGGTACATTATTAGGGAATATGAAAGCTATTAATATATTAGTATTGATTTAGGATCCTGCTGCTTTGTTGAATCTGTTTACCAGATCTAAAAATCTTTTGGTGGAGTTTTTAGTCTTCTCAATAAAGGATAATATCTTCTGTAAAAAAAAAAAAAAAAAAAAAGGATAATTTGACTTCTTCCTTTCCAATTCATGTCCTTTTTATTATTTTTTTCTCTGTTGTAATTGCTCTGGTTAAAATTTCAAGCACTTTATTGAATAGGGGTGGTGAGAGGGCACAGCCTTGACTCAGTATCTGATTGTAGAGGAGATGCTTTCAGTTTTTCACCATTCAGTTGGTGATGTGAATCTGGACAGGTGACCAAAGAGCGAATTTTTTTTTTTGCTTAAATTCTTTTATTGGTACATTTTAGGTCTACAATACCTTTACCTTCATCATTGGGTGCTTGTACCTGTACATGATGTATCTTGGTTCTTGTTTTTTCCCCATTTCCTGTGCTCCCTTCACCCCAAAGAGCCAATTTTGATTAACCTATTGGTGGGGAAAAGTTAGGAGTAAGTAGCAGAAGAAAAGGGGGGAGGTAGGGACTGGGCTTCTCAGGATTTAGCCTCAGCTCAGGGAGGTTTCACCTTTGGGGTAAACTTGACCTCAGCAAAGGGGGCGATTTCAACTCTGATTGGAGTCTAGAGAGCCTGGTTGGATTTGTGAGCTCTGGGATGTGATTTCATCTTAAGATGGCGGGCACAGAGGCTACCAATAATAATGACAGGGGCTCTAATGTGTAAGTCGTCACCTCCCATTCCAACTCAATCTCCATCCTAGCTTCTGCTTTTAACTTGGATGATTAGCAGCCAGGAATCTGCTCTGGTTGAAAAGTATGAGCTCTTTATTTACTACAATATATACATCCCATAATACACATAACCACATTTTTTACTTTATCAATTGAAAAAAATGACTATTGCTTTTTTCAAAAATGCTAATTAACATTCATAAAAGGTTCTCACCAATAAATTTATCGCACTCATTTTGTGTTACATTATTATCTTCACTTGTTTTTGTTGTTGTTGTTGTTGTTGTCCCTTTTTTTACTCAGGCTGAAGAGCGACTTAAGCGAATGAATCAAGCAGCAAAACACTTCCTGCTGCACACTGTGGAAAATGGTTCCTGGGTAGGAATGGTTCAATTTGATAGTAGGCCAAACATTAACAGTGAGTTAATACAAGTAAGAAGCAACAGCGAAAGAGACACCCTGGTGAAGAGCTTGCCTACACAAGCTGGTGGAGGAACTATTATCTGTGAAGGGCTTAGATCTGCATTTCAGGTGAAAGTCATACTGTAAATACATTTTGTTCTTCTTGTTCTTGTTTTCAGGACATTTTAATGTGAAGTGCAGTTGCACATATTTGCAGCCTATTTCTTTTTGTTTGTTTTGTTTTTGATACAGGATTTTGCTATATAGTTCAAGCTGGCCTTGAAATCATGGTAATTCTCCTGCCTCAGCCTCCTGAATGCCTTACAGCCTAATTTTAACACCATTAATCTTAAGAGGCACAGGATAAAAGCACATATAAAAAATTTATTTAATGTGTTTTTAGTGTTTCACTGAATCCTTGCCTTAACTGTGGGGGAATAAACACCTACAAGAATGCCACTAGATTATAAACACAATGAAGTGAGGGATTTTTCTCGCTTGTTACTATACAAAAGTGAGTACTCAATGAATTTCACTTAAATAAATAAGTATTCTTGAGCACAAAAGCAATCACCTTTGGATTAATAAAGAAATTACATGGTTTGAATCCACTTTGGACCAAGTATCCTTTTAGTTTATTGGTCATTCAAATAGGGAAAACTGACATGTATCAACTAAAGCAAACGTAGCAGGGACTGTTGGTCATAGTTAACAGTTAAGGTAAGCCATATGAGTTAACACATGAACTTTGACAGCAGAGGTAGGAAGTAGCAGGGTAAGTACTTTGCTGATAGTTGAGGCATTCTCCTGCTTAGAAATCCTTTCTTTCTCTCATAGTCTATGAAATTAAGTCTGAGTTCCTCAGTTTAATGTTATTGAAGTCTCCCAGACCCTGCAATTGCACTTACCTACCTTTCCAGGCTTTTTTTTCAGTTCTCCTCTCCAATGTCTATGCTCCGAGCAATTTACTGCCTATACTGTCCTCCAAGCCCACCGTGTGCTAGCTGCTCCATACTTATGCACAGGCAATTCCTCTTCCTAAAAAATATGTTTTTCTTTCTCATCTCTCTGTATTTTAAAATTTCACCAATTCCTCAAAATCCTTTCTCCTTTGTGTAGCTTTTCTGTTCCACCACCAACCATATTGAGTCTCTTTTATGAATTACATAGCATTGTAGTGTAGGTTTGTAACACGAAGATCTACATTCAAATCAAAATGGTCACTTATTAGCTTTATGACCCTAATAGCATGATCCTTGACCCCTCTAGTTCTGGATTACTTCAGCAGTAAAATTGGATAGTTAAAGCTAGCACAAAGGGTTTTTTTATGATTTCAGTTATTTAACATGTATTTATTGTCTTCTTTTAATGTGCCAAGCAAATCTTCTTTTCTCTTGTGGTGCATAACAGTGGGAAACAGATACTACACAGATTAATTAGAATGGTAATAGTACATTACGGAGACAATGTTGTGAAGAATCCTAGCATAGTGATCTGGTCATAAATAACTGGAAATGGAGGGTAATTACTTGAAGTAGATAGAGAGATTAGTGAAGCCACTACAATCTCTCCAAAGGGTAACTCAAAGCTAAAGATTTGAAGGATGAGGAGTTAATCCTGCATGCAGTAGGGGAGCAAAAAGTGCCTTGGGAAAGAGGTGGGAAAGCACCAGATAATTCTAAGTGGTAAAAGTTAATGGCAATGGACATTGGCATAAAAGACTGTATGAAATGTGGCTGGAGAAGTAACAATGACTAAAACTTTCAAAGCTTCAAAACATACATAAATAGTTTATATTTTCTTTTAAGCACAGCAGAGCTACTGAAGGGTTTCAAGCATCAAAGTGTGATAATCAATGTCCTGTATGTTTCAGGAATGTGACTCTTGATGCTCTGTAAAAAAGAAAAAGTAGGGAGAAAATTTGGTAATAAGGAGACAATTTGGGATCTTAGAATTAGATAAAATTATAAATGTAAAAATGTAGTTAACACATAACAAATTTTCAGTAAATGGTAGCATTACAATATTTTTTATTTATTGTGAATTATAGTTATGTTGTATAATATGTTGTACATATTAGCTGTACTTTGTTGCTCATCTTTCCACCTCCTCAGTCTCTGACCAAAACTCAGTAAATATTATTAATTGGAATTCAAGTCTTTACATGAATGTAGAAATGAACTGTAACTACTAGATCTCCATCACAGTGGTTGACATGTTGTCCTCAGTGAACAAATTAATACAAAAAAGTGAGAGGTGAAATAAGAAAACTCCACTTCATCCCTGAATCTACATTTTGCACTCATAAGTATGAGAGGAGGGAGATGGTAACGCTGTATAAATACCATAAATACGTGAAAATCATTCTCCATTTTTAAGTTTGGTTTCATGCATATCAGAGCATGAATATCACAACATATATAATAGTCATTCTGCCTCAAAATAAACAAAATTTATGGAGGTTTTGAGTTTTCCCCACTATCAGCTTTATTAGGGACTATACACTCCAAATCCTGTTCTACAAACCTATACATACCTTCATGCCATGCTTGAGAAAGCCAATGATAATAGGGCATTTTCTTCTGTCTGGCTTAGACTCAGTTTCCCATTTTGCTCAAGGAAGCCACTACCAGTTAAAGCTGTCAGAGAAGATGAAATATAATTGCTATCCTGAGATAATGTTTTTGATCCTCTATACAAGTTTCTACTTCAGAACTCTGAGTTTTCATCTGTTGAGACTTTTGTAAAAAAAAAAAAAAAAAAAGGACTAAGCTACAAATAAAATTCATTAAGTATTACTCATATGGTTTTGAGCATCATAAATGCTCCTAGTTCTGGGCTCATTGCTAATAAATGTAAATTAAAAGTTATGTAATAAGTTCCTAACCTCAACATGTTTAGAACTAAACCTATCTTTCATGTATAAACATACTGAGGATTTTCTAATTAGGAATCAATAAGATGTTTTTATGTTGAGGTGGATTCTTCATTCATTATCTGTCTAGATTTATACACTAAAGGTTTGTCAGAGGGTAGTTCAGTCAAAGAAGCAAAAAAATTAATGTTCCATTTAACATTTTTATTTGGGATATCTGGTCCACCTGAGTTTCCCAGGCTGTGTTATTTCTTACTGGAATACCAGGGTTATGTCCCACAGTGATGAAGAATGAAACAGGATGGAGATGGTATTTAAAGGATATAAAGGCAAGTAAGTAAAAGATATAAAGACAAGGAAGTCAAGCTCCTACTATCTGGAGGGGGTTCTGGGTTGGATACCCATGAGGGCTCTTTGTCTAGGGATTTTTAAAGGATTTAAAAGGAAGTTCAGGCTATTGTATAAGCAATATAGCCTCTACCCTATAGGAAACTGCACAAGTTTTAGAGTCCAGTCTATGGAGCATTCATTCAGTGACCACGCAGGGCCCATAGGCTTGAGCCAATGGCTCACCTGATCATGCTCTGAGAAGATCCTAAACCACTGAAGGACACCTGGTATATGTTTTTGTAAGATTCCTGGAGACTCAGAAGATTCCATTTTGGGTATCCTATCTCTATTTGGGGACCACTGCCATTACTGCCTGATAGAATCCTAACTCCTGTCTCTCTAATCCTGTTATATTGTCACTGACATTTAATAGAGACAGAATTTTCCAAAGCTTTGCTTCCACCAATAGTCATTTGAATAAATATTCCCTGCAGTGGGATTGGGGAGCAGAAAAAGATTGAAAGTTAAGGTCCCCTGGGGTAGCTAGGCATGATGGTGCTTACCTGTAACCCCAATAGTCTGGGAGACTGAATCAAATGATCACAATTCAAGCCCAGATGGGGCAACTTAAGAGAGACTCTGTCCTAAGGAAAAGAGGGAAAGGAAAAACTATGAGAAAAGAAAAAAAAATGGAAATGATGTCTATGTAAATAGGGATGGGCACACAGGTAATGGGGAAAAAATAAGAACCAAGATACATCAGTGCAGGTACAAACACCCAATGATAAATGTAAACAAATTGTATGCCTAAAATGTACCAATAAAAGAACAACAACAAAAAAAAAAAAGCAAAAAGAACTGGAGATGGAAGCTGCTGATTGAGCCTTGGCTCAATCCTTAATACAAAATTTCTTTTAAATCCCTAGGCATTGTTGATTGTAAATTCTATGGCTTTAAAATAGACAATATCTTTTATATTCTGAATACTTCTATTTTCTCTGTCATTTTTTTTCTAATTTTCCATCAATCTTTTTAATCAAGTATCAGAGTTGTAGCTGAATTCTGTTTGCAGGTGATTAGAAGCAAAGACTTCCAATTAGATGGGTCTGAAATAGTGCTGCTGACTGATGGGGAAGACAATACAGTAGGAAATTGTAAGAATGAAGTGAAAGAAAGCGGGGCCATCATTCATTTCATTGCTCTGGGACCATCTGCTGATAAAGCAGTAAATGAGATGCAGAATACAACAGGTAAAACATGGTCTACATATTCCAGGCCTGTTATAACAATGTATAAATGGCAAAGTTGACAACCCAACATCTTTTGAGCTCCTCCTCTGTGGGTTGGAGTTAGAGACCATGAAGCCTACTCCCTGTGCTAGTGATCCTCAGACCAGCTGTATGGAGAGACAAATAAAACTGCTGATCAAATCACATAGTCAGATAACATTTCTTCATAACAGGAGGAACATAGAATTCTAATTTTTTCTTTCTGATCTACTCTGTTTGGAAAATCTAAAACCCAATGTTGTTAGAACTACGTCTTAAATAAAAATGAGTAACTGTTTAAAGACTGTGAACTAAATACACGGAATTTTAACACTCTTCATAGTCTGATTATTTGATGTACTGTCTTTCATCAGCTAAGATTGTGATACTCAGATAGTAAAGTATCTTATGCTTCCCGTTAAGATATTTTAAATTCACATTTCAGAGTTAATCTTATGCTATCTGCCATTGATCTGTTTAATGATACATATTAAAACTGTCACTTGTTTAAACTGTTGCCTGATTAACTAATAAAATGTGATAAGTACTTATTTTCTAGAAATCAACCAGCTCATGCATTTACATTTTAGGAGGAAAATATTTTTACGCTTCAGATAAAGCCGAAAACAATGGCCTTATTGATGCTTTTGCAGCCCTTACATCAGAAAATGCTGATCCCAGACAGAAGTCCCTTCAGGTAAGTGTTCCAACTCCTAGGTTTTTGTATTTTCACTTACCATAACAAAGAAAAACAATTGGGTAGCTTTAAGTTTTGAGTTCTATATTCCTTTCAAAGTAAAATCTTAATTAAAATCAAAACCAGAAATATAAAATATTCTTTAGATATAACCAAATTAAATGGTCAATAAGAGTAAAATAACATGAAATAGACAATATTTTTTATGTTCCCATAGAGGTTAGTTAGTTAAGGGATATCTTTAAGACTAAATGCTATCAATTTTCCAACAAAACTAGACTTTGTCTAAAACAAAGCACTGAATTTTCAATGAAAATGTTTTTTAAAATTTCTCACGTTTCCAAGCTTACCTCACCCTTCTCTGTTTTGATATAGTTTTAGATAAATGAAAGCAAACATCTAGTTTGAAAATGCAAGAATTATCTGGGAAATAAACAGAATAGTAAGGCAAATAATTATTGTATACCTACAATCCTAGGGCTTCTCTCACTTCTTCAACAACATTTTTCCATTGGCTTTATATTTTATTTACCTCTTTCTGAACTCAACTCTTTTTCTCACCGTGTTTCATTTTCTGTTACTGAGATTTCAAAAGTTTTAGTAATCTTTAGGCTCTTAATTCATGTCTCATGTACAATTCGACACACTTGTTTCTATCAAAATATATTTTACAAAACTGTTTCTCTTCTTTCCTTTCCCTCAAATGTACAATATGTTTCTTTGTGACAAGAGTTCAGTCTTCTGTTTTGCAGATTTTCAAGACATTAGCTACATTAAGACTGACCGTATGGGCTGGGGATTTAGCTCAGTGGTGCCGCCGCCTGCTTCAAAAGCGCAAGGTCCCGAGTTCAATCTACAATACAAAAAAAAAAAAAAAAGACTGGCCGGAATCACCTCAACAAACCTATTTGTCTCTATTCTACAACAATGAAATGAGCAGAAGTTACAGAACATGGGTTTAGCATATGAGCAGATTGGTCTGGAGATCTGTTCTGCAGATTTATCCTGCATATGAGTTAAAAATTCATCTGAGATCTAGCCTGAAAGTTTATGGAGAATAAAAGAAAGGAAAATAAAGAGAATTTTGGAGATTTTTCAACCTGATGATGGGGAAATTTTTCAACCTGTTGATGGGGAAAGTGATGACAGATCTGAAATTGACAAGTATAGAGGACAAATTGATTTTTTTTTTTTGGAAGAAGTGATTTTGAGGGTATTATTTTATAATCTATTTTTCTTTTAATAATTTTGAATGTATGAAGGTAACTCCAAGTGTAACATTCCAAAGACATTTAAAAGTATGAAAGCAGAATATTGGAATCAGTTAGAAAGGAGCCTACTGTGCAATGAAAGGTTGTTTTAAAGTAAAATTAATTCCCTTCTATCACCATGAGATTGAAGGTATTTTCAGTTGAGGACTGGGTTAGAGTAGAAACAAGATTTCTTATTGTTCCTGGACAGGCACCCCCTAGGAGGCACCTAAGTGAGTGAACAAAGTGAGATTTCCTGAGACTTTACGTGAAGTGAAATACGGTACACACAGAAAAGCAACGGCCTCACTTACAAGTGGAATCTAAAAACGTGGACTCGTAGAAGCAAAGAGCAGATGTTAGCAGCCATTGAGGTGTGGAGATGGGAGAGATGTTAGGCAAAGGATATAAAATTTTAGTTAGGAGAAATAAGTTCAAGTGAACTATTATACAAACATGGTGGCTATAGTTAATAACATAATAGTGTATTCTTGAGAATCATGAAAATAGTGTTCTTACTATGAAAATGAAAAGTTTGTGGAGTAATGTTTATGTTAATTACCTTGATTTAGTTCTTGCATAATGTGTACACATTTCAAAACATCATGTTAGCTGGGCCTGGTGGTGCATATTTAAAATTCCAGCACTCCGGTAAATATACACAAATTTTGTCATTTTTAAAAATAAATTAGTTTAACCAAAAAGTTGGCTCTCTTCTGGTGAGCATTGTCAGCAAAGACTTGAACAACTTCTTTACATCTCCTCTCAGAAAAGGTCTTCTTACATTCTCTTTTAGGATTACCTCCTTCATATACCAGTCTGTCATTTTCTTGAATATATGTGCTGTCCACTTGCTCACTCTTTGTCATATGTGAAAAAATTATTTAAAGTTTCCACATCAGGAAAATATCCATGAAAGCTTATTAGTCCTAATTTTATCATTGAGACCCTCACTCTGTCTCTACTTAAATACTCTATTCCCCTGTAATTCTTTTGATCCTCATCATGATGTTTAAACTAAGGATAACACACACACACACACACACACACACACACACAATAGATAGTCCTATGTGACTGTAGCTCTCTTTACTGGTGAAGATTATACTGGATATTTACCCAGGACACTGGGAAAAATAATAATAGGATCATATCCCTACCTGTGGCACCATGTTCCTGCTATGGGCTTTTATTATACACTGCCTTTCCTCAGACCCTGTGTTTCCACATTTCCTGGCTCACAGATGTTGCATTTCACAAATCAATATTCAGTATATTCAGTAAGTTCAGTATTCAGTAAGCGTAAGGTGGTATGCTGTATATAAACTTGTTTTCAGATCACAAATTAAGAAGCATATTTAAAAGAAAAAAGAATACAGTTGTTATTTTTTATAGTCATTAATGTTTAAATATATTTAAACAGCTTGAAAGTAAGGGACTAACCTTGAACAGTGATGCCTGGATGAATGGCACTGTGGTAATTGATAGCACTGTGGGGAAGGACACGTTCTTTCTCATCACGTGGAACAAACAGCCTCCCAGTATTTCCCTCTGGGCTCCCAATGGAACACTGACAGAACCTTTCACACTGGACTCTAATTCCAGAATGGCCTTTCTCACTATTCCAGGAAACGCACAGGTAAGCAATCAGCTTTTACACTTCCTCTGAATTTTTTAAAGCTTAAAATAAATTGTTTAATGTCATAACTGTTAGTGTCAACAATTATATTTTCTGTGAATTAAGATAAAATATGTACTTTCCTTGACCACGTGATCCTGAAAGATGTAATGACAGGAAACAGGAAAAAAATATGTATCAGGAGAAAGGAAGAGAAGGTAGTCCAAGAAGAATTCTAAGAAGGAAGTATAGGAAGAATCTGGATGACTTGATATGCACAAAGCCACAACCAAGGCAAAGTTCCCAAAACTAATTTATTCCAGCTGAGATGAGACATAGGATTAGCAGCATTTATGCCATTAGTCAGGGTACCCAGGCTAGATTTCCTCAATTTGCACCCGTTTTTAAAAATTAATTTTATTGGTACATTTTAGGTATACAATATGATATTCGTCATTGGAAATTTTCACCTTGACATAATCTCTCTTGGTTATTTTTCCCCCTTCCCCTGCCCTCCCTTCAACCCCTCCACCCCTCCCTATTTATAAAGACTTTGTTTCCATTTTTTCATTTTCTCATATTAATTCCATTCCCTTCTTTCCTTTCCCCTTCCCCTCCCACTCACCCCTCCCCTTTGCCCCCTTTCTTCCTATTTCACATTATCTATTATACCTTTTAGTCCTTATTTACACTTTCAGTTTCTCACACTAGAGAAACTATTTGGTACTGACACATGTGTGTCCTATTTATTTCACTTAAAAGTATTGCCTTAATGTGCATCCATTTAGCCATAAATGTCTCTAATTTCTCATTTTTTATGGCTGAGTAGTACTCCATTTTATAAAAAAAACCACACACACATTTTCTTTATCCAGTCTCCAGTTGATGGGCAATTGGGCTGCTTCCAAGTTTTAGCTATTACAAATTGTGCTGCTATGGACATGGATGTACATAACATATATCACTGTGGTATAATTCTTTTAATTCTTTGGGGAAGATACAAAGCAAGGGAATAGCTGGGTCAAATGGGACTTCCAGTCCTAGTTCTTTGAGGTATCTTCATACTGATTTCCACAGTGGTTGCACCAGTCTACACATCCACCAGCAATGGAGCAGGGTTCCTCTTTCCCCACACCCCCGCCAGGATTTGTTATTGGTTGATTTCTTGATAGCAGCCATTCTTTCTGGAGTGAGGTGGAATCTCAGCACTGTTTTCATTTGCATCTCTTGAATGACCAGTGATGGTAAACATTTTTTCATATGCTTATTTAATTTGCACCTTTTTAAAACCATCAACCACCTGTTTATTCTAGTCCACACTTCTATGATTTATTTTAGAAATGCATAATGAAATCAGAAAATAGCTTGACAATATATACTTACTATTTTTCCATTGAACATTGTAGGTGGGCACTTGGACTTACAGCCTTCAAGCCAAGGAAATTTCAGAAACACTGACTATTACAGTAACATCTCGGGCAGCAAATTCTGCTGTGCCTCCAATCATGGTGAATGCTAAAATGAATAAAGATACAAACAGCTTCCCCAGCCCCATGATTGTTTATGCAGAAGTTAAACAAGGATTTGTACCCATTCTTGGAGCTAATGTGACCGCTATCATTGAATCAAAAAGTGGAAACACGAAAGTTCTGGACCTTTTAGATAATGGCGCAGGTATTAATTCACAGGATTTTATTCATAAGTCCATATTTTCCTAACTCGGGGTATGTTATGTCCCTATAGTAGTGTAGGGCAGGAAGACAGATACCAAATGAATTGAAGCAGATTACAGAAGAATAATAGAAACAGCAGGAAATTCAGTCAGCTAAAACATAGTGTTTAGCAAATGTGTAGCACATGCTAAGCCCTTAATGATTGTTATTTATTGTTATCATCATCAGACAGCCAATGTTGGTCACCAGTTAGAAAGGTATCATTCAGGGTGGTGAGGACAGAATCTGGAATTCTAGGCAAGTGCTACTTAAGGGGACGTCATCGAGAAAGTCTGGGCAGAGAAGCTGAAGCAGAGATGCTGACTAAATGGTAGATCCCAGGCCCTGGCAGGGAAAAAGAGAGAAGAGTAGTCCCTTCAGCTGAAACAAAGTAAAAATACAGTCCTGAGAGCTGTGCCCCAGGGGCAGGTAGAACTACCACAAAAGAGGAGGATTCATCACTAGCACATCAGGTATCAGGTCTGGCTCACAGAAAACAAGGGACAGTGCTGGCCACTCTGTCTTCTCGTGTTTGACTGGGTGGTGCTCAAGGACCTTTTTCCAGACTCTGAAGTTTTCTGGCAACTGAATCTTCTGTTAGTAGGTCAGTGAACAAGGAAATAAGCAATTTGATACATATCCGAATTATTACAGAATTTTACCTTTCGCGGGGTAATTTATTCATTCATTTTATAATCCTGTCTTCAACTAGAGTTGGCACATTGTTCCTCGATGTACCTCAGTGCTGTCTTCCTCACTACTCTTTTCCCTTTTCATAAAATCTTCTACACAACGTTAAAATGTACCTGTATGTGGATTTATTTCAGATGAATATGTAGCTAATTGGAAAATTAGCTTATTTGGAATGCCTTTACCTAAGAAGCCTGATGATTGACAGTGGCTTAGAACAGGCATTCTCACACTTTAGTATGCAAAAGAATCTTCTGCAGAATGTGTTGAAGCACATACTACTGAGATCCTTCTCTGGACTGTCCAGCTACTAGCGTGTATAAAAGTCTTCAGAGTTAGAGAGATACAGACACCGTTGGTCAAAGTACTGTACCTTATTTTAAGATCCTCTGATTTAGACTATTAAACTTGCTGGGAAATGTACTTTGCAATTTAATAGGTAACTCCAATGCTGGGCAAGAAGTGTACAGTATTCCTGAGCTCCTCAAAATATTTATTCTAATGGTAGATGGTCTTGTCTTCTTCCAGACTAGAGAGTTAATGGATCAAGAGAGAAAGGAAAAAAGATGAACTATTGAAGATAAAACAAAACAAATAGATTTAGATAACTATAGTAAAAATAAATCTTCCAACATATAGCTTTTTCTTAAAGAAAACCCTTTAGAAGGGCCGGGGATCTAGCTCAGAGGTTCTGCTGCCTGCCTCGCAAGCACAAGGTCCAGAGTTCAATCCCCAGTACCAAAAAAAAAAAATGCTTTAGATTTAAATAGACATGGCATAATTAATTTGATTATGTAAGCAAATTAATTGTCAGATAAATGGGAAGAAGAGTACTATATATTGTAAACAAATCAATGAGGGACAGAAAGATGAGGTATATAAGTATTTATTATACATATGCAATTAAAATATGTATGTATGGGGCAGGGGATTTAGCTCAGTGATGCTGGCACCTACCTCACAAGCACAAGGTCCCAAGTTCAATCTCCAGTACCAAAAAAAAAAGATTAAAAAAATTTGTTTAAATATGTATATATGTGTTATATAGGTATGCATACATAGATATCAAAATAACTCTAGGGCATCAATTCATCAATACATTGGGCACAGTATAATGGAAATATTCTCTACAAGGTCACTCCCAAAATAGCAAGCAGAGGTAATACTTGACAGGGCCAATGCTTCTCTTAGAGGATGCATGAGTTTATTTAATTTACAACAATAATTTATTTTCCATTCTTTAACAAGGTGCTGATTTGTTCAAAGATGACGGGGTCTACTCCAGATATTTTATAGATTTTTCAGAAAATGGCAGATACAGCTTAAAAGTACAGGCTCATGGAGGAACAAACTCTGCCAGACAAAGCTTACAGCATCCACTGAATAGAGCTGCATATATACCAGGCTGGGTAGTGAATGGTGAGTACCTCATGGAATCTGAAATCAGTGATAGCTTAAGTAGTATTTATGAGTTGATTATGACTAAGGTAAAGCTTCAAACATTTTACAACTCAGCGTGTAGCTCTTCCTGTTTCTGGAATGAAGATGCCAGTTAATTGCCTCCAAAATCACCTTTAGAAAAATGTGTGGCGCTCAAATGTGTCAGCTTAGAATTATGTTAGTTTTGAACACATTGATGACATAAACAATAATATAGTGGTGTCTCTGTTCATGAACTTAATGTGTTCTACAATTTTGGAAAAGATGCCCACATTTGTGTTTCTGTGGGAAAGAGGCCACAGTCATGTTTGTCACCCAGTGAAGAATTTGCAAACAAAAACAAAATTTTGCCAAACGCTTCTGTCTGTGAACCAAATTATTTGCATACAAAAGTGTTCATGAGCTGAGGTATCACTGTACACTCAATTTTCAGCTCAGAACAAAGGAAAAAAATCTAATATTTTATGAGCCTAAATACAAGCTAATAGCAGAATTCATCCTTCTAATTACATGTGATATCACAGTAAACATTTATTTGGAATGTTATTATTAAGTCAAAACCATGAAGCTGGTGTGGTGTGCACACCTGTAATCCCAGCACTCAGGAGGCTGAGGTGGAAGGATAACCATGAGTTCAAGGCCAGCCTGGGCTACATAGTGAGTTCAAGGCCAGCGTGAACTACACAGTAAGACCCTGTCTCTAAAAAAAAGTGTAAAATAAGGTAATAACAAGTATTGACAATGCATATTCTTTCCTACTTTTCCTTTGCCTACTCCCTTATGTGACAGTTCAGGGTTTTTAGTTATCAGTTGGAATACACTTAGCACTTGCAGCAAGAAGGGAGGAAAGAACCTGGCTCAAGTGTTTGGAAGGGAACTGACAATTATTTCCCTAGGTATATTCCTAGCTTGAGATAATTTGAGAAAAAAATACATTATAAGGCATATATTGAATTACATATCATTATTTTCATTCAGGGTATTCCAAAGCAATTTGTTATCTAGACTTGTCCTACAACACCTTGGTTAGTATACTAAAGGAAGAATTCTCATACCAATTGGATATTTAAGATAGCGTGACAAGACTTAATTAAAAATGTAACTGTATATATGTGGGGGGGTAACATAAGTACAATTTTGCCCATTTGAAACTAGAAAATGTATAATGCAGGGAGTATTCAAGGAAACCCACCAAGACCTGAAACTGAGGATACCCAGGGAATCTTAGAGAATTTCAGCAGAACAGCATCTGGAGGTGCATTTATGGTATCAGGATTTCCAAGTACTTCCTTCACTGACCCGTACCCACCAAGTCAAATCACGGACCTGGATGCTGTACCTGAAGGAGAAGAGATCACTCTCACATGGACTGCACCAGGAGAGAATTTTGACGTTGGAAAAGGTAGGAACAAAGTGTCATGTGCTTTGTTCATGTGGTGAAAGGTGATGATTGCAAAAGCAAGGTGTCAGGTTGGCTTAGGTGAGAACAATTTTTAATATATAGCTCAGTGAAGTATAAATTTGAAAACCTGGTATTTTTGAATCAATGAAACATGACACATTTTACCTTGGTCCTACTTTTCATACAAAGATAGTAGTATTTGGCAGAGTTTAAAAGTCAGAATTCAGCTTGTATTGAAAAATGAGTAAGACTTCTGATATGAACATATACTTTCTGAAATTATTTATTCCCAAAATTATTTTTAAATGAATACAAAGAAATTTAATATGACATGCTACAATTACTAAACTACATGTAACTTTTTTCTTAGTTCAACGATACATCATAAGGATAAGTGGAAACATGATTGACCTAAGAGATAATTTTGAAGATGCTCTTCAAGTTAACACTACTGACCTGTTACCAAAGGAGGCCAACTCCAAGGAAGCCTTTACATTTAAACCAGGAAATATCCCAGAGGAAAATGCAACCCACATATTCATTGCCATTCAAAGTGTAGACCAAAGCAATTTGACATCAGAAGTGTCCAACATTGCACAAGTGGCTTTGTTTATTCCTCAAGCAGATCCTAGTCCTGATGAAAGTCATCCTAACCCTAGTCCTAATAAAAATTATAATTCTGGAGTTAATATTTCTATTCTTGTCTTATCAGTAGTGGGGTCTGTTATAGTTGTTAGTATTATTTTAAGCACCACTATTTGTATTTTAAAAAAGAAAAACTCTTCAGGCAGACCTAGAACAGGGTTTTAAAAAGCAAAACAGTGTAGTCTCTCTTATGTGAAGGTGCAAATTTGAAATGATGAATGTCATTATATTGTATACCTAAAATGTACCAATGATTAAATGAATAATCGATAATGCAAAATAGGAAGAAAAGGTCCAAAGGGGTAGGCGTAGTGGGAGGGGCAGGGGAAAGGAAGGAAGGGAAAGGAAAAATGATGAGAAATGGAAAAAATAGAAATAAAGTCTTTGTAAATAGGGAAGGGTGGAGGGGGTGAAGGGAGGGCTAGGAATGGGGAAAAAATAAGAACCAAGATGCATTATGTAAAGGTACAATTCCCAATGAGAAATGTAATTGTGTTATATACCTACACTGTACCAATAAAAGAATTGAATAAAGTGGAAAAAAAACAAAACAATGTAAGTAAAGGATATCTCTGAATTTCTAAATTTCTAAACTACTGAAACAGTATTGAGCTGTCTAGAAAGGATCTTTGATTAACAGTAAAAACTTCATAGGAACTGTCAATACTCTACTAATTTCATTCACTTTTATTTTATTTTTCATTGTGATAAATAAAAAGATCATTTTTCATATTGATCCCTAATTGTGCATTATCATTGTGATGAACTCTTTTCTGAATGATATTCAAATTTCATTAAAAAGTTAAAATTGTCTATTTGAGTATTCAAAATACACATTAAAAAGCAAATAAATAATATTTGGGAATAATGAATTTGGTGTTGGTGCTATTGGTATTAATTGATGGAATTATAGTCACCAAAAATCTCCAGTTATACTATACATTATAATGCTAAGTTGATATTTACTGCCATTCCTGGGTATAGGAGATAATAGAAAAAATATCATGTACTTCCTGTCAAACAATAGCATTTCCTGATTTCAGTTCAGTATGAATATGTAGTATCTTTTTTCTTAAAAACCCATACTTGCTTATGTACTTTTTCTTTCAGCACAGAAAAAGATTACTACTATCTATTGCTACTATTATCTATAGTATATCTATATATTATATTTATCTATTATATCTATATATTATATCTATATTAGCTACTTTCTATTGACTCTATTTTCAGAAAAGGAAAACAAAATATATTTAAAACATATTTTCATTCATCATTCAGTTCACAGCCTTGAAGTTGCGACCACATGCAGGTTGAGAAGAGCAGGCTCACATGACAGTCCATCTTTATAAGCTTATCAATGTCCAGGTTTACAATATGGTTGTCCTTTTCTTCAACTGCCAATTTTCTCATGCTTCACAGGGAGTTTTATTCCCCTAACTCAGCAACTAGAAGAACTGAAGAGGATCTCACCAAAAGCATCCACTCATTTACTCCCTTAGTTCGTGCATGTTGGTCAAGAATCATTTGCTGATTTGGAAGTTAACTAAAATGAGTCATATAAGCCAAGCCCAAGGGTCACTTTTAACAGTCTTCCAACACAGACTAGACTTTTACCTGGCATAAATAATTTGGTCTGATTAGCAGGGTTGACAGAAAGGGCCTGTAGTTTAAGTTCGAAGTGATAAAAGATCAAGGGAACAAAAACTAGATCGGAGACTCCCGATTACCAGGGTGCTTTGACTTACTCCCACAGCACTTCAAGAGAAACAGTTGTGCTCTGGGGCACTTAGGGACTATGCTTTTGACAGAGAAAATCATGGCAGTGTTGATTCTTTTAGCAGGTTTCACCTGCTTAGGCAGAACTAATGACTGAAGATGTATACATACACATGGAGAAAATATAGGAGAGTAGGAGAGGAATGTTAGACGCCTGGCCTTTTACCAAGAGAGAACTGAAAATCTAAAGTTCTGTATTGGTGATAGAGATACGATGCAACAGTCAGACTTTCCCTGTCTCTTTCCCACCCATCCACCCCATGGGCCTTTTAGCAAGCTTATCTGACCACTTGTTTCTCTCTCTGATGCTCCAGTGCAATGACTATGTTCAGGTGGATGGCAGTAGTAGGCTATTCCCCTCCACTGGTCAGTACCTAATATAGTTCTATTTCCAGATCTGCATCAAGAAGCTAGAGATAAGTAAGTAAGAATAAGAAAACTAAATGTTGATTATGGTTGAGATAGGACAGGCTGAATACTTCGTGTTGCCCCATCAATATGAAATGGAGCCGGGGATTTAGCTCAGTGGTTCCAGCGCCTGCCTCGAAAGCAGAAGGTCCTGAGTTCAATCCCCGGTACCAAAAAAAAAAAAGAAATGAAATGGAGACTTCTCTGCTTAAAAATTAATAGGAATTTAAAGATATCAATAGCAAAGAATTTAACTGAGTTCAGAGCCATCTAAGCACTGAGCCCTGAACAACTCCACAGCCCCATGCCCACAAATCCAGCTCTGCCTCTAGCATGAGAAAAACTAGCAATAGAATCTGTAGAATAAGGTGTCCTCAGGGTCTCTCCATTTAAGGACATGACACCACTCATAGTCTCAGAGTTGGTCTAGTTAATCATGTCAAAGTACCAGGTTTAGGAAGCAAGTTTAGGCTCAATACCACTGGGAAGGTATCTAGAAGTAGAAAATCAATCTAAACTGTCCCAGTAAGAAAGAAAGGAGCCCTTTGTGAATGGGCGCAGCTCCTATTCCAATCTCAGACACTCAAATGTCTTCAGGGCTCCTGAACAGGAAAAAGCCAGAACCAGCAGTCATCTAAGTGGATGGTACCTCTGTACACAAGCAGTCTAAAACGTTATAAGCTGAACATCTGCCCCTACAGGTCTGTCACTGTTGTAGTGCTGAGAAGTAATATACAATCACAGTTTCAGTTCCCCATGACTGAGGGAAATGCCATCCTATATTTCTATTCATGTAATGAAGGCTGGTGTTATAGAACTGAGTGTCCAAGAGAGTTTGAATAAATGGTGGAAGCCAAAATGTGATGCCTGATAAGTAGTCATACCAGCATTAAATAAGCCTCCAAAGAGTGGAACTCAAAGTAACACAGAAATGATGGAGGCCAACTGATCATCAAAAAATGTCTAGTGGCTAATACCCAAAATAGATTCCAAAGATGCACAAATCCTGTCATTCATGACATTGTAGTTCTTTCTCTCATTGGGTCTGAACCGGATGAATGACTTAACTAATGATTAATTAGTAGCATGCAGCAGATATGACACATTTCTACTTTTTTTGTTTTTGTGAACCCTAACCTGACCTATCAAAATTCAAATATGCTAATAGACAGCACTGGAGGTTCAAGGAGTATCAAGAAAGTAGTTAACCCTTCTTTTAGATTTTTCAGTTTGTAGTCATCTGACTGATTATAAACAGCAAAGAAACTTCCTTTTAAACCCAACAGACTCCACCAAGAGAATCACGGAAAAAACAAAATTTGTGTGGCTTGAAGCCATGGGTTTATGGTGGTTTGGTCCACAATACTAGATTAGCAAAACAACCAACTACTGATAATACAAATTCCATTGGGAAAACATACCTACTATGACTACTACAAAGCAAGGAACTTACTATAAGAGCTAGTAATAGGAGGTGAAGGATTAAAGAAAGAAATTGAGCATAAGAAAATGTCTGGTGAGCTTATCTACAGCACTGGAGTTGATGCTGAATGTTGGATGTTGAGACTAGGCACATCCAGGAACAGGACTGAAACTTTGAAGAGGCTGGTGTAGAATTCTGTGGACTTTTGCATAGCTACCACCTCTGTAGGGTTGTTGCCAAGCATCCTTTGGTCGTCTGGGGCCACTGTGGGTCAGCTCACTCAGGCTTCAGGAAGAAAACTCAGACATGGAACAAAGAACAGCAAGGTCACCAGTCCACCCGCATCTGTTTCTTACACCCTCTTATCACCCACCTTCAGACAGCTATGGGCTGCTGCTTTACTTCCTCCTTCCAATTTCAAGTCCATTATTCTTTTGGCCAACTCTACCAGCAAATTATAAAGATTTTAGGAAATATAGGTCTGATTCATTCAAGTTGCCTGAGCAAAGCCACTACCATCATGGAAGTCTGCAACTGCAACCAACTGTGGATAGCAAAGAATTTACTTCTGTGCAAGTGAGGGATTCTATCTGTCCTCAGCCCAATAAAAAGGCAGTAAGTTAGAAGCTCTGAGCTCCTGTGACCCAGAAGACACTCAGTACACACTGGTGACACTGATAGAGAACTTTCAGCACATCCTCATGTAGAACTGTGGAACCGTATTGCACTGGTCCACTTCTTCACTTAAATCTGTATATGTAACGGTCCCAAGTGCCAAGGAATAGAGGCCCCCAGCGCTGAGGAGCTGAGACTTTCAGGCCACCATATCACTCCCCATAGCACCAAGGAGCAGAGCACCCCCCCAGCACCAAGCAGCTGAGCCTTTCAGGCTGCCTTACCACCACCCCCCCATGCTGAGGAACAGAGCCCTTGTCCAGCACTGAAGAGGTGGGCCAAACAGGCACCAGCACCACACACACACACACACACACCTTTGAAATAAGAAGACAATAAACAAGAAGACAATAAACAAGTCTCAAAACCAGACTTCGAGATCACCTAAAGCAACACCAAAGGGAAACAAGTTGGAAATATCTGATACTCAGCAACCTGGACTTCCTGAACTGGCAACAAAAGAGGATCTGGAAATAATGAAATCAGAAATAATTTCTCAGATAACAGCAGAGATTGTGCCCATAGTGCAAGACGTGATTAATAAACCTAGAATGGACACAAACAGAGGAGCCAAGGAACATGATGGAATCTCAACATAGAAAACAAATGGAATCCGTAAAGCAGATGCAAACAGATTTCCAGGAGATTAAAGACTCCATTGAAAGTCTACATAGCAGAATGAGCCAATGTGAGGACAGAATTTCAGATATAAAAGATAAGATTGCAATTAGTGACCAGTAAAAGAAAAATTTCTTTAAAATAGTAAGGAACCACGAGAAATCAATCCAGCAGCTGCTACACAATATAAAGAATAACATAAGACTGATCAGAGTCAATGAAGAAACAAGAGAGAGTGCAGATGACATAAGAAAACTGTTCACAGAAGTGATGGCAGAAAACTTCCCAAGCAGGGGGAAAGAACTTGACACACAGATAAGTGAGGCATATAGGACTCCAACTAGCCTTGGTCAAAAAAAATTTACACATAGGCATATCATACTTAAGATTCCCAGAACCCAACAGAAGAACAAAATTCTACAAGCAGTTAGAGGAAAGAAACAAATCACATACAAAGGAAAGCCCATCAGAATCACAGCAGAC